>OU862912.1:26757495-27957495 GCA_917880885.1 Limnephilus marmoratus | reverse complement strand
CGTTGTTAACATGTCTTATCGTATCTAGTCCACTAATCCAATTTTCACTATTAATATGATTTTGTTTTAAACGCACCTGTCAAATAACTATAATTTGAATCAAAATTAAAAAAATCTATGTGTAAGTTTTAATATTAAAATTATTATTAATATTAGATTGTCCCTTATTTTACGGAAATATACAAAAAGTAGAACTGGAGATGTGGGAAGTTGTGATCAAAGGCGCGTCAGACGAGACAGCTTAAAACAGTATCCGTATCCATCAAGTCAATTGATTCATCTCTTCATTGTTCAGATGGAAACTGGGCACTTCAAACATCAGACAATAATATTTTCAGATCCTTTTGAGCTTTTCGTGGGATAATTAGTCAGTGTCATAATTTCTATGTATTCCGTTTTATTGTTATTGATTTTCGAAAGCTTTTGATCTTTGAGATACACGCTAGGCAATTTTCCAGAAACGCAAATTGACAATGCGAATTTGAATAAATTTATCGCCAATAGATAGAGCTTTTTATAATTAATGTGCAGCTCGTAAAAGCTGTTATGTAACGCGGATGTGGATTATTAAAAGCATTTGTCTATTCGAAATTATTTACAGCTTTTGGAAACAAAATACAAGCACAAAAATCATATCGTTTTTCAATTTCAACAATTTCAGCGCGTAAATATCTTAAATAAACATCTTTACGACATGTAAATAACCACTAAGTACCTAATTTTTTTAAAAAAGCATTTTTGTTTTCCTTGGCAAAACAATTGGTGTTATTTAATCTATCTTCATCATTCTGAAAAAAAATGAATGGATATATTTGGTAGCGGCAGAAAACAGAAAAATAATGTGAAATCTAAAATAATCTTATTTTTGTAAGTCGGTGGGTAGACGTCATCAGATATAGTCATATAAACCACTGGAGCTCTTTTTGCCACAATATGGCACTGTTTAAAATACGTTAGATTGCTTTGCTGCCAGTTTTAGGCAAATTATAACTACATGCACTTGTACTTAAAATGAATTATTAGGTTAAGGTGTGATTTTTGTGGGCGGAAAATATTCAAAATGATCACTAAAAAATCACGAGAAATCCGAGGAAAACGCTTTAAATTGGTCTGTCGCTCGTGTCATTAAAGCTATAAACTAGAAGTGCCTTCCTTACAAATTTAAATTGAAATAAATGCTCCATTTAGCCCAATTTTTTTAAATATATTTTTTTTATATGAGTACCTCACAAGAGTCCCAGCTGCTTGCGTCTGGCACCATGGCATCTCCAATTGCGGTATATTGTGAGGCTGATGGTAAAGGGAAGGAGATAGGGAAGAGGAATGTGGGGAAGTTCCTGGCTATTCAGATCTGGTCGCCAATCACGGCTAACGCCATTTCAAACGACGTTGCAATTCAGAATGGTGGTCCTATGTCCTACGCCAGGGCGATAGGTACTGATAATATCTTCCACTCTGGAACCTTTCGCAAAGATACTATAGGTACATTATGAATTAATTGTGAAATAACATAAATTATTTAAATAAAATTTATTTGCCTACGCTGGGATTCAATCCCGCAACCTATGGATTGGGAGTCAAGAGCCTAGATTACGCCGGCCGTCAATAAGCTGGCGCCCCGTCTCTTCCCCTTACACTCACCTGACATCGTATATCTCCATCCCATCTCAATTTTGTAAACACTGTTTTACAAAGGAAATTTAAGCCTCGATTAGGCAAATACTTGATATCGAAAAACGCACACAAGGAACTTCTTGGGTTATTCTTTATTCTATAAATATAGCCAAATAAAAAAATAAAGAAATTTAATTTAGAAACGCAAACTTTTTAAATATCCCCTTGTCGTTGTATCCATATCGAGACCTAATAAACTTTTAAATGTCTTAACAGAAGAATTCAAGATATCTTGAACAATGAATAATATCGCTTTAAGTATGTTCACTTTGTGTTGCGCTACCTCCTTCGAAAATCAAGGTTTCGGACAGCAGTACAGTGTCCATCATCAGCAGTACATATTCACATCTGCCCTGATGATGGACGCTGCAATACCGTACAAAAGGTTGGTTAAAGAAGTAGGTAGCTCATCACGGCGTAATAATTAAAAATAGAGCACGATAACATTACTTTACTCAAAAATAAATGTTGAAAAAAACCGGTAGGTACTGGTGTACTTTGCAATGATTCCACGATGGTTGATCCTACGACAGTTGCCCCCCCGGCACACGTACAAGATGAAGAAGGTTTAGGGAAAATACAGTATATCTACTAATACAAAATATATCTAAATGTATCAAATGCATCAATGATAAAACTATTTGTCTAAATCCTGTATCATAGTGAGTCGATTTGAGGTTTGAAAACGGTAAATAATGCGGAAAAAAATATAATTTTACAACGATTATGATTTCGGGGGGTCAGTTTTCAGGGGATCAACTGTCGGGTCAAGAGAACAAATCCTTTGAAATGTGTCAGCAGATGAATCCACAACCAAAAAAATTGGTTTAATTTAAGTCGGTGTGCGGCAAAATAACGAGGAATATAAGAAAATGATTGATGGAATGTCTTATACGTTGTTCTTTTGGCAAAAAATAGGCAATTAATTAAATAAGTCAACATATTTTTTTACGAATTGCAGGTAGGCACTTATCACTCCAAACTAAAACAAATAAATATAGAAAAATCTTAATTCCGCAACTAGGTAAGCTAGAATAAACTACGGTAAATGCTTTAACCTCGCTAATACCGAGTATGCAGCAAGAAGAAATAGTCCGCAGTACAGACGGAATAATAAATGGAGTCGTCCAGCAGGGAAATCTGGTTTACAAATAAATGAAGCGGGAATATTTAAAAACTGTTTTCAATGCCACCGAAATTGTACCCATCGTAAGCTGTTTCTTCATAAACTCTTACAAAATATTACGGAGAGGATATTTTTTTCAAAATTATATTTGGCTAGCTTCTACTTTACTATTATAATACATATAATGTTGATAGTCCAGAATCATGGGCGTAGCCAGGGGGGGGGTTTTGGGGGTTCAAACCCCCCCCCGAAAAGTTAAGATATCAACGTCAATAATCAAGTTTTCCATTTTGTAAACTAAGTGACGCAAAGAAAAAAAAACAATTAAGTAAGGGAAAAACAAATGAATTATAATTTTCGAAACACAAATACATGAGTAAATAGCTGTATAAATTTGAATTTGGAATTCCTAACCAAAGAAGATATTTGAGATCAAAGTTGCCAGTACGGCAAAACGCCAATTTCATATGTATGGACCTAAAAAGTCCGACAATACCCCCCCCCCCCCCCCCCCCGACGCGAGTTTTGAGTTTTATTTTCTTGAACCCCCCCCCCCCGAAACTAAAACCTGGCTACGCCCGTGTCCAGAATACAACAGAACATGAGAAATGCAAATTCACCTAGCCCGATTCTCCTAGCTCCGTCGATCAATGGGCTGAGAATAGTAATAAAAATCTGTGAAGAATACGCAAATGACCACAACATGATGTACATCCCAAAGAAGACGAAACAAAATGGAATGGAACAACGGAAAAAATCCCGAGAAGATGCTCCCCGGATAACTTAATGAGGAAACATAAGCACGTACCTATTCGAATGTAAAACACTTGAGTCACATTATCACTGAAGACCTCTCGAATGACGGTGATATTGAACGACAGAGGAGAATTATCAGCGTATTATCCTATACGATTGCCCGAAGATCCTTCTAACGCAGTAACCATGTAAGAAAAACATTGTTCAATACATTTTGAACTAGTCTATATACGTGTGAAACATGGTGTCATTACCGAACCACCTCGATGGAGCGACTCCGGATCCAATATAATAATGCACGCAGAATTATATTTGAATACAGAAGATATAGCAGTGCATCGACAATGTTTACAGAACTACGATTGCACGGATTCGCCGTCTGATGAGACATCGGGTCACTGGAGCCAGGATGCGGCTAATGGCCTCCGACAACACAGTGGTGACCATAGCGTTCCAGCAATAAACGCCACTCCTGAGTAAGCTTGGGCCCGAGCTCACCCCAAACCTACATTCAATTGATAATTTTTTGTTATTTTGTTTTTTTTCCTATTCTATGTAAGTACTTGATTCTTTATTTAAAAATATGTAGTGTAAATTAAATGGGACGTGTGGGATTGCACAATCCTCCCCACATCCTGGAATAAAAATTATTATTATTAATAAATTAGGCGTGTTTTGTGGTCAAAAAGTCTGGCTAAACTAGCCTTAATTTTCCAATACAATACGGTTTTTCATAGTTATCAAATTCATTGGGCTGGCGATATACTATAATATTAGGTCCTTACATATGAAATTGGCGTTTTGTATGGGAGGAATATAAAGACGAAGGTTTTTTTTAAATATAATATATTTATTTAATTTATCAAAGTATGTACCATTGCTATCTATGCACTTTTGCCATCTCATAGGTAGTTCATCGATCCCTTTACTAAAAAAACCATTCGGACGCGAATCAATTAAATCTTTGAAGGCGGTTTGGACTGCCCCATCGGAGTTGAATTTTTTCCCTTGCAAGAAGTTATCCAAATTTCTAAAAAAATGGTAATCTGTTGAGGCAAGGTCCGGAGAGTACGGTGGATGTCTTATACATTCCAATTGAAGCTCCTCTAATTTGGTAGCCGTCTGTTGTGCAGTGTGTGGTCTAGCGTTCTAACGCGCGTTTGTTGATTTGCTTAACTCAATTCGTGAGGTACCAACCTTTCTCGCTTTTCACCTTCCCCATTTGCTTCAAGTGGATCAAAACAGTTTTATCAATAACACCGCAGCCTGCATCTAACAATAGCCTTTAATTCTTCATTAGCAACTTTGGTCTCCGGCCGTCCACGGGGCTTGTTCTGCAGGTCGAAATTTCCAGAACGAAAACGTTGGAACCAAAAACGCACTATGTTTTCTTTAGTCACCGTCGCCATACATATCATTAATCCTTCGAGCCGTTTCTGCAGCACTGGTGCCACGGTGGAACTCGTACTCGTAAATAACGCGATATTTCAAGTTTTCCATTTTATAAACTAAGTGACGCAAAGAAAAAAAAACAATTAAGAAAAAACAAATGAATTATAATTTTCGAAACACAAATACATGAGTAAATAGCTGTATAAATTTGAATTTGGAATTCCTAACCAAAGAGAAGATATTTGAGATCAAAGTTGCCAGTACGGCAAAACGCCAATTTCATATATTATATAAGGACCTAATATATCGGGCAAGTGCGCAAGCACGGCTGGAACCAAAAGGTACTAAGCCAGTGGCGACATTCAATAACATTGGAGGAGGGTTATGGGTATATGCTGATGGTGGATGCATCTGCCTACAAATATATTACGCCTATAATATATATGCATTATTTTAAGTCATTAGCAGTAGATTTTTAATGATACTCATATACATTTAAAATTAATGATTTTTGGGTGATTTAAAAATTTTGATTTTTTTTTTTTAGTTCTTAAATCTAAATAGGTATTTATAATTGGTTTTGGATAAAAAAGGGATGCCTCCCTTGCTGGGCGTTGTGTCCTATTTGAAATATTTAACTTCATTTTCTACCTGTCACTTTATTTTCAAATTCATCTTGATTTATTTCCGTCGAAAACTCTATTTTTATATCATTCTATCTTATTTTTTTATGTAACAAATTTGTTTTTGTTTTATTTATGCTTTTTCTAGAAGCGAAAGTATAAAGTCATAAAACATATCGTAATCCATTCCTTGCAAAATTTCAATCGTACCATTTTTAAAAGCCTTAAGAGCCGTTCGCATTTGGCGAGTATGAGTGGAGAGTAGTAACTAAACGCGTCCGAACATTAGTAGACTCAATCCATTTCGTTCTATTTTTTGAGCGAGTAAGGACCCCCACCATGCGTCCCTGCGCACTAACATGCGCGAACCGGCCGTTTTAGCAGACTTCATTATTTGTAAACGCGTAGAAATGTCGTGGGGATAGAGCGAAGATGCTACCCTAAAATTATTTATTTATGCTGCTATTAATCTCTTTTCGTATCCACAGTTTATTTATTTTCATTTTACTAATTTTTGCTTTCAATTCTTCTAAAACAAACATTAAAATAAGCCTGGGGATAATAATAATCCTGGTTCGAGTCCCAGCGGCGCCAATATCTTTTTCTGATTTTTCTGCTTTCAGATTTTCGATTGACTTTCGCTAATATTGTCTTCATTTAATTAAAAATTAAAATAAGCATTAAAATAAGCTTAATTAGCGTATTTAATTTGACCCGTCATCCGCCGTCATCTTGCAACGGGCGGGCACAAATGTACTCTACTCGAAAGTAATGCGAACGGTTTTCGCGGAATCACTACTTGACTTACTACTTGATCAATGTGAACGTACCTTTATAGCCAGCATATAAAATCATTTCACCTTAATTGTAATATCTGAATTATTTGTACGCAATTAACTATACCGGTAATTTAACACAAGTGTTTTATTGCGAGTATAACTTCAAAAATTTCTGTGCGACCCATCCCATCGTTTTGGAAGACGAAAGAAGTCAAACAAGGATCTTAATTTACGACCGACTCCAGATTTCCTGAGACCTTTAAGGGACCGAACAAAACTATACATGCTCACACTTTATGAAGCACTTTTGGTTTAGATGCAAGGTGGGCAAATAGAGCACAGTAAATAATTACGACTTCGAGAATGTGCCACCAAAAAGCAAGCCATCCATATCACTCAATATAGATGCAGTGTCTTGAGACCAGCTCGGAAAGGATAGTGGAGAGGACGTGGATCAGAGAACAGAGCTTCCATGTGCAGAACAGGCGCGCGCTGGCTGGTGTCACGCGCTCCGGTCGTGCGGGACCCGTTACGTCACCTGTCACTCGGGAGCGCGACCGTGACTGCAACTACTTCCTATGTAAAGTATGAGTATATTGGGTATGCCTGAACAGTGTACAGACTATAACACTGCGCAGGTACTGGATGTATGAAAAAAATATAGTCAAAGGGAATATTTTTTGTAAAACTATTTACATAACCTTATTGTGTTACGCTAGTGCGTTGCTAAACCATTCATCCGATTGCGCTGAAACTTTGGGGATTTGATGTGCGCATACCCACGATGGTTTCTATATATACAATAGTGAGCTCTGATGTCATAAAATTATGCGTTGCTAACCATTCATCCGATTGTGATGAAACTTTGGGGATTTGATGTGTGCAAGTGTGCATGCCCGCGATGGTTCATATATATAAAAGTGAGCTGTGGCATTATGAAATCTGTATAAAAAAATTGCAATAGGAGGTACGCGAGCAGTTTGAAAACCGAATATATCGGGACTGAATGTATGGAATGCGTGAGGGGAAGAGGACGCAGGAGAGGAATGGGAGGCGGAAGGGTAACGGGATGAATGGGAAAGGACACGCATGGAGAAACAATTCTTTATTAAGTAGCATAGCAATGCACGCCGCTAGTTTAAAATAAAATGTAGTACATTTACGGTACATTACAGGATTGGAGATACTTTCAGTATCTTCCTAATAAAAAACCACCATTACTCCAGCCATATTAGGTGTCCAGTTCTGATAGCCAGCCTTCCCCAGCCTTCATTTGCCCCATCTCCCCCCCCCTCCCCTTTTCGCTACATTCAGGCTCACAACGTCCCCATTTGGAAATGCCATATTATCATTGGCTCCAGACGGTTGAGAGCAATCGGGACTCTTGTGCGGTATTCGCATAAAAAAAATTAAAATATAGTTTCGAGACGACTGATTGTGATTGTCATTATCTGAACACTGAACACCCTGTACTTTAAGGTGGTCACTCATCCAAAGCACAGCCGAGGGCTGCGGAGAGTGACGCGGACCGCCTGACACACGAGTCTCATAGAATCATTCAAACATCAATCGGTTTTGTCTTATGATATTTCTGCGAGACTCAATGGACACTGAACTCTTTGGACCACTCATCAGATTAAACACATTAAAATTTTATTCACTTTTGTCACGCTGAGTATTTTAACTTTCAAAAAAGTATCACTGCACTTCTGTATATAGGCCTACAATATGATATATATATATATAGTATTGTTTGGTTTTTTTTGCTCACTTTTTTGCTCACTTTTTTTGCTCACTTTTTTTGCTCACTTTTATTTTGACGCAAAAACCACCAGTATGCCCTTTACGTTTCACCCACCTTAAGGTTCACTTTCGGTTGAAGGAAATTCAGACAAGGAAGCTGGTAGTATTTTTTTTTCGACAAAATAAAATATATATGCAGGGATTCTTTCTCCGATACGAATCAGCGGCGAAAACTAGAAGCTCTACTCGAATCACTCGATTCGGCTCGGTTATACTTCCCGTCGACAGGTGCGCATAAAAAACGATAGATGTCTTTTCGACCATCAGTTTCAGTAAATAAAATGTTAGGAGGTATCTATCTCTATTCAAATGGCTGCGAAAGTTGAGAAAGATATATTGTCAATTTCCCATATAAAACTGATTTTTGCTAGGATTTTTTTTTTTTTGCTAGAAATTTTTTCTAATAAATTAAACGGCATTCTTGAAAAGAGCTTGGAAAAATGGACATTTTAATGGCCCTTTGCGGGGTGGTGGATTACAGCATGAAAAAACATTTTGCAAGAGATATTTTCAAATAATCATAAAATATACAAGTTTTAGAAACTTTTAATATAAAAACATGTATAGCTTTCCATTTAAAATATTTCACAATGTCGCGTCAAACTTTGCAATTTTATTTGACATTTGCGAAAAATTCAATGACATCGATAATGCACATGGTTTTCAGCCTGTTAAATCGGTAAATATTTTAAATGTTTATTTAATTTTCCTCAACCTTGCAATACTGAACATGGAACACTATCCAAAACCACCGCAAGTTTTCAGCGAGGACCTGACAGCATTAGCTGACGTAATTTGTATGTAAAATGTTCTAAAACGGGCGCAGGTGTTCGATTTTCAGGCTGTGCTTGAGGTGGTTACGACAAAGTTTAATGGTAGTCTTGCCATATAGATAAAATGTTATTTTAGAATATTTTGATGAACTAGGTAGGTACCCTGAAAATTACATAAACGGATAAATTATCCACGGGTATCATCAATAAATTGTAGCTCACGAACGACTGGACCAAATTGCAAAATTCTTTTTGAGTTGGTTTCGTCATTGTTCGGGCAAGCTTTGTATAAAACTACTGATGAGGTCTGGAATTAGAAAATTTGTTTAAAATGAATCGCCGAAATCTATATATGCATGCGCATAGCTTCCGAGCGAATGCACCAAATTGAATAATTCTTTCTTTGTTGTAATTTTTATTATTAGGGCAAGATCTGAATAAAATTACTGGTGAGCTCTGGCATAACGAAATTTGTTTAAAAATGATTCGCCGAAATGTAAGTACGCTCATAACTTCAGAACGACTGCACGTAATTGAATAATTCTTTTTTTGTTGCGTTCCTTATTGTTAGGACAAAGTTTGTATAAATCTACTGGTGAGCTCTGGCAGAAATGAATGTACTTCGCATAACTTCCGAAAGACTGCACCAAATTGAATAATTCTTTTTTTGTTGTCTTCGACACTGTTAAGACAAAATTTTGTATAAAACTGCTGGTGAGCTCTGGCATAATCAAATTTTCATAAAAATGAATCGTCGAAATGTATGTACGCGTATAACTTCCGAAAGACTGCACCAAATTGAATAATTCTTTTTTTGTAATGTTTGTTTATTGGCTGGTGAGCTTTGGCATTACGAAAGTTGCGTAAAAAAATTTCAATAGGCGGCACGTGAGCTGTTTGAAAACTAAATGTAACGGCAATGAAATAATGAAGCTTAGAAGAGGGGGAAGAAAACCAGGGAGGGGGGAGGGTTAGCTGGTAAGGGGGAGGGGATCTCGGGAGGGGGGTTTGCGGGATGGGAGAAGGGGGGGGGGGGATGGGAGTAGAGTACGCTATGAAAGAATATTTTATGTTTTTGTTTTACTCGAATAAAACTAAATTTTAGTTTATAAAAAAATTCTGAATAATACATTTTTGTAGCGCCGTTTTGGGAAAAATTACTACATGTCTATTTAGTACCAATAATACCAGTAATAAACCTTAGTTGTTGATTCTAAAAAAATGTGACGAATACATTTTTATAGCGTTTCTGTAAATCCTTTACTCAGATAAAACACAGTTTCACTTTCTAAAAAATGCTGAATAGCACATTTTTGTTTATTGGATGGTGAGCTCTGGTATTATGAAATTTGCATAAAAATATTTTAATACGTGGGACGCGAGCTGTTTGAAAACTAAATGTACCAAGAATGAATTAATGAAGTGCGGGAGGGGGGGGAGGAAAACCAGGGAGGGGGAGGTTAACCTGGGAAGGGGGAAGGGAACTCGGGAGGGGGTTTTGCGGGATGGAGGAAGGGGGGGGGGGGGGGGGGGGTAGAGTACGCTATGAAAGAATATTTTTTTGGTTCTTTTTTTACTCGAATAAAACAAAATTTTAAAAGGATACATACCAGGAGTGCAGAACTAAGCAAGGGAAAATATATTAAGAAAATGTTTTTTTTTTTTCAATTATTTCTGGCTTTTTGGGAAAGGTGAATTTATTTGCATTTAATTTTTTTTTATTTAACATGAGCTCCACACAGGAGACCCTGAGGAAAATAATTTCCCTCAGGGTCATGTCATCTTTGGAGATGCTGGGTGGAGGGTTTTTTAAGGCAAAGAAGGAGATGAGAGTTCTGGGAAGGAAAAGGATTTAAGGAGTGGGTATGGGTCTGCGGTTCAGTGTGTCCTGGTCATCCGCATCCAAGACCTGGACAAACCTCACCCCATGAACCCGGGCACCCCTACTAAATCACCAAACGTAGCGAACCACTTGGAGTGACCTACGGCATAGGTGTTGGTTATCCAATAAAGGTCAATTTTGGGGATTTGTATTTCTAAATAACATTTTATACAACGGGTACCCGGCATGCGTTGCAAAATCACTGTAACCTCGGTGTCAACTTAACTGTAATGGTTTCATTCCAAGTTCCGGGAAACTACATTATAATACAAGCGCCTTGCAAACGCATGCCCTGTATTATAGCATAATATACAAAGGGTACCCGGCATGCGTTGCAAGGTCACTGCAACCTCAGGTAGAACTCAGGATGAAATTATGCATTGCTTAAATAATTTTTTTTATATTAGCTCCACACAGGAGGCACTGATGAAAACAATTTCCCTAGGGGCCTATGTCATCTTTGAGGATGCTGTGTGGAGGGTTTTTTAAGGGAAAGGACGGAGAAAAAGATATGAATTTAATTTTTTTTTTTACATGAGCTCCACACAGGAGGCCGTGGGGAAAATAATTTCCCTCAGGTCCTATGTCATCTTTGGGGATGCTGTGTGGAGGATTTTTTTTAGAAAAGGAAAAGGCTTTTTGGGAAAGGTGAATTTATTTGCATTTAATTATTTTTTTATATGAGCTCCACACAGGAGACCCTGAGGAAAATAATTTCTCTCAGGGTCATGTCATCTTTGGAGATGCTGGGTGGAGGGTTTTTTAAGGCAAAGAAGGAGATGAGAGTTCTGGGAAGGAAAAGGGTTTAAGGGGTGGATAGGGGTCTGGGGTTCAGTGTCCTGGTCATCCGCATCCAAGACCTGGACAAACCTCACCCCATGAACCCGGGCACCCCTACTAAATCACCAAACGTAGCGAACCACTTGGAGTGACCTACGGCATAGGTGTTGGTTATCCAATAAAGGTCAATTTTGGGGATTTGTATTTCTAAATAACATTTTATACAACGGGTACCCGGCATGCGTTGCAAAATCACTGTAACCTCGGTGTCAACTTAACTGTAATGGTGTCATTCCAAGTTCCGGGAAACTACATTATAATACAAGCGCCTTGCAAACGCATGCCCTGTATTATAACATAATATACAAAGGGTACCCGGCATGCGTTGCAAGGTCACTGCAACCTCAGGTAGAACTCAGGATGAAATTATGCATTGCTTAAATAATTTTTTTTATATTAGCTCCACACAGGAGGCACTGATGAAAACAATTTCCCTAGGGGCCTATGTCATCTTTGAGGATGCTGTGTGGAGGGTTTTTTAAGGGAAAGGACGGAGAAAAAGATATGAATTTAATTTTTTTTTTTACATGAGCTCCACACAGGAGGCCGTGGGGAAAATAATTTCCCTCAGGTCCTATGTCATCTTTGGGGATGCTGTGTGGAGGATTTTTTTTAGAAAAGGAAAAGGCTTTTTGGGAAAGGTGAATTTATTTGCATTTAATTATTTTTTTATATGAGCTCCACACAAGAGACCCTGAGGAAAATAATTTCTCTCAGGGTCATGTCATCTTTGGAGATGCTGGGTGGAGGGTTTTTTAAGGCAAAGAAGGAGATGAGAGTTCTGGGAAGGAAAAGGGTTTAAGGGGTGGATAGGGGTCTGGGGTTCAGTGTCCTGGTCATCCGCATCCAAGACCTGGACAAACCTCACCCCATGAACCCGGGCACCCCTACTAAATCACCAAACGTAGCGAACCACTTGGAGTGACCTACGGCATAGGTGTTGGTTATCCAATAAAGGTCAATTTTGGGGATTTGTATTTCTAAATAACATTTTATACAACGGGTACCCGGCATGCGTTGCAAAATCACTGTAACCTCGGTGTCAACTTAACTGTAATGGTGTCATTCCAAGTTCCGGGAAACTACATTATAATACAAGCGCCTTGCAAACGCATGCCCTGTATTATAACATAATATACAAAGGGTACCCGGCATGCGTTGCAAGGTCACTGCAACCTCAGGTAGAACTCAGGATGAAATTATGCATTGCTAAAATATTTTTTTTACATTAGCTCCACACAGGAGGCACTGATGAAAACAATTTCCCTAGGGGCCTATGTCATCTTTGAGGATGCTGTGTGGAGGGTTTTTTAAGGGAAAGGACGGAGAAAAAGATATGCATTTAATTATTTTTTTTACATGAGCTCCACACAGGAGGCCGTGGGGAAAATAATTTCCCTCAGGTCCTATGTCATCTTTGGGGATGCTGTGTGGAGGATTTTTTTTAGAAAAGGAAGGAGATGAGAGTTCTGGGAAGGAAAAGGGTTTAAGGGGTGGGTAGGAATCTGGGGTTCAGTGTGTCCTGGGCATCCGCCTCCAAGAATTAGGCAGACCTCACCGCATGAACCCGGGCACCCCTACTAAATCACCAAACGTAGCGAACCACTTGAGGTGACCTATGGCAGAGGTGTTGGTTATCCAATAGTAGACAACTTTGGGGAGTTGTATTTCTACATTACATTATATACAACGGGTACCCGGCATGCGTTGCAAGGTCACTGTTACCTCAGGTTTCTTCATATATTTAATTTAACACACACTCCTCCTCGCTTCATCCACGTTCACACGTCAAATCACATAGTGTTTTAACCCGTTAGTTGCTTCTGCAACGGGCCCCACTAGTATATATAGTATTGTTCACTTTGGGAAAGCTCTTTTTCCGCGCACTTTTTTGTTGACGCAAAAACGACCAGTACGCCCTTTGCGTTTCACCCACCTCAAGGTTCACTTTCGGTCGAAGCAAATTCAGACATGGAAGCTGGGAGTTTTTTTTTTTCGACAAAAAAAATATATACAGGGATTTATTCTCCGATACGAATCGGCGTCGAAAACTAGAAGCTCT
The DNA here is from genome assembly GCA_917880885.1 of Limnephilus marmoratus. NCBI lineage: Eukaryota > Metazoa > Arthropoda > Insecta > Trichoptera > Limnephilidae > Limnephilus > Limnephilus marmoratus. Next base: position 27,943,785 of record OU862912.1, on the reverse strand, counting down.
ACTCGAATCACTCGATTATATTTCCCGCCGACAGACGGCGTTTGAAAAAAAAAAATGACGAAAAAACCCGCTAATTTCACAAAGGAAAATGCTATATACGACTATTGACATAGGTCAGGATCTCAGATGTCAAATTTTTAGCCTAACAAAACGGAACTCTCGGCGGTTTCGGTCGTTGTTTTTCGGAAAACGACATTACCGCCGAAAAACCGATTCCGGGCTAGATGTTTTTTGAAAATACGATAGCCGGATAGATTCCGCAACTTTTAACACCAATAAAACATATGATTCTCATATAAAATACGTCAGGAGATGCTGACAAAACTCGAAATTTTCCGAAAAAAAATCATCAAAATACGCGCTCACAGATTCCATCGGAAGTTTAAATATTTGCTGGCCAGTTCAAATTAACACGTTTTTCATTCGGGGTAGGTACCTACTTATTTCGGTAGTATTGCAAATATGATGAAAAAAGCTAAGATTGCCGGAATCTAAGGAAATGCGCAGGTACCTACCTGAATGGGTACCTACACAACGAATTAGGTTTTAATGCAATAAATACTAAGGTAAGGTTGTTTCGATGATACAGAATAATTGAACTTTTTTTAAGTTAATTTTCACGTTCTGTGATGGTTCTACTCAAATTCTATTGTTTTATCATTACAGACCAGTTACATCACAAAACTGAAATAATTACAGAACTCGAACGGAACTTTATAGAACTGAAAATTTACTAGAAAAATTGAAAGAATTGTCAATTTTTTTTATTAATTATTTTTTTTATTTTTAAGTGTGTTCTATTTGAACATTGTATATATATATATACATTACGCGTGTTCTAGGTAGGTACTTACTTGCGGGGACTTTTTTCATTTAAAAATCAAAACATGATATTGAATGAATTTATTTGTAGTGAAAATTATTTTATGCTCAACAGCATAATGGCGTCGTTTTGGTGAAATATTACAACAAAGTACCTACTTAGTACTTACACTTGCAAAATGAAATACAATACAACTACAATAGTGAGCTCCGGCATAATGAAATTTTGCACTGCTAAACCGTGCAACCGATTGTTATTGTTAATGGACAATTTGTGCGTAAATAAATTAATTATATACAGCGGGTACCCGGCATGCGTTGCGAGGCCACTTTAACTTCGGGGTCAACTAAACCGTAATGGTTCCCTACCAGGTCCCGGGAAACAACATTATAAAATTATGCACTTTATAAAATTATATACAACGGTTTACGGCATGCGTTGCAAGGCCGCTTTAACCTCGGGGTCAATAAAACTGTAATGTTTCCATCCGAAGTCCTGGGAAACTACATTATAATGCAAGCGCCTGCACTATGTAACATTATAAACTACGGGTACCCGGCATGCGTTGCAAAGCCACTTTAACCTCAGGGTCAACTAAACTCTAATGGTTCCATCCCAAGTCCCCGGAAACTACATTATAATGCAAGCGCCTGCACTATTTAACATTATATACAACGGGTACCCGGCATGCGTTGCAAGGTCACTGTAACCTAGGGGTCAACTTTACTGTAATGGTTTCATCCCGATTCCCGGGAAATAAAATTTTAATGCAAGCGCCTGCAATTTATAACATAATATACAACGGGTACACGGCATGCGTTGCAAGGTCACTGTAACCTCGGGGTCAACTTAACTGTAATGGTTCCATCCCAATTCCCGGGAAATAACATTTTAAAGCAAGCGCCTGCACTATATAACATTATATACAACGGGTACCCGGTATGCGTTGCAAGGTCACTGTAACCTAGGGGTCAACTTTACTGTAATGGTTTCATCCCGATTCCCGGGAAATAAAATTTTAATGCAAGCGCCTGCAATTTATAACATAATATACAACGGTTACTCGGCATGCGTTGCAAGGTCACTGTAACCTCGGGGTCAACTTAACTGTAATGGTTCCATTCCAATTCCTGGGAAATTACATTTTAATGCAAGCGCTGCACTACATAACATTATATACAACGGGTACCCGGCATGCGTTGCAAGGTCACTGTAACCTCAGGTTTCTTCATATATTTAATTTAACACACACTCTTCCTCGCTTCATCCACGTTCACACGTCAAATCGCATAGTGTTTAAACCCGTCAGTTGCTTCTGCAACGGGCAAAACCTAGTATATATTAATACACAGTTTGGAGACGCCTCACTTTTTTTGCCGCGCTAAAAACGACCACTCTGCCCTTTACGTTTCAACCACCTTAAGGGTCACTTTCGCTCGAAGCGGATTCAGACAGGGTCGTGTCCCGATTGAGGACCAGATTTCATACAAAAAAGATGATGCAGGATTAACAGCGCACCCAACGGCGAAAACTACAATTAGATCTCTCACCGACGAAGAAATTCGGCCTCAGTTATATTTTCTGCCGACAGGTTCACCCGTTAAAAAATGTCGAATATTTCAGTGCGTCAGAAAAGTTCACCTCCCATACAAAACTGTATTTGCTAGGGATTTATTAATTTTACGGCTTTATTCAAAATAACGTAGAAAAATGGACATTTTAAAGGCTCTTTGCGGGAACGCAGATTACAGAGTAAAAAAATATTTTGACCGAGATGTTTTTCAATAAATTGTAAAAATACAAGTTTTAGAAACTTTTAAAGTTGCGACATGTACCGCATTCCATTCAAAATATTACACTATATTGCATTAAAGATTGAAATTTTTCTGACATTTGCCGAAATCGATCTATCATCGACAATGCATAATTTTCCAGCCAGTTAATATGAACTCGAGGTAGGTACCTACTGGCGTTTAAAATATGAAGGATTTACACGTAGAAAATAAACAGTAGTTAATGCAGCATTCATATTATCCGAGGTTTTGAGAAACCAAATCAGGTACTTACGTAGGTACTTAATTCCATTGAAAATCAAATAAGTAGGTAATGCAGCATTGATATTACATTTATAACACGGTAGGTACCTACCGTTCTATCGAATTATTGCAAATTCGCCAAGTATTTATTGAGAAAACACGTAGGTACCTACACAAATATTATTTTTCTCGGTATGTACTAGGTAGGTACCGGCTTATGTGAGGATATTCTTTCCTTTAAATTTTAAATCGAAAATTCATGATATGAAATGAAAAAATCACCCTAGATGGTCACTTTTTGAAATATGTGGGTACACGGAGGTTGCTTCTTGACAACCACTGTTGGTAGGAACGTTATTTTTAAATTAGTCAAGTTTATTTTCACGCAATGGGCGAGTTTTATTTATTCAAAACATCAAAACTTATTATATTTATTATTATTTATTTATACTCATTATTTCAAAACAGAAATAATTACGGAACTTCAATAGAATTTGAACAGAACTTTCACAGAACCCAGCCTAAATATATTTCATATGTTTTTTTACATACGTGCAGGTAACCTGCACATAACAACTCTGTATCATCTGATGATATTGCTTATGTATTTTTTTGTAAATGTATAAAATAATTACAGAACTTGAATAGAATTTGAACAGAACTTTCAGAGAACGTTTAAATTAACTTGAAAAATTGGAGATTTTTAAATATTGTTTTGAACAACCCAGCCTAAATATATTTAATATTTTTTTACGTACGTGCAGGTACCTCTAAACATTAGTACCATATATTTTTTATCAAAAATGATAAATTTATATAGCGCTTTTTTGTATATTTCATTTTTATGATAATCATTCAATGTGGGATTGGTACCGCCGCCCCGGGAACAATTCATTGGTTTCTATATAAAATAATGAGCTCTGACATCACGAAATTATGCATTGCTAAACTGTTCATCCGATTGCGAGGAAACTTTGGGGACACTGTGTGCGCATCCCTTCGATTCTTTCTGTATAAAATGGTGAGCTCTGGATCTGGCTTCTCTGACTTTGGGGATTTGATTTTTTTTTACATGAATACCGCACAAGAGTCCCAACTGCTCCCGTCTGGAGCCAGTGGGACTATGGCGTCCCCAATTGGGGTATGTTGTGAGGCTGAAGGCAGTGGGGAGGGGAAGGAGATAGGAAAGAGGAAGGTGGAGAAGTACCTGGCTATTCAGATCTGGTTACCAAACACGGCAGAAGCCATTTCAAGTAACGTTTCAATTCTGAATGATGGTCTTACACCAGGGCGATACTGAGAGTACCTTCCACTATGATGTGCGCATTCCCTCGATTATTTTTTTTAATATAAAATAGTGAGCTCTGGCGTCATGAAATTATGCATTGCTAAACCGTTCATCCGATTGCGATGAAACATTGGGGATTTGATGTGTGCATGCCCGCAATGGTTTTTGTATGCAATAGTGAGCTCTGACGTAATGAAATTACGCATTGCTAAACCGTTCATCCGATTGCGATAAAACTTTGGGGATTTGATGTATGCATGCCCGCAATGGTTTTTGTATACAATAGTGAGCTCTGGCATGAAGAAATTATGCATTGCTAAACCTTTCATCCGATTGCGATGAAACTTTTGGGATTTGATGTGCGCATCCATTCATTCTATAAAAAATAATGAGCTCTGGCATCATGAAATTATGCATTGCTAAACCGTTCGTCGACTACCTGTTCCCTTTGTAGGCGCTCACTCCTCGCTTCATCCGCATTCAGACATCGTTTTTTCTTCATATATTTAATTTAACACACACTCCTCCTCGCTTCATCCACGTTCACACGTCAAATCGCATAGTGTTTTAACCCGTTAGTTGCATCTGCAACGGGCAAAAGCTAGTATATATTAATACACAGTTTGGAGACGCCTCACTTTTTTTGCCGCGCTAAAAACGACCACTCTGCCCTTTACGTTTCAACCACCTTAAGGGTCACTTTCGCTTGAAACGGATTCAGACAGGGTCGTGTCCCGATTGAGGACCAGATTTCATACAAAAAAGATGATGCAGGATTAACAGCGCACCCGACGGCGAAAACTACAATTAGATCTCTCACCGACGAAGAAATTCGGCCTCAGTTATATTTTCTGCCGACAGGTTCACCCGTTAAAAAATGTCGAATATTTCAGTGCGTCAGAAAAGTTCACCTCCCATACAAAACTGTATTTGCTAGGGATTTATTAATTTTACGGCTTTATTCAAAATAACGTAGAAAAATGGACATTTTAAAGGCTCTTTGCGGGAACGCAGATTACAGCGTAAAAAAATATTTTGACCGAGATGTTTTTCAATAAATTGTAAAAATACAAGTTTTAGAAACTTTTAAAGTTGCGACATGTACCGCATTCCATTCAAAATATTACACTATATTGCATTAAAGATTGAAATTTTTCTGACATTTGCCGAAATCGATCTATCATCGACAATGCATAATTTTCCAGCCAGTTAATATGAACTCGAGGTAGGTACCTACTGGCGTTTAAAATATGAAGGATTTACACGTAGAAAATAAACAGTAGTTAATGCAGCATTCATATTATCCGAGGTTTTGAGAAACCAAATCAGGTACTTACGTAGGTACTTAATTCCATTGAAAATCAAATAAGTAGGTAATGCAGCATTGATATTACATTTATAACACGGTAGGTACCTACCGTTCTATCGAATTATTGCAAATTCGCCAAGTATTTATTGAGAAAACACGTAGGTACCTACACAAATATTATTTTTCTCGGTATGTACTAGGTAGGTACCGGCTTATGTGAGGATATTCTTTCCTTTAAATTTTAAATCGGAAATTCATGATATGAAATGAAAAAATCACCCTAGATGGTCACTTTTTGAAATATGTGGGTACACGGAGGTTGCTTCTTGACAACCACTGTTGGTAGGAACGTTATTTTTGAATTAGTCAAGTTTATTTTCACGCAATGGGCGAGTTTTATTTATTCAAAACATCAAAACTTATTATATTTATTATTATTTATTTATACTCATTATTTCAAAACAGAAATAATTACGGAACTTCAATAGAATTTGAACAGAACTTTCACAGAACCCAGCCTAAATATATTTCATATGTTTTTTTACATACGTGCAGGTAACCTGCACATAACAACTCTGTATCATCTGATGATATTGCTTATGTATTTTTTTGTAAATGTATAAAATAATTACAGAACTTGAATAGAATTTGAACAGAACTTTCACAGAACGTTTAAATTAACTTGAAAAATTGGAGATTTTTAAATATTGTTTTGAACAACCCAGCCTAAATAAATTTAATATTTTTTTTACGTACGTGCAGGTACCTCTAAACATTAGTACCATATATTTTTTATCAAAAATGATAAATTTATATAGCGCTTTTTTGTATATTTCATTTTTATGATAATCATTCAATGTGGGATTGGTACCGCCGCCCCGGGAACAATTCATTGGTTTCTATATAAAATAATGAGCTCTGACATTCCGTGAAATAATTACTGAACTTTCTAGAATTGAAAATTGACAAGAAAAATTTGTAAAATTGTCAATTCTTCTTTTTAAACAACCCAGCCTTATTATTTTTATGTTATGTTATTTTTAAATGTGCAGATTATTTATGAATAAAGCGTGGTTCTATTTGGATATTGTGAAATAGCAAAATATATATATATTTATATATATTACGCTGTTCTAGGTAGGTACTTTCTTGCAGGGACTTTTTTCCTTTCAAAATAAAACATGATATTGAATAAAATTATTTGTGCCGAAAAGAAGTTTTTATAAAATTATTTTATGCTCAACAACATAATGGCGTCGTTTTGGTGAAAAATTACAACAAATTACCTACTCAGTACTTACAATACAACTACAAATAGTGAGCTCTGGTATCATGAAATTATGCATTGCTAAACCGTTCATCCGATTGCGATGAAATCGAGTTCGAACCCCCAATCTTCGGATTGCGAGTCGAGAGTCTTACCTCTCGACCTAGGGGGCCCTAAATTATATTGAATTAATAAATTAAAATAATTAAATATTAATTATTAAATTAATTATACTAAATTAATCGAAAAAATTTAAAAATTCAGATAATTTCAAAATCGAAAAAAATTTAAAAATCCAAAAAATTTAAAATCAAAAAATTTTAAAATCGAAAAAATTTCAAAATCCAAAAAATTTTAAAATCGAAAAAATTTTAAAATCCAAAAAATTTTAAAATCCAAAAAATTTTAAAATCCAAAAAAATTAAAATCGAAAAAATTTTAAAATCAAAAAAATTTCAAAATCCCAAAAATTTACAAATCGAAAAAATTTAAAAATCCGAAAAATTTCAAAATCGAAAAAAATTTAAAAATCCAACAAATTTTAAAGTTCTCAAAATTTTAAAATCCAAAAAATTTTAAATCCAAAATATTTAAAAATCGAAAAAAATTTAAAAATCCAAAAAATTTAAAAATCGAAAAAATTTTAAAATCCAAAAAATTTTAAAATCCAAAAAAATTAAAATCGAAAAAATTTTAATATCCAAAAAAATTTAAAAACCAAAACATTTTAAAATCTGAAAAAAATTTAAGATCCGTAAAATTTCAATATTATAAAAATACGAAAAAAAATTATTAAAAAAATAACTTTTGTTCCCATACTGAACTCCTTGAACCAGTTGACCGAAGTGGCCCTATATATAGTAGGTGTACCAAATTGAGCAGTATAATGCCTGTGCCCTCTATGTGGCGCACATACCTCGCTTCGTCTACATTGAAACATCGTTTTTTTCTTCAAATACTTATTGAACACACACTCCTCGCATCATCCACGTTCACACATCAAATTGCATAGTGCTTTAACCCGTCAGTTGCTTCTGCAACGGGCAAAACCTAGTTGAATATGAAAATTCGCTAATGATTTTTTTCTTCATCTCTCGATCTACTGACTCAAAGTTTGGTGATTATTCAAACTTTGTAAAGAATTACTTTTGTTATTATTTTTGGGGAGTTATACCGTGTTGCGCTATCTCCTCCTTTAGGACCTTTAGCCAGCGTTTCGGACAAGGTTAAAGTGTCCATCATCAGGACAGATATGTGACAGTGTGGCAGATGTCCAGACATCTGCCCTGATGATGGACACTGTAACTTCTACATAAATACCAATGTTCAGCAGCGAACCTCCGGAGGGAACCGATAGAATATTATCGTGATTTATTTTTGGGTTATTACGCCATGTTGCGTTACCTACTTTTTTAACCAATGATTCGGAGTGTCCAATGATTACAGTGTCCATCATCAGGGCAGATGTGTACCGAAAATTGTAGTAAAGTGGGTGCTTATGTAGGTATGTATGTAGACGGGATAACGTGTTGCCAGCTCCAAACCTCTAGAGCTGGTATTACAGTATAATTTGCAATAATTTTCTGCGTTTAGTTTTGGTGTAGCCATCAATCACCGGATAATGTGAAGCATTGTGCCTGGCCCCAACTTCTTCCTTAATATTAATGGGATTTTTGTGAATTTTAAAAATTAAGCAAGATAAATGATAATACTTTTGACCGCGAAAATCTCAAACCACATCCAGTAAAATATTAGGATTTGAATCTGCGGGTTCAAAACTTTACGGGATCAAATCAATCACCAACCGGTCAGTGGTTGAGTTGGCATCGCGTTTGATTTCCACCCAGGTTCGATTTCGTTCAGTGTTCGATTCCTCGGCTCCTCCATCCTCTATCACGACTCACGAATCACGACGTTGTCGTGTTATTTGTAACCCGGGAATGTTTGTCTTTCTTTTTAAAAAAATGACAGCAACGTCACTAGTAAAATGAAGGAATTCTGTTTTTTTCAACACAGTTTAAATTTAAAGAACATTATTTATTTAAATTTACGCATCGTTCTAAAAAAATACAAACATTCGGCGGATTTTGTAGACTGGCTTGTAAGTGAAAAATTATTTATGATTCAAAACCCAAAAGCTATTTAAATGGTTTGAAAGAAATGCTAGTATTTCTCATTCACGTTTATTTATACTTCATGAAATGCTAGTATTTCTCATTCACGTTTATTTATACTTCATGAAATGCTAGTATTTCTCATTTTCGTTGTTTATTTAATATACTCGTACTTCATGTACTCGGTATATATTTATTAATATATTACGTACCATTGTTATATTATTTCACATAACTCCGATCATCAGTCGCTCCAATTTAAGTTGTTTACTACAGCGTAAAGATGCGTCTGATTGATTGCAGCATTTATGAATATGTATTTAATTAATTATCCCTCTCGTATATTATTCTCAGATGTATCTATCTAGAAATGCAGACTAATTTACCGGCAGGCGATGCCATTCTCCGCTTGTACGAGGAAATGTCAGCGATACTGGGGACTGACAACCTGACATACATAAATGTGAGCGAGTGTCGCTTAAGATTGATTTCGTTGTTCCTCTTCTCTGAGTATAGAGAATGTGATGATTCACACGCGGCATATCATTTTACGTTGAAGAGCTTTTCAAATTTCACGGTTTTGCTTCGTTAACGTCAAACACATATAATTTTTCAAAAAGTCATTTTATTTTATTTTATTTTATTTTATTTTATTTTTATTTTATTTATTGTAAGAAACAAACAGCAGTTTTATACAGGATGTTAAAAATGAAGCGGTTAAAAATGAGGTAAGCCAAAACAGTTTCTTATGCTAATGGTTATTATGATATAATACAAAATTGTAATTGGTTATATCCATTACATGAAAATGAAATTAACAAAAATATATAAATGTAAGTATATTAGAAGGAAGAAGGAATAGGAAAGGGCAAGAGGCAGAGGAAGATGGGATGGGGACAGGAGATGCTCATGCTGTACCTTTTCTATAGCTGTGCATTAATTTAATTCACATTTGTTGCGTACGCTTGACTTCGTATCGGTATTTCACAAGAGTATTATTAAGAATATCGATATTGTTAAATTGCGTGTTATATTGCGCGCATATGCGGGGGATTGGAGAATTTTTTCTAAGGTTGATTCTGTACGCGGGCAAATGAAAAAAATGGTTTAGTCTGGTTGGTCTTGCAGGTATGTGAATTCTTAAATAATTTACGAGTTCAGGAGAGTCCAGGCCGTTATTCAGAATTTTGTATAAAAATATTTGATCAGATATTAATCTACGCGTTTGAAGTGGAGTAAAGTTGTGAAATTTGAAGGATTCGGTGTTATTTGCAAAGAGTAATTTGAAAAAGTCATAAATAGTACTTCACTTACCTAAAACGCGAACTCTTAAAATCGAATATTAGTTGCGAACATCGCTTTTAGCTAATGATTCTCTATTTATTTATTTATTTATTTCTATTCGCAAACATACACTTAACAGATTATTACATTGGTTTAAGTACATAAATAATAAGTTTCAGTAAAATAAAAAATAAGAAAAATGTTATTAATCCGTAACTGTACGTAAATTGGTTAAAAGTAGTGTTTTGTGAACACCTCACTAGGCGAACCTGTACTGAGGTGTTCCCATTTTTAGGATAAGTGCTCTTCTGTCGGTAAGAGTCCAAGCACAGTATCCTCCTTGATTTTGTCAAGAAGGGCACCGTGGGTCGATCCATGACGGCAGTATCATATACATAAATTAAATATTAGTAAGGATCTATATACAGGTTATTTCAGGATATCTAGAATATGTATAAGATAAAGAAATTACTTGATATACAATTAGGTATAATTTTTCTACAGACCACCCGCCACTAGTATTAAATAATATTGTGGTACTTTTTTTGTGGTACTTTTTTGTGTCCCGAAACAATTTTTATTTTTTTTTAAGTTTGGGTTGGGTCATGTTTGGTTAGGTGTTATAATCTTTTGAGTAAAGAGAATACCTTGTTGTTTGATCCAGTCTTTGATTAGTTTTTTGTGATGGATTGTTGATGTATTTGAAGTTAATAGTTGCTTCAGTGTATTGGGCATGTAGTTATAAAGTTTGGTTGCATAGTTCTTAAAGTTTCTCTGCCCGTGTGAGGTATGAGTTATTGGAATATTTATGGTTTTTTTTGTAGAGGCCCTGGTTTTAATCGCTATTTGTGGTTGCATTGGGTTGTGGATCATCTATGCTAATCAATATTCCAGTAACTCACAGTTTTTAACAAGAAACCAATCATAATAATATTAAATTTAATATTGCGAACAAAGCAATGAAAATGCTCGGTTTCATAATAAGATTTTATTACATTAGCTCCACACGGGAGGCCCTGAGGAGAATAATTTCCCTCGAGGCCTGTCATCTTGGTGGATGCTGTGTGGAGAGTTTTTTTTAAGGAAGAGAAGGAAAGGAAGTTCTGAGAAGGAAATAGGTATGAGGGGTGGGTCGGAAACTGGGTGGTCAGTGTTCCCAGGAGCGACGGACATATGAACCCATATATGTCCAACTGTAATGCGAGGCGATGGGTCATGAGATTCTGTCTGGACAGGATAAAAGATCTCCCTCAACCTCTCTTAATCCTGTCCACCATGCAGCAGGTGGACTGACGCATTGGCCGCTAAGACTTGGACAAACCTCACCCCATGAATCCGGGCACCCCTGCTAAGTCACCAAACGGGGTGAACCACTTGGGGTGACCTGCGGCAGAGTTTTTAGTCATCCAATAAATGGTTCCCGGGGTAGCGGTACCCACACCCGCCTCCCTGGGGAGAATTGCCTGAATGTACTTAAAATTGTTTTGTAATCCATTTTAACGTAAAAAGAAATTATTCTGTATTTAAAGGTATATGTACCGTAAATAAATAAATATTATAAATTTGCCTAGGAAGAAATATAGTAATTTTATTACATGTTTTGACTCCTATTATAATTTTTTTGTAATGTTCAGTATTTTTAAAACTACATTTTCGTATTAATTATTTTTAATTCCTTACACTTGCTCTACATTGTTCGTGTACAATATTGTGTCGCAGTTCATATCGATTTTTCGGTTTACTAAATTTAGTTATCTTTCTAGAATTTTCATCAATCACTTGAAAAATATCACAAAAATTATTGTGTACCAATTTCCGTCGCACGTGTCGCGTTAAAACGAACAAATATTTACATGGAAACGTCGCGTCGCGTCGGTTTCGATCGCGTCTGGTTAATTTGAAAAGTACGCATTGAAGCTGAAATATGGTGTATTCAGTCGCCGCTCCCGACAACCCATTGGCCTAATCGATTGATTGAATCTGTACAGCATTCCGATTGCTATTGAACATTTTATCGTCGTATTGCCACAATGGTATTTCTAATCACCGACGGCCATCAGCCGTCGTTGCGCTGACAGAGCCACTCTGCGTCGCTAAAATGTTTCGAATAAAGTGCATTTAAATGGAAAAAAATGGTTTTGGTTTCATTTAAACTTAATGACTATGGAGACCGTAATCTATTTTTACTCTGCAATATTTCATTTAAATGTTTTGTTGACGTAAAAAAATGATTCGTTCAGCTTTATACGTTTTATTCTGTGCAATCTTGACGACGAATGACATTTCTTTATTTTCAAAGGACTAGGGTATATAGCATAGACATCCAAATGGATAGACAAGCAGTTACAGATGAGGGGTAAAACCAAACTATGGAGAGCAAGAGGGGAAAGATGACTGTCATTCGTTGAACAATCAATCTGACAGTATATAGGCATCTCGCATTACAATATCACCATTTAGTTCTTAAAAGCAAAATCTGCTTTGAATGAATAGACCTTTTTACATGGGAGCGCGAATTGCTTGCCACGTTCAAAACTTATTTGCTAAGGCCAAATGCTCGCCCCAAAAAGACTCGCGCCAATACACATATCAATATTTTCTTGCCGTGTTTAGTTAAAACACTTTTACAAATGTTTCATAATTTACTTACCCCTGTAACCAGCGACGAGCACATTGGAGTACCGCCCACATTCGCTATGTGCATATTGATACGTAGATATATTGTATAGCACAAGCTGCCGTTATTTCTTTAAATGTATGGATGTCAGCTTCTCGCTGTTCACGGCAAGAATGATGACGTCACACATTTTAGATTCAAGCGAAGCTATATCCCCTCCCCATGGAGCGAGCCGGTTCCAAGGAGGAGCTACAGCCGGCGCCATGTGGAGGGGGAAATAATACGTTTTTATCACTTAGGGCAGGTCCAGATATATTCATATGTCCGTGGTATATAGATATTACTTTAAAAAAGATATAGAAAATATTATATATGATATGAGTTATGCGTAAAATATCTTATATAAATGTATCTATAGCAATTTACAGTGATTTATTTTTGGGGTACTCCTTCTTTATCCAACGTTTTGGACAGTATTACAGTGGGCATCATTAGGACAGATGTGTAATTAATTACAAGTAGTTTGCACTTGTAATGTAATGTAATGCTGTCCTGTAATGCTGTAATGCTGTCCGAAACGTTATCTAAAAAAGGAGGTACTAAGAGGAGGCATAATACCCCAAAAATAGATCAATTTGGTCGTGAATTTGACAAATCATATCGTTTCTATTAAACGTAGACAATATTAGAGTTTATGATATTTTTTTAAAGACGCAGGTAGGTACGTTATTCCCAAAACTAGACGTAATATTGCTTTTTAGATGAAACACGGCAGGGTCAAAAATAGTCATCGATTGATTTTTTTTTACTGATGTTACAATTTGTGGGAATTTAATTAAAAACCTGAATTCAACTACTTATAAAAAATTTCATGATTTTAAAAATATGTTTTTAATTTACTACATATTCTTGGAAAAACGCTTTTGCAATCAATTACCACCGTTTAAAAAGGCCGTTTTGACAGTACTTCAAGGAAGCTGACGATTAATTAGGATTTTTATTAAATAAGTACCCACCATTATTGAATATCAAGCGTTAATAACTTTCTTCAGAACTAAAACTTCAACTCCCTAATATTTTGTTCTACCTTCAAAGAAACGCTGTTCAAGTTTTCTTTTCTTGGCATCCATTAAATCTTCGTTAAGGCTGTATAAAAGGATGTGTTAATGAACACTCCTAATCATCCCACAAAAAAAAATGATTTCAAAAATGGAATTATTATTATAAAAACATGTATTTTCTATTTAGCGACTAGCCACTATAAGCACATGGGGGTTTTCACAATCCTCCTCCTAGATTATCCATACGATAACGTTTATTTTCGATTAATTATCCGTAATGAGAATAATACTTCGTAGAAACAGATTTTCAAAAATAATTAAAATGTTAAAGGAACTAAATTGGTTAACCGTAAAACAGATGCTGACCTTGAACACGATGGTATTTATCCACAAAATATTGAACAACAAGTTACCAAAATACTTCTCAAATAAAATTGTATACAACAAAGACATTCACAGATATAACACAAGGACGTGCAAGGAAATTAGGCTACAAAAAAAGGACAAAGCGAATACGCAGAACAGTTTACTGTACAAGGGAATGAAGTTATATAATACACTACCAGAAACTTTAAAGTCCACACCAATTGGAAAGTTCAAAATGCATTGTAGGAGATACATAAAACTCGAAAAAATATAGTGAATATGAAATATTATAATTAATTAGCTGCAATATGAAATATTATAAATAATTAGAAATTTGTGAACTTAAATGTACAAATTACTAAAATAAATAATTATTATATTATATTATACAGGTCTTAGGTTACTCTTCGGACTTGAACCTATGAATAATGTCTATATATGGGATAGGTTAGTGGAGTTTTGTTTTACCCTGTTGCGAGTGCTTATTTGTTAATTTATTAATATTATTTATCGTGTGGATGAGCTATCGGAAGATGATAAAATATCCCCTAAGGCTGTGTCAATACTTAACTAGATAATGATTGATGAAAAGATGAATACAAAACGATACGAAAAATAAATAACTTTAGCTACCGACTGCGCAATATTCGCCGTAAAGTTCCCATCCGATGGCGATAGCGGAAAGCCGACTCTATCCGTGCAAATAATCCGCCACGATCCACTTTTCTGTGATTTTACGTGGAAAACTTATTACGAATTTCCACTTGAATTTTCTTTTGCTTTCCCGATTGCCATTCAAATTTACCGAGGGCGCCGTGTACGCCAAAACTAATTTGTTATATCGTCGCAGGGAAAAAGCCTAGAAATTTACATACTATTTATCTTAGGTTTGATGGCCGTAACCTCTTCTCGCGCCCGTGTATCCGATGGTAAATGTGAGGAAGGTTTTTTTAATATTGAATTTTTGTTAAAAGGGGCGCTTTGATAAATAATCTTCAATACAGATTTAAAGTTTATCGTGCCCTCAACAAAATCAAATTTCTCGCTGTTTTATAAAATACACTTTTGTTAGAAAAAAAAACAAAAATTTAAAACATCTACAAATAAAGGCAGATGAAAATTCTGAATGTATGAGGATAAGAAAAAATAAAGGAAAACCGTTTTAAAGTGTTTCAAACAAGGAAAAAAACAATAAAAAGCCGTGCGCAGAAACAATTTCCACACAAGTGCCTCCCTACGCATTAGCGACAGTTAAGTGCTCGCTTAATAGAATGGTTATGTTATGGCGTTGTTCATTTTACATTTAAACTTAAAGTATACGACGGTAATTCGTTGGCATTCGGTTGGGTTAAGGGTTTTTACAAACGTTAAATTCGGACATTACATGCCATACTGATCCGGTCATTGGAACAGAATATACAAGATGGGGTTACATAGGCATTTACAGGGGATATGTATACATATTTAGCATAAGTACTCGTATTTAACATATTTTAACGCGAGTTTTTTACGGATGATTACTTTCAAAACAAAATGAAATCATTGGGATTGGAGTAGGTTACATTGAAACTAAGTTGTAAACTAATTGATAATACGGAAATCTAATGTCTTCACTCAATAAATTCGTACATTTAGCGTTCACTGTAAGTTAACAGATTTCTTAAATTTTAATTTATTTTTATATTTTATAAACTAATTTTATGAGAAGGTTATAATATCATCTCTTTCCTTATTCGAGAACATCAGTTCTCAATATTGAACGTGCAATTGATCTGTCAGTTATGTTTTGTCCAGTGAGAATACCGTTGTCGGCATTATAATATAATCAATTAATATGTATATATGTATGTTCTTTACCACGCAGAACAATCTTGGGTATCCTATTACAATGGCACCCACGCATAAATAATATACACAAGAAAGGTCCTTCCATTAGGGCGCCATAGAAGTAATTGCACCGTGTTATAATATTTTTAATTCGAAGAGGGTAACGTTTTGACTAGCTTTTGAAAAGCCGAGATTTCGACCCTTTTTAATACAAACAATATTCAAATGGGACTGAACCCTGCACACGCACACATATGAAGGAAAACAATGGAGACCAACATTACCCCGCTCTAGATAGCTTCTGTACGTTCCTTATTCCTTATAATGTCGGAATTAAATTTACCCTTACGACAGAAGTAGAATGGGGTGAACTTTCTAAGCTAGGTATATGCGTGATGTTAATACCAATGCCTCTGATAGAATCTCTTTCGATAAGATCTCCCGTAGAAGTTACAAGTTACAGGCTAATAAATAGCCGAAATAGTACATGTTTCAAGGCTAGAAAGAACACGGTTCTGGGGGAAGAACACAATAAGAGTTCATAAGTAGGACACGAAGTCTCCATAAAATATAAAGGCATTTATCAACATTACACCCTGTTACGGTTATAAGTTACTGAAAATTGTTCGAGAACTGAAATACAGAGCCGAGAAAGATTTCCGTTTTGTTTTTAAATTGGTAGTTTTATGAACGGGGAAGATAATTACTTTGAACTTTAGGGAAATATTTTTCTCAGTTAAAAGTAGTATGTTTTTAATTCACGTGCTTTACTAACAAGATTTAAATTAACAAGAAAATAAATCATTTGCACCAGAAGTATCCCTCATTCATTATTATATAATTAACACAAATTTAAACAAAAAGTAATCACAGTTATATATAAAATAGGTATGTACCAACACGGTTTTTGTGAAAAAAAAAATTATTATATCCGACGTCCAATTCCTCAAAGGTAGAAAATGCGATATTGTGGTCATTTCTCTATTAATTTTAAAATGATCTGTCATTACTTCAAGGTAGACAGAGATCTTGAAATTGAAAATATAAGCCATAATTATATGTTTATGCTTTGTTCAATTTTTCAAACAATTTTTTTATAAAACCCCTCATCGATACAAAACTGGCCAACTGTGGCCATAAATATAAAAACTGAAGGGTAAATTGAATACCGCCGACACGTACTTAGCCATGCACATGCGGATTTTCAGACTTTCGAGACTTTTTAGGAAAATGATTCACGCCACGGGAGAGAAGAGCTGGAGCTTTTCAATTCGAGGGTTGTGAGGACTGAGGGCTGTTAGTGTTTACTCCCCCGGCCAATTCAGGTTGCAGATGGGGTGGGAAATGCGCACCCTTGATTGCAACCCCGGGAGATACAACCTTCGCGGATGTGTGAATGTAAGTATGTATTTATGCAAGTATATTTGTATGCACTTGTGTGTTTATATGTATGTAAATGTGTGTGTATGCATAAAGCATGTATGTCTGTTTGTATGAACGGAGGAGAATACTGGGGTCTGAATTGCACTCTTACGTTCGAACTATTTAGTTTGTCTCAATAATGGTTATAAACTAGAGTTTAAAAAAATGAGTTCATATCATCATACTGATATAGATAACATTAAACCTTGGAACGAAATATTTTCCATGTTTGATGTTTTGTTTTTTATGTAATTTTACATTTTATAGATGTAGAAGCTATTTTTAACAGTTTGGAGACCAATTAATGCAGTTATTGTCTGTGTCCTCGTGTGTTGAAGAATGTTGCCTATTTTTTGCTAATCAACAACTTGTATCAAACATAACGATTGTCTCATTTATAGCAATCTCGGCTTCATCCGAGCTTTAACATTGAAATATGTTTTTTTCTTATTTAACGATTGAAAATATCTTAGAAACAGATCTCGTTTGGCAAATCGATCACATTCATAAAAATGCAAAGAATCAAATTTTCCAAGATAATAATAAAGCACTCACATTATCGATGTTTAGAAGCTTCAATACTGCTTCCTCACAATATTCAGCAAAGGAATAGTTGTTTACCTGAAACGAAAAGAAAAATTCGTTAATATAATCATATAATTAATTTATTTTATATTATAGAAACAAATAGTATATTGGTTACAGTAACAAAAAAACTTACAGATATTCAGTAATATTTCATAGCGGGCACCTATGGTAAATTATATCAACATTCGATAATTAATTACTACCATTATAAATACATATTAAAATATTTCCAAAATTGTTATCATATATTATTATAATAGATTTTCACCGCGAAGTGTCAGTATGAAAAATAGAAATATTAATTAAATAATAAATATAAGTTTAAGCATATTAGATTTGTCAATGAAAGCATATTAGATTTGTCAAAGAAAGCATATTAGATTTGTCAAAGAATTTGTATATAAAAATGCAAAAATCAGTCATTTTAAATACATGTAGGATTACAAAGATTTTTTAAATATTTATATTGAGGGATCAGTAAGATTTATAGGTTCAATTAGAAATGCCACAGAGCCGAACCCTCTGATATGAAAATATCTGGAGTCGGTGAATTATATTCCCATTTGGTCTCTAGTAGGTTGACATGTTGTTCTTGTATTGTTTTGTATTTATAATACTTATATAGTGCAATTGCATAGCGTGGGTTGACTAGATGATCATTTGGGGAAGTGTGTGAAAGGGTTTAGTTTTTCCTTCTTTTTTTCCTTTTTTTTGGGGAAAATTTAACCCGGACATTTAAATCTGGTGCGTAAAAATCAAAAATATAAAGGAATTGAATATATTTAAAACAAAAGTAAAAATATGGCTGAGAGATCAAAGTGATAATAAAATTACAAACATCATGAAGACGATATAAAGACAATCCATAACCAAATACAAATATTTTAAAAAACTACAGGCCACCCTCAGAACAGGAAATCCTAGTGAAGAGGTCTGTGATAAAAAAAGAATCTATACTTATACTGTACATTATACATACATGTACAAACATTGCTATTGAAATTAATAATAAATTACCTAGTAACCTAAAACTTCCAATAACAAACAAAAAAACTTTGGCGAAAGCACTTAAAGGATATTTTCTCAGCAATTAACCAATGACACAATATTTCTTTGGGACTCTCTAACTTTTGTATATTATCTTTGTTACCATATTTACGAAATATTTTTCATATTTGTAAAAAGCATTGACTTCGTGGCTCGCCATAATTTACAATAAAAACATATATAAATTTGTTGTAGACCACTTTTATTTTATAAACACTCTACCGGTTTCGGAAGCACCCTTCCTCCATCAGGAGAATATTATAACTAACCTATGATACAGAATATTGACAGATATAAAAAAAATGTAGGTGTTTGATTAGGAGGTAAGCAAAGGGGTGGGGGTAATTAAGGGATTTCCGGGAAGAACAGAGCGGTTTATTGGAAAATATTAAAATGGGACAAAAAGATAAAATAATTTAAATAGCATTATTATTTAGGGATTTTTTTTTAATCCCAAATAAATTCAAAATACTTGAATTATTATTTAGGGATTTTTTTAAATCCCTAAATAATAATGCTATTGTCTCTTTGACGTGTTGTTCTTGTATTATTTTGTATTTATTATACTTATATAGTGCAATTGCATAACGTGGATTGACTAGGTGATCATTTGTGGAAAAGTGCGTGAAAGGGAGTTTGGAAGGGTTTTTCCTGCGGGAACGATTTAACCCGGACATAAAATCTGAAGCGTTGAATAACTAAATTAATTTACCTTTTAGTCCCATTCTAAATATTTTTCCAAACCGGTAGAGTGTTTATAAAATAAAAGTGGTCTACAACAAATTTGTGTGTTTTTATTGAAATATTTTTCATTTAACTATGTCAAGTCTGTCTACACAGGGTATTAAGGGATGTAATTGAATCACTTTAACCACTGATTCCTGATATTCATTTGGCCTTCGATGTTGGAGTTGTAATTAAATACCTCCACCCACAAGCATCCAGTTTACAGACGTGGCAAGGCCTGTAGACTGTCAGACCCTGGATGAAAGATATTTATAGATATAAACAAAACCCCATATTGCCCAAAATTGTATCGTAATGTCTTTTCCGAAATGAGTTTTACTAAATTTATAGGGAATTTGTAATAAATGTTATTGTTATTATCTATATTAAATAAAAAATGAATTAAAAGTCCACGATAATATAATATTTTCCTTTGCGGCAAGCAATCCCGCAACTTTCCGACAGAAAGAGAAATGCATAGATGGCTGTCCTAAGAAGGTAAAAGAAAATAAATGTTATGGTATAAATGGATATTTTCCAAGTAAACTAAGACATACATTTTAATCCCAGTAGAGACGGTCGTAAGAAGATCGTTCAATTCAATGAGATTTAAAGGTGGCACAGCTTTACAAGGAATTATATGCACACTTATTCTTTCCACCACAGTTTTATGAATTATTCTTCTGAGCTCGCAAAGTGTTGGGGCCCATTAAATAGTCATAGTTGAGTTCTTCTGAATCTACACAATATGCAGAGATGTAAGGGCCTCCGCCTCGCCCGCACAGAATCTACGGACGCAGGAGCAGAGATATAGTGGAGTAGTCCGTATGATGATTGCAGGAGAGATAAAGTCTATTGCGAGTCCGGTGGCAAGTGTATTATTATTCATAAATTCTCAAATACACAGATGTTATTTGAATATCAATGAAATTATATTATGACTCCATCTGTTAAAAGATCGATAAATTCGTGAATTGCCTCATCAATATCATTAATGTTTTTTTTTTTAATATTAGCTCCAAAACTTGCGTCAGTAATTCCCAAAAAGAGTTTTGCCTAGTCGTTTCGCAGAAATTCAAGTGGAACATTGATATCAAGTAACCATTCAGCGTCATTTTCTTTTTTTTACATTTGAAAGTTCCCCGTTAAACGACGATTCTAGACTTGTTTCAGCTTTCTCTCAAATCGAAATAACAGCTTGATAGTTACCCTTCTGCTGATCACATTCCGATTTGTTCAAAAGCTGAAATGGACTAAAGATGGGTTGTTTCAAAAAATTTTGACAATTCATCAAATATTTTAAGTTAATTTTCAGGTTCCGTGAAAGTTATAGAACGTTCAAGCAATGAGAGTATTTCAGTTTTATAAAGCAGCTGGTAACGGAACTTATCCAGAATGTGAGAATTAACTTTAAATATTTGATGAATTTTTGTTATTTGTTTTTGGGGTGTTATGCCGTGTTGCGCTACCTCCTCCTTTAGCCAATGTTTCGGACAGCGTTACAGTGTCGATCATCAGGTCTATTTTAATATTTTTATTCATAACTTATAATGAAGTTTCAAAGATGTGTTGAAATTGCTTAATCCTGAGTTGTCATGGAACCAATACGACTCAGGTCCTGAGGGAAATTATTTTCCTCATTGGCCTCCAGTATGGGTTTAATTTAAAAAATACATATATGTTTTTACATCGACTTAGAAAAAATTACTTTATTATTAAATTATGTTTGAAAAAATGTACAGCTATTATATCTAAAGCTAAATTTTCGCGAAAACGGCGCTACACCGATCAGTCAAACACAAGTTTTGTTTGTGCTGGCTATTTTTTATTTAAAAAAAAAACTACATCTTCAATACACGTTCTTCCTCTACTCCTGTGAAGGTACACTTATCCCATAGCTTATTTAGAATATAGGAAACGTATAAAATCATCTTATACATTTTATTATCGAGCATACCTATATTGAGACTCTCAATTTGAGAGTTATTCAATCTCGAATGCCTTTTGTTTCCCGCATCGCTTCGTCCTTTACTAATTAGAGACGAGGGATACTAATGGTTAGAATCTTCACCCCGCCGCTCAGTTGTCACAGCTGGGATGGCCGATACAAGATCATGTGGCACTTAGAGAGAGTTAAGTTGCCTTTCGGTTCTTCCCGCGCATCTTCAAGGAAAAACCGCTGGCAATTCAATACGTTCAGCTAACCCAGGTAAATCAATACTTATTACCCTTTTGTTGAAACGTTTAATGAGAGGTTGAGGAAGAATTAGTTTCCTTTGGGTTAAGTACACATAAAGTTATTGTTATAGTTTTGTACTGTTTTACTATTATTGAAATGTGTCGTACTTGCAAACTGGTTGTACCTACTCTAAGACTATTTGTGATTACCGTAAAATAATTGGGCATTTTATTTAATTGTCCCGCTATAGTAATATTATAGCGAGATAAAATAATGTACTTGTTGTAAGAACACATGATTTCAGAGCATATTTGGGGTCGAAAAAGTACCTATTTACGTGTAATTTTGCTGTCCGTTGACATTTTATTGTTCAAAAAAAATGTTTTCCCATTACTCGTGGCCACTGGATACAACCTAGCGCATCATACCAACTCTGTCTCCGGAGACAGAGCAGGCAGAGCGCATATCGATAATCGATCGTATAATCGATATAATCGATCCGTTACGATGTGTCGCAGTGCGATATTAATTAAAAACGTCTTCGGACAACAAAATGACATTTACATTTTTACTCCAAATATGCTCAGAACTCACTGGCTAATCAGACTAACTTGTTCGCTTTGGGATCAACTCATATAGGCCTCATAGTAATCATTGTCTCCCTTATTATCATGGTGAGAAATATGTTAGAAAGAGAAAACACCACGCTTTATATTCAATTTTAAAAGTTAACCACAAAATAATTAAAATTTACACCTTTACGAAACCAAAGTTTTGGGTCGCAATTTTAAACAATTTATGAAACGACAAAAAAGTGAATTAATGATAACGTTTATAATAATTACATTTTGTGTAATAAAATATGTATGTGAATTTTCCAACGTTTATAAAAATAATTATAGTTATAAAAAAAAATAATAGTCATTTTTAAACGGTTTTATCTTTGCGTAAATTTTTTTTATATATTTTTTTTAAATTATATGTTATTTCCGAATAATAAAATGTGTTATTGAAGTGAAACTTATTCAGCACTGTTGAGATTTGAAACCCAATGAAACGGAAATGACTCTAAAAAGAGACAAACACATAGATACATCCATAGGATTTAGCCTGCGAGAGAATGAGATAGGATGAAACCTTACCTACTTACACGAAGCGTCAAGCTGCGCTCATTGGCCGCTTTGATTATGAGCTCACTTTTCAAGGCTGCTGTTGGTTGAGGTTGTATAGCTGAAGTTAAACTCCGAAGTGTGTATAGCCTTTCAAAGACAGGTTTTAGTTTTCGTTTCATTTCGTTCAGAAATATTCTGTTTATTTGTATTTTATTCCAACCGGATGTATTTTGACCTTCCGACAAAATAAGCCCGAGGCCTAGGGGGTTAAAGTCTGTCAGGTGCTTGATGATACTCTGTATATTCTGTGATATTAAATAAACATTACAAATTGACATTTAAATTTGGGTCACAAATTCACAATATTTGAATTACAACCATATACCTACTACAAAAAACCGCTCCACAGTTGCACTACGGAAGGAAATGAATCAAAGTTTGTTCACTCCGTGGAGCAGTACAGTTATCTTCATCACTGCTTTTCCTGGTGCGACAACTTTAATTACTATTTCAAAATTAATTATTTCAAAATGAGAAATATAGGAGCAAACTGCGAAGTTATAATTAAAAAGAAATTGAATTAACACCGAGGCGAGAAGTCATTTTCATTAAAAAAAATATTAAAAAAAAATGTTTTCCCGTTGATAAATATCTCCGTGAAACTTGAAAAGTCTTGATTTACATCTTAATTCGTAGGGGAGGAGTTGAAAACGAAATTCTCCGAATTAAAGGGTGCACATTTATATTGTGCGCCACATAAAAAATCCACTTAATATTATTTTAATTATTCGCGGTTTCTTTTGCAACCTTTGTGCCAAAAACTGCTGACTGGAAAACGCGGAACAAAAAAACGCTTGAGATTCAATGTTATTTCCTTTTACATTTTCTCCAGCTACCAAGAGCTTACAAGAGAAGCATCGAGTTCCTTACCTACAACACTGTCGCTTATGTAATATTATTATTTTTCAAGCTGATGTTTCATTTCACGTTGTGAAATCAAGTGCACATTGTAGGCGTGGATGAGAACAAAGTGATAGTTTATCGCCTATGTGAGCGTTATTATCAATTTCATATTATGGTATGAGAAGGGAGAAAACTGGACGTCAGTACTTAGGTAACGTACCCATACTACGTGACCAACTTTTTGCAATTTTTAACCCCCCCCCCCACCCGGTGACAAAGAACATAAGCCCGCCGCCGCTCATTTGTACCAAGCGTGACATTTTTAAGACCCCCCCCCCTAAACGTGTCACGTAGTATGGGTACGTTCCCTTACCTGCCTGTAAGCCGTAAGACGCTGCATTGGTTATATCGACATATATCGACATATATTCATATATCGACACGGGAGGTCTATATAAAGAGACGAACTTCCGCACCTGATCTGGCAATTTTTATTATTTTTAAAATTATTATTGTGTTAATTATTAAGTGAAAACTTCTTTAGCGCTGTAGCTTCGTAATAGCTTCGCTGTAGCTTCGCTGTAGCTTCGTAGCCTATCGGTCTCCTCTTTGTGCGGTTTTCCGTAGCCTCCCCATTCTTGTCTACTTTAGTTTTTAAGGTTTCATTTCTACCGCGTGTGAACTGCACACTCTGATTTTTTTTTATATTTAAGAATCGAACCGTTACAATTGGTTTGGGGAGTAATGGAAAACCTACTAATGATACCGTTGTCACACAGCCTTTTCCATCGTCAAGAAAAGATTTAACTAGTTGGCGACTATCGCCTAGCGTTCACGCCACAGAAAAAATGACCTAAACAGCTGACGCCACCAAATGAAATCCCGAAATGCACCAAATAATATTGGTACGCTGGTTTCCAAAGTATATTCCTGTATATCTGAATTCAATGCATCAATTTGTACCGCAAGCTGGCTTTGAGTAATGTCATTATTTCAGCCAGCAGAGTTAGACAGCCATCTTAAAATTGCGTTTCTGTGTTGTTCCTTCTATCCCGGGTGCAGAATTAATGTCCTAGCCATTTCTTGCGGTATTCCCGATGTGTGTAAACCAAACAGTGCTCGCACATAGTGACAGAGGGCACATAATATACTTCTTGCTCCTTTCATTACTCTAGACAGTGGTGTATGTACCAGTGCGGTGAACATAATATGTACCGGTGCGGTGTATATACCAGTGCGCAGTGGCAGCGCCAAGGCTGGGGCCTGGTGCTGTGTGCTGTGTGCCTGAGATGTATGGGCTTATTCCAATATGTGCATGCCTCAGGTTCGTCATGCTTTGTTGTACGGCGCTCTTATTCTTATTATTTATTGAAGACTGCGAAACTGTCGAGGTGAGGGAAACAACAATGAGAACACGTGAGTTATTCTGTGTGTAGGTACTTACTTGCCTAACCTTACACCAGCGGTCGGAAAATGCAGCCCGCGAGCCGCATGCGGCTCTTCGCATAGGCGTCTGCGGCTCTTCAGACAACATCAATTGCAATTTCACCTCTACTCAACCAGCCTTATGAGATGGAGCCGCCGAACAACCTTTGACTTGATCAGCATCAGTGTTAAACAGGGTCTCCGGGGGTAAAGTGCATTAACTTCGGGAGGTGATTCTCCATGATGGTAGAGTAAAAAAGATTAACCACTTTTTTCGAAATTCCAACTTTTTTTCCCATATAAAAAGATCTACCTACTAAAAATGCCGGGCACGATCGTGGCAACAATAAATGATGGTAATTGGTCCGTATCGTAACAGTGGAAAATAATAAAGCTGGCCGCGCACGCCGGTCTAATTTTATGCTTTTAACCACAAAATTTCCCCTAAAGTCGGAATTTCGAAAAAGTTTTTTTTTTATTTATTTATAAAATACATGTTACATATATTAGACATTTACGTAGATTAGATTTATTAAATCACCATACTAGGCGGCTGCCTGTTTCATGGTGATCAATTAAAGATACCTAGTTAGTTTGAGTGAAGTCTAGTGTAAACACATGGTACTAGTATGTAATGATGTTGAAAATTGGTAAGTTAATTACCTTTTTTACTTACACTATCATGTAGAATCACCGCCCGAAGTTAATGCACTTTACCCCCGGACACCCTGTATGTGTAGCGCGAGTCTGTTTATAGACAAATTTAAATGGGCAGAAGTGTGATATTACAGTAAGAATGTAGATAACACTAAGCAAAACGTAATTATCATTCCGCCACATTTACCACAGTACGATTACAACCCCCCCCCCCCCCCCCCCCCCCCCTCCCGCCCCGTTATTAAATGGCTCTCTGATATATTTGTTATCCTGTTTCTTTGACAAATTCATTCTTCTCACTTTAAAGTTTGCCGACCCCTGCCTTACACCATAATGTCACACGTTGAACTTATATTATGTAGGTAATAGGTAGGTATAACCTACTAGATAATTAATTATATTATAGATAATTATTTTAGATCTGTTATTGGTTATTGGGTAATATTATTAATAATTATGATTGATGATTCAATCTTAGTTAGATTTACTGATACTTGATACAACACTATAATCTTCATTTCATAGGTATGTCGCTTGGAATTTAACTTTTTTAGCATTCCTAATTTATTATTGTTTCCTTTATTTTACTATTATAATTATC
The DNA here is from genome assembly GCA_917880885.1 of Limnephilus marmoratus. Taxonomy (NCBI): domain Eukaryota; kingdom Metazoa; phylum Arthropoda; class Insecta; order Trichoptera; family Limnephilidae; genus Limnephilus; species Limnephilus marmoratus. The sequence goes on along the minus strand of OU862912.1, from coordinate 27,917,133 downwards.
TGTACGTTGTATAAATTTTTTTCATTAATTAATTTTAACGTTACTTTGTAACCACTATCAAAAGATCAATATTCAATAATAAACGTTCATGCTTAGGTACTTGTAATATAGCCCCTTGGGCATGTATACTAATAAATATAAGAATTGCAAAAATCTTCAATTGCTTTCATGACGATTTATTTTTTTTATTTTTTTTTTATTATTATTGTACAACAGAATAATTCCAATTACAGTACAATTTAGTTACCCTATCAGCATTTAGGCAAGTGACTCTTCAATAATGTTTTTAACGCATATAAAGAACAGTCACTTACATCCAAATGGTTTGCAATTTCATTTAACAGCACCACTCCCCTCGTCATGCTATGCTTTGCCAAGACGTCTGTTCTGCCGTTCGGTACTTTAAATAAGTCATGATGTCGACTTCGGCTGTAGTGGCCTGGTACATATAAATCATAGCATCCCAAGAGAAATGGGCTATTGATGAAATTGTTCCAAATTTTGAAAGACAGAATAGCAAGACTTGCTTTCCTTCTAGTTTCTAGGCTCACAGAATCAGTTTCCTCAAGTAAGTCAATATGGTGCATGAACCTTGGATAGGTTCCATGCTTCCGCATATAAACATACCTGAGGAATTTCTTCTGGATTTGCTCTAACATATCAATGTACTTCTGGTGGTACGGTGTCCAAATATCGCTCGCGTACTCCAGTTTGCTTCTCAGTATGCCATCGAATAACGCTAGCATAGCTTCTTGGTTATCAAATTGCTTACAAGTCCTGATGATGAATCCAAGAAGTTTGTAGCAAGACTGAGTGAGCTGCGATATATGGCAAGAGAATGTCAGTTCGGGATCAAAGACGATACCGAGATCTTTCACGGATTTTACACGTGATAACGTTTCGCCTTTTATTTTATAATCGTAAATTATAATGTTTTTACAACGAGTGAAGGACATTGTGACACATTTCTTTGTGTTAAAATCTAATTTGTTTGCCAACGACCATTCAGATAGTGCATCCAGATCAGTTTGCATTTTAAAGCAATCTTGTTGGCAGCTTATTTCCATCATTATTTTAAGGTCATCAGCAAATAGTAGACATTTGCCGTTCCTAACACAGTTTTGGATGTCATCTATAAGTATTAAGTATTATATTTAAGCCGCCGCTACCCGAATTTCTACCGATTTCTTGCATATCTCCTTTAAACATTTGATGTTTTTAAGCTCTTAAAAAAATATCTGTTATATTTTAAGATAATATCTATACATTCTCCACGCCGCCCGAAACGCAAATTATAGGAAATTCCCTCGATAGAAAAAAATTGCAAAGCATGCTTCGAAGTTTTTTATTTTCAAGTCTGTTTCTGTTATTTTACAAGTTATATGTATGAAAAAATTCACAGTGTCTTTAAATGCTGTTTAAGACAGCCGCCAAAAGATTTTTGCACTATTTTAAAAGAGATGTGTTTTAAACGGTGACCCGACAATTCGTCCTGCGACAATTCATCCGGCGACAGTTCATCCTGCGACAGTTCATCCGGCCGACAGTTCATCCTGCCGACAGTTCATCCTGCCGACAGTTCATCCCGCCGACAATTCATCCGGCGACAATTCATCCTGCCTGATCATTTAGAAGATTTTTATTAAGTAAACATGCAAAGAGGATATACGGCCGTACAACCAAAATCGATATACTTATATCTGAAGGCATCTTGAGTGGAAATCCGCTGTAAAAATATTTTTACTAACAATTATTTCGACTCTCCGAAGAAGCATGCGTGAATAACAAAATACGACATACTTATACTTATAGGTTATACTTATAGGTTAGGTTAGGTTAGGTTAGGTTAGGTTGAATTGTCAGGATGAATTGTCGCCGGATGAATTGTCGGCGGGATGAACTGTCGGCAGGATGAACTGTCGACAGGATGAACTGTCGGCCGGATGAACTGTCGCAGAATGAACTGTCGCCGGATGAATTGTTGCAGGATGAACTGTCATGGAACCGTTTTAAACATTTTCACAATTTTTGCATCGATTTTATCGCTTTAAATATTATCGCGCTCCTCTATCATTCGTAATTACATATCTCTCTATCTTCTTCCTTTTGAGTGTGGTTACGGCGCCTTAAGGGGAAACCCAAAAGGAAACGATGACTGCGACTACTCGAAATGGCAAAATTTGTGGGTGGAAGTAAATCGTGAATAGGCAAGAGACTCGGAACACAGACTGTGGACCAAAATACAAAGTTTCTACCACTCTGCCACGGAGGTCGTCAATAAATTACGAACCTCGGCCTTTCTTGACCCAGCGGCCTACGTTAGTGGAATTTAGGCCGCTCTACTTTCCTACCCTCTACCAGCCTACCCTCGCTCACCTTTTATAACTTAATATTGTAATATTGTTACGACGGGATATAAATTACTTTATAATTAGTTATAAAAAAGTAGTCCGCGAAGGCAATTGAAATTAATAGTGATCCACAGTTCCTGTCATTATTCAAAATGCTTGGATCTTTTGAAAGTATTACGTTAGTGATATGATTTGAGTGAAGGGACTTAAACGATTTTGCACACAATGCTAAAATAAATTGGGTTTTTTCGAGGGTGACTTTCAACACATCATTCACTTTTGGGATTAAATATTAAAAACGGTTTTCGGTTATCATTATAGTTTTTTGATACTCGATTTTGCTATGTTTCTATAGCTGGAAGAACATTATATCTATGTTCGTCTTTTATTGAGGAATAAACATTGTCGTTGATTGCTGAACATATACAAAAATCGCATCATCCTGTCAGTTCGAAAAACGCAAAAACAGTGAGTAAAAGCACTTCCTTCGGAAATCGTTTAATTACACACCAGATGAAAGCTTACTATCGCATCTATCCCCAACTTGACTCAGTGATCAATTCATTAATCTGGGATCAAGAGCCGCCAAGATAAAGTCCATTCGATACATTAGTCCCTCGCAATAGCAATAAAGGAATACAGTAATAAAGCAGCATTGGAAGCGCTGCGTGGACTTATCCGATCGCACAGAGCGATACGGCTGGAGATTATGTGAACATTTCAACATCGCAAGACTTATAAGATGCATATCTCCCGGCTGAGTGATGAGTGCGGCGCCGTAAATAGTCCCAGTGAAGCTCGTGCTGAAATAGCTGAAGAGGCAATGCTATGTTAATCAATAATTATATTATACGAAAAGATAATAACCAATAACTAATCCTCAATATATTTATGGTTTCGTAGCGTCAATAAATGCATTTTGAATGTGTTCACGCGCAAAATAAAATTTTGAATATTGAAGTAGCGTGTCCTGATTTTTTTAATAAGATTCTTTTACTTTTTTCCTATAAAAGACAGCATGATGGCGTAAGCATCAAACGACCAACAAATTGAATTACTGGAAGACAAAATGAAGTCGAAGGAAGTGGAAACGAAAAATGTAATAAAGCCAAAGGAATGATAACCGATGAAGTCAAAAGCGCTCATGGAAGACGAAATGTGAATGTCTCAAACAAGAAGGGTATTGCAATATTCAAACCAAAACCGTATTCAGAAGACTGACCCCTGTAAAAGACAACGAAACTTTGAGTTTAGATACATAATATATGTCAGACACTTGATTTCGGTCGCATGAATGGTCATTTTAGTCCTCGTTCATTGACTCAAAAGCTCGACCGTGGAATATCTTGCCAGCAAGTGTAGGCATCTCTCTGCTGCACCGACTTCTTCGAGACCAAGTATCACTCCTTTATTTCCATAAGCCCTCCGCATAGATAATATTTTCAAGTATATGACGCAAACCCTTACGAAAACCTTAGGGCATCATATGGGAAATTTTTATATCATTCTTTATTTTTTAACATTACAGTGAGTGAAAGTGATACTAAAATTCTATTTCGGAGTAGTGCAACAAAAATATATAGTCGTGGAAAACCGTCTCGATTTTATTCATTTGTCGCATTTTTAAGCGAAATTCTGTACCCTCTACATTTATTTGCCCCGGGGTGCCTGATTGCTGGAGCCTGTTTTATTGGCGGCAGGTTGCTGTTGTCTCGGCCTATCTCCTCTCCCTACTCCCTACTCCCCATTCCTCACCTACGGAATGGCGGAGACGAGGGGGAAATAAACATGTCTTTTGGTGAAGAACCGACATGTAAACACGCATCAATTCGTCGGAAATGTTTGTATAAATACTACGCAAATTACTAAACAAATCTTACATCTACTGTTAGGAAGTCGGCAGATAATTCAGGCACAAATAAAAGAACTAGATATATTATCAGGTGGAACTTTCATAAGAAGGTTAAAAAAAGAACCTCTGTTCTGGTTAATGGAATATTTTTTCTACATTTTAACTGCACTGCCCCTCTAAAAACTTAAACTTGTAAAATCGATGAACTCTGGGGTCACGAAATTTTGTGTGTTTTCTCTCTATGTGTATTAGGTGAATGTTATAATTTCCATTAGCTGTCGGGTTCGCGATAGCCTTTTTATTGAAATATTTTTCAATATGCTTTAATTTTTCAATAAGAAAAAATCAGTAAAGTGGTAGCAACAACTAAATTATAAGTGTGATAATGATTGAGAGCGCACGGAACGCGCAACAAATGATTTATAACGGAGTACATACCTGTTTACCTGCAACAAAGTAAAAAACAAATCAGTAATTTTCAATGTGCAATTAAATCATATTGTGGTCTTCTCTTACAAATAAACTGACGAATATACAACTGTTTTCACAAAACCGCATTTTACACGTAATTCAGGGAAAACAACAACGCCTAAATAAAACGAGGTGACTACACGTGAAGATTCCCCGTTTGTCACGCTATAATATAATTTTGATTAATCGTTTCATTGATACCCATGTTTTGAAATAACAAAACATTTTTCATTATTTTTTTAATGCCCTTTTTGTTGTTAGTACATCAGCACACGATAAAATAATAAATAATATTACGACGCTTCCCGCATTATGTCTGATCTTAATATTTTCTTTCGCAAAGTAATTTCCAACGAGGCTTATATTCTTCTTGGGGGAAAACATTATTTTGTTCGAAGACAATAATTTCAAATAAGAGAAACAAAAAATGTCGTATAACAATGATTAAAGGATAAATATAAAAGGAGATGGAAGTTCTCAACCAGACAGTCCGCCGTCAAGCCTAGGAAGAAGCGCGGAAAGCAGGAAAATAAAATATTGCGATCCTAATAAATCAGCCAAGATTGCTCTGTTATCGTACGAATAGGAGAGTTAACGTAAATAGGGAATAATTCGCTGTGATGATTGGACAAAACATTCCCTCTTGCTCCAGACGGTCGCAACACAAGTACTAATATTATAATTTATAATGCAGGAGGCGCGGTTGTCGGTTTCCTCGGTAACAGGGAATCAGGAGAGTGCTGGGATATTTGCATAGTGCTCGTTACGCTTGCATTAAAAACTGATTGAAATCAAGTTGATTCATTCCACCTCCATCGCCGCGGAGAACACAGTATTATACCCAGTACCCGGCCCCACTTCTGCTCCCCGGGAGTTAATAACATATGCATGCAATAATTTCATAAATTTTGCAACGTGTAACGGAATTATGCCAGAACGAATTTCGTTAATATTAAAGAGCACGGTATTATGTCGACTGAGTTTTGCGCTATTTGCCGAAAATAACCGCGGAACTCAATAGGAACGTGTGTTATGGACGTACTAGACGCGAGTAATTTATCGTTTTATAATGACGCAAGTCTTCGTGTAATTGAATAGTTTATTTGAAGAACATCTCTCGGTCATCTTAGTTGTGACAATAGCAATAAAAACTGTGAAAACACAACTAAGTTAATTAAAGTTTTAACTTTTCCACTCGTGCTATTAATACTAATCTACGAGTATATATACAAAAATGTAGGTTTCTTATGTTGGTGTCCGCAAATCTCGGAAAGTAAACGATGGATTGACTCAAAATTTTTACATTTTAGCAGAAGAGTGTTTCATTACATAATGGTAAGCTCTGGCGTTATGAAATTTGTATACAAAATTTACTACAGATGGTGCGCGAGTGGTTTGAAAATGTGTATCATATATATTAGCGTCAGGGAGGGAAGACAGGGAGGGGAAGGTAACGAAGAAGGTGGGGTTCACGGGAAGGGTGACGAGGGAGGGGAAGGCGGGAAAGGTGGAAGGGGTACGCAGGAGGGGAAGGGACTGGACATGCAGGAAGAAACAATGCATTTTTTTGAATGGCATTACAACGCACGCCGGGTACCAGCAAGTAGATATGTATATTTATTTTTATTTATTTATTTAAACACCCTTAGGACTTTTACGTGGAATGCAGTACATTTTTTTTTAATTACAGTGAAAATAATGTGTTTAAAAAATACAAGTAACATAATATATGTTAAAAACAAAATATAGGTTACATAAAATATAAGCGTTAAAAAAAATATAAAGGTTAACAAAATACAGGTAACATAAAATATAAGAAACATAATATAGTCCATAAAATATAGGAGTTGACATAATGGTAATGTTTAAAATTGTTGTACACATTAGTTTAAGGGATAGGTATACATAATTGGCACATATTAAGGCGTTTGAAGTTTGCTAAGTTCAAAAAATGATTGTCAAGTACATCCATATTGTTTAAGTATTTGTTACCAAGACTATGTAAACGTTGTAATGGAGAATGTAAATCATAGTTCGAATGAGATGTACGTATATAAAATGTCAATGTTTGTCTAGTTGTTCGTGTAGGTACATGTAGATTTATTAATTGCAGGACTTCATAACTGTCGAATTTAGAGTTTAATAATTTTAATAAAAAGTTTAGGTCGTTTATTTTTTGTCTGTTTTCTAATGTTGGAATATTTAAAGTATTCATTAACGACAGGTAATTTATGTGTTCAAAATGGATGTTAAGTTTAAAATTTACAAAAATTTTGAAATTTTCTTTGAATTCTTTCAATAGTATGAATATGAATTTTGTAGAAGGGCGACCAGACTATGGAGTTATTTCTATTAGGCTTCTAACAAGGGATGTGTACACTAGTGTACAGTAGTTTAATGATTTGTAGCGATTCAAAGTTTTTAATTGTTCTTAATAATATACAAATCCTAATGTTTTCATACCCTTATTTGCAGTTTATTGAATGTGAACCGTGAAGTCTATTTTCTCATCCATTATTATTCCAAGATCTCGCATATCCGATACTCTTTCTAAATTTATGTTATTTATTGAATAGTCGAAAAACAGTGATGTCTTTTTTCTGGAAAAGGTCAAAGTTTTGCATTTTTCTACATTTAAATATAGATTGTTTTGTGAGCACCAAATTTTTAGCATGTGTATATTGGATTGAAGAATTTCACGGTGATTAAGGATAGTTATTTCTTTATGTAATTTAATGTCATCAGCGAAAAGCAATACTTTGACGTCTTTAAAGCAGTTGACTATGTCGTTTATAAAAACAAGAAATAAAATTGGGCCAAGATGACTACCTTGCGGTACGCCACTAGTGGCGGAAAGTGGTTTGGATATAAAAGATTTTATCTTTACAAATAAAGTTCTACCTGATATATAACTACTTAGCCAGCTCAACATATTTGCTCTGATTCCCAGAGCATGAAGTTTTCGGATCCGATTTTGTGGGACACTTTATCAAAAGCGTTCGAGAAATCAGTATATATACAGTCAACTTGTTTGTTTTTAGAAAAATACTCTAATATATAGTTTTGAAAGAGTAATAAATTTGTTGAAGTTGATCTACCTCTAATGAAGCCATGTTGTTTATCATTTATTATCTCTGTTAACGTGGGATATAATTCATCAAGAACTAGAGATTCAAATATTTTGCGAAATACAGATTGTATGCATATATGTCGATAGTTTGAAATGTCAGTCTCATCGCCTTTTTTTAAATATTGGGATAATATAGCTGGATTTCCAGTAGACAGAAAAAATTACAGGATTTAAACTATATTATTAAGATATATATATATTATTGAAATTCCTCTTAAGATTGGTTAAAATCATATTTTTACAAAATGGGTAACGGCCGTTGTTCCCAACTTTCGACCGATCAACCTGAGTCTCCGATCAGCTAGGCGTTTTAACACTGTTGGTCGGAGAGTTGCATTGGGAGAGCGTATTTGTGCATTTGAGGAGTGTTGAGCCAAAATTTCGGCTCAACAGTTTATCAGTAGGATTGGGAACAACGGCTGTAAGGTTGACTCACGTTTGGTCGGTAAACATCTTTTCTCATTTACCCCATTGTTTTTACAATTAAATTAAATGTTTATTTATTTATTTAATTTCAAAGGTATAAATATACCATAAACACTGATTACATGTCACAAAATCATAGTTAAATAAGAAATAATAAAAAAAGAACATAACAGTTAGTTGTGGCATTTGATTGAAAAATTAACATAATAATTCTATTGATGGTGGGAGATGTATGGATTAAATGAGTATGAGTAGAGTAAGTTCGGGTAATATGGCACACCATAAGCCTTTTTGGTGATAAAATACGAAATTTTTGAGATCAAACAGCTTTTATTGGTTAAATCAGTCCTTTGAACTTAATTGTACAAAATAATTATACGTTTAAGGTTATTTGATTTCAAAACATGATCATAATAAACTTTTTACATAAACTTGAATAATCTTAAAATAAAAATGTGGTAGGACAATATGGCCTAGGGCCGTATTGGCCACAAATGAAGTGTGCCATATTGCCCACCATATCAAATAAAATTTAAAAAAATCAAACAAATAAGGACTTTCGTCAGAACTGTCATCGTACAATGGTTCATTTTCTTCCTCCGAGCTAGACATTTGTACCCCCTTAGATTTTGACTTTGGCTTTTTACCTTTGACCTTTGCCTTTACCCATAGTCTTTTCGATTTAATTTTTTTCTTTTTTAAAGAGTCTTGCAATTCATTTTGTACGGGGATAAAGTAAGCAATGTCGACGTAGCAGCCTTTCTGCCTCGGTTAGTAGTTTTTCTAAGTGCTCTTTCTGGTATTGGTGACAATTGGAACGGCATTATCAAAATTCTGATCTCTTGAAGTCGAAGGCTGTGGCGACCTCTTAATGGGAACTACAACTTGTTCAAAACGGACAGGTGATGTGCTGTTCTCGTCTCTTCAAGGAGTATCAACTCATCAGCGTCAACTCATGACTCATATCAGGTTCATTTATGGTGGACGTCATGTCAACAGATTCATTTTCTATTGCAGGAGTAGAACCTAAAGTTGTTGGTTTTGGTGTAATATTTTCTTGATTAGTGATTCTACATTCTGGATCATTGTCCATATCAATAAAATCGTGATCTTTAAAAACATTTCTGTTAACAGGATATAACCCTGTTGCATGAAAACCACCGACAGGTATCTCACCGCTTTGAGAACGTAGATATGCGGGTCGAAACACTTCCATAATTTCATATTGGGTTAGTGGGCATGAATTGTTCCTTACCCATGATCTTATCTCATCAGAAACATATATTTTTAGTGGTTCCATGAATGACTTATTTAGTGGTTGTATTTTGTGGCTGGAATGTGGAGGAATTGATAATAAGTGGGCATGATTTTATCTCGCGAGGTCTATCAATTCCAGATTTCTAGTAAGACTTGTATTTATTTTTAGTATGACCCATTTTCTTATTTCATACATCTTCAATTGTCTTTTTCATTAACACCTTGCACAAAGTTTGGCGTTTTCTTTGTAAAATTGGTTTTCGTAAAGCCATTGCCTTTAGGAACAAAAATTTTAACATATTATAAAGATTTACGTTTTGTGAGGCCAATATGGCCCGGTAGACCATATTGGCCACCTACCTAGTGGCCATAATAGCCGCAAAGACGTTTATAACAAATAAAATTCTAACCCAAAAACTAGTAAGTTAAGTACTTAAAAAAGGTCACCACACCATTAATTAAAAGTTTACCTACAAAACTGTGTATAAGCAATATAAAAACAATGATTATTTGAGGGACAGTAATGAGTGAAACTTACCAACAAAATAACATCATATCAGATATTTTTCGATCGTCGCACTCGCCGGACAAACGCGCACTTGCCGCAACGCAAGAATCTAATGAGGGGGTCAAGGGAAGGGGCCTGACAATATGGCGGATACATAAACCACTAGTGTTGGTTGTTTTCGCTCCCGAACCGCTCTGTCTGGCTTGTGTTTACACGGCCAGACACCTGCTATTCTGTCAGCCGGCCGGACTCCGACCGGCTCACTGCTTAGGCCACCGCGCCGCCAACTGCCTTTTTTAAGGCAACGAAGAAGAAGGAAGACCTGGCCCCACCGAGACGACACATCACAACATCCCCCATCCAGAAGAGGAAATATAAAATTCCTGCCGTGCGGATGTTGTCCGCGCGGATGCAACTAGCTGACCCGGAGGATTCACCAAACGAGATCCCCCAGGGCGCCCGCCAGTATCGACGGCAAACCAAGACGGGGACCATCCTCATCACCATCCCGGCCTCACAGCCCGCTGAATTGAAGACCAAGCCGGCATCCATCCCCCTGCCGCCCCCCGAGATGCCCGAGGCCGTCCCCGCCCCCGGAACCAGCCGCCCCCCAATAGGCCCAGCTTCGGCCTACGTCGCGCCCCCCAGACTCCAGCCGTCCGCCCAAAATATGGAGACGACCCGCCAGGAGGAAGGATGGACGAGGCCGTCCAACCCTGTCAAGAGGCCCCTGTCCCCGCAAGGACCCCAGGCGGTTGTTATCGGCAACCGCTTCGGCAATTTGGGTGAGGTATCCGAAGGCGGCGGCGCGCCGCAGGCGAAGCGCGCAAACACTAATACATTTTCGTCTTCTTCCACAGGTACCAGTGGCAATGCAGCAGCAAGGAAAGATCGCGTCCCCCCGGTGGTGATGACCCTGGGGACCCTCTCACACGGGCAGGTCACCTCAGCGGTGCAGGGCCACATCGGGAACCCGAATTTTAAAATCCAATACCGACCAGGCGGGAAGGTAAACATCCTCCTGCGGAGCATGGCGGACCACCGTGCCCTCACCAACGGGCTGCGTGCGGAGGCGCGTGGCTTCCATACGTATACAGCAGAGGCGGACAAGTTGAAAAAGGCGGTCATCAAGGGCCTGCCAAATATCGAGACGGAGGAGATTGCGGCGGATCTCACCGAACAAGGTTTCCCCCCGGTGAAGGTCGTCAGAATGACGACCGCCGCAGCAGAATACCCCATGTACCTGGCCACCTTCAATAAGGAAGTAAACATGGGCCAGCTGAGGGCGGCAGTGAAATATCTCTGCCACTGCAGGATCCGCCTGCAGAAGCACCGGAGCAACCATCTGCAGCACGGGACGCAGTGTTACCGCTGCCAAAACTTCGGGCATGGGTCCCGAAACTGCGCCCACACCGCGAGGTGTGTGAAGTGCTTGGTGGAGCATGCATCGGCCGAGTGCCCCAAGACCACCAGGGAAGAGCCCGCCGCGTGCTGCAACTGTGGAGGCCCCCATCCCGCCAACTACAGAGGCTGCCCGAAGAGGATAGCCTACGTCGCCTCGCTCCAGCAGCACCAGCGACAAAACAGGCGCCAGGCTCCAGGAACCGGCAGGCCACATGCCCAGCAGACGTCGAGAACCGACGGACGCAGCTGGTCCAACGTAGTTGGCGGATCCCCGGCCTCCCAACAGCGAGAAGAGCAGCGCGAGGAGCAGCCCCGCTCGCAGCCCCGCACGCAGCAGCCCGCAGGAGAGGCATACACCGGCCTAGGAGACGCCGGATTGATGATGGCCCTGCTCCAAGGATTGAGGCGTGTGCAACCACAACTGGCCGCAGCTGGCTCCAACGAGCTGGAGAAGGCATGGATCCTGATTCAATTTCAATTTCAATTTCAGTGCCGGCAACCCGGGCGTTTATTTATTATTAGTTATGTACAACATGATTTTTTTTCCTTACCCTCCTCACTAGACAAAGAGTCTGTTCTGAGGCTGGTAACTAACAATTTCTAATTACATAAAAACAAATAAGTGGTAAAAACATAAAAAAAAAGAAAAATATATATTATAGTAAAAATAATAATAATAAAATACGAGGAAAATCAGAATTTAAAAACAGAGTAGAAAATAGAAAATATATAATATTAGATATTAAGAATATTACTTATCTCTCTTCTTTCTTTGACATTCAACCAGTTCAAAAATCTTTTGAAAACCCAATTCAAATTATTAGATGCGACGTAGGTCTTTGTTTGGGCTACAAACTTATTGAATATATATGGTGCCAAGTAAGATTCATGTTTTTTTGCAAAATTTGATTTGATATATGGTACTTGTAATTGATTGTGTGTGTTTGCTCTTGTGTATTGCGAGTGAGTTATGAAGTGTGGTGATATTTTTATGCAGTTTTTGTGGATGATCTTCTTTATGTATAGTTTATTTATGTCTAATAGGTTATTGTTGATCATTATCTGTTCTGTCGGATGTTGATAAGGCTTTCTAAACATAATTCTGATTATTGTTTTATGATTAATTTTAAGTGATTTGAGGTGAGTCTCTGCTGCTGCTCCCCATACTGAAATACCATACATTAGAATACTTTGACAGAGTGCATAATATATATTTTTTAGCTGAGGTAGTGACATAATGTTTCGAATTGTTTTGAAGATGTAAGAGAGTTTCCGTATTTTTTTTGTAATTAGGTTAATTTGGAGATCCCATTTTAAGTTATTGTCAACAGTTAAACCGAGATATTTAATATTTTGCGCATAATCAATTTTGTCACAAACACAGCGTGAGTTAGTTAATGAGGTAACTGTGCAGGGGTGAAGATGTAGTTGTGGGCGACTATCTGGCTGACCAGCTAATGTTTTACTGAAAGTTAAGTATTTTGTTTTAGAAATATTTAGTGTCAGTAGATTATTTATTAGCCATTTATTTACTTCAGTCATCCCTGCTTCCGTGTTTTTGAAGACGTTTTCCCATGATTGGGCTTTGAATAAAATTACAGTGTCATCTGCATAACTGATAACTTTGTACTCTATGTTCTCTAGGCTTATCTCAGTTAGACTGTTAATGTAGATGAGAAATAGTATGGGACCTAAAACGCTGCCTTGGGGTACTCCATACCTGTTGCCTACTTTGTCACTTTCTTGATTATTGATTTTTACAATTTGTTGTCTATTTTCAATGTAGCTGATGAACCATTTTAGTGGTGGACCTGTTATGCCAATGTTTTTGAGTTTTTGTTGGAGTAATTTGTGTGAGATGGTATCGAAAGCTTTTGCTAGGTCTAAGAACACTCCTAACACCTTTGAACCGCCATCTAGGTTTTTCACTATGTATGTGGTTAGTTCCGATAAGGCGTCTTCTGTTCCCATTTTCGCTCGAAACCCGAATTGACGGGTGGAGATCAGTTTGTGTTTGTCAAGGTATGCGAGCAGTCTTTTTTTCATAGTTTTTTCTAGTAGTTTCGATAGCGAATTTAGGAGAGTGATTGGTCTGTAATTTAAGATCAGCGTTTTGTCTCCCGATTTATGTATTGGAGTAATACAACCTATTTTTAGATGATCGGGGACAAAGCCGAGGCTGAAACTTTGGTTGAAAATATGTTGAAGTGGTATAAGTATATGTTCTCGGAGACTAATCAGTATATGATTGGAGAGGTTATCTGGGCCCACAGCGCAATTTGGTTTGAGAGAAATAATTAAATCCGATATTTCCTTTGTACTTATTTTGTGAGCATAAAACGAATGATTTGGTTGCATGGTAGAGGATAGTTTGGTTAAAGAGTCTTCTGTTGTGCCGTTTTTTAAAAGAATTTTTTCAGCCAAGTTAGATCCAACTTTTGCAAATTGGGAGTTAATAAAATTAGCTATTTTACCAGGTTCATTTTTTGTAAGGGTTTTGTTTCCATTTATTAACAGTACTTTGATCTTCGAGTCTTTTTTCGTATTGGAGAAAGTAATATCTTTGACGATTTTCCAGATTTTTTTGGGGTCATTTTTGGCGGATTTTATTTCTTTTTTGTAGTACTTGTATTTGGCTTGTTTGATTAATTTATTACAAAGGTTTCTATATAGCAGGTAATTATTTTTTAGTTTGTCATCATATGGGTTTTTGCGTACTTGCATGTGCATTGTGTCTCTTTTATGAATGCTGTTTACTAATCCTTTCGTGATCCAGGGTGTTATTTTTTTTTCTTTATGTGAGTAGTTTTTCGGGGTATTTTTTGTTGTATGTTTAGCAATATAGGTTCCAACTGTGGTCATAAATGTGTTCAGCGCGTTGTTTGGATCGGGTTCATTTATTACATTTGACCAAGATTCATTATGTATGTCCTCTATTAGGGACTTAAAATTGATTTTGTCTTGTGCGGAGTTGTTTTTTTCATCTTTTTGTTTCTTGTTAAGATGTATGCTTAGTGTAGTAGTGAAATGATCTGTGACCGTTGATCGAATAATGGATGAAGATGTTTTTTTCCTAGTTTTAACAAAAATATGGTCAATACAGGATTCAGAGTTTGACGTAATTCTTGTTGGTGAGTTGATTGTCGAATTTAATCCATAGTGAGTAAGTAGACTTAAGTATTCTGTGGTTATTGGTTGCCCGTTTAGTAAGTTAATATTCATATCCCCTGCAATAATTAATTGTTGTGTTTTTTTTATTTTTATCGAGAAGTTTATTTAAGGAGTTGAAGAAAGGTGAGAGATTGGTATAGCAAGGGGGCCTGTAGACGGCAAATATGGAGATGTCTGGTCCGAGGGAGATTTGGATACAGTTTGCTTCGATTAGGTTGATTTCTGTTATTGATGAGTTTAGTGAATCTTTGGCAAAGATTACTATACCGTCATTTTGATTTAGATGTTTTGTGGAATGGAGAGTTGTATAGTCCTTTAAGTTTAGGTTTGTGTACGAGTCACAAATGGATCTCATCACGTCCACCATCAATGTCTGATCCCCAGATGGTGAACGTGCTCCTGTGGAATGCCCACAGCATCCGACATAAAATAGACGAACTGCTCGCTCTGGCAAATAACACTAATACTGACATTATTCTCATTTCAGAAACACATTTAAATCACGACACACCGCTGAGAGTGCCCGGCTTTGAAGTTCACCGAGACGACCGATTGGAAGGAAGAGGCGGAGGCACCGCCATATTCGTTCGTCAATCAATCATTTCTACAAGAATCCCTACTCCGAAGCTGAAGAATACTGAAGCCACGATTATCGAAGTCATCATAGAGGATAGAGCGCACACCTTCATCGCCGCCTACTGCAATAAAGACAACCATCTGGTGAGAGAAGATCTGGATAAACTACTTAATTTGCGCCCAATTGTTGTTTTAGGAGGAGACCTGAACGCAAAACACAACTATTGGAATAACTACAGAGGCAACGCGAACGGGAAAACGCTCTTCACGCATATGCAGACACACAACTACTCGATAATGGCACCGGACAAACCGACATTCCACTCAGTGCACGCAAAGTACCCCAGTACTCTGGACATCGTACTCGAGAAAAACGCAAAAACGATCTCGTCACTACGCACGCTGGATAAACTTTCGTCGGACCACCTGCCCGTGAGCTTCAGTATCGGAGGAACAACTTCAAGGAGCCCTAGAAAACAGCGAAATTACAAAGACGCCGATTGGGAAGGATTCAAAAAAGAGATAAACGAACGAATTCACCTCACGTCGGGGACTCTGCGCTCAAAGGAAGAAATCGACGAGGCCGCAAGCACTCTCACGGAAATCATACAACATGCACAAGACACATTCATACCTCTCAAAGAAGCACACACATACACGATCAAGCTTCCCGAGCACGTATTGTCGCTCATCAAGGAGAAGAATCGCCTGCGACGCATATATCATAATACGCGCGACGGCTACTTTAAAACGGCATACAACACGCTACAGCGGGAAATAAAGCAAGAAATCACCGACCTCAGACGCGAACTTTGGACGAAGAAAGTTACGTCACTCACGCCAAAGGACAACAGCCTATGGAAAATGGCAAAAGCGCTGAAACACGAGGATCACACGATTCCCCCGCTAGAGAAGCTAGACGGATCAGGGCTGGTGGCACTTTCACTTGAAGAAAAGGCAAACGCGCTCGCCGACGGATTCGAGAGAGCCTACGCAGCTACGGACGGCCTATCTGACCCGGAAACGGATCGACTTGTAGAAGAGTCTCTACGAAATCTCGAGCGAGCCGAGCAGACGAACGCCGCCGATATCCACTTCAGCACGCCAAGCGAAGTAGCCGTCATCATCAGACGATTGAAGACAAATAAAGCGCCGGGAAGCGATCAAATACACAACATTCTACTCAAACATCTACCGCAGAAAGCCATCATTTACATTACAAAGCTGTTCAATGCCTGCCTCATCATCGGACACTTCCCTCAGATCTGGAAAACGGCGACCGTGCTGCCCTTTTCCAAGCCCAACAAGGACAAGAAGCAGCCGACAAACTATCGGCCGATCAGTCTACTTTCCACGCTGAGCAAGGTATTTGAACAGGTTATACTCAACAGGCTTCTACCACATCACGAAGACACTTTGCCAGACGAACAGTTCGGATTCAGGAAACGGCATTCCACCACCCATCAGCTCTCCAGAGTAGCGGAATTCATCGCCAGAAGGTTCAATGAGAATCGCTTCACCGCCGCTGCACTACTAGACTTGGAGAAGGCATTTGACACCGTTTGGATTAAAGGGCTTCTGCACAAACTACACAGACTGAATACGCCCATATACCTAACGAGAGTGATACAAGAATACCTCAAGAACAGATCCTTCCAAGTCTTCATCAGGAACGCGCTGTCGACACTACGTGAGATTCCAAAAGGCGTGCCTCAAGGAAGTCTACTGGGACCCCACCTCTTCAACATCTTTACGCATGACATCCCCCACGACGAGAGATGCAACCTATCCATCTATGCAGACGACGTCAAACTTTACGTTTCCTCGCTGAAAGCAGACATGGCAGCCATGTACCTACAGAGGGCGCTCGACGCTCTAGTAGAGTTCTACAAAAAATGGCGACTCAAGCTGAATGAGGCGAAGACCGAAGTCATAATGTACTCGAGAAAAAATAAAATAAGAACTCCAGACGTCAACATCGAAATGGGAGGACACGTCCTAGAATGGAAAGATGAAGTCGTCTACCTGGGCCTAACAATGGACTCACGTCTCAACTGGAAATCTCACGTAGCCAAAACGCACGCGAAAGCCAGAAAGGCAGTCGGCGCAATGAAGCCAATCTTCAACAGAAGAAGTCCGCTACGTCCCAAAACCAAACTCCTGATCTACTACTCGCTCATTCGGCCGGTACTGACCTATGCTATCCCCGTGTGGGGCAGCATCTCCTTCACTGACCATACTAAACTACAGACTTTACAAAATCTCTGCATTAAAATCACGTACAACACAAGACTCAGAACAAACTTGAAAAGACTACATGCGAGAGAAGAAATACCGACCTTATTTGAATACACACACAGACTGACCGACCGGTTTTACAAGTCACTTCAACACAGTAAAAATAAACTCATCAAAGAAATCGGTCAATACAATGCACCTAGCGATCTTCCTTTCAGGTACAAACACAGACTACCCAAACATATCCTGATGGACCTAAATCATATTTGGCACAACCCGGAATCAGATGCGGATGACTGAGTGAGCAGTAGGTATTCCCAATCACCAGACCCCTCCCCGCAACTTATGTCTATATATCTATGTATATATTTATATAATAATATTTATTTTATCTATATATATGTAAGTTTATCCTAAAAATTCCCATAAAGTATATATCACATAAAAACAGACACATACACCCCACACCACAAAATGCAGGATTTCACGTGCTGAAATCACTGAAGGCCGCCCAGTTTCATGTTGACTGTCGGCCGACTCTTCCCGGATGAGGTTTTTCATGGTTTCCTCATTCCCAAAGGCAAATGCGGAAGAGCTCCAAATAAAAGGACATGACCGACTCCTTCCCACTCCCAACATAACACAAACACACACGTATGTATATATCTTTCCACTGGGCTTGAGTTCAGATTGCTTGGTGGCGCAAAGCGAAACATGCAATTTTAGTAGGGTTTTTACATAACAATTTTTCCCTACCGACAAAACACAAGACCTTTAAGACTATAATAGCCAGGCAACATTTTTTAAATACCCACATGAGGTAAAAATTGCAAGGCGCATATGACGCCGTTCTATTTGTATAAGGAACATTAACTTTAAATTCAGTAAATTTAAATGATTCATCTCTTCAAGATATATAAGAATCTAGTAAATGAAAAAAAAAAAAAAAAGTTGGTGTCGGAGAAAATAATAGTGGCCATATTGGCCGACTAGGCCATATTACCCGAACTTACTCTATGTGAAAATGAGTATGTTTATGAAATAAGCTAAAATAATTTTTATTTTTGTTTAAACTGTTTTTTTTTTCATCTTCCTCCTGCCAAATCTATAGCAAGTTAAATTATATACATATATTTATTATTTACAACTTAATCCTTAAAAACAAAACAAAAACAAAAACTTTATTTTATTTTATGTTAAATCAGATCTCAAAACTATGGTCACCCTAAAAGTCTACATTAATGTACTACCTAGCGCCATCAGTTTTGTAGGTACCCATAATCTCAATCTGTAAGAAATACAACAATATTGTTCTTTCAAAATCTGTATAATTTTGTGTCATTTTGTTAACTTGTATAATTATTGTTAACCTCAACACAGGCTTGTCCTAGTGAGATAACAAATTGTATTGTAAACATTTTTACCTACAGTGTAAAGAAACAATAAATAAATAAAAAAATTTAAAAAATATCTATGTTTACGAAGTGATGTTATATGTGTGGACATACGTGTTTTTTCTACAATAAGTGAATCATTCATATTGAAAATTACTATAAAATCTACATCGTTTGATTAAGCGTTTTGTATTTTATTTGAAACAATTATTAATCATAGCCAAAGACACGGTTGGCTCCGGGCCATCCTACGGTAGAAATGGGTGGGCCAATAATTAGTTCATTCACGCATTGTCTTCAATGCGCCAAATTAAAAACTTCAGGCGGTCGCCAACAAACAAGAGAAAGAATATGTCAAACTGTGCTTGAGAGAGAATTGAGATATTTTAGTCGGTTAAATTTAGAGAAGTAAATAACGTGAGACGCAATAATAACTTTTCAGGAATGCGAATGAAATAGTAATTATATACCTACGTACTTACTTTGTACTCTTCGACATTATAGATTTGTAAGCTTCAATACATTATACATGCAAGATAAAATTATGATTTTGAAGGTCACGTTGACTTATCTGTGATTACTTACGTCTGGTCAAAGCTTTTGATGGTATGTTCCATTTAGCACATAGGTACCCTAAACCACCCTAAACCACCGCACAAATTAGGTAGGTATATATAATGTGTTCATGCGGTGTTGAAATTAAATTATGTTTGAAACCCACGCCAATAAGCAAGCATCTAGCCACGGTATGGAATTCCAACATATTCAAATCCAATGTCCAGGCTCGCAGGAGATGATCGCCTAACATAACGCAGTAAGGTAGTCTCGGTAACTAGCCCGGCCTCTGGGAGATACTTGAGGCAGTTATCCTTTGATGTCTGATGATTGGGAAGAGACTCGTATCCCTTGACAATTCTGTGCTCCTATGTTGTGGCAGGAAGGGGTCTGGGCTCTGAGCAACAAAGTTATTATTTATTCTCAGAATTTCATATTTAGAATGATGGTTATTTTTAGGCATTATTGGAACCATCTAATATGGCAGATAAAAATACAACGCTCCGTGCGGCAGGATTTATATTATTAGGCTGCTTCTTATTTGGAACTTTTTAAAATTTTATTGGGGACCTACCTGATAAAAAATAATATGATCAATAAATGAAACAATGTTACTTTGTATGAACAACTTTTGTATTTGAGTAAACCCGACCGGTTTCGGAACGACCGTTCCTTCTTCAGGGCAAACGTATACTTATTTGACTGTTACAAAATAGTTGATGAGAACAATCTAGTATTATGGTAAAATCCCCTAAAAATAATGAATCAATATCAATAAATCAATATCAATAATTTTTTTTATTATTTATTATTTTTTAGCATATAAAATATAATGTACATTTAGATGATGTATTAATTTGCTTACATGTTCATATTCAAATATGTTAATACCACTCTTCCATGGAAGCGTTAGCTTGTGTCTGGAAGAGTAGTGTACATTTTTTAATGCTATATTTAAGTTCTTAAATTACAATGTGAATGTAAAAAACAATAAGTTGTAAGTTCGGTGATATGTGATTATAAGTATTTATCTACTATGAAAACAATTTTACTGTTTGGATAATGTGTCCAGAATTATTGTAATTAGTTGCTAAAAACAATACAAAATTTAACTTATTTGAAGAATGGAGTATCACTTGGAAACTGAGTTATAAGTAGATTAGATTAGTCGGAAACTGTTTTTTTTTTTTTTTGAGATTATCTTTAAAATATTTTTTTACAGTGTTTATTAATTGGATTTTATCATTTATTTTTCTAATTTCATCCGGTAATCGGTTGAAAATAAGTTTTCCTTGATAAGTATAATAATTTTGTGCAAAGGAAGTGTTTAATTTTGGGCATGAAAAAATATATTTATGTCTAGTACGGTTTTCAGTTATAAATTGATATTTTTCTTTTTCTTTTATAATTTGAATCAATGCATTTCTATTGTATAGATCTTTGAAAGATGGTACTTGGAATTCCTTAAATAATTGATCCGTTGGGTAGTCAGAAGGTTTTTTTAATATGATTTTAATTATTAGCCTCTGCACAACTTCAATTGGGGAAAGATTAGTTTTGTATGCGGATCCCCAGCTAATGATAGCATATTGTAAAGTTGATTGAACCAAAGCGTAATATAAACAAAAAATATTGTCTTACAGCCCAATCATGGATATGTTCCCCTACCCACCCACTCTTCATTAATACCTAGCAACGGCTCCACCCCTACCATAATAATACATTGTTCTCATCCACTATTTTGTAACTGTCAAATCAGTATATGTTTGCCCTGAAGAAGGAACGGTCTTTCCGAAACCGGTCGGCTTTACTCAAATACATAAGTGGTTCAAACAAAGTAACATCGTTTCATTTATTTATAATGGATAACCACAAAGTTATAGCTACATTCAAAAGTATAATAATATGATCTCTCTAATTTGTTTTAGGAGTTTCTGCCGGTCATTCAAATGACTTATTTATGTTTTTTTTTTCATTCGTAACCTAATCCACAAAAAAGAGCCTTTTCATTTTAAAAAAAAAAAGATGAATAAAATATTTAGGCAATAATTCAAGTGTCCATTCTTATTTTTTTTTAAATGAAACGTAAATATCAGAGCCAATGGGTAGGTAATAAAATAAAATCACATAATTATTTCGGAAAGAGTGTTTTCTTATATCGTGATTCAGAAGGAAGTTATAATATTTCCGTTACTTTTTTTAATTACTTGCCTAAATTATTTTTAGAGTATCCATTCTCGGGTCGGTTACTGGTGAAACAATCTAGTGGAAGCTAATTCTGTGCAATCATGCGTAAGAAAAGCTAACGACTGGACGGGATCTTATTCTTCTTCTTTGTGTGCCGTATCAGGTCCCCCCGACGTTGGCGATCACTGTTGAAAATGTCTCTCTGTCTTGCGCTGCCGGAATGGCTCCTCCACACTTCTAACGCCGGTCCACTCTCGTATATTACGCAGCCAAGACATTTGTCTCCTACCAGGCCCTCGGCGACCCTCTATCTTGCCTTTCAATATAAAATGGAGCAAGTGATGCTTCTCCCCTCGAAGTATATGACCCAGATATGAAATTTTCCTAATTTTTATTAATGTAAGCAGTTCTCTATCTGCTTTAGCCCGCCTGAGAATTTCTATGTTGGTGATCATGTCGGTCCATGGGACCTTGATCATTCTCCGGTGAAGCCACATTTCAAAAGCCTCTAACATGGTATGTTCATGGTATTTACTTTCAAGGTCCATATTTCACATCCATAGAGCAAGACCGACCACACATAACATTTTAGCATTCTCTTTCTTAGTTTTAAGCTGATATTGTCATTGCAGAAGAGGGATTTCATTTTAATGAACGCAGTTCTTGCTGCTTCAATTCTGCATTTAACCTCTACATCTGGGTCAAGAGTCTCCGTGAGAATACTGCTGAGGTATCTAAATCTTTCCACCTTTTCGACATTGCAACCATTTAACTGTATCACTGATTCCGAGTGATCTCGTCGTCCAAATGTCATCCATTTAGTTTTATTTACGTTGATTGTTAGGCCCAGTTGCTCACCAGCATTATTAACAAGTTTTAATAGGTCTTGGAGGTCATCGATACAGTCAGCTAGTAATACAGTATCATCTGCGTGTCTTATGTTATTAATGACAACTCCGTCGATCTTCAGACCCTTCTCAGTATTACTTAGGGCTCTTTTAAAGACATAGTTGGAATAGAGATTAAACAATAGTGGTGACAGGATACAGCCTTGTTGTACTCCACGCTGAATGGCAATTGCATTAGATCTCTCATTCCCATGCCTTATTTATTTATTTTTTCAGGTTCTCCATAAAACAGTTATACACCAAATTATTACGGAGAAGATTACAAAATATAAGAGAAAAAGAAGGCCGAAGAGGCAGTTTCACTATGTTGAGTTATGTCAAAATATAGTTACTGAACTCTCTATAGGTAACATTGATCTGCTGTTTGGAACCAATACAGGTTTTTAATGAAATTCTGGTCTTTGGTGTCAACGTTCTTATTCTCTTATTTATCTATTATTATTAATATTATTTTTCTCAGTGGGTTTTGAGATATGTATGTCAAAAAGGTGAAGGAGGTACAGATGGACAGGAATGCGGCAGGTCTTTTTCTCCCGTGCTTGCTAATATTCGTATGGGCATAATATAGAACAAGTGCTCTCTCGAGTTACGGGAATATATAGCGAGCGATATGCTGAAATAGGCCAAGCCAAATGATATTTTATAGCTAAGTGAGTTCACCATTTGATACCCAAAACAGAGGTTGTTTTCTAATGTGGAACGCAATTAAAACTGTTTTACGTAGTTTTAAATGTAAACGAATCTCGGAAAGAGTTAAGTTTAAATCTTGTCTCACGCATTGGTGATTCAATCCAATATTGTATTCAAATACACATATTGAATTTGCCTTTCTTGAAAAAATTGAGATTTTATACGGACAAAACTATTTATTCATATTCTGTATGTACTTACATGTGCAAACAAACAATTCACCTTAAAATTTTAAAGCGTAACCTGCAAAAAGTGTTTTTTCCTAAATTTATTAAATTAGCGCCATCTCTGAATGAGCAGTTTATCAATAATTTTAAGTTCATCTTAAAACTCCGTCACGCTTGGAAATGCAAGTAGTGACTACTAATCAGTTGAGTAGAATACATCAAATACACAAGGTGGAATTTAAATAATTGCATACATGGTGTAACCACCTAAGATGTAACCCAGCTTACTGCAAGTACAATACGTACAAATCCATTAAATGAAACCAGTAGCCAGTCCATCAAATAACGACCACGGATATCCATAAAATCCCTTCTTTACGAAGATAACTAACTTAAATCATAAATATTTATACTTCCATTGTCTACTACAACGTAATAATGTATAACGTGCGACGTACAGTCTTTTAACGATTCTGCGAGATTGGTCCGGCGATGGGCAAAGGGCGAGCTAAGATATTATTCACGAAGAATTCCATAAAAGGGATAGAAATTTCAAAGGCGAGTTGAACGCCGAGCACTGTGGGAAACTCGCTTAGTCTATTCATGGTTTGGGCAATAATACATGTTGGTGTTCAGCATTTTGCCTGGTTGTGATACGATTTTTTTAATAAAAAACCCTTGTATCCGAACATACACCACTAAAATAACGTTAAATGCATACATATTTGAATACCTTTTCTATATTTATTTATTTTATTTTATTTGATGCAATATATTTACATTATAATAATAATAATAATAATAATAATAATAATAATAATTGTTGCTTAGCAACGCAAGCCTTGACGTTTGCTTGTATTTTAGCTCTCTGATTTTTTTATTGTATCAGATAGAAAAGAATTAGCTTTGATCCCAAAACATATAAATATTTGAAAATAAGTATATTAGATAACGTAATAAATAAACTGCCAGTGGACCGTAGGATATTTAGGTAAATAAATACAAAATAAATTTTTCCTTTTGTGAGGACTTCAGTAACCAAGGTAAACAACTATATTTTGAGATTACGTTGAAATATATTTTGTAGGTAAATTTAATTATATATTTTATTTTGATAACATTATTCTACAATATAATATATATTATAGATTTGTAGTATTGAAGGGTAGTTTACATTAAAATATTTAATTTGGAGATATTGAAAACTATTTGTTGACACTAGGTAACGACGACAGTTGCTTGGTTACTGGAATGTAGGAATTAATAATAATTAATAAATCATTTCCAAGTTGTTTTGAAAGGTGACACAATGTCATTTTCAACCAACGGAAATGAAAATGGGTTTATTATGTCATCTATACAGATGAACATTGATAATCTGAGACCCCAAAAAACAAAAGCAGGTATTCCTAGGCAGCGTATGAAATGGACGAACGATGTCAATATGTTCATCGTTCGTTCATATTTTTATGTAACTAAACTAGAAACAGATATGTTATTGTATAGGAAAAAATTACATTTACTTTTCTCACAAAATTATCCGGTTGCCCAAGTAAACGAACAAAGATTAGCTGACCAAAAAAGGTCAATTTTCAAAAATAATTTAATTCCTGTAGTAACATTAAATGAGATAAGAAAAGAAGTAGCAGATAGATTGCAATTGGAGAATAATTTAGATCAAATTAATACGAGTAGTAATGTTATATTAGATGCATTGAATGAAGATAGTTTAGCTAATATTCTAGTAGAAGAATCCAATGATATTAGAGTAGATTCAAATAACTTAGACATTATTCATAATCTTAGGGAAATCAATATTGCAAATTTAAACTTACTAGATGATAATGTAATAGAATTAGCTAACTTGCTTCAAAATAATATAAATAGATATATAGATATAGAGCCCACAGTTAGACCAAAATTACCAAAATTGCATACGTCAAAGAAATTATCTAAATTAATTTCTGAATTAAATAATTTAATTTTACCAAAAATAATATTTGACGATATTAGTTTTTTAGATCTTCATACAATAGTGTACGCTAGTGCTATCACTATATGTAATAAGTTAGGAGTTAAATTAATATCCTCTGATGATAGATCATATAGTTATAGTAAACCAGAATGGCAGATTAGATTAGAAAATGATGTAGTATTTTTAAGAAGTAGTATAGCTAGAGTAATTGAATATAAAAATGGAAATAGAAGTAGGAATATTTTGAGATATGTAGATGAAATTGGGAGAAAATTTGGTTATAGCATTGGTAGTAATAATAATGAAAATATAATCAATGATTTATTAGATTTATTAAAACAAAAATTAGGTGTAAAAGCTAGTAGATTAAAAAGATATAATTATACGTATAATAAAAGAAATAATAATAGATTATTTCAGAAAAATGAGAAAATATTTTATTCCAAACTTGACGATAAACAGAATATTATTTCGAATAATAATATTCCGTTGCCATCTGAATCAGATATGCGCGATTTTTGGACAAACATTTGGAGTAAAGATATAAAACATAATGAGGCAGGTAACTGGATAGAAAATGAAGAACTCAATTGTTCAGACATTGAACAAATGAGTTTTTCTGATATATCGGTTGAATTGTTAGCCAAAATTATAAAAAATACTCATAATTGGAAAGCCACGGGTTGCGATTGGATACATAATTTTTGGTACAAACGTCTAACTACTTTACATCCTCTTTTTGCAAAAAATCTTTCAAAACTTGTCAGAGAACCTCAAAATTTTCCTAATTTTCTAACTAAGGGCATTACTTATATGTTGCCTAAAAGCGAACATATTAATAATCCCTCTCAATATAGACCCATTACATGTCTACCGACAATATACAAAATTTTAACCTCTTGCTTGACAGATTTAATATATACTCATTTGGATGAAAAAAATATTTTATCTGAACAACAAAAAGGTTGTCGCAGAAAACATATGGGATGTAAAGAACAGTTAGTTATTGATTCTGTAATTTTAAAACAAATTCAAAATCAAAAGCGTAATTTACATACTTGTTATATAGATTATCAAAAAGCTTTTGATAGTGTCCCGCACTCGTGGCTAATCAAAATATTAAAAATATATAAAGTTAACCCAATTATAATTAGTTTTTTGAAAAATATTATGTCCTTTTGGAATACAGATTTGCTAGTTAATTTAAAAGGTAAGAAAATAGTAGTACCGGGCATTTCAATAAAAAGAGGGATTTTTCAAGGAGACTCATTGAGCCCTCTTTGGTTTTGCTTAGCATTGAATCCCCTTTCTAAAATGTTAATTAAAAGCAAGTTTGGAATAAAAATTAAGGGTAATACAAGAGAGAGTAGTATAGTTTCACATCTATTATATATGGATGATATAAAATTATTTTCAAATTCTGAATCAAATTTAGAGAAAATGATTAAGGTAGTTAAAATTTTTTCAGATGATATTAAAATGACTTTTGGTTTAGATAAATGTAAAACTATCCATATAGAGAAAGGCAAAATTGTAGATGGAGACGAGGGTATATTTAGAAATTTCAAAATTCAAAGTATGAAAGGGGATGAGGTTTATAAATATTTAGGATACCCGCAATCGAATAGATTAGATCACACTAGTATTAAAAATGATATTAGGATTAAATTTCAAACTAGGATCAGAAAAATTTTAAAATGCAATCTATCTGCTAAAAATTTAGTAAAAGCAATAAATACTTGGGCAATACCTCTACTAACGTACTCATTTGGCATAATTAAATGGTCCAATACAGATTTAGATAGTTTAGAACGATTAATTAGAACTACGTTAACAAAATTTAATTGCCATCATCCAAATTCAGCTATAGAACGAATTAATTTACCTAGAAATTTAGGAGGTAGAGGTGTAGTCAAAATAACATCTTTGAAACACAATCAGGTAGAAATGCTTAGAAATTTTTTCCATAGGAAAGCTAATAGCTCAGAAATGCACAAAATAATTTGCAAGGCAGATAGAAATATTACACCTTTAAATTTATATGACGAGAATGCCAACATTCTTATAAATACTAACCAGGAATTATTAGATTCCTGGTCAAATAAAATTATTCACGCAAAACACTTCAATTATCTCAACCAAACGTATGTTGACAAACTTTCGTCAAACAAATGGTTGAGTATTGGAGAGTTGAGCGCAGAAATAGAAGGATTTATGCTTGCCATTCAAGATAGAGTCATTAATACCAAAAATTATAGAAAGCATATAAT
Source organism: Limnephilus marmoratus (assembly GCA_917880885.1). Classification (NCBI taxonomy): domain Eukaryota; kingdom Metazoa; phylum Arthropoda; class Insecta; order Trichoptera; family Limnephilidae; genus Limnephilus; species Limnephilus marmoratus. Next base: position 27,889,603 of record OU862912.1, on the reverse strand, counting down.
CAAAGATATAAATCAAATTGATGATTTATGTAGAAAATGTTTGGCTTTTCCCGAAACTATAGAACATATTATATCGGGATGTTCTATATTAGCGCCTTCCGAGTATACATTTAGGCACAATCAGGTTTTAAAAATAATTCACCAAAGTTTGGTAATTAAACATAACTTGATTGATTGCCGTAATGTAGTACCTTATTATGAATATGAACCAAATTCATTTATAGAAAATGAATTTTATAAAATATATTATGATAAAACTATACTAACAGACAGAACAATTAGTCATAATAGACCTGATATAGTTTTACATGACAAAATTAAAAAAATAACTTATATCATTGATGTAGCTATTCCAAATTCCTGTAATATTCAAAAAACTGTTTCTGAAAAAATTAGAAAATACACAGATTTAGGAAATGAGATTAAAAGAATTTGGCATTCTCGGACTATAAAAATATTACCATTTGTTATTTCGGCCACTGGCATAATACCTAGGAATCTGATTCAAAATTTAAGCATATTAGATTTGTCAAAGAATTTGTATATAAAAATGCAAAAAGCAGTAATTTTAAATACATGTAGGATTACAAAAGATTTTTTAAATATTTATATTGAGGGATCAGTAGGATTTATAGGTTCAATTAGAAATGCCACAGAGCCGAACCCTCTGATATGAAAATATCTGGAGTCGGTGAATTATATTCCCATTTGGTCTCTAGTGGGTTGACATGTTGTTCTTGTATTGTTTTGTATTTATAATACTTATATAGTGCAATTGCATAACGTGGATTCACTAGATGATCATTTGGGGAAGTGTATGAAAGGGTTTAGTTTTTCCTTCTTTTTTTTTTTTTTTTTTTTTTTTTTTTTTTTTTTTTTTTTTTTTTTTTTTTTTTTTTTTTTTTTTTTTTTTTTTTTTTTTTTTTTTTTTTTTTTGGGGGGAAAATTTAACCCGGACATTTAAATCTGGAAAAATAATAAGTCTTTATTCCAGAATGTGGGGAGGTGAGTGCAATCCCACACATCCTATATAGATTAAGTACATACATAAAACACAAGTAAGTACATAAAAAAATACATATAAATAAAAAATAAAACATAAAATAAAAAGTAGTAGGCATCATTAGATAGTAGATATGCGCGGTTCTATAAATCTTCGGAATACAATTCCCTCCGGCCAAAGTTCTTCTGCCAGGAATTTCTTTACTTCGATCGCTTTAACAGTGAGTTTAAAGGTGTTAAAAGGCGTAGGTCGAAAAGGCTTGATTTTTTCAATCTTGGTACATTCCAGATCTTTTTCTGTTAGGTAGTTATTGATGTTGTGATTATAAAAAACAATTCAATGATGTTGGCCTCACTGGGTGGTTTACCCGTGCTGAGGCCTCCATTACATATACAAAATTATACACATAAATTATACACAAAATTATACAATACATATAAATAATATTGGTGAAAAAACGGAATAAAGTAAATTAAAAAACATATGATTAAGATAAATTAAACTTAAAAAGTAGAGATTTAAAATTAATGTAAATTTGAAAATAAATAATATTATATGTATAAGGTTAAAAACAATATTTTTAATAAGTATTGTGTATTTGTGTTTTAAGTTGGTTTTGTATGTTACTTAAATTTTTTTTTATTTTATGCTATGATATTTTGGTAGTATTGTCTATTTTGGTCTTTAATCCATTTTGTAATTTTGTGTCAGAATTTATTTTTGTTTTCCTCAATTTTATTTTCAAGTGTTAGACTGTTGAATGCTTTTATAGCGTGATATTGGTAGTGTCTTTGTCCAAAGCTTGTATTTACCGTCGGAGTTCTTAAGTTTTCTTTGTATGCTTGTCTAATGCTATGTTATAAGATGACGAGTTACGCGGTGTTGAATAATTGCACTTTTTTTTAAATTAAATAAACAGGCAACGAACAACAAAATAAGTGCCTCTCTTCTGTATATTAGTATTTGAAATGTGTATGAGTTGTGAAAACTTATTGACAAAAAATGATCATTACGCCTATCTCTATGCTTTACATTACATTCCCCAAAAAACGCTCATTTAATGATTTGACCAAAACCTAGATTTTTCCACAATGAAACTATTTATGGAAACAATTGAAGGCGTCTACTAATATCTACAGGAATTCAAAAAACTGAAAAAATCGAACTAATATCTATGAGAACCAAAGTGTTGACAAATATCTACAGCTCAAACTGTTGACTAATATGTATGAGAAACAAAGTGTTGACGAATATCTACAGCACTGGCAGAGGTTGGATTTGCAATTATGTATTACATATTGGAATAATGTAATATTGCGTATGCAGTTTGTATTCCCCTCCCACATTTACAGCCAAAACACTTACCTGCAAAAACGACACATCAGATCAAGAACAAAGTAAAACAACGAAATCTATCATGATTTGTAAAAAGTTCACGAATAAAATAACACCAGCTTTTTAAACTCAAAGTGATTTATCGGACCTTTTATTGCGTTCATTTGTGTAGGTTTCGGTGACCTCTTAGAAAGTAGATATTAACAGTGGTGGACTATGAACTTTTTTCTGTAGTTTTTTCCTGTAATATTTTTTTCTTTTACCTTTGAAAAAAAATTCATTTTCAGCATCGCACAGAAAAAAGCTCTTTATAATAGCATTAATGTTTGTGAAGAACCAATTAACCTAGATTATTTGGTTGATTTTAGGAGCAAGGTGATAAAAGTGTGTATATAAAAGTATTTCACAGGGGAAAAATATTTAAATTTAATTGAACAAAAATTAACATTGAAAAAAAATAGGATCAACAATTATTTAGTACTTATGTAATTTTATTGGTGGGCAAATAAAATGTGAATTATAATATTATATGTGTACCTAAATACAGTTCTAAATACATCCATCACCAATGCATGTGTTTTTCCCATGGTTTGACATGTGTTTCAATAATCTATCTTTATTTATAAGTGTGCGGTTATCATTGTCAACGTATTTTGTAATAACTTTATACCTATACATTCCAACTTTAGTCAAAAAGTTTTTCCACATCGTTCATCATTTTAGTTTAATTCCAAATATTCCCGTTGTCCTATTAGCCGGAAAGAAAACTAGTTACATAAGTATAAACAAATCATTATTTTGATCCGTGACACTTGTTATACTGACTTATATTTGCTTACAAATTTAACAAATAATTTCAAAAGGAACACAATCACTGGGAAACTCTGTGCAAGTTTGTATGTGTATTGTTCAGATTCGATCTTACATATTGAAACATGAAAGAGATCAAGTGCTTTATCGTTGAGATCAATAAATTTGAATGACAATAATAATATCGATCAATAGAAAACAAGTCGAGCCAAGCTTGTAAGGGACAGTCATCTCTGTCATATTTATAAATTATAGCCTGTGTGTGCATTTTGCATTTTGCAAAGAAAAACTTGTGGGTTTGCCGAGATGCATAAATTTATAGCAAAACTGCGAGAATACAATAGATTGTTAAGGCAGAAAACAAAGGCGATATTCTTTGAATTAGCACTGGTAAAAAAAGAGATTTCTGTCGATTTTTTATTTTGCAGGTGATTTTTAAAGAGTTATTATTGGAAATAAGACAGGAAAATTATCATATCGTTAGACATGAGCGGTGTCAAATGTACCAAACCATTCAAATTATTTGGCATGACTGAAACCAAGCTGCAACACTATCTTTTTACAATATGATTATTATTTATTCTGATCGTTGATTTCAATATTGAAGCTTTTTTTTAATTAGCTCCACACAGAGGAAAAAAAATCCATTAGGGCCTATGTCATGCTTGGGGATGCTGTGTGGAGGATCTTTTTAGAAAGATAGGAAAATAAGTTCTGGGAAGGAAAAGCTTTGAGGGGTGGGTAGGAATCAGGGTTTCAATGTGTCCAGGAGTGATGGACATATTAATCTATCCCCCACTGCGGTGCAATGCGATGGGTCGAGAGAATCCGGCTGGAGAGATGAAGTTAAGGACTACCTCAACCAGTCTCCCAATCCAGCCCGCCACGCAGTAAGTGGGCAAATGCATTCGACGCCAACACTTAGACAAAACTCACCCCATGAACCCCTGCTAAGTTACCAAATGCAGCGAGCCACTTGGGGTGACCTATGGCAAGGGTGTTGATTATACAACGAAAATTATCCGAAAAACATCAATAAAAATTGGAAAATAAAAATCTCCTTGGAAAAAACTTTATAACGTCTTAAATTATTTTTCCACCAAATAAGTGTGAGCTTTGTGTCTCAGATAATACTTGTAAACAATCCAATCATTTTACACTCACTAAATAACACTTAATAATCGCTCGTGTGAGTTTTAATTGAAAAAAACAATTTCTGCTGTGTCATGTGGGGGTTTTGATTGATGAGTTTTCTTTTACCAAATTCCCGCAAAAAGCAGGGTTAGTCAATGCCTAAACGAAAATAGTAATATTATTTTGTACACATTGCGTATGAGCGTATATAACAAAGGAATATGAAAATGTATTCCAAACAATACCTAAGAAAATTAACTTGCCGAAAATTCAAAGTAATTTGTTTTAATACAAAGTTGTTTATGATGGGTTCTTTTGAATTTTATGGCGTTTTAATGAAAACTGAATGCTTGCTCTGTAGTGTTATTTGCTTTTATGTGTTTAAGTGTTTTTGCCAACGATGAAACAAAATATTTAATATTTTGAAATGTTTGTTTTACCTGTATGTAGGTTGTAAGTACTTCAAAATTATTTGTCTAAGAAAAAAAACCTTTCTCGGCACGTGCACATTAGGTGCCTTACTAATAAGCGTATTTTAAATAAATACAACTGGTAAACAAACATTAATTAATTGTAAATTGTTGTTTATCAGTTACTTACAATTTAAAGCACCTTTATCAGTAAGATGGTGTGTTTGTAAGAGCACAATAATTAAAAGAGTGGTAGATCCTCCTGAAAGACCACTATTCAGAATCTAAACTTGCGTGCTTGATTTTTTATTTTATTTTATATTATTTACGCACACAAGTCCCTACTGCTCTTTATGCAAAGAATCAGTGATCCCCAATCAAGTTGTGAGATGAAGAGAGAGGGAGGGGAAGAAGATGAGGGAGAGTAAGGTTGGGAAATATCTAGCTATTCAGATCTGGTCACTAAACACGGTTATAGCCATACCAAACAGGGTACTTAATCAAAAACGCCCTATTTGTCAAGTGCAGAAGATCAACAAAAACTACGATTCATAAAATAATCATTAGTATAACAAATACAAAAAAATGTCAAATCAAGTTTAAATATCACTATGTATTTATAAAAAGTACATTCAGAATAATATCACATTTAGGAAGATAAATTGAAATCAAATCCTTGTACCGCTATCTATCTATTGTACCGCTCATTAAAAAATGTGCTTTTTCTTTTCTAAACATATTAAATATCAATAGATTTTATATATTACTAGAACATATTAACTATATACTATATTACATATTGTATATTACTAGAATATATTGTTTATATAATTATTTAAAAAAATACCCTTTTCCAATAACATTTGTGTTCCCAATTATGTACTCTGTGTACGAATCTAAATTTCTCTAATAAATAATAAATAATATTAATCTCAAGTGATCTCCCAGATAATTATGGTACTGTATATTGTCTGCCTCTACAGATTATAAATAAATAATATTATATATATATTATTAATGGTTCATGGGGTGAGGTTTGTCTAGGTCTTGGCGGCGGATGACCAGGACATACTGAACCCCAGATTCCTACCCACCTCTTAAAACCTTTTCCTTCCCAGAACTCTCCTCTCCTTCCTTTCCGTAAAAAACCCTCCACACAGCATCCCCAAAGATGTCATAGGCCCTGAGGGAAATAATTTTCCTCGGGGCCTCCTGAGCTCATGTAAAAAAAAAAAATATGCACGTTTTAACCTGTCTGCTTGTTTAGGAATAAATACATCCCAAAATACGTAATCGCGTTATACTTTCATAAGACCAAAAACGTCCCGAGCGACCTTACATTTTAAAAGCTATATATCTCTCTTCCTCTCATGCAAACATATGTATTTTTCTTTTAACCAGAAAGAGAACGAAATAATGCTTCTCATTGTCTTCGAAATATGAAAGCTACCTTGCATAGATATTTTACAATCCCGATCCAAAGTGACAGTTTCGGATTTTTCGCACGAAACTAAGGCTTCCGGATTGTTAGGTGCGAATATATTGAACCAAGCAGATGGGTTCGCAGCATCACGTTCATTGTTCACATGCATTGTACACAATATAGTTGTAGATTGTGATATTGGTGGTCGACGAAACGGTGGACGCAATCTTAGATATTGTAATAGTACCTATACCTGCTTCATCAATTTAAAAATACACACATGTTTGAAGAACGAATGAACACAATAGCCTTAAGAGAGTCAAATGTAAAATCTTTCATCATCCCAGTTTGTCAAACCTCTTATGGGCAAAGAAGTTTTAAATATAATGCAACAAAACTGTTCAAATCTCTACCTCCTGAAATTAGAAATACGCAAACCAAAAGTATATTTAAAAGTAAAATCATTGATCACCTCAAATAAACATATCCATCACAAGTATTTAATAACAGACTTACCTTTATACCTACTGTGTGTATATATGTAACCATGTACCTACTGCAATCTTTTTTTTATATATATATGTAACATACTTGAATTATATATTTAAAGAAAAAAAATTATATTAACCTGCCATTTTCATAATATTACTACAAAATCTTAGATAACCACTCTGTAAATTGCCATCTCAACACAGGCGTTTCACACCTAGTGAGATGGGCAATACGTCATTTTATAACCAAATGTAATATGAAAATAATTAAATTAAATAAATAAAAAAATAAAAATCTTATTTGTAGTTAGTAAATATAGAGCACTATAGAAATATTATATATGCCCTTGAGTCCCTTGAGGTGACTTTTCACTAAAATGGCGTCATACAAATCATCCACTATTAATCATATTATTATTATTATTATTATGTGAATATACTATTTATTACTACTTCTCAAAATGGTTTTCGGTAATCCTCTCCTAGTTAGGACATTAATAAAACATAGCATGTTTAATTTTCCTGCATCAATCCTTGAGTAGGACATATACACATTCGAGCATCTCAACGACGCGAAATGGCTTGCTCAGTTTCCAACCGAAGATAAATTGAATAAATAAGGTTTGTTGCTGGTATTATTATTTGCTCCGCAATATAAACTACTTAGGAAGGGCTATTCGCCCGATCTGCTTATAAAAATAAGCCACATGGAAAATAAACAACGACTGCGGATTTGTTTCTGATAACGTTTCGTATCTGAGATCTTATTTTTGCCACAGCCGATTTGAGGATAATACAGTGATACAACAAGCTACAAATTTATGGATAAAAAAGATGTTGCTCTTTTCGATTTGGGTGACTAATAAAATGACAATATATTTTAAGAGCTTTAGCGAACTTTCATAATTAACAACGATTTTAAACAGAAATTCTATTTATGTATCCCATTAAAAGTTCTTGAATGATGCGCTCTGTATAAATTCTATTTGTGTATCCCATTAAAAGTTCTTGAATGATGCGCTCTGTATAAATTCTATCTGTGTATCCCATTTTGAATGATGCGCTCTGTATAAATTCTATTTGTGTATCCCATTAAAAGTTCTTGAATGATGCGCTCTGTATAAATTCTATCTGTGTATCCCATTAAAAGTTCTTGAATGATGCGCTCTGTATAAATTCTATTTGTGTATCCCATTAAAAGTTCTTGAATGATGCGCTCTGTATAAATTCTATCTGTGTATCCCATTAAAAATTCTTGAATGATGCGCTCTGTATAAATTCTATCTGTGTATCTCATTAAAAGTTCTTGAATGATGCGCTCCGTATAAATTCTATCTGTGTATCCCATTAAAAGTTCTTGAATGATGCGCTCTGTATAAATTCTATTTGTGTATCCCATTAAAAGTTCTTGAATGATGCGCTCTGTATAAATTCTATCTGTGTATCCCATTAAAAGTTCTTGAATGATGCGCTCCGTATAAATTCTATCTGTGTATCCCATTAAAAGTTCTTGAATGATGCGCTCTGTATAAATTCTATTTGTGTATCCCATTAAAAGTTCTTGAATGATGCGCTCTGTATAAATTCTATCTGTGTATCTCATTAAAAGTTCTTGAATGATGCGCTGTGTATAAATTCTATGTGTGTATCCCATTAAAAGTTCTTGAATGATGCGCTGTGTATAAATTCTATGTGTGTATCCCATTAAAAGTTCTTGAATGATGCGCTCTGTATAAATTCTATCTGTGTATCCCATTAAAAGTTCTTGAATGATGCGCTCTGTATAAATTCTATTTGTGTATCCCATTAAAAGTTCTTGAATGATGCGCTCTGTTTAAATTTCTGAATAATCTCTCTAATATTTTTTTCAGATTTTCAAACCTAAATTTCTAGTTTAACAGGAAGACACTGGTCAAAATATTTATATTCTTAGAGTGCCTTAATAGGCATAACAATCGCTTGGCAAGCAAAAAACCGAATTTAGCGTAAGAGTGGTATATATTTATTTTGGGAATAATTTTATTAGAAAGTAAAAGTTAATCAAGGGGAACTGTTAGATAATCAGAACTATTTTATTTTTTTAATGTAAAATAGGTACATGATACATTGACATTTACATAAAATAAGTACATTGAATCACAATAATAGGCGGCTGCCTGTTTCATGATGACCAATGGAGTATACATAGTTGCTTGGTATACGCACATCTCAACACGGCATCCCCAAAGATGACATCTCCTGTGTGGAGTGAATTAAAAAATAAGCTAATACAAAAAAATTTTAAAAAAATTAACAAATAAGCACAGCATAAACATATCGAATAAATATGCTGAAAATTGTAAGAGTAATATTGAGCAATGAAACCGTATTTTTTAATTGTTATTTCTTATCTGCGTTCATAAATTTCTAATAAAAAAAATATTTTTTAGTGGTTTACGCTTAAATTTTTATAGAAGCAACTAACATTATTTTTAATTCTACTCAAGGCAAACGACAGTAAAAAAGTTTCAATTTATTCAAAAAATATTTTTTGTATTCGTTGTACAAACGGATTCGTAGTAAAGATTAATAGAAAAAAGTGATTCAGCATTTAGCTTCGCCTTACAATACTGAACTAAATACTTCAGCTCGCAATGTCATCACGAACTTCACTGTGGAACAATTAAATAACTGAGTAATAGTACAAAATTGATGCCATGTTGATTGTCTCGTGTTTTTCCAACTAATTATTTCTGGGCTACCGTCTCAACGTAGTTGTCAGCGAAAAACAAGACCCCTGTACTAACGTCTCAATATGTGAGACTGTAACGTACTACAAAATTAAATCTACGGTATGTGTATTGTAAAGTGATAATCTGTGCTGTGCTGCGTACACGTACACACGTGATCCCCTGACTAGTTTATTAACACTTGGAAATAATGGTAATACCCTAATATAATTTTTTTAGTACAGGTATACATATTTTTTACATTAACTCCATCCAGCAGGCCATGAGGAAAATAATGTCGGCCTCAGGGACTACGTCATCTGAGATGCTATGTGGTAGGTCTTTTGGAGGAGAGGAAAGAATCAACATTAGACCCATGTTGTAGGAAGGAGGAAACACAGAGGCCGGCAAATCGTTCCACAGCCGAGCAGTTCCCATGTGACAATTGTCAACCGTGTACAACCGTGTTGGGCGCGCCTTTGGCGTATTTTCCGACTATACACCGGTGCCGAGGGGATCAATGACGCCAGTTCCTTGGAGCATCTTTCATTGAAATACCGGTAGAACAACGATAGCATTCCTACCCGACGCACCAATCCGTTTATTAAGACAAGATAATCTATCAAACGGACTGCCTGTTTCTGCACAGAGTCAGGGCTTTTTTCAGGTGTTTTGGTGCTCCAGACCAGAGGTGGCTGTGACATGTTACACAATTGAAAAATGTTTTGACTGTGCAACTAGGAGGACTTCCCGTTTTAGGATAGCAAAATTTGGATGAACTAACAAACATATTTCATACAAAAAAGATAGAAAAAAGAGAAGAAGAGAAAGAATAAAAAAAGCTATTTAGGTTAAAAACTAAAGTTAACTGATTTGTTGTTTAGTATACTTATTAAAATAATAGGTGGGTACGTACGTGCATTGAATACTATTTTAAATAAGAAACTACAATCTAAATGAATCGCCGAAATGTATGTACGCGCATTACTTCCGAACGACTGTACCAAATTGGATAAATTTTTTTTTGCATTCGTTATTGTCAGGACAAGTTTTGTTTGAAACTACTGGTGAGCTCTGGCATTATGAAATTTGTATAAAAAATTGCAATAGGTGGCACGCGAGCTGTTTGAAAACTGAATGTACTTGGAATGAATGTATGGAATGCGGGAGAGGGAAGGGGGATGGGGGGAGGGGAACTCGGGTAGGGGGTTCGCGAGAGGGGAGGGAGGGGAACTCGGGAGGAGGGTTCGCGGGACGGGAGAAGGGGGAGAGTGGGAAGAGGGAAGGTGGAGGAGGCCGAGTGGGAACGCGAGAGGGGAAGGGGAGGCGGAAAGGGAACAGGACGAATGAGAAAGGACACGCAGCGAGAAACTATTTCTTTATTAAATGGCATAGCAACGCATGTCGGGCACCAGCTAGTAAGAAATAGAATAACAATAAATAAAATAATTTTTAAGAAATTATTATTTGCGAACAAACAACGTTGCGAACAAGTGTCGTCGTACCATAACGTGTTGCCTATATTAAAAAAAGTTTTTTCTTGTAAGTTATAAGTATTCTAATTGAAGAAAGTTACCCGGCTGTGGTGCATTTGCAATATTATGCAATTTAATGGTTTGAGAGTCTATGCACCAGATTTTCTTGTTGTTAGATGTTCCGCCGTCTCGGAAAACAATGAACAATTCGAGTTTCTGCGTTTTCACAAATAAACACTGTGGCCTATTGTATATTTTATAACCTCGTCGGACGAATATATACATAGATTCAAATCTCAGGGCGGAATGAAGATTTATTTAGAGAAGGCACTTTGCTTTCACGCAGCTATACATGCCACCATGGTAATAATACCCATCTAATGAATATTGACGGCTGTTATTGGTAGTATTTTGTAGGGGCAGCTAAATCTATTGTTATGGGGAACCGATAAAATAAGATACAAATAAGACTGAACTATGCGGGAGAATATTATTTGGAAGCAAAACTAAGCATCTGTGGCCGAGGAAAATATATTAGGATAAGTACATATTCATGTGGAAATTCTGTGATCTTTTCATTTTTTATTATTTGAATACAGCACAATTAATTAAATAATTTAGCAGTATATATTTTAACAAGGTCACTATATACAGGTTTTTCTGTTTGTTTCTTCTTTACTGCTTTCATTAACTTTGAATTAATATATATTATTTTTCTTTTGGTTTATTTATAACTAGCAGACCCGGCCACACGTTGCTGTGGCTAACGAAATACAACACCATTACCTAACCTTTATAAAATCCACACCACCCGCTTGCCAGCTACCCGCTGCCCGCTGCCTGAATTGAATATTTGAATTTCTCGACTTTTCTCTACTATAATAAGCATGTTTTTATACATATAAACCTTCCTCTTGAATCACTCTGTATTGGTAAAAAACGCATGAATATCCGTTTGCGTAGTTTAAAAGATCTATGCGCACATACATTTTGAGCGACTTCATCAAATAAAATAATTCAAATCAAATACCTACTTACTCTAGGACATCTATTTTCCAATTTCTTCCGTAGAACGAATTTCAAAAGTGACTATAGTACGGCCCGCCAGCCGTTTTAAATCACACAAAAATATGTTTTCTTCAAATTTCGCGGCTTTTCTCTAATATGATTTACATGTTTTATACATATAAACATTCCTCTTCAATCACTCTATCTATTGTTGAAAACCGTATGAAAATCCGTTGCGTAGTTTAAAAGATTAACGCGCTCATACATTTTGAGCGACATCATTTTATACTATACTATGTAAAGATGATTAATATGTGTTATTTTTCTTATGTATTATTTTTCTTTTGGTAATATGTATTTTATTCTTTTGGTTTATTTACATTAATCTAATAATTTTATATTTCTTTCTTCTTTCTATTTTGAAAAAAAACATGTACGTAAAGGACACTTGTGCCGTTAATTATAAATAATTAAATATTGTTGCCTGAGCTTCAATAACTAAGATAAAGTTTTTTGGAGATCATTTGTAAATTAAAATGCCTATCAAAATGTTTCTGTCATTTGACTCTCCTAGAACGGGAGACCTTCCTAGTTGGACAGTCAAAGCTTCTTTGTAGTGATGTATTCTTTATAACAACAACAAACAAATAAATAAAAAAACAGCACATGAATACGAGAAAGGAAGGAAATGAGGAGGGGGATGGTGGAAAGTACCTGGCTATTGCCTGGACGGAACTATGGTCAAAGCCATTTCAAACGACGCGACATATCAATTCAGAATTGTGGTCTTGCTCCAGTGCGATAATGAGAATATCTTCCATTCTGAAACTTGCGCAAGGATACAATAGTATTATTTTAAATTAATGATTTGTAAAATAATACTTAGGTACATATTAATCATACAAAATTTACTTGCGTACGCTGGCATTTGAACATGCGACCTCTGTGATAATCAGGTAAAAAATTTTAAGTGTGCTATCTTCGTTCAAACACCAAATACGTATTATTACCATGATAACTCAAAATACGACACACTAACAGTCATCGCAAGTTTAAAACAGATCTCTGTAAAGCTTCAAGGGAAGATAACCTCATATTTATGGTACCTACTTATATTATTCACGATTCACGCCACGTACATTCATTTGTTGTAATTCATCTTCGCTGCATACCCCTGATCGTGTCTATACATATACATCGAGATAACCACCAATGAAAATAATTAGTTCAGTCCAGTAAAAAAATTTTTTTTTTTTTTTTATTATAGCGACTATATAAAAAATTTTACATACAAAATATAATGGTAAAATTAAGAATAAAATATTGTATTTCTTAGTCCTCCTCACTAGGGGGTCCTGTGCCGAGGCGGACTAAAGTTATTTAAATATAGTTCATTTCTCTTCTATGTCGTTTTTAGCGTCTTCGCTAGGGTTTTCTCATTGACCTCTTTAAGCCATATTTTTATTCTTGATTTGTATTCAATTGGATTTTTTATTAGTTTTATGTCTTGGGGAAGTATGTTATGAAGTTTTGTTGCAAAGTATGTATAGTTTCTTTGTCCAAATGTGGTTTTGTAACTTGGAATATTTTTTATATCATTTTTATTCGATCTAGTGTTATGCATACACGGTCTAGTAGAGGATTCATTATTTTTGAAGAGCTTCAATAATATATTTTTGGCATATATTTGCTGTACATTTGGTACGTCAAAGTTATTGAAAATTTCAATTGAAGGCGTTCTAATTGGTACTTTCAATATGGTCTTTATGATTCCTTTTTGAATCGTATTCAGGTTTTGTAGGTACGTTTGTGTAGCAGATCCCCATCCTATGATTCCATATTCAATTCGAGAATGACATAACGCGTAGTAGACCTTTTTCATATCCTTTTTATTTAACACATTTCTTAAATTTTTAAAAAAATATACAAGGCTAGTGAGTTTTTCCGTAATACCTTTGATGTGTAGGTCCCATCTAAGATTTTCGTCAATTATTACTCCGAGATATATTATATAAAATGATCGAATAGATTGAACAATCAAAAAAGGGTCAATTTAAAAGCTCTGATTGACTCACGCCCCGGCACCAACCCGTATTAGTTTTATGGGATTTATGTTGTTAGCGACCGTAACATTGTCGTACAGCAAACGTGCGTAATTATTGTAAGACAGATACGGAACAAGTTTCCTTACGCATAAGCGTTAGCTGCTTACAAGAGAGAAAGCAAAGAATCCCATTAGGTCTAACATTTTATGCCCTACGGGAAGCTAATGGCAAACGCTATCCAATACGTTCTTAAAAGGGGTGACTTAACATTCGGCCTAGTTTTGTTCTCATCGATTGCCGAATTGATTAAAATCATATTCCCGGTTTGTGCGATTGTCGATTTCTCTACGAACAATATCTTATTTATAACTTATAAATTCGTTTTAAAATGTGTAGTAAGTAAATGCATTTGATTTTTGATACAGCTTTACCAAATGAATATTACCAATTTTTATTAGAAAAACTCTATTATAATTATATCATTGAAGAAGAAGATAATAATAATAATCTGAACGAAAATATGAAAAAGAACAAGACACAGAAAAACACAATGGTCGCAACTGGGACTCGAACCCAGATCTCTCGTCTAACCGGGACGTGCGCGTTAACCAATTTCACAGGGTGGCAATAGCGAAATTGGTTAACGCGCACGTCCCGGTTAGACGAAAGGTATGGGTTCGAGTCCCAGTTTCTGTTTCAGTTGTAACAATACTAAATACTAAAATACTAAAATGGACACCCAGGTGGAAAGAGAAAAGTGGGAAGACCCAGACTGAGGTGGGAAGATGAAGTAAGAGGGGATGCAGCATAGCTTCTCCAGGTACCAAATTGGAAGTCAGCCGCTGAGGACAGGAGGAGTTGGAGGCGACTGTTGCAGGAGGCCAAAGCTCGATATGGGCTGTAGCGCCATCGAAGAAGAAGAAAATACTAAAATACTTGCATAACTTGATATATATGAAATTAAAAAAATAATAAATGGAGTTCTACGAATTAAACACACAAACTTTTAATTAATATTTTACTTGATCATCTCAAAAATAATTTAGTTCATTCATATATTATGTGTTATACTCTACACTCAGCTCAAAATATCTTTCCCACTCCCTTTCTCTGTTCTATTTCATAATCTGTTTTATTATGCAATATTATACACCGGTACCGGCATATATATAAATATACGCACACATTATATATAAATATATGCCGGTATGCATATAAATATATGCCGGTCGAGTTGGTCAAATCAGCGGTCGAGTTGGCATCACGTTTGGGTCCGACCCAGGCATCGTGTGTTCAATTCACGACATAAACAACATTTTTCTCTTACTATTCGTTAAACAACGTTGTACGTAACCCGGGAATGTTTGTATTTTCTTAAAAAATATATGTATAACCATATTTAATTTGCGACCTTAAATTAATTAACAGAATGGAGAAATTAACTTAAGACTTAATTTGTTAAAGTGATTGGATATGGGTGCAGAAAATCTGTAAATAGAAAGAAAATGTTGATAATTATTGAATGACCGAATCTAGTTGCGGTCCCATCCCTAAAGACTGAACGATACTGAACAACTTGTACCGCCTGGAGAGAATCACTTCCGATAATAATAACATTCTTCTGTGTTTTTCCAATTTGTTTGCACTTTATTGAACAAACATTTGAAGATTTATTGGATATATTCGAATAATTTTTGAATTCCACTGCAGCAAATTTTTGATCTGAAAAGTGTTTTAATTGTAATTAATTATAAATAATTTTATTATAATTATTTAAAAATAATACCTACGGTTTTAAACCTTTTAAAATAAGATATTTGTTTAGATAAATCAAGTAAAAGGCTGAACAGAAAAGAATCTTATGTAAACAGAAATTACCTTGTTTCACAAAAACAAATGATGTTTACTATTTTCATTCAAAAATACTAACATACTTCCATTATCAGAGAGTTTAATAACGTTAATAAATCATATGGACGGAAAATGGCATTTCATTGTCAATGAGTGTCTGGTATCTGCATGCCAAACGCCAGCCCGTCTATGGTTTCCCGTATTTCTTTGTAAACTGTCAAATGTTTTTATAATGTGTGTTTCTTCCAAATATTTTAAACGCACCCACATAATAAGTGCGTTCCTATTTTCTACCAAATAATTAAACCAACGTTAATCAACTGAAGTGGTGTAAAAAACTTTAATGGAATTGTCCTTTCAACAGATTAATATAATTGTAAAACTCGGATTCCATACTTTTGGCACATAAAGTGAATCAGCGTGTGATACGTGACCAGATATAAAATTCCACATTTTTTCCACTTTTTTCAATCTTTCCTCCACCATTCTCCCCAAAATACCTGTTTCCTTTCACCACACGATTATCCCCAGTACGCTTAGGTCTCCACCTTAGGTCGCACCTTCACCGTTAATTATTAGCGATTATTACCGTCAACATTTTCAATCCGCAATCTCACAATATATCATTGTACAATTATTAATTTCATATAATGACTGTTTTGTTTTTTAACCAAAGGCAAACATTACCGAGTTACAAATAACCTGACCATAATAAACTCACTATAAATAACCTGACTATAATAATTTGAAAATCTCAAACTACCACCACGGAAAACGTTGCTTGTATCGTGATGGAGGATTTAGCCAGCCGAGGGATTGAATTCAAGACGTTTGGGTGGGATCCAAACGCGAAGCCAACTCAGCCACTGACTGGTCATAAAACTAAAACCATCAAGCTCGACGACTATTTATTAATATGGTTCGTCCCTCCTGAAATATGCAGTGCGCTGAGCTCCGAAGACAAGTAAAGTAATATTTTATCCCTTTTTACTATGGAAGTTCAACAATGGAAAGAGGGGAAATTTTCACTTCATGACTTTGTGTTTATAAATACATTTTTTTAGTTTTTTTTTTAAGTCTTTTAGTTTCTTTTCGGTTGTGGTTAAAATTATCGATTTTGCAATAAATTTAAAATGTTCTTTACGGATCTCTTTAAGATTTGTATAGTGGAGAATATAAAGGGAAATTTGTCATTTTTAAATCAAATTCTAGACGTATTGATACTTTTCTACAAAAAAGTAAAATTTTATTTCGAAAGATTGGGAATGTAATCTAGTAAAGCTGCTTTCCATATTTTGAAAGATTGAATTTTTTAATTATATTTCGAGTATTTATATATTGTATAAAGGGTGTAACCGCCGAAGTATTTTAACCAGCGATTCTGATCATACATGTACGTTTTGCTGTCCGATAATATTTTCAAAATGACATCCACATTTTTAACAAATTGGTTAAAATCTGGGTACGTGCTGTTACACCGTGAATAAAAACATTTTTATTTTATTTTTATTTATAAATTTGTTAAAAAATGTGTTAAGCGGATATATTCATTATATTTTTTATTAGTATTTATTAACCAAGTATACACAGATATAATGTAAATACATACAAATAACTTTTTTTGGTATTAACCACCTTCACCAGGCTGAGCCCATTCCGGTGTGGCCATTTTATTAAATTTTATGAAAGTAGTATTTTTAAGATCTGTATATCTTATATCTGTATATTAACCTAACCTATATACCTAACCTTTATACATATTGCATAACTATTTTCGACTATCATGATAAGGGCCCGGTATGATGGTCAATAGAGCTATAATAATATTTTTTTACGTAAAGGGTACAATATACTCGTGGAAGGTCCCATACCCTTTTTTATGCTCCAAAAGCGAGGACTTCTGCCTATCAGAACGCGCCAGTCAACAGAGCGACTGAACTGCTCAACGAGTTTGCATTGAACATTGACATTTTCAACGTAACCTACAGGCAGTTTAACAATTATCTTTTGACGTATGTCACAAAGTAGTGAAACTGACCTTTTTATGTGTTTTGCTATACTTTTTGTCTAATTTGTAATCTTCTGCATAATGTATTGGTGAATAACCGTTTTACGGAGAACATGGAAAAATAAATAAATAAATAAAATAAATAAATAATAATAAAAAAATGTAAATATGTATTCATGAAATTTGTATAAAAAATTTGCAATAGGTGGCACCCAGTTATCAAACTGAATGTACCGGGACTGAATGTATGGAATGCGGGAGGGGGAATGGGAACTCAGGAGGGCGTTTCGCGGGACGGGGGAAGCGGGAGAGGGGAGCGGGGAGAGGGAAGGCGGAGTGGGAACGAGTGAGGGGAAGGGGATGCGGGAGAGGAAGGGGAGGCGTAAGGGGAACGGGATGAATGGGAAAGTCATGCAGGGAGAAACAATTTCTTTACCAAGTGGCTTAGCAACGCATGCCGGGAACTCGCACAAATATGGCTTTTTTTTAAATAAACATACATTCTAGATGCTGATACCATGCAGTACTCCGCCTGAATAGGTAACAAGTTATTTTTTGTATGCCGGTGTCCTACTGATATTGCATAATGACCCATACATTGGCGATGACCCATACCAGATGGAGGGTTTCAGATTGCGAATCCGGATTACAGATTCCCGTTTGCGGATTCTATATTTCAGATTGCGGATTCCGGATTGCAAATTCCAGTAAGAAGATTCCGGGTTCCGGATTGTGGATGATGAACGACGGCTCGCATGCTGATGGCAATTAACGGCGCACAATTTGATAGCGTCACGCTCCGGTTTTTAGCTCTCCTCCCCGCCCTTATTTAGTACGAGAGCGACATCAAGGGGGGTCATTACTGAATCACATTAGTGTCGTTCCTGATTCGTGTGACTTCTTCTGTTACGCAGCTAGTACTTCTCCAATCACCGAGATAGATACCGCTCAGGAATTCTGACTGACTTTATTGTGGAATCCATTTTAAGGATTTTGGTTCTAAATGGTGACTTCAAACCGGTGGTAACCGACGAGTTCATCGAAAATCAATTCATCGAAAACAAATTCATCGAAAACGAGTTCATCGAAAATCATATCATCGAAAGCAAATTCATCGAAAACGAGTTCATCGAAAATCAATTCATCGAAAATCAATTCATCGAATGATCAATTCATCGAATCGCCAATTCATCGATATTAGAGCTGTCAAAATTAAATACCCAAAAAGGTCGGTTTAACTGAGTTAAATGTGTTTAGCAACTGTCACATTCGTAGTGACAATGTAAAATTTATAGGTTATCTGTTCGATTTCCGATTGTCTGATACTGCAAAAAAAGGATATCTAACAACTCATAATGAAACCAACTCATGAACAACTCAAAAAGGTCATTAAGAGTGATGATAAAAAAATATTTAAAAATTGGTTAAATAGGTTAAGTTAGGTTAGGTTGACTAATGCTTTTTTAACTTCTCGGTCCGCTCGGCATTTCTCTCAAATATCAACAAAATATATTTTTTTTCGATGAATTGGCGATTCGATGAATTGATCATTCGATGAATTGGTTTTCGATGAATTGATTTTCGATGAATTGGTTTTCGATGAACTCGTTTTCGATGAATTTGCTTTCGATGAATTGATTTTCGGTGAATTGATTTTCGATGAATTCGTTTTCGATGAACTCGTCGTGAACGCAAACCGGTATACTTAGAGTAAATTAAGCTTTTTCAATAAATTTGAGTTCAGAAAATTGCATATAATAGGTATAACTGGTATATATTATACTTCTCGTTGGATACTTGACCATCCTCTCAATAAGCCTATCAATAACTATCCAACAAACTTGTTCTTGATTATTTTTAAACTATATCAAATATCAACAAAGTTTCTTCGCTCTCTCCTCCTCCTCTTTTTCTCTAGTAACTTAAGTGTTTTTTTACTTTTGTTATTATACTTACACTTTTTGAACTCTTTGTACAACTTTCTATGATAATGAAACTACATTTTTGCATTATACCTGATTATATCTTTTATACAATAAAAAGAATCAATAAAAGATTTAGGAATTATATTTGACAACAAACTAACATTCAACCAACATATTGAATACATTGTGAGTAAATCAAATAAATTACTTGGTTTTATTGTAAGATCAACCAAACTGTTTAAGAATTCTAATAACCTAATAATTTTATTCAATTCCTTAATCCGAAGTGTTCTTTAGTACGGGTCAACAGTCTGGAATCCACATTATATTACACAGGTATCTAGACTCGAATCAGTCCAAAGAAAATTTACACGGATTTTGTCTTACCGATCAGGTGTCCATCATCTTCTAGACGGGTACGAACAAAGACTTAAATATTTCAAATTAGAGAGTCTGGTTAAAAGACGTAACATAAATGACCTCTTAATGCTTTATAAAATTGTGAATAATCGTGTAGACAGTAACTTAGTTAATCAAATCAAGTTATACGCCAGGCCCAAATCTACAAGAACTCTTAACATATTTTGGACCGAAATTTTTACGAATAATACTGGATATTTTAATCCAATGTTTAGAATATCTCGATCATACAACGATCTTGTTAAGATACACAGTTTCATAGATATTTTTGTAAATAATTTAACATGTTTCAAAAAATATCTCCACAATTTGAGCACTTAAAAAAAAAAATTGGTTGTTTTATTACTTTTCAGTAAATACTTCGTTATAAATATTGTATACTTGTTATTATTGTGTATTTCAATTTTGTTTTTAGGTTTTCAAGTTATGTATAAATAATACTTGCATTGTTTTTCATGAGTTTGCTTATGTTAAAATGCATATGTGATTAATGCAGACACATTAGTCTAGGGATATTTATATTTGTATTCTAATTTATTACCCACAAAAATGTTGTATAAATATCCTGTTTGTGTCTCAAATAAATAAATACCCAGTTTATTGTGTTTTGTAATATACACTTATTATTACACCTCTGAACAACTTAGGGAACGTACCCATACTACGTGACACGTTTAGGGGGGGGGGGGTCTTTAAAATGTCACGCTCCATACAAATGAGCGGCGGGTTGCTTAGGATTTTGGTCACCGGGGGGGGGGGGTTAAAAATTGCAAAAAGTTGGTCACGTAGTATGGGTACGTTCCCTACCTGTAATAACGTATACATGAAAAAGCTTCAAGGCGTGAATAAATAAATAAGTAAATAAATTAAATAATTATTTTTTTTTATTTTTTTTTTTTTTTACAGTGAATACCGCACAAGAATCTCAACTGCTCCCGTCCGGAGCCAGTGAGACTATGGCATCCCCAATTGGGGTATGTTGTGAGGCTGAAGCTAGTGGGGAGGGGAAGGAGGTGGGGAAGAGGAAGGTTGGGAAGTACCTGGCTATTCAGATCTGGTCACTAAACACGGCTAAAGCCATTTTCAAGCAACGTTTCAATTCTGAATGGTGGTCTTACACCAGGGCGATACTAATAGTATCTTCCACTCTGGAACATGCCGCAAATATACTATATATTATTTTAAATGAATTAATTGTGAAATAACACAAATTAATCAAATAAAATTTATTTGCGCATGCCGGGTTCGAACCCGCGACCTCCGGAATGTGAGTCAAGAGTCTTAGCCACTGGACTACGGAGATCGTCGTATAAAATACTAAATAAATATTTGCAAGAGGTAGAAAACTCAGCTAGCTTATACGATGCACGGCCATTACGCATAGGTTCGAGTATCGAATAATAAACTAACGATATAGAACTGAGCGATATAGATATCAAAAATACATGTTATCCTATGGATAGTGTTTTGAGAACTGATCGAGAGAGTGTTGAAATTCTCCCTCACTTTCAGAAAACAATGGGAAATTAAAATTTATTATTTATGATGGACGTTTAGTGGTCAGGTACATAATACACAATACATCATCTATAAGAGGACCTCCCATTAAACTAAGCCGAACGCCATTATTGAGGTTGCTGAATATTAAATCAATTAAAACAGACAGGGACACTTATTGAATACGATGAAGGTACCTACACATGCATAACTGTCTAATGATTTCACAGTTAGATTTCCCATTATCTATGTATATGGTATAAATTGTACCTACTAAGTTAGAAACAGAAATTTCAATATCTTTTGAATTGAACTCATTATATTATGAGCAATAAAAGAAATGAGATTATACCGAACATTATTAGCTTATACGCGTTTTTACTAAACTAATAGATTTATTGTTATTTTTTTCCCACTTCTACAGCTGAATTTTTTTATTTTATTTGTTATAAAATACATTCAGTATAAGGAAGCTTTGACCGTCCAACCAGGAAGGTCTCCCGTTCTAGGACAGTCAAATTGACATATTCATATTGGGTTGGTAAGTACATTATCATTCACAAAGTATTCAGTAAAGTTAAGCTTCACAATTTGCATTTACATAATTATACAGTGGAGTAATTGGTTCTGGAATCAATTAATTAACAAGAAAAAGTGTATTCGAAGTGATTAAGAGGGTATTACCAGAGAAAACCAGAAATATGTCATTTTCAAATCAGATTTTAGACGTATTGACTCTTTTCCACAAAAAATTATAAATGGATTTCGAAAGATTGTTCTTTTATCTAGCATTCGCATGTAATAAATTTTGAGAAAAGTTTTAAATTTTTAGTATAATAAGGTTATTCCATAGGTCGTTGGCAGATTTGTTAAATTTTCAAAAAAGATTTTGTATTATACCACACCCATATCAAATAATATAATCATGCAGTAAAATAAATCAATACATTATCTAGCAAACGCATGTTTTAGAAATTTAATTTTAGTTTCAATAAAATCATTAAAAAACATGTACAATCAACACATAATATATACATGTGTTTCTTGACGAAAATTGGTCCATTTGTGTATTTATTTGCGCACTTACAAACTAATATATTTCAGATTTTTTTAACATTCTTATTAAATTTAGACATTATTGAAAAATGATAAATACTTATAATCAAAAAATAATTACGAAAAGTACATTATTTTAATAGTTTTATCATCACGCCTTTCAGCATTTTTGGATGAAGGTATAAATTAATGCTAATTTGGATTGAAATAAATTCGATATTGGGTTATAATTTTAAAAAGCTGGTACGGAGAATAATTAATCTTTCTCATTGTAACCGCCCTGCACGGTCGTAAGAACAACTTTTGACGAAATGCGGATTTTCGTCCGCTGGCTGGTTAAACGCTCTTAAACATGAAAAACAGTAAGTAAAAGAAGAATAAAAGAAAAGAAAAATTTTGGAAAAACCAATATATAAGGTGCTCGAAATACATTAAACGGGGAAATCATTTGAAAATGTTATCTTTATCTCTCGGATACACTGATCCATCACAAACATTTTTGACAATGTCTAATGAAGAGTCAATATTAGAAAGAAATAATTACAATCAAATAGAAGAAAAACTATAGAGAAAACAAAAATACATAAGGCCATCGTATAATTTTAGTTTTAGAAATTAAGTATTTTTATTTTAAAGCTGAATTTTGTCAAGCGTGTGCAATTTATTATAAACCATAACTGTGAACAATAATTCCACATAAGCACTTCTTCTTTCGTATGGTAGGGAGCAAAGATGTGGGGAGTCAGAGGGGGACATCTATGTAGGTCTGCCAGCCTGTCTAGGGCCTCTGGCGTTGCCTTGTGGACCTCAGCAATCCCGCCGGGGAATGAATGGAGCGGGCATTCGTTGACCACACGTTCGGTGGCCTGCACCGCACCGCATTCACATACCGCCGACTCTTTAAGCCATAAGCACTAAAATTGAACTTTTTTTCGTTAGATAATTATATATTAATTTGTTGTGTATCCTGTTAAAGTATAGAAAGCTATGAGCAATTTTATAAAATTTAACTTATTTATTTTTTAAATTATTTTTGAATTTCGTTTCATTTTTGCCCCAGCAAAAGGCATCAAATATGATGATGTTTATCAGAACAATGCAAAAAATAACGTGCTAAGTACCGGACAATCTTCAGTACGATCTGCATTTAATCTTTCAGTGTGTTTCTTCAACTTGAAACTGATCACCGATGTGGAAACTACAAATGTATAATTATTTAGCCCCGTGTTAATTCAACCACCATTACAGGCAGAGCGGAGTCATTGTCGTTTATATTTTGAAAAAAAAAAATAATATGAATTTAGAATGCTACATCTTTGTAATCATTACATTTCCCACAGTGTGCCACATAATTAAAAGTCTTATAACTTATGAAAGACCGGATTATATGCAACAAAAACAGCCCAAAATATGCATGTAAATATGCAATAAAAATAGCTAAAATATGCACGAAAATCCATAAAAAGGGCCAAAATATGCAATATGAAATAACACAGGAAGTCGTATTTTTAAATACTTTTTATTTTAGTAAGCTATTAGTTCTCAAGAATAACAATCATATTTCGAAAATATCAATTACAAAATGTATTTAACAATGGAATTTACAATTTACCTTTAAAAACATAAATGGCTAAGTACCTACTAAATGTTCTGTAGACAAATTGTGTCTACGATCGCTCAATATATTTTTGTAAGCGGAAATGGTGCGTTCTACGTCTACTGATGTGACTGGACAGAATTTAAATTTGGGTGCGATTTTTGAACTTATTGTGCCGGGCAAAATTTCACCTGCCCCTTTGATAAAGCTATCAATTTGGCATAAGGGCTATTATTATTCAGTAAGTTTTCACATTTTTCTTTGAGATTACTCGGAATAGATTTGGCAACGAGGAATTCATAAGGCAAATTTTCTTCATAACCTGAATAGATTCATTCAACACCAGTCCATGAGTTTCGAGCGTTTTTATACTACAGCGGAGAGGATCAGTTCGCTAGCCGCGCGCTTAGCTATCTGACTTTTATAGTTTCACTATGTGAGGCATCTGAACGATGAACGAGATCGAGCGTAAATATGCAAGATCTCAAAGTTTTTGCTAAAATATGCAACTACTGCTGAAAAGGGTCTAAATATGCAATTGCATATGCATATATGCATTTGCATATAATCCGGTCTTTACTTATAAGTGATCAAAAAATCCTAAACGATTGACCCACCGCATAGTGGCAGGGAATTTTGTTGAATAAGTTGTGGGTTCGATTCTCTCGCAGCTCAATCATAAATTTATTCACCATTGTCGTTTCAGGTTGATTTCGTTGAGGTATTGTGAAACTTATAATCGTATTTGATCGACCTTTTTTTGTATAATAAAAGATACAATATAATAAAATAATACTTAACAATCTTAAGTAACTAATTTCATTCCCGGTTAGTTGAGAATTTTTCTAGAGTCTGACTGAGACTAATTTATATATTTTTTTAAATTATTATAAATATTTTTTTTAATAGTTATTTAAAATTTCTTTGTTTTTATTGCTGTTTTCATTTTCTAGTTTTTTTTTAAATTTATTTTATATAAAGAAAAAGAGAAAAAAATATTATTTTTTAATTTATTTATTTGTGTATTTTTTGTTTACTTATTATTTTATTTTTTAATTTAGGTTTTCTGTATATAAATACCTTGCAAATAGTGCTTCGAAAATATTACCTAATACTAGGATCTAACTAAAATCAGTAGAACTATTCTATCAAAATCACACTTCGTACAAAATGTACTCGTATTTAAAGTGGAAGTAGATTTTATTTACTTATTGTATACATTTGGTACAAGAAAAGTATAAGTATGCAAATTTAAGACAGATAATGCAAACATGGTTATATGCACCATCGATAAATAAAGTAATAAATATTGACAAGTACCTCGGGGATAAGCAGTAATACAGTTGTAAAAAGGGCCCAGTCAACATCAGTTTCTAACTAGGTATGCTTAGGAAAATAATCATATGAAAAAATATATATTATTACTGAATACCTTGTTATAATTTTTGGTATTCAGTACATTTTATATTATTTTGTTATTATATATTTTGTGTTATTGATTATTGGTACCTACAGTTCAAAAGATAAAATAAAAATGGGGAAAAAAATGAAGAGAGAAAAGAAATGAAAGCGACGAGGGCTAGGTAACTCGTAATAAATTTTTAACACGTTTTCTGTTCCTGTACTGCCTAAATTTATTAACCATGTAGATATTTTTGGACCTTTGGATGACAATTCGCACAGTTTCATACGTGAAGGAAATCTACTACATGTTTTCGATCCGAGGTACAGGAATAGGTACCTTTTGATAGATCGCTGTGATTGCCCGCTGTTTATGTCATACTATTAACGTGTTTATTGTCACCGCCGTAGTTGATTGATTAGTTATACTAGTAGGATTTTTTTAGGCCATTAATATTTTTTAATTATTTCAGGTAAATTCCATTTACATGCAATTATTAAGAGATCCTTAAGAGCGTTTAACCAGCCAGCGGACGAAAATCCACATTTTGTCGAAAGTTGTTCTTCCGATCTTGCAGGGCGGTTACAATGAGAAAGATTGATTTTTCTCCGTACCAGCTTTTTTAAATTGTAATTTAATATCGAATTTATTTCAATCCAAGTTAGCTTTAATTTATACCTTCATCCAAAAATGCTGAAAGGCGTGATGATAAAACTATTAAAATAGTGTACTTTTTGTAGTTATTTTTTGATTATAAGTATTTATCATTTTTTAATAATGTCTAAATTTAATAAGAATGTTAAAAAAATCTGAAATATATTAGTTTGTAAATGCGCAAATAAATACACAAATGGACCAATTTTCGTCAAGAAACACATGTACGTACATATTTTTTAATGATTTTATTGAAACTAAAATTAAAATTCTAATACATAACTTTGCTAGATAATGTATTGATTTATTTTACTGCATGATTACATTATTTGAAATGGGTGTGGTATAATACAAAAACTTTTTTGAAAATTTAACAAATCTGCCAACGACCTATGGAATAACCTTATTATACTAAAAATTTAAAAAAAATCTAAAAAATTATTACATAACTATGCTAGATAAAAGAACAATCTTTCGAAATCCATTTATAATTTTTTGTGGAAAAGAGTCAATATGTCTAAAAACTTTTTTGAAAATGACGTATTTCCGGCTTTCTCTGGTAATGCCCTCTTAATGGACACTATTGTCAAAATAATTTTCTAACTTTTTTTATTATTTCGACTTGTTTATTTTTGTAAACAGTTATAAAATTCTCAATTATGGTGGGAACCTTATTTGTGAAATGTGGTTTAGCTGCATCATTTACAGTTTGGTACAATAAGCGGGCAATAAAAGTAAAATTTGAAATGGAACTCTTCAATTATACCTGATAATAATATATTGTGGCAGTTGCAATAATTACAAAGAAGAATAATAACTTTAGATATCAACATAATATGACATGTTAAAAATAATGATAATCACTAAATTTAATAATAAATTGGTACAGAATGAATAAATGGGAATAGATAGTAAATGAATAAGTGGGTTTTTTCACGTACCCACACAAAAAAACATTGTGGTTGGTGGATATATCAAGTCGCCTGTTTCGGTCTAGTCTTGTGATGGCAGGTTTCAAATATATGTACCTGTACTAAACGGTACATTTTTAGTAAAGAAAAATTAAAAACCAAATGCTTTAAAAATTTGACGTCAAAAGCATGGGCTTATTTTACTGTGTAGCTAATGCAGCCCTGTTAAACTAATTTGTACATAGACTATATTGCAACGTATGCACGTATGCAGTGTGTATTGCTGGCTACTGCACGCCGCAATGTTGATGACACAGATGGTATCAGTTGATTTCCTCCCGCCGCGATTACGGTCTGTTAGCTTGATGAGATCTTCCGCGACCGTGTTATTATTTATTATTGTACCGTCCTGCAATAGAAAACCTTGCAGTTGAGAGGAAACAAGCAAATGGAACAACTACGAAACTACTT
This sequence comes from Limnephilus marmoratus, assembly GCA_917880885.1. Lineage (NCBI taxonomy): Eukaryota > Metazoa > Arthropoda > Insecta > Trichoptera > Limnephilidae > Limnephilus > Limnephilus marmoratus. The sequence continues at coordinate 27,861,969 of OU862912.1, read as the reverse complement.
TGTTTTCGTTTTAGTCTAAATTCCTGTACCAGAAAAATGACTCCAAGAAATATACGGATGAACAGCGCAGTTAGTATTACTTTTGTTCATTACTTTCGGGGTGAATGATCATTTTTTGAGTGGCAAAACAAAGAAATTATATAATATCCCTATCCACACGCAGCGCTTCTCGCTTTCCTAAACAACAAAAATACATTTTGGGGTCAAATAGAGCAAACGATGTCATCTGGGATGCATACTTAGCGGTGTCAACTTTACTTTTTTTTTTTATCGACCTGTGTTAGTTAGTATCTGCGTTCTGTGACGTGTATTGTTTAATTTAATAGATGTTACAATCCCTGGATCATTTCCCGTGTTCCTTCCACATTAATGACATAGATTCGAGGTCATTATCGCCTTATGCAATGATGAATTTCGAAGACAATGAAGATTGAAGACAAACTTATCAAACTATCATATCTAAGATTAAACTGGAAAAGTGTTGAGAATAATCGAATAATAAACGGCAATTTCAGGAAGGAAACAATCAAAAACGACCAGATTATTATTATTATTATCAAGCGCGGTGTACCATTAGCCAATTGTCAAATGCATTTGGTTTAGCGTAGATAGCGGTCGATATATTTATTTATTTATTACTCGCCCTAATCGGTTTATAAGTTGAGTAACACATATATTTTAAATACTTGAAAATTAAAACAATAAGGAAAATATAATACAATGAAAAAAATCTTAACAACAAAAGCTTACAACAAAATAAAATACATAGGTAAAAATGATAAGAAATCTCACATAAATAGATATACAATATAAACAAAAATTGCAGAAGTTATTATACACGTCTATTTGGGCCTAGATATAATTTTTTTATGTTTGCAGATATTTTATAGACTACAATTTTTTCAAAAAGTTTGGGTATCGATGATTGGATACATATTGGTCTATAATTTTTAAAGTCCCCTTTTTTTTAAAATTGGTGTAAGAAAACTATTCATGTATCACGGGAACAGCCTATCTGTAGTGATTGGTTAAAAATTAGAAAAAAAAGGAACAGTCGTAGGAATACTTTAATTAACACCGGCGGGATATTATCAGGTCCAGCATTTTTTTCTAGAATCTAACAAATTTAAATTTTATTTTATTTCAGATATATCCAGACTAAGATTTGATGAGAATTTGGCAATTTCGTTGATACATAGGCATAAAATAATCGGCGAATAAACTTACAATGTTTTCTTCATCATTAGACCAATAGAGAACTCCAGTCCATTTGTTTTAATTTTTTTTTAAGAATAATGACCTTCTGACTTAAATAACTGCATTTTTTTTTAGAGTTGGTTTTAATAGTTAAAATAATTTTCAAAGTTTTAATTTTTCAAGATCCCCCGAAAAACACCGCACGTATGGTGAATCGTGTGACATCATCACCCCTGAAAAGTTTTTCAACAGGTGTTCATTTTGTATGACAGTTATACGGAAGAAAGTATGGTACTATTCGATAAGTTAAAACATTATTTAGGTGGAATCATTTATTTATAAGGTAAATTATACTTATTATGTTATTATATTTTTCAATATTATTACAGGAGAGTGGTAGAGAAATTGTTTGAAATTATTATTTTTTTAGCTTTTAAAATCAATACTATCTCAAACAGAGCATCACCTGCACACTGTGCACCTTTATATATACATGAATATCATTTTATCAATTGTATCTGTGTAATTTTTATAACACAAATTTGAAATTTTACAGCACTCCTTTCTTAACAATTGAAATTTATTGTAATCGCTCGATAGTCTGGATCGCTTGTAATTTTCATGAGCTATTTTCTTATTTTTTATTTTTTTAATTTTTTTTTTGCAGAAACAAACAGTACATTTTTACATATTACTTATAATATATTAAAGTGACCAATTCAGGACTGAACCAGTTTGGAAAACGGAAAATTTTCTATTGTCGAAGGGGTACAAAATTTACAATAGCATCATTTGGAATAGCATAAAATTTATTCAAATTATTGTTAATATCTGTGTTTTCCAGAAAGGACCAGTCTGTTGTATTTAAATAATCACACATTTTTGGAAAATTTGCTTTATAGAAGTTATGAGATGGTTGACATTTTTAAGAAAGTTTTTGTTGACAAAGGGAATAATTACATCAAGAGGAGGATGGTAAAGATCTACAGTTATTCTAAAGATTTACATAATACCTATCTCTGTTACTTGGAACCGATTACTTTGCTGTCAAAGTAACCGTAGATATTTTTCTCAAAGAACCGGTTATTTTCGGTACCAGATTTTTGTGAAATATTTATTAAATTAAAATAAAATTGTTAGAAAAACTAAAAAAAAACTTTTTTATTTATTTAAGGAACCTGTTAAATTTTTCACAGAAGTACCTTCTCTGGTCACCCACCCATGTTTTATTTATTTTGAAGAACTGGTTCCAGAAGTATATGGATAAAGAACCTATTCCACATCGAACTCTGGTAAGGTAACGTACCCATACTACGTGACACGTTTTGGGCGGGGGGGGGTCTTCAAAATACCACGCTTGGTACAAATGAGCGGCGGGGGGCTTAGGTTTTTAGTCACCGAAGGGGGGGGGGGTATAAAATTGCAAAAAGTTGGTCACGTAGTATGGGTACATTACCTAACTGGAACCGCAGTGAAAACCTATTTCAGATATCAACCATCTTAGTTTCGAGACTTCAAGCTGCGTCACGAGCCCGACGTGTTTTTTTCCGAAAAGTGCCTTTATGAGCTTACCTTTCTATGAACCTATAACAGTAGGTACATATTTGTATACTTCCGAGGCTACATTAAGGAAACGTGTAATACATTCGAGATTCAACAATTTACTTTTTCATCATGGAATCCTGAAAAAGCAGCAGATAGTTATAATTCATTATAATAAGACAAAGAAAAAAATATCCTTTGAAACAGAATCAGTTTTCTTTTTCTTGTGAATACCGCAGAGTCCCAACGACTCCCAAACTTCTGGAACAAGTGAGACTATGGAATCCCCAACTAGGGTGTGTTCAATATTGTGAGGTTGAAGGCAGTGAGAAGGGGGAGAGGAAGGTGGAGGTTTCAAAGTAAACATACCAAACAAGCCATTTTTCGAAGATTTTAAGCACTTACTTAATATTTTGAAGAGGTGTATTTAAAAAAAAGCATTAATACAATAAATAAAATCAGAATGCTAGCATTACTCCTTCAGTAGACGTCAAAGGCAATTAAAAGCCCAACCTTCGCTCATTATAAACATTTTATGTATTTTTAATTACTCATAACTGACAACTTTCCACTTAAAAAACAATCACCCCTAAGCTGTCGGCGATTGCTTTTGATTAACAGCACAGTGACGCAATAACTCAAGAGGATCTCTTACGTTATTAAATGATAAAACTTCATTTTGATTTCTTTTCAATGAAGAATTTAGTAGAAGTCTATTTACGTCCCCCAGACCTAGACCTTTCAGATATCGGCTTCTTAGTCATGGTGTACATATTGATGACATCAGCATCAACACGTGTCTTTGATTCTTGTAGGAACTAAACTAGCACATAATAAGGCTACACGATCTGATTGGGCCATTCACAATATTATTGATATCGTTAATAGGGAAACATAATCGATTAGTAGCATTCTTTATTCAAATCCCTGATAAAGATGCTTCAAGGCCAAAGAATAAATCATGTTCTATTCGTAGGTAGTTTTGAATATTTTTGTTAGATTCACCTACTTTTTGGTGATATTTCTTTAGTAATTAGGTACGTATATTTAACAGAATTCGGTCTTGCAAGGTGACCGCATATGACCGCAATTTGGTTTGTACTGCGCATACCACTCCCCCCTCTACGGTCCCTTCACCGGCCCTTGGCTGTCGCTAATCACTTCGCCAAAAATTCAGTATGCCGTTGACCGTCGTCCTGTGTATCCGCGTTACAAAAAATTAACCCATTCAGACCCAGTGGTAAAATGGGTAATCAGCCGATATGTGTAAATACATTATCACTAATTACAAAGAACAAAAGAGGACAGCTGTCACAGAGGGTTATATGATAAATAATAAGTATATGGTAAATGTCACTGCTAGCGAAGCCAACAAAACTGGGTTCCGATTTCTTCCTTAACATTTCGAATTAAACACGAGCGAATTGGTATGGTCGATGATAAAATAACATGTTAAAGTAAACAATATCTCCTTCAAAATAAATGCCTAAGAACACCCACGTAAGAATGCATCGGAAAAGTTACAACAGAGTATTTAAGTAATTTTATTCGACATATTATTGGTACTAAGCGATAATTTTGGAATGTCCATGGAGACAACAACGATGATTCACTGGCTTTCAATGTTTCAAGTGAATCATCTGAGGTTTTTTTTAAAATGACAATGATGATATTTTTAGGTTCGGATTAATTCCTCAGCCAATTTGGTAAATCTCATGCCACATAAAGTAGGTACAATATGTATTTGGTAATACTACCGCTACCATTATTTAAAAGGTATAAATTGTTGTCATTTTTTGTCAGAGAAATAAAATAAAATTTAATAAAATAATTCAATTTATTTAAATAGTGGGATTGAATGTGTTAGCGTTCGTCTAGTAAGCAGTGGGGAGAAGGGGCAGAGACATGCGCGTCCATGGGTTGTTCTTATTTTGGATCGAGAATAGAAGAAAAATCATAGGAGTGCTCAAAATCTAGAGAATAAACGCTTTTACTACTTGCTTACTTGAAAATGCATTCACATTATCAAGTTAAATGCGGTTTTTACATTCAAACTATTCCAACTGCCTAAAAGAATCAATTGGAGGCAACATCATAAATATATGTCCTTGTTCTATGGCTATTAAATTGGAAAATGCTCCGAGGAACTAGCCTCATTGAGCCCTTCGGTATCGGTGCTTAATCGGGAAGCACGCCAAACGCGCGCCCAACATACTCGTATATAGATAGGTACACAGTTGATATTTGTCACATGAGAACGGTTAGTTTCTACGGCTGGTTCTTGAGTTCAACTGCTCGGCTGTGAAATGATTTACCGGCCTCTGTGTTTAGTGACATCTACTTTATGTTCTGCAATTCTACATGATATTTTTCTATACTAATAAACGCTTAACTTCATCCATAGTTCAACACGTCCTTAATGAAGGTCATAAAATAGACTTTAATAATACAAAAACAATAGCTAGTATATACAATGAACCAAAAAGAATTTACCGCGAAGCAATAGAAATTTATAAACATAAAAATAATATGAATACTAGAAATGACTCAATCAGAATTCCCAACACCTGGAAAGTCTTAATCGATGAAAATCCCCCAAAAACGGCATTTTCAAAATTACCAGTAGAGTCTCCAATTAGCTTAACCAATCAGGTATCCACTGCCAGCCCCGCCCCCCACCCCCTCCACCATCAATCACCTGCAACCCGGGTACTTCGTTCTAGACATAAGAAGTGACTTGCACTCACTTACGTTTTAGCTTTTGGATTGAACAGACATGCGAAAGCTATCAGTTTGAGACAAAAACTCAAGACATAAGGCCTCTGAAGATGGACAGTGTGATCTGTCCGAAACGTCAGGAGTTAAAAAGTCCTTTTAAGGACTACGTTACGCGGGTAAACCGAGAAAATTGTTCTACATCTTACACCCGTGAAAACCTTAATCATAACATATATATATATATATGAACATACGGCCATTTTGAGAATAATCTATGGTGGTTATGCTGCATCCTCTCCAGTGCATCACTGTAATTATAATAATATATTTACTAACAGCGTAAAATATGGCGTGACTAAAACGGGTCGTCTTTTTACAACTTCATTGTTATTAAAGTGATGCGGTTGTCACGGGGAGTTACAAGTAACTACTTCGTGCCAATGTCTCCCCGGAGTGCCCCCAGTACCTACCCTGCGCTAAGGCTAGTACCGACATACTCCCGCTACACGCCGTTCACAAAATGAGAGCTAAATAATCTTTATAACGCTCGCATTTGATAGAGACCATTAAAACTCCCTTCATTATGAAGTTACAAACTAACTACTTGTCTCTTTAGTGTCCAACTCGAATATGACTGCTTCCGAAGTTGTAAAACTATTATGTTTTGTTTGGTGACTGTAAAATTAAAATGCTTCGAGTCTTGAGGTGATTTTATGCTTCCAGAATCATGACACACTAATAAATTCATTTGACTAATCGACGACACGTGTAATGTGTAAGGGACAATAAAAAGGGTATTTATTGGGCATTAACTACGCAACAATTTCTAGACCTTTGTTTTATGAGTTTAAAGTTTGAATTCGCTAACGGTCAACACTTGAGACGTTCAATTTGTATGTCCGCTATATCAACTTTCACTGTTTCGGAGAAAAACGCAAAAAACTGTCACATCTCTAACGTAAGTAAAAAATAACATTTTATTTTTTTATACAATGAGTTGGAGAAATACACATTCAAAAAGTGTTCATTTTTCAATATTTGTCTAGAAATATTTAAGTAATTCGGATAAATAAAATGGATATAGCGGATTTTGATACTCACTTTGTGATTTATGTGGAATATAGAGACTTTTGAAACTCAACTGATCTGAGGGGTGTGTTTCTACCTCCGCCATCTTGGCAAAATAAATGCTCGTGACTGGTTGAATTCCGATATAGCGGGTTTTGATAGTAACTTCTTGAATGATGTAGCGGGTTTTGTTTCTCACTCGCAGTTTTAACATGGTTTTTGGTCGTGATTAGGGAGGTTTTGAAACTCAATTTTAGATTAGTCTTGTTCCTCGCAAGAATGTGAACAAGATGTCATACTCAGATCATTTTGTTAAAAAATCGGATATAGCGGATATTGAAATTATAGGACTCACTTTCTTGTCCCTGCATTTTAAAAACTAACTTAAAATTATTCAAGTTCAGAAATGATTACTTATTAGGGGGGATCGGAGTAGTCAAAAGAAGGAAACATGGTTACCAAAGATGATTTTCCAGTATTTTAAATTCTCCAGTATTTTAAAATAAATACCAACTCTACTGTTGCCACTAATCTATTCATAAATGTAATACTAACAGTGATGAGGGTACCAAATAATGTAAAATCATGCAATGTCCAGTGTCTTAACTGTAATGTCCTCCGCGTGCAAAGCCGTATCTTCTCCAAGCATAAACTTTCTAATTAAAGTGTGTTTATCGGAAGTGACCTGCCAGGTTAGTATGTTTCTGTATCCATTTGTAAATAGTAAAATTAGTTAGAACCTAAGCATTCCTAATAAATTGTACAGCGCCCTTGAGGTGATTTTTCACAAAAACGGCGCTTTATAAATTATCCAATTATTATTATTAGGATTTACAAAGGTTCCTTTTTAATAATAATTTACTTAGGTGCATGTGTATGGGACACATTATTCACTGAATCATGTCCTGTAGGAAAATGTATGATTTAAAAGCCTCAAGCCAGTTTCACTCGTTTGTAAAATAAGCGGATATAAGTTTAAGGGTTATCTCTTCATAATAAATATTCTCATTCAAATGGAATTTGAATGTTTAAAAAATATGAATAATTTTAAGCACTACTAATTTAAAGCACTAAAAAAAATAATTACTGTGTTTTTTTTCAAACAAACAAAATTGACGTTGTAAGAATAATTGTCACTTAAAATAACCAAACAGACAAGATAATCGAACCTTTTAAAACCTGAACCGTTTATATAAACGCTCTTCACTAGCACATGCAAAATAACGTTACGTTAAAGATGGTATTATTACAATAATCAGGCAGCTTCATTATCTTTAAAAGCTCTCCAATACCTTTGACACCATAATTAAAGGGTGTAATTATTACTGAAACACTTAAACGACGACGGTTATTCGGGGGAACCCTACAATTACAGTGTTCACTTTACAACCCGGGATAGATATCTCCTCCCCCAAAGTACCTAACTCCCCTCGTACCTTCCGACACTTTGGCAGAGCCTTACAGTCAATTTTAAAGTTAATTCAGCACCCTCTTATGTCGTCATTATTTCATAAATAATATTGTAAAAGAGCTAAACTTTTAAGTGACTTCAAATAATTATGCTTCCGTTTCCCGTACGAGGAGTACTTGTTGTAATACCTTCTAGGGGAAATTCGGATAAAGTTTACACTTTACTTTTTAAATTAACGAGTATTTTTATCATCGACTTGTCAAATTACAAATAAACAATCTTTTTGTTTTCGGGTAGAAGAACCGCATTATAATAATTACCTTACTTCCTGTCACTCCTGTGTATTATTCATGGAAGATGGGGGTGTGCGTGAAATGGAAGATGTGTAAACATTCTTACCTGTAACAAAAGAGTAAATAAATTATTAATTGGTCTTTCATGATTATTATTAAGCTATTCAATTGATGTTTTTTAATATTCATTGGATGTTAAATGACCAAATTTGTTTGCACAGCATACTTGCAACTTGTAACGATATCCCTAACACGAATAATAAAACAAGAAAACAAATTACTTGTTGTTTTTGTGTTTATTTTGTAGAGCTCGGTGGCCTCCGTGGTCGAGGGGTAAGGTTCTCGGCTTAAAATCCGGAGGTGGCAGTTTCAAATCGCGGTGTGCGCAAGTACATTTTATTTTTGTGAAAATAAAAACACTTATAAACACTTCGATCAATACGTCAATGTATAAACACAATAATTTTAATAAAATAAATTTGTGTTATTTCATTACTTCATCATTTAAATAAAACGTTGTTTTTTCTAAGAAAATTCTATTTTCTAAGAAAACTCATAGTTTCGACGTGTGACAGTAGAGAATACTTTCGTAAGGAAATTCGTTTATCATACTGAAAAATATTTTAACCACCTAGCAAAAATTAAAAAAAAAAATACTTTTAAACAATCACATTTATCACATCAAGATTGATTGTATTATTTCTAATTAGTAAATTATTAGTTTTTAAACAGTTTATAATATAAATGTATTCTTACGAATTATACAATAAACATACTCGTACGTACAACGATTCTGTTCATTGAATCTACAACATAGCTTCAAAAACCAATTATTTTGGTTTTCGTTGTAGCATCAAAAATTAAAGCAATAATTTCACATTCGTTCAGAAGTGCATAAAAGCTGATTGAAACGACTTTTCAGATCGTTCCGAATAAATACTCGAGCGTACTAAAATTCAAACACAGCAGGCTATGTCCGTAAAAAGCTGCAGCAACACAGCATACAGCATACAACGCATGCCCGGGAACAAAATGCCCATCGGACAAAAGCTACAAGTAGTGCAGCCTGCAGCGGCGGCCATCGACCATTCATCCCGCGTTCCACCAAATTGTGAAAAGGCTGCTGCGTGGTGTGGCTTTACAAACCAATGAATCTTCGTAATATTCATGTTTATTTGCTTTCCACGTTTCTGTGTTTCCGTGGATTTGCCACCGAAGCTCCTGTGCATGCGTGCTTTTTATGTGCGCTTAAATGTCCACTCTGGCGGAACAATATGTCTGTTTCACTTGTTAGTGTGCGAAGGAATAAAAATCAAAATTGACAATTTAATTGTATCAACGGTGCATCTTGGAGAACGATAGGTAAAGATAAGCGAGACATGGTCCAATAAAATGAATAATAAATCTGTCGAAAAACGTATAGGTTATAGGTATCCGTTTAGTGATTATTGTGGCCAGGTACCCCATCGCCGCATTACCCCCGTTTGAATTTTAAAAAAGTTTTGAAAAATTTCGTATTTAATATTTTTTTTCAATTAAATTTTAATATTTATTTATTTATTTTATAGCAAGTCCTCATTTTTTAATCTTCTGCCTAAAATTACATAATGGATTTTTATAACTTCAGCATTTTTGTTCATTTATTTTCGTGTCAGAAAGGCATTTTGGAAAGCCAATTGCTTTTAGAAAAATGTGTGCTTGCGTTTTTTCAAACTAGAATAAATAAAACATATTTATGCATTGAGGCATTTGCAATGTATCGCAGATCGTAACAATAAACCAGACATGAGATACGAAACGAGAGTGCATCTATTAAAACAAGCGAATCATGAAAAGAAATATATTTTATAAAATAATTATTGTAAATGAACTACGCGTCATCATCCTAATGCTCTTTTAAATGGGGCGTGGTATATTTGAGTCTTATAAAGAAGTGGGTGCACGGCGTAAGAAGCATTGTTAAATAATTTGTTGCATTCAAAAAAATAAATACCTTCATATCTAAAAACAAAATGTAGTTAAGAGCGTTTAACCAGCCAGCGGACGAAAATCCACATTTCGTCGAAAGTTGTTCTTACGATCGTGCAGAGCGGTTACAATGAGAAAGATTAATTATTCTCCGTACCAGCTTTTTTAAATTATAACTCAACATCGAATTTATTTCAATCCAAATTAGCTTTAATTTATACCTTCATCCAAAAATGCTGAAAGGCGTGATGATAAAACTATTAAAATAATTATAAGTATTTATCATTTTTCAATAATGTCTAAATTTAATAAGAATGTTTAAAAATCTGAAATACATTAGTTTGTAAGTGCGCAAATAAATACACAAATGGACCAATTTTTGTCAAGAAACACATGTACGTACATATTTTTTAATGATTTTATTGAAACTAAAATTAAAATTCTAAAACATGCGTTTGCTAGATAATGTATTGATTTATTTTACTGCATGATTATATTATTTGAAATGGGTGTGGTATAATACAAAATCTTTTTTGAAAATTTAACAAATCTGCCAACGACCTATGGAATAACCTTATTATACTAAAAATTAAAAAATTTTCCCAAAATTTATTACATGCGAATGCTAGATAAAAGAACCATCTTTCAAAATCCTTTTATATTTTTTTGTGGAAAAGAGTCAATACGTCTAAAATCTGATTAGAAAATGACATATTTCTGGTTTTCTCTGGTAATTCCCTCTTAACACTCATCGTGATTTATTTTTGGGTTATTGTGTCGTGTTACTCTACCTCCTTCTTTAGCCAACATTTTGGATAGCATCACCGTGTCTACCAAATGGGCAGATGTGTAGTGAATGCGTCATAATAACCCAAAAATAAATCATGATAATAGTTTTGGCCGTGAAATCTCAAATCACAACTGTTCGATAAATTATATAATATAACATAGGAATCTTTTATCGCTCGATATTTCAGTACGTTAAAAATTAGATTTTTGGAGGTCGAGCACAACTTTACATATGAACTTATTTCAAGGTTAGCCAATATCGGTCGGTACCGGGTCAACAAGGGAATATTGAATTACTTACATTTTCTGAAACGCGCCACTATTAGGTAAATTTTCCCCGTAGTGTTTGTGTAATGCGGAATATTTAAATATCGATTTTGAACCACATCTTAGAAAACCAAAATAAAATTCAAAATAACGAAAAAATAACACGTAAAGTCTTCTACCGAATACAGTGTAGGGTAAAACGAAAAAATAATATTACCGAAAGGATCAAATATTTATGTAGGAGTATGTTATCTCAATTGCAGGAAAACAAATTCAAAACAAACGTGTTTTGTAAAAAAAAAACAGCAAAGTGCATAAATACGTAATTTTAAAATAAGCATAATTTTTTCAACCGTACAGTCGATTCCGCTTTAGTATATATCGGGATTGAAAATTTTTCTCCCAAATAAGCGGCTGTTCCAAGTAAGCGAAACTTAAGACAGGAAAAAAACACATAAAATATATAAAACCTTTTTTATATGTACACATTTATTACAATTGTTATATTTATTCGAGTTATCTCGAATGTGTTTATTAACTTTATAAACTTTTTGGCAAAATATTTAATTAAAGAAAAATAATATATACAAACTATAGCTACATAATATTATGAATATGAAAATATTAAATTACTTATCCATGATAGGTACAAATAAAAATGTGTTAATAATATGGGAACGATGAAACATACCGGTTTCATTAGAAATCGTCTGCATCAAATGAATCAAGGAAAATAGGAATTGTCATATTTTTCCAATTATCATTTATTCTATCAGCACACTGACCTTTACGCATACCGCATGCACGCTCCTTCTAAAATAAGTTTACTGCTATAAGTTTTACTGAATCTGTTCCCATTAACCGGAATGGTGTCCCAAATTACCAAAAAATTAGTATTTTTTTTAAAGAAAGACAAATATTACGAATAACCCAACAATGTTTGAAAATCTCCTCCTACCACCACAGTAAGCGGAAAATATTGGTTGTGTCGTGATGGAGGACTTAGCCAGCCGAGTTTGTTTGTTAGTTTGTTTATTTCGTTTCTGTTCCTCGGGTTTGGTCCCAAATAACCGGCTGTCCCGATAAACCGGTACCGGTGTACCTATTAAGCGGAGTCGACTTTATTGTAATTTTCTATACCTACTGGTAACAATATCAGGGACATATGTAGTTTCGAAAGTCTGAACGGCCTCTTTGGGGTGGTGTTTTAAAGGGATATGTGCTAAGACATTTAAATTCACAAACAATAAAAATATCATTAAAAATTATCGAGTGCAGCGCACAAAAAGCCTTGGTTGATTTTCCAAGTAGATGAAATATCAATATTTTTATTGATCTTTCCACATTTTATTGCGACGTTAAATCTTCGACGCTCAGAAACGACGAAATAAAAAGGATAGATATCAAATATGTGATAAAATATGTCGGCGTGCAAAACTCAGGAAAACCTTGACGGGTATAACTAGGTATTCAAAATAGGCTGTCAACTGTTTCAATGTATCCTGAGATATTTTTAGCACATATCTCGCCGTATGTTAAGCTATTAACAATACTTGACATTAGTTAGTAAAAGCCTGTTTGCAGAAGTATCGAGAGGCACTGTATATTTTGTTAATTTACATCGTTCTGGTATGCAATTTGCGACTTTAGTCTGTTATTAACTAACTGTTCTCTGTCTGAACTAAGATATGCATAAACCTACGGAACTACGGACCGGTCAGTTTGTTATCTAAAAAATAGTTTCTGTGAATAGTCAGACAATAATGATAAACATAAATGTGTGTATTTTGTTTAGTTAAGTGTCACAATTATGAAGTGAAACATCTTTAGCCCCGTAAGTAATTTGAAATTTGGAAGAAACGGAAATGTGTCACAACAATTTATTATTTAACGGTCCTCGGTTCTAATATAATGCGGTAAATTCAAGACTGCACGCGGGCCTCCAATAACGCCGCGGTAAGAAGCGTCCTTAGCACCCAGAGAGACATCCATCGAATGGAGGTTTAAAACCTACCTAATCCAAAAATAAATATTTATATTTTTTGTAAAATCAATATCTAATCTTCAAATCACTTTAAAATAAAAAGGCAAAAGAAAAGAAAGCGACATCTATCGACTTTCTAGTTTCACTTCCACTGCGTGTGAATTGCGCACTTGTTTTTTTTTTTGATAAAGCTTTATTTGGAGATTTTTTTATTATAGATACGTATGTAGGTATGTACATGAAGTGTTTCCTTACTAACCTTGAGTTTAATAAAATTTTTATCTACTTTTAAAAGTCTTTCGAAATAATCTTTATATTCGAGTGGGTATGTAAATATAATGTTCTGCGAGAAAAAATGCCTTCAATGACCTAGGAATAAGAACAATAATAATAATATTCACATAATAAAAGAATAATCTCTCCATGGGGAATTCAGTATCCCGGAGTTTGGTATAATAAAAGAATTCAAATGGAAAGTGATCTTACCGGCCTTAGATTTTACTATGGGAATAATTGTAGCGGGTGAACGTAGATATACGGAATGGCTCTAGAATAGCACTCAAGAATTCATAAAGCGTTTTCTAATGAGATTGTAACAATGGAAAATATTCAGCGTTATTTTTCACCTCAACATTGACTCTGCCTGCGCGAAGGTAACTGAATAAATGGAAATATTTTGCAATTTAAATGAATTTAAAACCGAAACGGTGGTTTAAATTCATGTTTTCATTTGTTTCGAACACATTTTATTTTCTAACTCCCATCAGGAGATAGAACAGAATTAAGAAGGAATCCAATAAAGGAGGACTTGATAGGTTTAATAAAAACCGAGGAAAATTGTTGGAACTCTATATCGGCCTCAGAAAGCAATCTGCTTATTCTCAAGGTTAATACGGCAATCTCGAGATTTCGCTACGGGAATAAAAATATTCAATCATTTAAATAGGCATCAACCCCGCCACTATATATTATGCTCCCTGTTGGTCGGTAGATTAGGCGGAGGCAGCCAAACCAGACGATGATTTAAAATTCAAATTCGATCCATATACCTACAGCGGGCTTTTTACCAGCTAGCTGCTAGCTGCTAGTTGTTAGCTCCTATCTGCTCAGATCTTACTGCCTGAGCTAACCAAATTGATGAGAAAGGTTTTATGCCAACTCTTAATGATTGGCCCATGAATTATTCGATAAAGTTTTTAAATCGCTCCATCGGCACGCGAAACGCCTGTTTGGTTTACAGCGCTATTGCGTAGCTTTTAGGTATAAGTTTTTATATGGGTATTTGGTATTATTAATATATATAGGTATTAGGCATCCCATAGGATTTATTTATTACTGCCGGTATTCTAGCTTGACCGGAGTTCGGAAGTCAAATAAAACAAAACTTTTGAAGGCACGCGCCTTAAAGCTGTAACATCAAGTGACATCTAGATGCATGCAGGGATTAAAAAAAACGATTCAAGTCTTAATTTGAAGGAATTCATTAATGCAATATTGGTCTCTCGCCAAAATATGGATATTAGACTGCAATAACACACCATAATAAGCAGGGTGTGAACGAATGTTACGTACTTGACTTACTTTAACCAGTGATTCCTGACATCGTTTAGAGTATGAAATGTGTATGAAATTTTGGTCTCCGCTCCTTTTGGTATTTCTTTCTTTTTTCGTGATAATGTGATTTCAGCAGTTTTATAGTTACTACCTACATCTCAAACATGCATATATTACAATAAATTACACCAAGTTGTCACATTTGTAAAAATACATCCCGAACCCTTATGTGACGTCCGTGTATTTGTGTCGATTAAAACATCATTAGTCCGAGAGTCTTCATGAAATTTAAATTATCACTCCACACCGCGCTGACAGCGGAACCAAACGGAAAAC
The DNA here is from genome assembly GCA_917880885.1 of Limnephilus marmoratus. NCBI lineage: Eukaryota > Metazoa > Arthropoda > Insecta > Trichoptera > Limnephilidae > Limnephilus > Limnephilus marmoratus. The sequence goes on along the minus strand of OU862912.1, from coordinate 27,846,842 downwards.
AACACGTTTCTGTGAAGTTGATGTTCTCAGAAATGACTGAAACCGTATCCATCCACGCGGAATCGCTTGTCTCGCGCTAATGCTAAAACTCGACGCCGAATGAAAAGAAGAAAATATGATTCATTAATTATTAGAGACTCTAGCTTGAACCATCTTTAAACCTAATACAATGACCAGCCGAACGATTCTATATCTTTTGTGGGATCAAGATCTCCTGATCCTGACGGTCGTGATCTCCTATCAGATTTGTGTGATTTTCTATGGCTGTTATTTGTTTTTTCTATGAGCCGATGTCTGATTTCAACTGTGAGTTTTAGTTTAGGTCATTTTAAATCGGCGAAACTGGCCTGATACCTATAGAAAAAAGCAAATAAATAGTCGTAGAAAATCACACAAATCTGACAGGAGATCTCGATCTCGATCTCGGACGGTTTGTCAGGAGATCTCGATCCCATAAAAGATATAGAATCGCTCGGCAGATTAGTTCTGAGAACGATTCCGACACCGGCGCGGTGAAAGGCTATGAATTTAGTTGTTTTATTACGTTGCGGTCGCGTCGATTAGCGCTTGGCAAGAGGCCTTCAAAACAGAAACGTTGTTGCCTTAAGAGGAAGCCACAAGTCAAAAATGCAAGTATTTTCAGTGTGCCTTATATCGCCACAAATGTAGATAATAAGCATAAAATTCGCTTGGCAAATGAAATCCAGAGGTCACATTTTCAAGCGAAAAAATGTTTTTTTTTTACTTTGTCGATAGTTTTATAAGAAGAAATAAGTTAATCAATGGAAAGTATCACAGATAATTATAGCCATAAACAGTATCTTTAAAAGTTGTTTTTTGTTTGTAAAAATAAAGTTTTTGGGGGTTTACGCTTATATTTTTTATTAAGTAATTAATACTTTTATATTGATTCTTCTCAACAGAAACTGTAGGAAAAGCTTCAATTTATCCAAAGCATATTTTTTTGTATTCATAAAATAAACCGATTCGTAGTAAAGATTAATCTAAACTTCGCCTTTATTGCAGTGGTTTGTTGCTTGATCTGAATAGTCAGGAAATCCCCACCTTTCTATTCCTCATTTCACAATGTGCACTAATTTGGGAGTGCCATTGATATTCACACTGGCTCCGGGAAGTTTGGACTCTCGTAACCGTACAAATTATATTACTGATTACTAGCGCAGGCCCATGAAAAATCACGAGATATTAACACTGTAGGATTTGTTAATCCCATTGCCTTTCAAAAACAAACGCTGGTAATTTTCTCTACAGCATAATACTTAATATTTTTATATTTTTTATTGACCTCTTGTTTGAGAGATTCTAATAAATGTTATAGATCATATTAACAATAATGGAGGATAACATAGCATGTAAATCAAGCAACATGCAGTGTTTAATATTGTAGTGTCCGCGAGCAAAGTCGTTTCTTCTCCAAGCACTTCTAATAAAAGTGAGTTTATCTGAATTGATCTGCCATGTAGATCTTTGAAAAAATTAAACAAAAGCAATAAGCATTTCTAATACAAATTAATGTTTTCTTTAATAATAATATAAAATCGGTAATTATATTTAGCTTTAAGGTCTCTGCCCACTACACCGTTCCATACCATGACCGTACTATGAACGTATCAGCCACGAAATAAACACGCTACGCCCTACTATGCCCACTAAAACGTGCTAACACCGTATTATACCCGTACGTAACGGGTATAGTGACCGTATACACCGCGGTTAGTGTCCGTACCATCCCCGTTCAATAGGTGTACGGTGCCCGTTATATCATTTCGCCTGTGTTTTCGTATCGGACTGACGCGTCAGGAGAAGTATAGTGTCATATCATTAAAATACCTGGATATAAACACGAAAAATGAACACAAATCACGAACTGACGGAGTGGCAACGCGGTTAGAACGGGGATCATACGCGTATGATCCCCATTCTAACACCGTCGCGTGCCATGCATGGAGTGGACCGGCACCTGCAAAATATTGTCATCGAGAATTCGCCGTTAGTCCGGTCATGATATGCGACGGTGTTGGTCGGTGATGGAACGGTCTAGTGGGCAGCGTTTCATACTGATCGATACAAAGAATTTTTTTTGCATGCGCCGCTACGGTCACGGTCATGGTATGGAACGGTGTAGTGGGCATAGACCTTTACTGTCAATTTTGAAAATGGCACCTGTATTAAAAGCAAATTTGAGTTCATTACCCAGGTGTATTTGACATCACGTACAACATCAACCAAATTAAGTATGTTTGATTAATATTATTAGATTACCTATTCTGAATAACCGAACCACAAAAAAAACCGAGAAAATAAAAACAAGGATGAATAATATATAATACTAGCAGACCCGGACACACGTTGCTGTGGCTAACGAAACATAACGCCATTACCCAACCTTTATAAAAGCCACACCACCCGCTTGCCAGCTGCCCGTTGCCTGAATTGAATATTTGAATTTCTCTGCTTTTCTCTACTATAGTAAGTATGTATTATACATATAAACGTTCCTCTTGAATCACTCTATCTATTGGTGAAAACCGCATTAAAATCCGTTGCGTAGCTTAAAAGATCTATGCGCACATAAATTTTGAGCCACTTCATTTTATACTATGTAATGAATCCTAACTTCAAAATTTTCCGGTCAGATACGGTAACTAAGTTTTTCGTGGAATCGCAAAAATATGCTAAATTTATTGGATGCAAGTAGAAACAAATTCCAATGTAACTAATTTTAAATCGGAACATTTTCTGTTTACGTTGTAATGACACTTTGTTGACTTATTGTGGAACCGTCTATTAATAAATACGGCACGACTATTACCCCGAATTGTTTTTTGGGGCTGCAAATTGCAAGGTCAAGATTGTCCTGATTCGCGAACCGTTAAGAATAATAAAGGAAAAGCTCAATTTAATGGAACAACAACTTACCTCCAATTCAGAAACAATTTAATGCCATCAGACAATGAATTTAAAATCAAGTTATTTTGTGTGAAATGCGTATTCAGCCAAAACGCAACACGAAGAGTATTCAATTCCGGTGTGAAGCCTACATATTATTTCAGTGTGTTGACTCCAGCCGGATCGCATTGTATTGAATTTCAGTGTTCTGAAAGCTGTAACGGTAATGGTTATCGTTAATTCTAGAATGGCACTGATTCCATCCTTCAACCCTGCCGTAGATACATACGCAATTGGATAAATATTAGTACGGGTTCAGTTAACACATCTAATTGAATATACAATTATACAAAGGGTGTTAGTTGTTTCAGGAGTATTGAAATGCGCTGCGGCAATTTAAATTAATAAACAACTGCCGTAATTCAAAAAACCTACGAGGGCATTACCAGAGAAAACCAGAAATATGTCATTTTCAAATCAGATTTAGATGTATTGACTCTTTTCCACAAAAAATTATAAATGGATTTCGAAAGATTGTTCTTTTATCGAGCATTCGCATGTAATAAATTTTGAGAATTTTTTTTAATTTTTAGTATAATAAGGTTATTCCATAGGTCGTTGGCAGATTTGTTAAATTTTCAAAAAAGATTTTGTATTATACCACACCCATTTCAAATAATATAATCATGCAGTAAAATAAATCAATACATTATCTAGCAAACGCATGTTTTAGAATTTTAATTTTAGTTTCAATAAAATCATTAAAAAATATGTACGTACATGTATTTCTTGACGAAAATTGGTCCATTTGCGTATTTATTTGCGCACTTACAAACTAATATATTTCAGATTTTTTTAACATTCTTATTAAATTTAGACATTATTGAAAAATGATAAATACTTATAATCAAAAAATAACTACAAATAGTACATTATTTTAATAGTTTTATCATCACGCCTTTCAGCATTTTTGGATGAAGGTATAAATTAAAGCTAATTTGAATTGAAATAAATTCGATATTGAGTTATAATTTAAAAAAGCTGGTACGGAGAATAATTAATCTTTCTCATTGTAACCGCCCTGCACGATCGTAAGAACAACTTTCGACGAAATGTGGATTTTCGTCCGCTGGCTGGTTAAACGCTCTTAATAATGGTGGCGTTATTACCCGGTTTCGTCGAGTTGTAATACTACATTTGAACAATTTGAATCGTCTGACTTTTCAACACGAAACGTTGAACCGGAAAATCCAGAAATCTTTACATAGTATAAAGAAAAGTCGCTCCCGCTGTCTGTACGCTTAGATCTTTTAAACTACGCAACAGATTTGCATGCGGTTTACACCAATAGATAGAGTGATTCATGAGGAAGGTTTAGGTTTATCATTTGTCAAGGTTTTGTGTAAATTGGTTGAAATATATAATATATAAAGAGAGCTGGCTGGCAAGCGGGCGGTGTGGTTTTATATGTATGCAAATTAACAGATGGCGTTGGTAACAGATCTGTTCGAAAGATTTTTCTCCTTAAAACGTCAACTCATTTATGCTTAGAATGGAAATTTGTAAAGTAAGAAATTAAACTTGGATTTGGTAATTTTTAAAGAAATTACGCATTAAATGAGACATTCATAAAATACTTTGTTCCGCGTTTAGCGCTCAGCGATTAGCCCGGCAGTAATAACGTTGAACGTACAATTTATAAAGTGTCACTTGTGCGCGCGGCGACCGCTTATTGAAAACCTTAAAACAGGTCTTAAAAGCTATGGAGTCGCACCGCATCCGTCGGTTTATAGTTTTTTACCGGCAGTTTTACGGTCAGCGGTCTCCTTGTTGCAAGGCCGGTTCGGATTACCGCAGACAATGGCGCGCACAGGCGGGCTCACACCTCCGAGTACCTACTGTTCTGTAAGGTCCTACCGCTAAGAACTCCGTTTTGTCCTCTCTTTCTGTTAACTAGGTTGTTTATGAGAAAGAGTGAGAGATTAGAATATACCTATCAGGGGTATGCTTTTACATACTGTATAAACGTGTCACTGAGAGATCAGTTGTGGCTTCTACTGAATTGTACTTATTGTACCCAGTGCCTGCAAGGCAAGTGTTTTTAGTAGGTAACACCTTGAACCACATACTTGTGTACTACTTTGTGTTAGATCATAAGGGCTCATCAAATGAAATACGGCTGTAAGATTTACTGGGTTCCGTAAAACGGGGCTACTTTATATCATGCCGGGGAACTTTTCATAAAATAGGACTATTATTGACTCTTAGGGGTGTCTAAAATATTTTGTTTATGGCCATTGATATATTATTTTTAAATTAGACGTAAGCGAAAATAATCGTTCTACTGAGTTGGAGGTAGCCCGTCCAAATCTATATTACGCATTACACGACTTTAGTAGTTCTAAAACGGTCGACCGCGGCTGACAAACGTGCAAAATAGCGTCGGAAAGGATGAAACCATGGCTTGACTAAAAGGAAAGAACGGTCTGACGGCCGATCCTTTCGACGCGGTGGCTTCACGGTAGAACTGGGCACACGTGTATGGGGAATGCATGAGCAGACCTTTATCACGGTGCAGCTGTAACAGTAAGAGCACGTGTGTTTAACTCGCGCGATGTTATCTTGGAGGATGATGTGTGGAGGGTTTTTTCAAGGAAGGAAAGGATAGAAAGTTCTGGAAAGGAAAAAAGTGTGTGGGATGGGTGGGAATCTGGGGGTCAGTGTGTCCAAGAGTGACGGACGTTTGAATCCATCCCTCCAACTCGTGATACGGTTAGAAAGGTCAAAAGACTCCTTCAACCAATCTCTCTCGATCCGGTCCACCACGCAGCAGGTAGGCAGACGCATTCGCCACTAAGATCGGGACAAACCTCACCCCATAAACCCGGGCACCCCTCCTTAGTCACCAAACGTAGCGAACCACTTGGGGTACCTATGGCAGAGGTTTTGGTTATCCAATAAATGGTTCCCGGGGCGGCGGTACCCATATCCGCCTCCCAAATTGAATTGAAGAACTGAAGAACTTCCTCGTTAAAATCAGCACCTTTCGTGCCCGTGCCACGTTGAGGGGTTGTACTTATTTGTAGGTAATGTGAGTGTATGTAGGTAGTGTGCATATAGTACATGTAGGTATATAGGCAGTGTGTGTAGTATATAGGTAGTTGGTGGTATGATTCACGCGCGGCGGCAAATTGCGAGACGTATTACGTCAATTAAAGTAGTGTCACCTGTTAGAGCGGGAATTCATCTGCCAACGTGAACGCCGCGCCGCGCCGCCCGCGCCGTATAGCATAGATAGCATCTCTGACACCTCAGACGTTTATGGGGTAGGAAAATTACCACAATCTTGTTAAGTTATTAGTGTATATATGTAATAATAAATCACCTTGATTTTTATAAGCATCTCAACAAGTTTCGAGACCAATGGTAGCTTCTTTAGGATACAATTCCTCAATCCAGAGCAATTTACAAATTTGACATAGGCACTTCTAGCGTTAAGCCATATAATTAAATTACAATTATTCATGCAGTCATTAATTTATTTATATAATGAATAACAGATCACTTTGTGTAAACCACTATATTATAAACAATATCTACATGTTTCGATAACAATGTTATCTTCATCAGGATATGTTAATATAAAGAAAAATAAATGACAAACAAGTATAGACAAATTAGAATAAACTATAACATAGACAAAATATTAAAAAGTAGAGGTGATTAATTACTTACAAATCATAAAAATAGTTATACAAAATTAAATATAAAAATTATTTAAGGAAAAATAAAATTGCATTTAGATAATAAAAAACTTTTAAGAACAAATAATTAAAATAATTAGTCTAAATCAAAAATTCAATAATTATAATTAATTGTAAGTATTAATAAGAAAATAAATTTAAAAGATGGCTATTTTTAAAAAATGTTTGGTTATTTATAATATTTAATTTACTATTAATGCTTTTTCTAATTTCTAAAATTTCTAAATTATCCAATTGGATGCCCGTAGTGTTAGTATGTAAAATTTTAAGACCTGTATGACTAGGTATATGACTAGAGATTACAAAACGACACAGATCATTGAAGAAAAGTGAAGATAGGAAACGATAAAACAAACAACAAATCTAACATGACTTAACTTTTTTTTTAAATATTAAGTTGTTCTGTTTTGTCACTGGTCTCTTTTATCGGGCTACCATTGGTAACTAGAAACAGATTTCCTAATAAAATCATTAAAAATATTGTTGAATAAGATGAATATATGTGTAGGTAAATAAATACCCATTTTCAATAGTATTGATTCACTCAATTGCGATCATCTTGCAGTGATTGGAAAAACGGAATTCCCATTTGCATGATTTTATTAAGTTGGTCAATGTAAGAAGGGCAAGGAGAAGACCAAGAGCAAGGTTGGTAAGTTCCCAGATGTATTCAGATCTGATCACTAAATACGACTAAAACAATTTCTGAAAGTAACTCCCACCGGACTAGAAAAAAGCTTGTTGAAACTGCAAGCTTTGTTCAAGTGCAGTAAATACTGTCATTGAAGAAAAAGATAAACTAATAATAATCTAAACGAAAATATGACAGAGAACAAGACACAGAAAAATAGAACTTCAAAAATATGAACTATTAATATCGCCTTGGTGGGAGACCACTATTCAGAATCGAAATGGATTCTTCCAACCGCTTTAACTACATTTAGTTACAAAATCTGAATACCTAGGTTCCTAGGTTGGTGTCTACTTGCAGCCTGTCTCCTTCCTCATTCGAAATTACCGTATAAGGTCAAATAAAGAAATACATGTTCCGAAAGTACAATTATTACTATAACTGTAATAATTCTGTCCTCAACTTGATTTATGAAGGTCATTTTGTAACATGTGTATTTATAAAAATACCAAATAAAAAGCTGTAATAAAAAAATGTTTACGACGTAACCGCATTAGTGAGATAAATTCCAGATGTTCGAATACGCTTAATTTCATCTCGGAAACCGAACAAAAAATACACTTCTGTGTGATGTGTCTAGGCTAGGCTACCAAATATAGGACCTGTCTAATGAAGTATTCTATTTATATTTACGAAATTAGGTGGTGCGGAACACACGAGCTCCATATGTTCACAAGGCATAAATACCCCAGATACAATAAGTATTGTATTATAAGTATCTAAATCGCGACGATGATTTAAATTTAAAAAATTACGGATTCTTAATTTTCGTCTAACTATTAATATTTTTTTTTCATTTCAAGATGGGTAGTATCAAATACCCTATAATTTTAATAACATCTTCAATATTTTATTTAAAATATATCCAATATTACAAGATACTGAAATTTCCCTTACATTCTGATGGCAGCATGCCACACTTGCTCCTCCTAGCGGTGTGAGTTTTGTGCATTGGTTTTCTTTCATGCATTTTTATAGATTTAGTGTGAAATATTTTCTGTATTTTTTGTTACTAAATAAATTATAGAAATTGAAAAAAAAAACTTTTACTCACGCATAAATAAAATATTAAAGCAGGTATTAACTCTCTGTCTTTGATGGTCTGGAAAGGTAATAAAACGCTAAATAATTTTCTTTATTTTCTTATTTGCAGATTTCACTTTTTGCTTAAGATTATAATTAATTGTATTTATGTATGCTTTGATGAGAATATTTAAATATTTATTTTTAAATAATTTATATAGCATTTGTTGCAAACATCAGGCAAATTTTCAATATTTATATCTGAATATAAATGAATCAAGTTTTAATTTTATTTAGAGAAATTCTAATATATTACAGTCATCAATATTTTGCATAAATTTTTGTTATATAAGTGAGATCCGAGACACTTTTAGCCAAGTCATTTGAGAAAAATTATCGGAATTATCATGTTTTTTTAATTCTATTTGAGTATATTCGATACTAAGGTCAATTTCTAAATTATAGCATTTGTTGCAAACATCAGGCAAATTTTCAATATTTATATCTGAATATAAATGAATCAAGTTTTAATATTATTTAGAGAAATTCTAATATATTATGGTCATCAATATTTTGCATAACTTTTTATAAGTAAGATCTGATACACTTTTAGTCAAGTCATTTGAGAAAAATTATCGGAATTATCATGTTTTTTTTTTATTTCTATTTGAGTATATTCGATGCTAAGGTCAATAGGCCACTTGCATCACATTTTTTTAAAAAATTTTCCGGTTTAGGCAAATATTCTAAGACATTCTGTATTTTTTATTTTTTTTTAATCGTATTTTTGAAACCCTGGGGATTTTTTGAAAATTTCAAACCGAAAAATCAGACCATTTTTTATAAACCGGAAAGACGGGACATAATTTTATAGGTGTGAAAAAACGATAATTACATAGCCGAAAATCATTTTTAAAAAAAAAGAACGTTTTCCACACGAATGGCACAGGAGAATAACGAGGCATACCAAAAATATTACATCTCATAAATTTTTTTTTCCTTGATCCATCTTATTGATCATAAATCATTATAATGTACAACTTCTATATTACTAAATTCAATGTAATATACTTGAACTTGTAAATTGTAATAATAATAAGAATATTATAAAATTTTATTTTGTTAAAATCAGCGCCATAATCATTATAGCTCTAAAACATGTAACGACATCCTCTTCACGTTCTGAAGAGAACCCCGTAGCCATTAATTGTACGGGGTTCTCTTCAGAACATCTGTCAAAAAATCAAACCAAATGATAAGTTCGCAGAGAACAAACAATAAATCTAGTGAACGAATTCAAAAATTCGCCTGAAATCAAAGTGATGCCATATAAAAAAATAAATCAGTGTGGAATTTTATAAAATTAATAGGAACATTTTCGGCGACGGGACATTTTCATGTAGTGACGTCATGAGCCCAAATAATGGATTTATTTATTTAAAAATAAAAAAAACTGTACATTTCTAAAAATTTTTACTAACATTTTCGTAATCTTAGTAAAAAACTCTATCCACACGATTTTTTCCAAGTCGTTATGAAATCCATGCAAGTGGCCTATTGCTAAATTACTAATACCACCATTCTCCGTTAGGTACTTACATAAAAAAAATCACACATTGTGGTGGTTATTATAATCACATATTATAAATCAGCAATATGTAAACGTCTAAAATAATTGTTACGAATAAAAGATTAAAACTCATTCCTCAAACCAGTGGAAATGGCGGTGTACAGAAAACATTTGATTTATTTAATTAACATAATCGTATATCACAGGATACTATCCACGAATCATCCCATCGCTGCAATATACTAATAAAATTTGAACATTATTATTCGTGACACCGAGTCAACATTCAATCCCATTTTCCGGCGGACACAAGCACAAGGGCGATCAGTAGATATGTGCAACGTTACTTTTTTAGTATTTTGGTGGCATCTATTTTGAATACCTCCATTTTAAAGTCACATATTTTAAAGATATAAAACCGAACCTTATAAACGAATTGAGAGGAGAAAAGATGGATTCCTTTTGTGATGGCTGTCGGCATATATGCGGGACTATTGTGAGCAGACCAGACGATTGAACCTGCGAACTGTGAACCTCTAATTCTGTGAACCTCTCTGATTGCTGTAAGATGCGATCAAACAATCTTTGATCATCATATTTGAAAAGCTTAGTTCAATGAAAGGGTCCGACAAATTGGATTCATCAGCCTTGTTACTGATTTTGAATCAACGCGTATTTGAGACATTACGATTTGCTTTGTTTGTAACATATTTGTTTTTTTCTTGTTATATTAGCATTAGATACGTAAAAATATAACGATTTCCAAGCTCATTTGCATATTTTCGAAAATTCTTCAATTTTAAATTTTTTTCTCCTTTCCTTTTATCTTTTACTTTGTACTACTGAAACTTTGAAGAGTGACGCGATATTTAAAACAATAAAATTTACGCCCAATCAATTTGTTTTGTGTTATAAATATCCAAACAGCTTGATAAAATGTATATCCAAAGCAGTATGTAGGTAGGTACTTACGGTGATAAAATCCTAATATAGATAAATACTTGACTAACCATAGCGACGACCGTTTGGCATTACATCCGTATGTATAATTTTGAAGTAAAATTTCTTTAGCATCATTGTGATTTGAAACTCGATGAAACGGAAATGACACTAAAAAGAGACAAACACATACATCTATGGGATTTAGCCGAAGAGAGAATGAGATAGAATAATACCTTACCGCATTGGCCGCTTTGATTATGAGCTGACTTTTCGTGCGGTGAAGGTTCCACGTTTGTGATGAACTGCACTCGATTTTTTTTGTCGATTCCGTTTAGAAAATCTGCTGCATCAAGCAAGCCTTACTTTGACCTGCCTCGCGATTCCGTTTTTTTTGTGGGATAGTTATTAGACAGCGGACATAATCTCCTGTCAGATTTGTGTGATTTTTATGGCTTTATTTGCTTTTTCTATGTACAACGTACATTAAATGAATAAATAATCATGTGTACTTGCAGTAATTCGTGTTTAAATCGATCTAAACTATAATATGTGACAGTAAATATGTAAAAATCACACAAATCTGACAGGAGATAACGTCCGTTATCCAAAAACGATCCCACAAAAAAATACGAAATCGATAGGCAGGTGGCTAACTATAACTAACTTCGGGCTACTGGAAGAAACTTTGAAAAATAATAAAAGTGTTATTGAAATTGAGATGTTTTTTAAAATGTTTCTGTAAAATTCCTTAACTATTTCGATGCTTAAAGAAGAGTTCTGTGATCTGTATGGATTTGATTTTTGTACAATGTTATTCTGACACTAATGAAATTTTGCACAGATAACCTTCGAAACAAGAGGAAGATCACTACAAAGGTCTACACAATATTTCGAAAAACTCTGTAAATTTTTTTCCCTAAAATATTAATTTAAGCCTATTTACCCAATCTTAAGGGCGTTTAACCAGCCAGCGGCCGAAAATCCACATTTTGTCGAAAGATGTTCTTACGATCGAACATGGCGGTTCCAATGAGAAAAATGAATCATTCTCCTTACCAGCTTTTTAAAATCATAACTCAATATCGTTTTTATTTCATTCCAAATTTGCTTTAATTTATACCTACATCTAAAAATGCTGAAAGGCGTGATGATAAAACTATTAAAATAATGTACTTTTTGTAATTATTTTGTTCATCATAAGTATTTATCATCTTTCAATATTGTCTAAGCAAAATAAGAATGTAAAAAATCTGAAATATATTAGTATGTAAGTGCGCAAATAAATACATAAACGGACCAATTTTCGTCAAGAAACAAATGTACGTATATTTATTATTTAAATAATTTATTAGATTTTATTTCAACTAAAATTAAAATTCTGAAACATGCGTTTACGAAATAATGTATTGATTTATTTTTATATATGATTTGAAACGGGTGTTGTATAATACGAAATCTTTTTTGAAAATTTAACAAATCTGCCTTATTATACTAAAAATAGACATTTTTTCTCAAAATTTAAAAAATGCGTTTACTAGATAAGGGGCCATCCATAAATTACGTCACACCTTAAGGGAAGGGGGGGGGGGAGAGTAAAGAAGTGTGACAAGGGGTATAGGGGGGTCATGAGCTTTGTGACGTCACATGCTCAAAACGACTGCGACACATGCGTCTGCCACAAAAATATTTTCCCTATCCCGTTATATGTCCCCTCCGTTGTGGTATCCCTTTACACCCCCCTCCGGTGATATCCCATTACGGCCCCTCTGTTGTGGCAAATGTAACCGTGACAATATTGAATGTTTTCGAAAAACTTTTAAAATATTACCAACAATTTTTTTACATTTTAAATTGCAAAATATGTGACGTCACGCTGGGGGAGGGGGTCTCACAAATGTGACGATGTGTGGCAGGGACGGGGGGGGGGTCATGAAATTCATGTCACGTAATTTATTGATAGCCCCTAAAAAAACAATCCTTCGAAATCAATTTATAATTTTTTTGTGGAAAAGAGTCAATACGGCTAAAATCTGATTTAAAAATGACATATTTCTGTTTTTCTCTGGTTATAACCCTCTTAAGGTTAAACCGGAAATTTTGGTTTTGATTTATTAAATAAGTGAAAATTAGAAACATGAGTGTATTTTTAATGCTAGATCTACTTACTGTTCACGGAACAAATCGCTATTAATTTTAATTTTAATTTAACTATTTGAAGTTATAAACCACTACCTTTATGAAATGATTTGTTATTTTCTGGACCGATCCGGTTCTTTCTTTCAATCTTACTAATATTATAAACGCGAATGTTTGTTCGGATGTTTGTTACTCTTTCACGCAAAACAACTGAATGAATTTTAATGAAACTTTACAATAATATAGCTTATACATCAGAATAATATACAGGGTGTTAAGGGACGTACTTGACTTACTTTAACCAGTGATTCCTGACATTATTTGGAGTAAAAAATGTAAATGAAATTTTGGTCTCTGGTGACTTTTTTTGATGACTTTTTTTTTTCCAAAAATTTTTTCTTCTTGCAGCTTCTTTTTTTTCAGCTTGCAACGTCAATTTCATTATATGCAGATGACTTTTCATAGAGATTAAATGACAGTAAAATATTAACCGTCGACGAATAAGATTAGCTGCCATTGTGCTTGCTCCCACAAGGTAAATACTGACGTCAGCGCTTGTTACTTATTTTTCAAAAATGCTTCAATAAAATAAATGACTTCGATACAATAATACTTTTAAAAAATATATAACCATTCACATCCCTTGATCTGATCCAGTTAATGAACATAACAAGCTTTTTTTATTGAAAGTGTTTAATACACTTCGATGGAACTGTTATGACATTTATCATGAGATGCAAGACTGCCTTCGAACTGCGCAAAGGAATAATTATTCTTAATTGTGGAATCAAGTAATGCTAGCCTGAATCATGTCACATCCGACTTTTAACATGGAACACCTGATGATGAAGATGACCTTTGTTCTACCTATAGAAACAAGAATGTAACAAAGCTCCTTCGCGTACATCTCAAGAATCTCTAATTTTATTCGTGAAATTTAGAAAACACACTAAATCACAATGACCCGTAACGAAAACCTTTTCATCTTAGCCTTCGAAGACTTTTTAGTTTCAATATCAGACAAACAACAACCATCAGCCTTCTCGTGCGAAAGAAAAGAATTTTCTGAAATCTGAAATGTTCCAGAAGATGTTTAAAAATTTCACGAGAAACCAAAATACTTAATTAATTCAGGAACTTGGGTAAAATATGTAGTCCAAAATATATTCAGGAATAGAAAATAATTTAGCAAGGAATTTAGAAAGAAATCAGGCGAATCACCATAACTCAGAGGTTGACCGACGGACAAAGCTCGTGCGCTATAATCTGCAGATCTGGTAGGGTTTGAATTAGTGGAATCAGGAATGGCGTAGTGGCTGGCCACCCTAATGATTGAAACTACCACCCCAACCCCTTATATTATATTCCACAACAGCCTGCTCCACTAACAACTAAACTAAACTACCCTACCTGTTTTTTACTGTTTGCGATAGGGATCACCAACCTGTATTCTAATTCACAATATTAAGATAATCGAATATTTTTTAGAAATTTCCGCTCGCTTTTCTCATAAGCTGAAATGAATGCTTCTCGAGATCCGAAAAATTTCTCCCTCAAAATGAAATGATTTCTCAACGTTCCCCTCCAATTCTTTTCATGCTCTAAACAATAATGATAATGACTAAATAAATGAATTAGTTGGTAAATATATATAGCGCTGAACATAAAAATAATTAATATAACTGACTTACAACTATGATTTACAATTTATAAGGACGCACTTTGCGCCAGTTTTGTAAAAAACCGATTCAAGTGCGCATTACAAATATTACTTCTTTGGCTCGATCTAATTATGCAAAAACAGATAAAGAACATTATTTACCTTGCTGGTGGGTCACTTCAGAAAAATAAGGGTAAAAACTTTAAGGGTAAGCTAAAAAAAATTTAAATAAAAAGTAAAATAATTACTAAAAAGTAAAAAAGAAAGGAACAACAAATTTAATCTGATCTTTCATAGATAATTTAATTATTTTATGGAAAAAAAACCTTTGCAAGATGAGCAGCAAAATATTAAGGTGAACAAGCATTATGATTATATAATTTTTTCCGTATAGAATCTCAAATCATCCAAGAAAAGTGTGCAAATACAATATTGGATTGAATAACCGGTACAATTGCCTTTTTTATATTCGAACGGAATTATTTATTCATATTCGTTTTGCGTGTTTATGGAAGTAAACAAACAATTCATCTTAATATTTGCAAAAAGGGTTTTTTCCCAGAATAATTAAATACCGCCATCTATGAACTAGCGGATTATGAATTATTTTAAGTTCACCCAACAGGAACCCTTGGGCGGCCTTTTTCATATACAACTTTAATTCGGATTTGGGGCCAAAATACGGCCAAACGGAAGAGTTATTGTTTTTATCAAAAGGTGAAGCAAATACTTAGTACGAGACTGAACTCTAATACTAGATGAAATGTGGTGATATTTAGATATATTGGTGATAATTATTTCCGCAGCATTGGAAACTGTTAGAAATTGGTTAATTTGATTTTTCAACACACCTCAATTGGGAATTGAGATTGCCATAGTCGTACTTGCACCGTACCCTTGGGACTCTTCTGTGCTATTCCATAAAAAAAGGAAAACCTTAGGTATATTAAGTACTAGATATAGGTAAATATTTTTGAAAATCTTACATCAAAATTTTTTTTAAATGTTAAAACCAGAAAACTAAAAACAAATTGTTTGAAAATAACACTATTTATCTATGAAGACTAGGTAGGTATCTCTACGAAGGTTCATAATTTAGAAGAGTACTTTGTGAGTAATGTTGAAGGAAGCTGCTACAAAATAAGTATTCGTCAACAATCATTTTACACAGATTTTTTCTTGATAATGATCGAAATTATAGGTTTTAATTATTCATTAACCAGAATATCATAATGGTTGATTTTCCCTGGCGTTCACTTACACAACCAGTGGTAGGTATTTCTCATTTTATCTGAGTGTGAGAGGTTAGTTCAAGTCATGCCTGACGAATTGTTCACAATTAATTACCTTTTTGAACCAATTTTGTTTTGTTTCATATTGTTCCTGGGACGTTTTTCAAATTAAAGCTCTTCCGACACTTTCAACAGGTGTGACGGACCGGCATGTTAATTCACCGATTGTTTAGGAGATTTAAGACTAGTTTTTATGCCGCTCGCATTTAAACGATCGAGTTGATTAATTTATGTATGTAGGCTGCTTAAGTCAACACATTTCACATAAGGACTTGTTTGTAAAGGTGCTCAGTGAAAATTGATGGTAAAAGTAACAGTTAAAATTGGTTTTCCTTTTTAATTTTTGCAAGTACACAGTTAATACTTATATATTATGTTTACGTATATGGTATTAATAACAGCTTTGACTATTAAAACATGAAAGAAGTATATTTTCACCATTACTTTGATAAATTAACATTATTCAGAATTTTAAAAAATTCATTGAAAACTCTACATTTCTTTTCACTTTTCTCCTCCTACATTTTTCTTTCACTTTTCTTCACCATCTTAATTTTTTTTAGACATTTACAACATTCTCTAAATAAGGTGCCATAGTCCCACTAGTTCTGATAGCAGAACTTTTGCGTATTCCTGAAAAGTCGTGTAAATTTGTGCAATCTAAATAATCGTTGCTGCTTACCTAAGGCAGAATAAAGAAGAACCCACGAAATACCACGTATTTCTTGATCCAAAAGTCTGACCATTCTTTTTGACCATTATTATGAAACTCAAATGGGATGGCGATACACGATATCAGGCAAGTGTAAGAGCAACGCGTGCTAAGTGGGATATAACCGAAAGGAACCAGGTCAATAACTTCCATTTAATCTATATGGAATACATTTCTAGTGTTCTCTTCTCTATTACATTAATGTACAAGTAACGCATTAATATACAATTTATTGTATCTGCTCTTGTATTATTTTGCCTCTGCTTATAGTTACGCCCAAATGCGTACGTACTTACCTGCAATAAATAAACCATTTTTGTATATGCCGTATTTATCTACAATAAAAAACATTTGAAATTCCATATTTTCGAGTTTTTTTTTATTAAAAACCGCTCATTTTTCATCAACGTTATTGAAAGAATTTTTTGAAAAATCTGAAAAGTTTGTCGAATCATAATGCGAGTAAGTTCTGAATTCCTGGTCGACATTAGCCCTAGTCAACCGCCACGTAGGCAGTTTCATTATTGCGTTTTTAATTAATCAATTACTCCTGACACCACTCTTCCCAATCCCCCCACCCCCCCCCTCCCCGACCAGGCCACCAATCCTGCCCACCCCTCCATCCCCTACCGCCGCCCTTCCCTGACGACTCCGAGCCTCAAATGAAAGCACAAAGAGCTAAGCCAGACCCGTACAAAATCTACCGGACTTTCACGCGTCGTAACTTATGCGATCCCAGGATTATTTTTAAATATAATTATTTATTTTGTTTTATTCTTAAAAATTAATCAGACATTTTAAACAAGATTGATAATGAAACTCGTAGATGGTGAAAAAGTATGTTTTTCTTCTTTCTCCTTATAACCTAGAGAATAATACAAAAGAAGTTAATGGACTTCCGATTTTTGTTTTTTTTTGGAGCGTCGGACGTAGATCATATACAGCAAAACACGATCTCAAAAACTTCATTTTCAAACAAAAAATTGTCATGTTCCACAGAAATTCAAACGCAACATTGTCATCAAATGGCTAATAGGCGCCATTTTTTATTTTGAATTTGAAAGGTTCCCGTTAAACGCCGATTAAAGGTGCGTTTTAGCTTTTTATCAAATTTAAATAAGCTGACGAGCTTAATAACATGATGGATATTCTCAATGAAGTAAGATCTTAGGTTGTCTGTAGACAATTCCTTAAAATAGGTAGGTACATATGAAAGATCTTATTTTGAGTGAGACGTTCCTTCAATATTCTGGGACAATATTTTTTAAGTTTCTCCGATATTTTACGATTCCCTTTGGCCGGGAGACCTGTCGGTCTTCGGCCCCTTATTTAGTGGCATAATTTGTAGTCGGAGGCATACTTATTATAAGTTTCTTCCCTTCACTTCAGTTTCATCGCTTCACTCACCGTCCTACCTACATGCGCGGTAACAATAAATATATTATTCTATAGTATCTTCGCAACATCGTGCCCACCCAACTGATAACCCAGTTGAAGATTGATGGAAGGCGTGGCAGAGAAAGAAGCCACACCTCGTGGCTTCGAAACTCGCATGATTCGAGTGCACTTCCGCTGAGATATTCCGAACTGCAGCTTGCGGGGTTAAGATTTGGAAACGCTGATAGGAGAAGGAATCAGAATAAGAAGGATGCCAACTAATTGCTCAAAAGAGCACAAATTAAAAGTTATGATTTATGATTACACCTCTTACAGACATCCCACTGAAGCACTGTATAAATAATGTCCTCTCGGTCGGTCAATTGATAATTTATCGCATTGAAATACTAAAGACCGTCCCAACCCTAACAACGCTGTACGAAAACGGTTATTCTGCAAGTACCCTCAAATCGTAGTGCCTTCGGACAGAGATACCATACTTTCCTTAGTACCTCCACAATCCACATAGTGCAATAGGCTACATCGCCGACTAAAACACAATGTCCTTTTTTACACCTATATTTGTTATAAAAGCGTACTATCTATCTACGTATCATTTACAATACTGACTGGATAATATAATAGGTATATAAAGTCATATAAATAATACTTTTATTTCATCGCAAGAAAAAAAAACACACAAAATGTTGATATTTTGTCAATTCCGTAGAACGTAGATAATAAAAGAGGTTTTGATGAATTTCTGAAACAAAACAATAAAATTATTCGTATTAATTAATAATAAACCTCGACGTGATTTCTATTCGTACCATGTTTATTCAAAATATTTTAATATGAAAAGCTAGGGTGTGAAGGGGTGAAAATGACTATTCAGTGGCTATTCTCTTGTAAATAAATGTGTTTTGAGTTTTCCCATCCAGGGAAATCCCTAATCCATCCCTTACTCCGCTCACGGCCACGGCCCGGCAATTTGCGATTACCCTGGATTTTAATTTATCACATTTTGAATGGCTACGTGTGTTTTGTAATCAAATTTTAACAAAGAGAAATTTCATGGACCATTGCGAGATTTTATTCAGAATAAATGAACATTGTTTAATTTTCCACTGCTTTATATTTTAAAATGAGCGCTCTTCTATTTATGGACGTACCTTCACCCATTTTACAGCAGATTGAAGTTATACATACACCATAAATTTATTTAAAAACATAGTAGCATAATTATTATACTAGAAGGGTCCTCTTCCGTTCAACGAAATAGTACTTATTTATTTAGGTTTTTATTCCAGCAAGACTGGGTGGATGATGCAATTCCAGTCCGCCATATTACATGCGACATATACCTCCAATTTATTATTATTTAATTTCAAGAAAATTAAAATCATTAAAAGAAAAAGAAAATGAAAATCATAATAGGCAGATAACATAAAAAACAAAAATTAAATCAAATTAAAATTGGTTCGGGAAATTTGTTTTGGTTTCTAAAGACAACAATCTCTCGTGATGAAAGTGACCGAACCCATAATATCCCGACGCAATAACGAACTGTTTTTAAATATATGTATTAGGTCCTTAAATATGAAATTGGCGTTTTGTATGGGAGGAACATAAAGTCGTTTTTTTAAATATAATATATTTATTTAATCAAAGTATGTACTATTGCTATCTATGCACTTTTGCCATCTCATAGGTCATCGATCCCTTTACTAAAAAACCATTCGGACGGGAATCAATAAAATCTTTGAAGGCGGTTTGGACTGCCCCATCGGAGTTGAATTTTTTCCCTTTCAAGAAGTTATCCAAATTTCGAAAAAAATGGGAATCTGGGGCAAGGTCCGGAGAGTACGGTGGATGTCTTAGACATTACAATTGAAGCTCCTCTAATTTGGTAGCCGTCTGTTGTGCAGTGTGTGGTCTAGCGTTCTAACGCGCGTTTGTTGATTTGCTTCACTCAATTCGTGAGGTACCCACTTTTCAAGCTTTTTCACCTTCCCAATTTGCTTCAAGTGGATTTAAACAATTTTATCACTAACACCGCAGCCTGCAGCTAACTCGGTCGTGGTGTGCGATGGATTCGCTTCCACAATAGCCTTCAATTCTTCATTATCAACTTTGGTCTCCGGCCGTCCACGGGGCTTCTTCTGCAGGTCGAAATTTTCCAACCAAACCAAAAACGCACTGTGTTTTCTTTTGCGGCACCGTCGCCATACACATCAGTAACCCTTCGAGCCGTTTCTGCAGCACTGGTGCCACGGTGGGACTTGTACTCGTAAATAACGCGATATTTCAAGTTTTCCATTTTGTAAACTAAGTGACGCAAATAAAAACAAAAAAAAACAATTAAGGAAAATACAAATGAATTATAATTTTCGAAACAAAAAATACATGAGTAAATAGCTGTATAAATTTGAATTTGGAATTCCTAACCAAAGAGAAGATATTTGAGATCAATGTTACCAGTACGGCAAAATGCCAATTTATATGTATAATCTCAAGTCACGGAGATGGTGTTTTTGTATGAACAAATTTAACCGTCGTTCGTATTTCAAACAGAACAAGATTATTTGTGTTGGATAAAGACGGACTGACAAAAAACATCATACACTCCCAATTGCTCTATCAATTGCTCTTCGAAATTAATGTTGATTTTATTTATTTCATTTTCTTACTTTGAGATAAAAAATATATAACTTTTTTTCACTTTACATTTAACTTTTAAAAGATCAAATAATGAATATGTCCGCTACTTTAATGAAATTCATTGAATTAAGAAAATGAATGGTTGGTGTTTTTTCGTATATTTATTAGCGGTCATCGTCTACAGCGCTCCATTCCTCTTTCTGTAACAGATGCCATCTCCACACATTTACGATACTCGTACACTAGTTATTTTTTATTTAACAACCAAAATATTAACTACAAATAATGTATATGGCAGTACAACGTTTTCCAGGTCAGTTAGTATTTACTTAAAAACCAATAGTGTTTCGTAAACATGAACTTTAAAAAAAATATTCATAACACTAATAATTTTTTTAATCTTTTAAACCCGATTAAAGGCGAGGCCTAATGTGAAATCACTGTTTAAATAATTAAAAATCACTATTTTAATCATTGAAAATCATTATTTTAATCATTCAAATCATATTGAAATCACTGGTTAGGTAATCTTTACTACAAATTGGTTTACTTCATGAATACCAAAAGGATGAAGATTTTTCTGTATTTTCGCTTGAGCAATAAAATTGTTAATTACTCTGTAAAAAATATAAGCGTTAACTGCCAAACAATATTTTTTTCAACAACTATTAAAGTGGTTTCTATTAACTTTGCGAATAATTTTATTAGAAAGAATAAAACCATGTATGATCGTGTGAGAAATGTGGAAATCCGCAAAGAATGCAAGGCTGATGTAAGCGTGATGGGTAAGATCAAGAAAGGAACGCTCCGATGGTTTGGGCATGTAGAGCGAATGAACGAGGAAAGGAGTGTAAGAAGAATATATGACGCAAATGTGAATGGTAGAAGAAGTCGAGGACGCCCAAGAAAGACATGGCACGACCAAGTGAATCAGATACTTGAGTCGGGCCATGTCAAGAGTCAGAATAATAGAAGAGAATGTATGAGACGTTGTATGAATGTAAACGAGGCAAGGAATGTGTGCCAAGACCGGGATGTTTGGCGGTCCGTCCTCTCTGCCTACCCCTGCGGGGAAACGGCGTGATGGTTAGTTAGTTAGTTAGTTAAGTTAAGCCATTTTATGGCTAAGATTTATCTGTGTCAGTTTCCCTTGATCAACTTTATTCTTTCTAATAAAATTATTCGCAAAATTAATAAAAACCACTTTTACGTTAAAAATGACCGTTTCTAGACTCCGTTTTCCAGGTGATTTTTATGCTTATTACTTATATTCGTGGTGATATAAGGCACATCTAGTGTACAGGACACAAAGACCTGCACAAAAACCGCAATTACTCATAAAAAGAGCCGCGGCCGGTACACAGAGACGCCCTACCTATGCAATGTCTAGAGATGATTTATTTATAACACATTTAATATACCTAGAATGTACACACATTTGTCTTATAATATGTTCCTCAAAAAATTAATGGTTATAAATATGGATTCAGATCGCGATTCGCAATTTAGGTCGCGACAAATCCATTTTTTGCCATCCTACAAAATTTAGCTGAAAACTGAACTTAATTTTTTGATAATTAAATTATGATTTTGACAATTATTTCGCAGACAAGTAAAATTGAATTTGGAATCGATGAATAAAACAGAATATCTGTTTACAAAAGTATGACACATTTTGGATACAACTAAAATAAAACTCTAATTTCTTATGAATTTGTACTTAAAATAAATTTGGATATCTAACCATTTTTGGTATTAAGGCCAATCTTGAGTACAATGTATCATTGAAAGTCTAAAATATAATGCCTTTGTGTGAATCAAAACTTCATTTATTTGTTTAGTGGTCTCTTTGAATCTTAAAACGAATGCCGGAGTAGGTATAGATGAAAATAAATGATCATGTTTTGTGAAATAAATAATGAATGTATTTTATGCACCAACTTAAAATTTTATCATTAACCCTCTGCCTGAGATTCAAAATACTTCATTTTTTAATTAAGAACTGCACAAATAAAATGACAATTTTTTAATGAAAATTTTTCATGCTCCGAAGCTAATATTAGAAATGAGGTCGCGCTCAAAATAGTTTTTTTTCTTTTAAAAAATGCAATCAGAAAATATGTGGAAAATTCAAGTCGTCAAAATCAACTTTTGAGAGCTTTTCGTTTCTTAAATGCCTGCTTATGTTGCATAGTACATATCACGATTGTTGATTAAAAAATACAACGAAAAACACAATAAACAGGTTAATTCAAAATTGAGCCTCGATTCCGAGCTATCATGAAAAATGTGTTTTATTTTGAACGTGATGTAAAAGATATTAAATTATCTTTGTGACCACGAAATATTATGCGGTAGATATAATTTTAATAAGGATCATGAGCTTTCAACACACGTTAACCGCAACACGGAAATAATTCATGCCAGGCGTGGCGTTTTGATTTATACGTTTCAACGCTACGATAAATATCTCCGGATGTTCTTTACCTGATTTGTTTCTCTATCTCGGGAACGTCATATTAGCATGTTTCCTATTAACATATATTAGCGGTATTCGAGAACACAATGGAAAATTCATACATTAATATCTGTCTTTATGCTCATTTTGACGTGCAGTGTTGTACTGTTACACGAAAGTTAAAGAATATTTGAAGTAACTACAGAATCGTAGAAATAGTACCTATGCGGGAGAATCTTTTTACCAAGGGTTCCTAGTTTGGTGGTCGCAATCCCACATCCCAGATTTAAAACTCAATTTCGTTACAAATAAAGGGGAAAAATATTTTTAGAAGCAGTCCTAATCGGTGTAATAAAAAATCATACTAATTATAAATACAGGTATTGATTGATAATAATAAAAGACAGAAATTTCATTAATTGTGCAAACATATCATATGCAGGTTAATTTCAACTTAATGTTTTAATAATTATTAAAACATTAAGTTGAATAGGTATATAATCTATATACAATTATATATAATCGTTCGAAGAGAGTCAAACCATGTTTTTATTAGTAATGTAATTTCAAATTCAAACTCAATCTTCCTTTGGTCAAAGAAATTATTTTTATTAGGCTCCACTCATATTTAATAGCCTTCCAGAACATATAAGTCATCTAATTCCTTGAGCACTTTTAAAAAATTGTTAAATTGTTTTTTTTATGGAAGAGGATTGCAAATTGTTTTTCTCTACTTTATCGTTTCTAAATTAATAGCATAATAGTTTGCCTTTATTACATTATGTGTGAATGTTTAATAAATAACAATATGAATAAATAAAATAAACAATATACGCATGTATTGCGAGTTAGGAATCTCTTGTGTTAACTGTTTTTTCATCTTTCTCCTACCAAATTAATGGAATAATATTATATTGTATACATACATAATTATTATTTTTCATCTTAATCCTTTTAAAATAAATGTATTTATTTTAAATCAAATCTCAACATTATGGTCGACCTACATGTTAACTTATTTATTTATTTAATTTAAAACATTACATATTACATCTTTCTATGATCTTTGCTGTCCAACTAGGCAATTTGCCTGTTTTATCTATGAGAACCAAAGTGTTGACGAATAATATCTACAGCTCAAACTGCTGACTAATATCCATGAGAACCAAAGTGTTGACGAATATCTACAGCTCAGACTGCTGACTAATATCTATGAGAACCAAAGTGTTGATGAATATCTACAGCACTGGCAGAGGTAGGATTTGCAATTATGTATAGCATATTGGAATAACGTAATATTGCGTATGCAGTTTAAAAAACTTAATTTATGTAAGTATGTATGTAAAAATCCCTAATATCGGACTATTGGACACATTTAGCTGATTAGTCCAACCTACGCTCTATAGGTATTAGTTTAACCTACACTCTGCAGATATTAGTCAACACTGGGACCGTCATAGATATTCGTCCGACCTTAGCTCTGTAGATGTTAGTCAACACTCTGAAGTTCGCAGATATTAGTTCAACATATGAGCTGTAGATATTCGTCCGACATACAGGCTGTAGATATTAGTACCTGGAGTCCTAGGTAGGTGTGTAAAGAAACAAATAAATAAATAAAGTATTTTTATTAGAGTGTTATTTATCGATATATTTACCGACCGACGTCGGTTAGTTTATTATATAAATATTCAAATTAATAAATAACGTTGTATTAACCACTTAATTATTTACAAAAACCGACATGTTTCATCAGCGAAGCTGACTTCCTTAGGGTTTTAACAGAACTAATTTTTAAAAATAGACATAAATAGGTAATAGAGAAAAATAATAGACATAAACAATAATAAAATTTGAAAGAAAATAATGTGTAAGGGACGAGGGGCAATATAGAACAATTAAAAAATTTTAAAAAATTTAAAAGGGGAATAGATTTAATAATGGCTCATTTAAAAACAATTTTTGATTATTAATAATATTTAAATTTGCATTAACGCTCTTTCTAATCTCTAAAATTTCTAATTTATCTAACTGAAAGCCATTGACATTACAATGTATTAATTCTATTCCACTGTTAAAATTAAAGGTATGACTAGTTTCTATTAAATGGTTGGCAAACTCCGAGAAACTATTATTATTTAAAGCTTTCATATGCTCTTTAATCCTTATTTCAAAGTTTCTCGAAGTTTTACCTATATAAAAGAAATCACAATCATTACATTTCAATTTATAAATTGCACTAGTAGAAGAAGTGAATATAAATATTCAGTTTTATCAGAGAATGCTGAATTTTGCACACTTGATCTTTATAACATATATATAGAACATATATATTCAAGACATATCCATCTTGGAGCTTCTAAACTGGAGAGAGCTGGCACAAGAGATGAGTGTAGGAAGACTCTTGAGGAGGCCAAGACCCACCAGGGGTTGTAGAGCCAATAGTGCTGATGATGATGATCTTTATAACAAGAGGAAGGTATTTGTGTACATGAGATTTTGAAAAACACCCCCAAACCCTTAATCCCACCCATAAAGCAGTGTAAAGGCCGGGCTACGCTGTGTACTTCAGCTAGAATGCAATAATTATGACAATATCAATGCATCAATTCATGCCACAACACAGAATGTCCCAATGAACCAATGAATCACATGAATTAAATGAATCACCTTCTATAATTTAATATACGACTAATATGTTTTCAAAATATACCCCAAGATGTGTTCATGTACTGTTTTAGCTATCCTGTCTCGGGTGCAGTCATTATGCTTTACTCCAGAATGTTAAAAAACGGGAAAGAAAATTTGCTTCACCCTGTCATTGTGGGATTAAGTTAAGATAGCCTATTGATCCAAGGACAAAACAGATGCAAAAGCTATGCAAGGAGGCCCTGAGGAAAATAATTTCCCTCAGGGCCTATGTCATCTTTGGGGATGTTGTGTGGAGGGTTTTTTTTAAGGAAAGGAAGGAGAGGAGAGTTCTGGGAAGGAAAAGGGTTTAAGGGGTGGGAATCTGGGGTTCAGTATGTCCTGGTCATCCGCCTCCAAGACCTAGACAAACCTCACCCCATGAACCCTGGCACCCCTGCTAAATCACCAAACGTAGCGAACCACTTGGGGTGACCTATGGCAGAGGGGTTGGTTATCCAATAAAGGTTCCCGGGGCGGCGGGACCCATCCCGCCTCCCAAATTGTAGAGATTGATTGATATCACCGAAGAAGTACAAGAAAGAGATGATACCTGTAGACACTTTTTCGATGCAATAGATCTCCGGTCAGCCTTTGGATAAAGGGGTTATAATGGCGTTTTTTAAATGAAATGACGCATTCAAAATATGTTTGGTGTAAGATTCTCGTTCTCCTTACCTCACAGCTAACTGGGAAGGAATGAGATTACGAAATAAAATGTTTTGTAATTAAAAACAAAATTAAACCAGAAAAGGAATAAGTTGCCATTATTATTGTTCAGTTTGATGAAATATTTTAGTTTGGTGCAATGCAAACAGTTTACTATAAAAGCTTTTAGTTTAGTGGAGTGGTTTTTACGAATTTTAGATATTTATTTATTTAGAAGGAGATATTCCAAAGCGAATGATGGATGGTGCACCTGGGGGTCGGAGAAGAGTTGGAAGACCAAAGCTTCGATGGCTGGATGGAGTGGTGAATGATGCAAGCACATCGGCATCCGAAACTGGCGCAACGCAGCACAACACCGACAGTCATGGAGGCAGGCTCTGCTGGAGGCCAAGACCCGACCTGGGTTGTAGAGCCACAGAATCTGATGATGATGATGATGATGATTTATTTAGAAATTTAGACTATTGCACTTATCTGACGGTAGGACTGTGCAGATAATAGTCACCTTACTTTTATGAAAATTTCTACAAACAGTAATATTTTTCACGTACTTTAATGCCGCTTACATTAAAGCCTTTTTCCTACAAGGCGCATTTAAAATTATCACCGTCGGTAGTTACTCAACAACGTAAACATTCCATCTCGTTTCACGCACCGCCTCCCCTTCATACAAATTCTAAATTCGTACAACAAGGGCTCCATTCTCCACCTTGTCTACCGTAAAAATATACTCTCCTCGGGAGCTCGGAATTAAATCTTAAGCGAGCACGAAACCGATTATGTCAGATGCGCCGTGGGAACTCGGCTTTATTTATTTACACCATCCATACGCCGTGCTCCTACGAGCAGAAGTGTGATATCGCCCCCCATTCAACTGAGCGAACGCGGCTTTAAATCACAAATATAAGTTTTACAGAAATGGAGACTTTCGCACAAACATTATTTTTGTTGTATTTTAACGATAAATTGTTGAAACTTTGGTATTGGTTGAAGTATTCGAACCTCTGGTGCTACAAAGGTCTCAGTAGATTTTGGGACTTAATTTTTATGACTTTGTAGGACTTAATTTATTGGGAGTAGGGAGTTATTTTAAGTTATTTTCTTGGGCAAAAAATAATACAATTAGTGCGAAAAATTAGACTATTATTTTTTAGATTATAGTTAGATTGTCGAAATGAGTAGTTTTCTGGGGACCAAAATCAGTACACTATCTATGAATAGTGGATGCATTTTAGTATAAAAAACGTAACTATTAATATAACAAACCTGTTGTTTATTTGTCTAAAATGGTAGAAAGGGATTGACTAATCCATCCTAAAGTTATTTATTTTTAAATATCTAGACTCTAGACCATACTTTAATCTGACTTGCTACCTCCCAGTTCCCAGTTCAAATCTTCTTCTTCTCTATAAATAAAAATGAATCCCCGAAATGTATGTACGCGCATAACTTCCGAACGACTGCACCAAATTGAATAATTCTTTTATTGTTGTGTTCGTTATTGTCAGGACAAGGTTTGTATGAAACTATTGGTGAGCTCTGGCATTATGAAATTTGTATAAAAAAATGCAACAGGTGGCACGCGAGCTGTTTTAAAACTGATGTATCGGAACTGAATGAATGGAATGCGGGAGCGGGGAGGGGGGAGGGAGACGGTGAAAGGGGGAGTGGAGTCGGGAGAGGGAAGGTTGAGGAGGCGGAGTGGGAACGCGAGAGGGGAAGGGGACGCGGGAGAGGAAGGGGAGGCGGAAGGGGAACGGGACGAATGGGAAAGGACACGCAGGGAGAAACAATTTCTTTAATAAATGGCATAGCAACGCATGCCGGGAACCAGCTAGTAAAAATATAAGAATCACGCCCCAAGTAGGATAATTTTTTATAAGTTCTACGAGTAGGTATATATTATTATGATTGAGTAACAACTCGATTGAACCTGTCCGTCGTACATAAAATAACTTCATCTGCACATCTAACACCGCCTAAAAGGTGGAATTTCTTTTTCCTTAAACCCTGTGAACTCCGCTGATTCCCCAAGTAAACATTATTTATTTCCACGCAGGTGAGCGTCCGCGTCCTGGGGGGCTCGGGGTTCGGGGCGCGGGGATCCGTCTTGTTATCTCGCCTTCAAAGGATCAGACGGATGTGGAGCAGGATCAGTGCTCACAATCAGAGCCGTGTAACGTCTAACGAGTCTTTGAGGCCTCCAACACCTGGTGACGGCGCGAGAATACGCCGAAAGCGAGATAAAACGTTTTGTTGTTTTTCTCATTAAGATTCTCGGAGGTATATTACGATAAAATAAAGAAGTAGATATAAGTTTGCAGAAGTTGGGCGCGAAGGAAAATGCTATGCTGTTGTGAATCAAAACATTTTGAGATATTGTTGAAGAAATGTTTTTGCCTGCGTAAGTTGATAAACCTAAGCCCGGTTAAGTTGTTGTTTTGTATTGAGTAAGGATTTTATTTGCATACTTTGGTATTTTTTATATATTGAATATTCTTGCGGTGCTTAAAGTTAAATACACTTGTTTAAATCTTGGCATAATAAACTTAAAGTAACTTCTTTCCATATATATGTAGAATTTATTTAACATACAAATATACGGCGCTTGTGTTCATGCAATATCCCTTTGCAAAATCAGATTAGCCCGACGACATATTAATTTTATATTTTAATTAAATGAAGACAATATTAGCAAAACTCAATCGAATATCTGGAAACAAAAATCAGAAAAATATATTTGCACCCCTGAGATTCGAATCCAGGAACTTTCGCTTTCCGCGCAAATACGTTAACCACTGAACGAAAGATCCTAGGTTCGAGTCCCAGAGGTGCAAATATATTTTTCAGATTGTTCTGTTTCCAGATTTTTGATAGAGTTTCGCTAATATTGTCTTCATTTAATTAAATATTACAATTTGATGTTTTACTCATAAAGTAAAAAAATAAAACTAAAAATATTCATCCTAGATGTGCAGAAAAGTCAATAGATGTCGCATTTTAAATAAAATGGATAAAAATTTATCTAGTCACCATCTAAAAAGCATTTAGTTCAGCTTTTAATCTTGCAATCATACATTAAATTAGTAGCCAATAAAATATGCGTCAAGAAAATTAAGATAAAGGAAAGAAAGCGAATGGTCCTGGGTTCGAGATGCAAATATCTTTTTCTGATTTTATGTTTCCAGATTTTTATTGAGTTTCGCTAATATTGTCTTCATTTAATTAAATGTAACAATTTGAGGTTTTACTCATAAAGTTAAAAAAATAAAAATAATTTTATCTTCCCTGAAATACCCGGTTGCCAAACCAGATTAGCAAGAAAGCCATATTAATGCTAAGTTGGTTAGTACAGCATTAAATTGGTTCAATTCCTATCTTAGCGATAGGACAAAACAAGTAGAGATAAATAATAAGTTAAGCATAAGCAAACGAATCTCTTTTGGGGTTCCACAAGGTAGTGTACTTGGACCTGGACCAATATTGTTTTTAATCAACATTAATGATTTGTGTAATTTAGATATTCCAGGTAACATTTTTAGTTTCGCAGATGACACTGCTTTAATATTTGGGTGTAAAACCAGCAAAGATGCTTTTGACAAATGTGATTCAGGATTAAGAATAATAAAGATCTGGCTAAATAATAAATAACATCTTAACTTTGAATACTTTCATCAAAAACAAAATATGTTATTTTTAGCATATCATCAAAAAGTCAGCCTTCTGACACTCATAATCTAATTATACACAATTGTCTGCAAAATTGTAATTGCCACCCTTTAGAAAGAGTAGACTGTATTAGATACCTAGGTGTAAATATTGATAAATTTTTGAGATGGAACTACCATTTTGATATGTTAACAAAAAATATCAGGAAACTTACCTATATTTTTAAAGAACTTCGTCCTATATTGGATAAAGAGAAATTAAAATCTGTCTATTATGCCTTAGTCCAATCTCAACTTTAGACAGGATCCCCAATTTGCTATTTCAAATCAATGCAATATCTCTCAAAAAATTTATTCTTATCTTATCTCATGTTATCTTAAGTCATGTACAAAAAATATATCGTTATCTAATATATAGGAATCTAATGTTATGTGTATAAAACAGCTGTACATCACTAAAATAATTTGCAGATTTTTTATCAGTACTAAATCTGCAGAAAGAACCCAACAAATTAGCTAAATTTAAAAAGAATGTTAAGATATTTGTGTTGACAGAGAATTGGCATAATGTTTTTTCATCTTTGCCCTTTTTTTAAATAAAAAGATTTTTTTTTAAATAAGATTTGTTTCTGAAAAAATTTGATTTTTTTTAAATAATTAGATTTTTTTTGAGTTTCATTTGCCAAAATCGGAGTGTCACCCTAGTTGTTTGAACTAGCTTTGTTTCTTGGTGGGTAGGTATAGTAATTAAGGATTTATTTATGGTCAATATTGTTACAAATCATACTCAAATTACCCATCCGGTCACTAAAATAATTTTTTTTCTTACTTTCTCCGTATAATATTTTAGTGTTTTGAATATAATGTTTTGTATTTTAATGTTTTGTGTGTAAATGCTTCACTCAAATTTATAAATCTTAACCTCAATACAGGTTATTAGTCGTAGTGAGGTTAATTTTTTTATGTAAAAAATACAACATATGTACGGTGAGAAATTATAAATAAATAAAAAATACAATGCTACCTTCTCTAAAATACCCCAGATTAGGGAAAAGACATATTAATTTTATCTTTCCTAAAATAATCCGTTGTAAAACCAAATTAGCACGAAGAAATATTGATTTTATCTTCCCTAAAATAATCCGTTGCAATAACAGATTAGCCCGAAGAAATATTGATTTTATCTTCCCTAAAATAATCCAATGCAAAACCAGATTAGCCCGAAGACTAACTTATTAATGTTATCTTCCCTAAAATCCCCGGTTGCAAAACCACATTAGACCGAAGACATATTAAATTTATCTTCCCTAAAATACCCTGTTGCAAAACCAGATTAGCCCGAAGACTTATTAATTTTATCTTCCCTAAAATACCCCGTTGCCAAACCAGATTAAAGCGAAGACATATTCATTTTATATTCCCTAAAATATACCTTTCATTACTAACAACCTTTAAAGAGAGCAGGTTGCTTCAAAAGATTAACTATTATTATAAAATCTTGGCAAAAGACATCGACATGAATATATTGAATATATGTATATAGTTTTCCTGTAATATGTCAACAGACATCTACAGTATTTGCTTACATTGTGCCATGCCACACTTGCACAGTTTTGTATTTTTTATTCCGCCGATAACAATATTTCCATTCTTACTTTTATAAAATTTCTTCTTTTTAAAACATGAGAACATAGGTGTCATATTTTTAAGAATGGTTAAAAACTTCCACTGAAAACGTCATATTTTATTTTTATTATTTTATTATGTTATTATTTCACTTGTGTGTAGTTTTTTTTTAAATTACATTGATCACCTACTAAAACGCAAGATTTCAAATAAACTAATTATATTTTGTGTTGCGAATTCTACTACCCGCTTTTGCCAAAACCTCCTAGATCACTTTTCTATTTATTCTTACTTATTAAATTATTTTTAAATATTTTAGTAACTTAAAAAATAAAAATAAAAATAAAAATTTTGGAGGTTTTCATCCAAATTAGAAGGCTGATTGCATTCAGTGTCCCGGCCTTGAGATCTAGGAGGTTTTGCTTTCGCCCGACTTCCAGCACATTTTTTTTATTGTTCAATTGAATAATTTGAAACACGCAATATGACGTCTTTTTGAAGAAAAAAAAACTTTCGTTAAAACCTCATTTTTCGTGATGGAAATGACATTGTGAACTATAAAGAGATAAGTTTACGTAGTTTAACTAAAGCAAAAAAAAGCATTTCCTATTTTCATGATGCCAGAGCTAATATTAAGCCAGAGCTAATATAAAATATATATATATTATACTTCAAACTGTCTTGAAACTAAACTAAGACTCCATTTAATTTTAAAAAATAGCATACAACTACTGTGCTTCTAGATTATAGAATTCACTTCCCTCTATCTCGTCTACAGATTAGTTCCTGGTTCGGGAGAGTCGTTATCCCCGGCCCGGCTGTGCTCCTGTCACTTCCGATCGTGCATTACGAAGACCAAGCAGTCGTATTTGCTTTGTATTTACACAAATCTCACAGGGTATTATCATAAAGCAGGCCGAATCTTCGTGTTGACACGTTAGCAGGGTTCGGTAAATATGACAAAAGCTTCAAATTGCTGAAATAACATCGGGGGACGAGTTCCAAATTGTAACTACGACCTCTTCATGTTTAACTGGGATATTTATACAATGTTCCCTAAATTGTGCTGTTGTTGCTATATTTGAAAATATCATCAATTTTAATGATCGACACAATATATATATTTTTTGCATCTCTACATCTTACACAAGAGGCCGGGAGGAAAACAATTTTCCTTTGGTTTTTTTTATTTATTTATTATTTTTTTTTAAATTGTCTCCACACAGGAGGCCCTGAGGAAAATAATTTCCCTCAGAGCCTATGTCATCTTTGTAGATGCTGTGTAGAGGGTCTTTTTGAGGAAAGGAAGAAGTGAACACGGGTCTTGAAGAGAACTTGTTGTAGGAGGGAGGAAAGACAGAGGCCGGCAAATCGTTCCACAGCCGAGCTGTTGAACTCCAGAACGAGTTATAGAAACGACCCGTTCTCATGTGACTAATGTCAACCGTATGCAAATGTTGGGCGCGTGTTTGGCGTGTTTCCCGACTATGCACCGGTGCCGAGGGGATCAATAACGCTAGTTCCTCAGAGCATCTTCCATTGTAATACCGGTAAAACAAGGACAGCATTCCCATCTGACGCCTATGATCTAAAGATTGCAGTCCATCTGATAAGATATGGTGATGTTGTATGAAGAGTATTTTTAAAGAAATCTCTAAACGTAGCCGAATCACTAAGGGTTACCTATGGCTGGAGTGATGTTGATCCAATAAATGGTTCAATTGGGCAGCGGTACCCACACCCGTCTCTCAAATTGAGATGTAAATAATATTATTAACACAATTTCATAATCACGTAAAATGGCACATCCATACTCAACTTATTATAAATGCTCTGCGCCTGGAGTCGAACTCACAACTTTCTGTTTCATAGTTTTACGCAAATTAACATGCTACTAAAACAGAATTTTTGGTTTGTAGATAATTTAATATTAAAAACATGAAATAAATTA
Source organism: Limnephilus marmoratus (assembly GCA_917880885.1). NCBI lineage: Eukaryota > Metazoa > Arthropoda > Insecta > Trichoptera > Limnephilidae > Limnephilus > Limnephilus marmoratus. The sequence goes on along the minus strand of OU862912.1, from coordinate 27,813,044 downwards.
GAATTGTGAGTAAAAAATCTTTAACCGAAAGTAAAAAATCTCAAACTGTGGAATCATGTAAATTAGATGAACCTTCTGACTGAAATTTTCATCACGAGCATTTGAGCTTTTAAACAAACTTCAAAATATGTTCAAGTGACAAAAAAATTAGACAAGATGCCATAATATTTGTTCCAACAGAAAATCTCAAAAAGTCTAATTTATACCGATTTAAAAGAAAACTTAAGTCGCCAATTTAGGTAAGACTCCTGACCCCATACGGACATCGCCATTGATAAACTGCTCACGAAAAATTCGCCATTTAAATTTAAAATTAAATTTATTTTGATTAATTTCAACAGGAAAGGAAAAATTGAGATAACTTAGGACACATGGACACACTTCTCTCATTTTTGTCTCTTCAGTAATTTGTTCCATAATTTTACATAAAAATTACCATTCTGCTGGTACGGCACGGAGTGCGTATCACGTGACCCGCTAGGCTGTACTCAACTAACCAGTGACAACGGGTGATGGAAAAATATTTTTTTTGGTTTACATCGAAAAAAATATCTATACATTTACTCTAAATAAGCTCTAGAATCTCCGGGTACGTGCTGTTACCATTGATGTATTACATTTGTATGGCTGTTACACTCTGTGTATAAACATTTTAAAGGAAAATAAAATGGTTTTTTTTGTAAACTAATATACGTTTGAGTAAAAGATTGCATCCCTGGTGCCGTCATCTTTTTCTTCTTATTGGCGCTGTCAGCGCGGGCCCATTATCTCAAATCCAAACACACCGTATTTACACTGGCGGACAAGTTACCCAATAAACCCGACCCTGAACGTGTTGCTCGCATTATTATTTATTATATTCATAAACATTGACAGCTCATCAATATTTATCAAAGGAGAAAAACACAAAATTCAAGGCTGATTGTAAGACCCCCTTGTGATTTTAATGAGTTCGTGCCCGATTCAACAATTTTTTTTTGAATAAGAGTTTTATTTTTAAATGTCTCCGGTCATACACACAAAACGGGTAGATTTTGAGAAATTAGAAATTTGAGAAATTAGAAATTAGACTTCGTGAATATTATAAATTTGCTGTACTTCTCGGTTTCGCCAAGGTTACAACTCTATTTTTCTTAAATCTATTACGAATTCTTTAAACTCATTACGAATTGCATTAGTATAATATGGAAAAATAATAATTTTTTTACCTGAACGATGTTAGGAAGCCCGAAACCGCTGTTTCCCCAATATGTTCAATAAGGTAAGAGTTGTTTACCTGAAAGCAAAACAAACAAAAATATGTATTAATATCTTAGATTCATTAGAAAGTGTAACTTCAATGATAAATACATACATTAGTAAACAAATTTGACTTATTTTTTCACAGATAAATAAAAGTTTCAAAACTCCGTAGGTTCAGATAAAAATGACGCTAAAAAATAATTTGGTTGACCAATAGCTCTTTAATTAAATCTGTATAGTTTCATGACGCTAGAATTCGACACAGATTTTTTCGCTTCATAATTAACAAATTATATTAAATGTTGTCAATAAAAATTTTAAATAAGATGCTTGCAACGAATTTCGAATTTTACCTTTTTTAATAACTAACTTATACCTACATCTTTATTCTGTTACCTGCATAAATCTCAAAAACCTACAGGATTTATTACATGTCTGAAATCTTGATGAAAGTTTCTAAGAATCTTGGTTTTTTTGAGAAAATAGACTCCGATAAAATAAATATAAAATAAGAAAAAAAACAATAATAATTGAAATTAATTCATAAGCATTTATAGGGATGTGTGTGTATTCGAAACATTCCATGGCATTGAAGTAACGTTTAGTTTTTTCCCTCGGGAGGTTTTTTCCCCCTCTTTATAATAAAATATATACCAAGCATAAACAGCTCAGGTAAGTAGCAGAACCGGAAGAAATTACAAAAAGCATTTTACAAACATATTTTTTTTTAAAGTTGATGTTTTGTTACCAAAATTGTAAATTTTAGTCAATTTAAATAGTATGTTAACGGTGCATAATTGTTTTGTAACCCGTTTTAATGTAAAAGATGTTTATTGTGTATTTCAAGCGATTTGTACAGTAAAGCAATAAATAAATAAAATCCAAATAAATGGATTATTTCTGAACGTATCCAAAAAATAAAATCTGTTTTTGAGAGATTTATTATTTCGAAAAAAACATATATTTTTAAAATATAATTTTTTTTAATTTAAACATAAAAATGTTGAATTTAAACATAAAGAATTTTAAAAATTGGTATTTTTTTCTAACTAGAATTATAGATAACGAAAAAAAAAATAAAAACACGTACCTACATTTTTGTTATTAATTTTGGGGTATTCTGCCGTGTTGCGCTACCTCCTCCTTTAGCCAACTTTTCGGACAGCGTTACAGTGTCCATCATCAGGGCATATCACATCTGATATGTCCGAAACGTTGGCTAAAGGAGAAGGTAGCGCAATACGGCATAACACCCCAAAAACAAATAACAAAAATACTTTTGGCCGTGAAAATCTAAAATCATATCTGACGTACCTACATATTTTATTAGACAAATGTATCATAAACTATGTAATGTTAGATATTATTATTGGTGCATACCAAGTTATTTGTTTTCATTACATCAATAATGACGCCACAAGGTATATTTGCGAAGTTTAAAGAAGTGTATAACTATTTTCTTTTTTTATTGCTTCTTTTGAAAATAATTAATAAAAAAATCCCATAGTTCATAATTTCTTTTCAAATTGCGGACGAAAACGTTGGTTACATAAACGTGTAGATACATTTATTTTTATTTTGTGGTTAATTTTTAGATTTTTATAAAGTGCTTGGTTTTTTCTCTTTCTAATACTGTTTAGATCGGTACCACGCCAACTCAGAATCAAGTCAACTCAACACCTCTTTGAAAAGTCATTTGAAAAAAATAATTTTAAGAAGGCCCTTAACCCTTACCTAACGTAACCTATTTGACCAATTTTTTTCTTTTTTTATCATCAGTTGTAATGACTTTTCTGAAGAGGTTCTGAGTTGGTTTGATTCTGAGTTATCCGGTCACCGTTTAGATCGTATTTCTCACTGGGATAGCAAGGGAGACACAACGATTTCTATGAGATAAATAATATAATAGTTCTTCCCATAAGCTAACAAATTAGCCTGAGGGGTAAATTTCGTAGGAACATGCAATATCATGTAGTTTCTGCAGTATATATAGATGAACGAAACGAAATGATCCATAGTAATAACGTGACCAATGACCGTGAAAAAAACCAAAATGAAAAAAATACTGTAGAAAATTTATACCTGTTACTTTAAGTTATCGCTCTTAAAATGAACAGTGGGCATTGCGAAATATTTCCATTTCATAGCAGTTATGTAACATAAACCACATATTTATAACAGAAAAATCATATCGTATCGAATAAATGGACATAGGGGCGTGCCTTATGAAATGTTCTATTGACGTAGCACAAAGCTGCAGAAAAATAACTGAGTTTTTGCAGCATAAATGGACATCCAATTATTTTCTTCGTGAAAAATTTCCCGGAGTAATCAGATAAAATAAAAGAGATTTCCCAACAAAGTTTTGTCATTGATAATCTCCTTTATCGATAGTTGGTCGGAAGTTTCCGAGAGAGCGGGACGGGATAATGGAAAATAGTGGGCGGGAAGGAAACAGAATTATAAACCATACTGAAAACAGAACGGAATAAATTGACGCAGTGCCTGCTATCAGCACCTAACACATTTGGTACAAAACTAAACTATACTTTTCAGGGGTAGAAAACATTTTATAATTTATTTTTTATAATTGGCAAAACTGTGATGATTTTACAATGTGTATAACACGAATGAAATGTTCTGACGTAGATATTATAAGTGTATTTTATTTAGTTTTAAATAGTACATAGCAAATAAAGCTAGTATTAACCGAAATCTATAGCTGAAATGCTTATTAAATCACATTTGAATACTAAATCCTCGTAAATATCTATGTCAATTGATTTTTAAAAACTTCAAGCAACACAACAATATTGATTAATGTTTTCATTGCACTTTAGTAGACAAAAAATGGCAGGTTATATTTCCATCTCGATCAATCATAAAATTTAATTAACGTATATTTTTTTTTTTAAATATCTTATTATAGATAATAACTTTTGAAGGATATACCCATCAATGTAATATGGCATTGAAGAAGAAGATAAAAGTAATAAATCTAAACAAAATATGAAAAAAATAAGACCCACTAATCGAACACCGGTTCTATATAAATTATGACAAGTTATACCAATTAAAAACTAATTATTCATTTAGGCTTTTAAAAAAAGGTCAGGTTCCTATATAAATAAAATCGGAAAATTTTATCCGAGATAGGTTACAAATAAATTCGTTAGAACTTTTTGTTTATTTGAAAACTAGCAGACCCGGACACACGTTGCTGTGGCTTAACGAAATACAACGCCATTACCCAACCTTTATAAAATCCACACCACCCGCTTGCCAGCTGCCCGCTGCCTGAGTTGATTATTTGAATTTCTCGGCTTTTCTCTGCTATAATACCAATGTATTATACACATAAACTAATTAACTCGCCACTAATTATACAATGCTTGCAATGCAACACAGGATATTTGAAAAGGGAAAATCAAATACCTACTTACTCTAGGACATCTATTTTTCAATTTCTTCCGTAGAAAGAATTTCAAAAGTGGCTATAGTACGGCCCGCCAGCCATTTTAAATCGCACAAAAATATGTTTTCTTTGAATTTCTCGGCTTTTCTCTAATATAATTTAAATGTATTATACATATAAACATTCCTCTTCAATCACTCTATCTATTGGTGAAAAAAGTATGAAAATCCGTTGCGTATTTTAAAAGATTAACGCGCACATACATTTTGAGCGACTTCATTTCATAATATGTAAGGATGATGTAGTAGCCCAAAATGTGGGTAAGATTAGTTGAAGTAAGAATTATTAAATGTAAATGTGAAATATGAGGTCGACAAAAATAATTTAAATAAATTGATCCCAATGGCCGAGTTTGTCCCGGTATGACAAGAGATCCCGGTATCGACTCCCAGGGGTGACTGTTACCTTTAAATTTTTCTGTTTCTTATTCATTTTCATATTTCGTTTAGATTCATTTTTTTTATGTTCTTTATTCAGTAAAGTTTATACATTACAGTAAATGGATAATTTTTTGGCCATAACACTAGGCACATGCCCGTGTTGTAGTGGCCATTGTATATATATCGATATTACAGTGGCCATTCGTTGTATCTTTTTCTCGAAATCAATATTTTAATTCTTTTTCAACCTCCGAAGCGTTGGGGTCGTTTGAGAGTAGTTAAGAAAGTTTTTGTTATTGTTTTTGCTCTACGTTCGTACATATTTTATTTTTTTTCGAACGAAAGACAAAATTCCCTGATTATAAATAACCTGGCAATAATTGAAAATCTACTACCACCACAGTTAGCGGGAAATGTTCTTGTATCGTGATGGAGGTCTTAGACAGCCGCGGAAGTGAACACACGATGCATAGGTGGGACCCAAACGCGATGCCAACTCGGCTACCGACGAGTAAAATAAATACACATTAACATTTGAGAAAATGGTGGCGACTTTGAGAAACTTTGAAGGTTACAGGTCCGATTTCCTGCGCAAAATATATTAACATGTATTTAAAGCAGTGATACTCGATTTTAAGATCGGTGTAACGTAAATATTATTGGTTTTATAGCTGTGGTGTAGTACAGACATCTTTATAAACTTATCACGGTCTCCAACTGCATGAAGCAGAGACGAGGCGTTCATCGTGGTTCAGTTCTTCAATTCCTCAACCGTGACGATTAAATTGTCGTCTTCCGATTCCACTTGTTCCTTCAATGCGAACTCTTACAATAATTGGTCGAGGTCATACTACTTTTTCTTTTACTTCTTAGGATGTGGTCAAGGTATGCAGTTTTTTATCATCTTAATCAGTTAATATAGAAATTTTACTACTATAGACACAATGATAATATTTTTGGTTACCTGGTTTTGCCCTATATCAGGAATTCAATTTTCGGATTCTCTTTTCTTGTTTTTTAAATATTTATTAAAGTGAAAACTTCTATAGCGCCGTTGTGATTTGAAACTCGATGAAACGAAAAATAGTGACACCAAAAAGAGACAAATACATACATCTGTAGGTTTTAGCTTGCGAGAGAATGAGATAGTATAATCGATCTCCTCTTTGTGCGGTGCTTCGTAACCTACCCACTCTCGTCTACTTTAGTTTTCTGAAGGTATCACTTCTGTTTTTTTTTTAATTTATTTTTTAATTTTTATATTATTTATTCATTCATTTGAGATACAGCAAGACAGTAAGTAGGATATGTTTTACGTATTCAGATACAAATGTCCCTAGACGTCTGCAATTCTGCAGCATTCGCAAAAATAAATACATAAGTATAAAATTTTGAAGTTCTATAATGGCAAACCAATTCACCTATACTTATGCCGTTTATAATATTTTTTATTAAAAACAAAATCACCCTGTGTTGGCCGCCATACAATTTTTATATAAAATAGATAGGAAATTTATGAGATTGAAAATAATATCGGTACGTTATCACATTTATGAAAATAATTAAAAATGAAACAAATTTACAAAAAATATAACCCAAAAAAGATGAAAAGAACAGCATTCTTAGCTTGAATAAAAATTATCAGGACGGGTTGTTTCAGAAAATTTGAACAATTTCAAATTTAATATTCAAGTTTTGAGAATGTGTTATTCAATTTCTGTTATTATTTCAGTTTTGTGAAGCAACTGGTCCACACTGTTATAATTACAGAACTTGAATAGAACTTTCACATAACTTGAAAATAAACTTTGAAATTTTATGAATTGTTTAAGTTTTCTGAAACAACCCATTAATACTGTTTTTCAGGTACGGAAATCATAGAGATATCTTTTGAAATAAACTATATTATTAGAAACTATATTTATGACAATGTGCGTTTTAGCAAGATCGTTATATGACAGAGATCTTTTAGACACAGGATTAAAATATCCAATGTAAATTAATGTAATGTAAGTAATGTAATTGGTAAAAAAATTGGTTCAAAATGTGTTAATATTTCTTGAGAAGAATTGTTTGCATCGACTCATAAATTGCATACAGAAAAAGCTTACCTTTATAGAATTTGTTTTTTCAATACACAGATTTTTTACTTTTTAAGATTATTGAGACTCGAGACAAGTGCGCTTCAAACCATTCGTAATTATCTTGTTTACGTTTTACAAATAAGTCGCATTTTCAAATAATAATATAATCTCGTGGCTCAGTCTCGCTGCCCCCTTCTGCCATTAAATTCCTTGCATAATATTGTGGTTTTACATCAGTTATTTGCATCGGTCTAATTTTGTTCACAACAAGAAAAGCCATTAGTTTGAAAACTTGGTAATGTATTCGTAGCAAGTATCCTATACTCGTAATTAACCAACAACATTGACCTCTTCTCTCAACATTTGGATATTTAACGAGCGGAGGCCGGTATACGTTACACGGGTAATACATAAGCTACCCCGACAGAGGTCTGAAGCAAGCCAGTGGGCTATGGGTCCTCATCCCCTATAGTTGTGGGTCCCTGACCTAAGCCATTCTGTATGCTCCTTAATACAGCATATGTGTGTACTGCGGGGTGAGGCCTACCGATACTCTCTTAATTAATAATTAAGTTCACTCTGCCCGAACAACTTCAACGAACTTGATATGAAATAAGTTCGCCCATCGATCGTCTTAGACTGTATAAGATTACGGAATATATTTAATCAAATAGCGGTGGAAGTAGTATTAAGAAGTTCATTAATATAAACGAGGGTGTCAAGCGATGGACGTGAGAAGATGCTGAGAAATAGCGTTGCAGAAAACATTAAAGAAGTTCCGCCTTCTCTTGATAAAGTGCAACCCACTTGCATTTTTCTGGACTAACTGCGACGAATTTGCGAAATACGACATAAAACAATGGGAGAGAAAGACTTTGATCAAACTTATTTATGTAAGCACACAACGGAGTATTATTAAGATTCGTTATTACGTGAATAAATAATGTCTTGAGCAATTACACTAAATGAACGGAAATGTTAAAATAATAACAATCAAAAATGAGTAAAGAAGTGGGAGGCATCACTTCTTTGGCTAAGGCCTCCAAAGCGGAGAATCGCTTTGATTTGACCGTATGGTAGCATTTATAATTTTGCTGAGACTCTCTTTGAATTTCGAGAAAATCTTTGCTGACGCGTTCCTCAACGACGATCAAGGGTTAGCATTTGTGCCTCGGCCAGTAAAAAAATAACTAAATCAAAATTTCTAAAAGACTATAACGTTTTTTTTTGCTGCAAACTTCGTATATGTTGTGCCCCAGAATTCGATCAAAAGAAAAGGGGAAAAGTTAGAAACTGACTACTTTTCGTTGCGTCTCCAAACCGATTTGCTTATTCCAGTCAACACTACAGGTACGATAAATTAAAAATTCACACCTTAGCGACCAAAGATTGTTAGCGACCAATTATCCGAGTGGTGACTTTAAAGCATGTTACCAAACCTTCGTGGTTGCTTGACAAGATATGTTAGACTGTGGCCATACCTCACACGAAATGGTTCCAAACATTTGAAGGTTGTTCTACACGAAGCATTCAATCTGAATGTTACAACATGTTTATCAATTTAAATACATTATTGAATCAAAACTAAACTTAATAATGATTTCTCAGTACGTTTGTAAGTTACTAATATCCCGGCAGTATCGGGGCAGCATGAGTTAAGCAGACAAGATAACAACCAACTTTGGGCTGCTCCGGTTCCACGACTTCGTATCAGTATTAAATAATCTCATAACAATCTCAACAGGCAATCGAACCGGGGCCGTTGTCGAGAGTTCAGTTCACAAGACCTCTAATCTTGGGGAAGCTTCCATGAGATACTGCCGAATGCCGGTATCTGCAGCCCCGGTGGAGGGTGTGGGGGGGGGGGGGATAAACTGTTACAATACGGGCGGATAATACAATTGAGAGAATGCAACAGACTTATATAAAACAAATAAAAAAATCACTTAAATTTAGGTATCTGCTCATGTTGCTTGCGGTAGTTTATTAAAAGTTGATGATATTTTTGAGATTCGGGAACAATTTCAGAAAAGGTAAAAATATCACAATCTTAGTAAGTCACAAAATAACAATTAATCATATCGACTTAAAATCACGTGTTTTTGTGGGGGCTGCATGGGAGCAACTTCATAACTCTAAGCAACGCCTCACTTCATTTCAAGTCGATTTCACGTTATTTTCCAAGGGGGTATAATATGGAATATCAGTCCATATTTATTTTCGTTCATACATCATCATCATCACGAAGAAACACTTTTGTTTTTAAAGAGATATAGGAGCTCTGTACACGGCTAAAACGCTACCGAAGCCAACCCAAAATTTTGAAAGCTGTCAAGCCTTTCTTATAAAATATCAGCATTAGAAGAAAATAGTGTACTTTTCACTAAATTTACATGTTTCCTAATATAATGTGTTTTATCCATCAAACAATTAAGCTTTCATCAATAAGATTGAGTCTCCTGCCAAACATTAAGAATTTTGGACGAATTATAATTACGCTATATATGTAAGTATATAAGTAAATATTCAAAGATGGCATGGAGGCACCGACACATTGAGAAACGATACAAGACGAAGAAGAATAAAACTAGTCCCACACGAGCGCTATACTCTCATAATATACGCGGATATATAATTTACATTGGGAATGAACGCAAACGATATGGTGAAACAGGACATAAAAAGATCGTGTAAGTTAGTAATAACGGCTATTGTAAATAATAAGTTGGTTAAAAAATCATGTGTAAATTTAAAAATAAAAATCATGAAGAGTTTAAAAAATCATAATATAAATTAAAATATCATTATAAATGAAAGAATCATGTAAGTTAGTAACAAAACTTATTGTAATAAGTAAGTAAAGGATATGTAAGAAAGAACGCAAGATTTATACAATAGTAGACTTAGAGATATAGAAACTAAGAAATGAAAGAAAAATAAGGAATGAACGATTTATAAAATAGCAGACTATATAAAGTAAACATATTTGGGACTTTTGTAGCAGTTTAAGGTAATTTTTTAATTTGGGCTTAAATAAATAACTGCAAGTATATTTGCCTTTTAAAGGTAAATACGTAGAAAGAGCAAGTTTCATTTCCCACGTGTAATTTAGGATAGACCGCCACTATGCTGAACCTTGACATGAAGTGTTTTATTTACTTGACCGAGTCAGGTCTTTTTCGGGCGTTCCCAACTTCCACCGTTAACTTCGGGTTCAAATTTTTTCAAAGAATTTTTTTTTAGAATTTTAAAACTCTTCATATTTCTGTTATAAAAACAATAGCTGTATAAAAATAAGCAACCTTTTAAAAAACATTGCATCATTACTGTAATTGGTCAGTAGGTACAATGATTTCTTTCGTCGTTGAACCGGGGAGCAGAGTAGTCAGCTTCCGGGAAGAGTAATAAAGGAATGAAGTAGTTCCCATTTGGTGTTTAGGTATCCTTTTTGGGTTAAATGGAACGGAGCGCGCGGTGCGATTTACTTATTTGTAGGGCTTGAATCAAGATACGCGAGGCTCTATTTCCAATCATGAGAATATCAGCCGATGCGATGTAACGGAAGGTTACGTGGTCCGAAAAGGTCAAGATGAAGAAGTTCAGGTCTATGAAAGTAGACCACAATTTATTGGTGTTTTGCGAAATTGTGTAGATGATTCGACCAGAAATCTATTCAAGAGTGGTGTGCGTGTAATAAACAATAATTGTAGAGTTACTGAACTCCTCACAAATACGTGGACGCGAGTGTGTTAATAAAGCTTGCACTTCCACAAGACAAAATAAAGTATGTAACAAACAACGTTTCAATTAATTTTATATGTATGTTTCAATCACATCTTGTAACCACTACTGATAAAAAATTGAGTAGAACAAAAACTCCCATTCCTACCCCATTAGGTCTGACGGAATAAAATTAGCATTGCTTTTCGAGAAGAATTTCTTAGTTAAAGCAAAAAAAAATATTAATTTGGGAGTCGGGTTTGGATACCGCTTCCCTGGAAACCATTTATTGGATAATCAACACCCTTGCCATTAATCATCCCAGTTGGTTCAGTATGTTTAGTGACATAGCAAGGGTGCCCGGGTTCATGGGGTGCTGGTTGTCTAGTTTCTTGTTTCTCAACGTACGCATTTGGCCATATACTGCGTGGTGGACCGAATTGAGAGAGACCGATCGAGGAAGATCATTTTAATTCTCCAGCCGAATTTTCGCGACCCATCATCGCCTTGCAACGCAAAGAATTCGTATGTCGGACACTCCTGCACACATTGACCTCCAGATCCCTACCGACCCTACCCTTTCCTTCCCAGAACTTACTCTCCCTAAAAAGTCCCTCCACACTGCATCCCCAAAGATGAAATAGGCCCTGAGAGATTTTTTTCCTATGAAACTAACGTAAAAAAGCTGGCAATTTGATCACAACTTCCATTGTGATCTATTGAGTTTCAAAATAGCCGTGACATGATATCAATACAATAGAAGTCCATTATTTTTGCTCTACTTGGTTCAATGTTGCGAAGTGCGAAAAAGATTCTGAATTTTTGTTGAGACTATTTTAATGATTTATTGGTGTTAATGTGTATTTATTACTATCATCCAAATTCTAGACAAAGACGGGTAGTAAAACTAGTAAAATCATAAACTTGTTCTTCCTGAATAATAACGCACATGATTTATGATTTTCTGTTTAATGCATCTTTTGCCTTCCTCAAGACTTGACTGCTTCATCAGAAATACAGTGTTATGAGACATACCTGACTTACTTTAGCCAGAGATTCCTTTGGAGTAAAAAACTCTGAAGAAATTTTGGTTCTGTTTTTTTTTCAAAAAAATTATATTTTTTCCACAAAAAAACGCGTGTGCTTTACCACACGACTGAAGTAAATCTTCTTTAGCTCCATCTATATGATAGGAAGAGAGAAAGAAAATGTGCGCACGTACTGCTCTCTCTTGCTGCTACAGTGTGATCAAAACAAAAATCACCGAACTCACAAAAACACGTCTAACCTTCGCGGCTGCCATAAACTAAACAATGAATACAGCTGAAAATTTTATCATACTTCAGTAGCATGTGGACCAACATAACAAAAAAAAATTGACAATCGGATTCTACAAACCCGCGAAATTTCAATATTCCCGTTATTTTTTGAACAACCCACGTATGTATATTAAAATAATTAGGATTAATTTATTGAAGTCTAAACCTGATTGTAATATACTCAATCAACGAAAATAATATTAATAAGTAATTGTGGATACTTATGTTTGTAATTCAAAAAAATTAAATATGAGATCAACACAATGTACCAAATTTAATTAGGCCTGTGTAGCACAATTGGAAGGGAATTGGTCCCGGTTAGAATAGATGATGAGGGTTCGAGTCTTAGTTATTTTTTTTTTTATTTTCGATGGAGCAATTCTGCATAAAGAATTTTCCCACGAAAATGGAATATCCAAACAACCCTACGCAAAAAATCACTTTGATTGGCCGCTCTTTTACGACATGAAAGAACAAACAAATAAACACCCTTTTGCAGTGATATTAAGGTTAGTTAGAATTTGATGCAAGAATTTCAATCCAGGTGTGGCAAACATAGTAACAAAATAAACTGTACTGCGTAGTCCGTTCTACCAATATCAACAGTACTACAGTATTGCCAACTGAGCTCCTTTAGAGCTAGATTTACCCTCCACACAGCATCTTCAAAGATGACATAGTAGGGAAATTATTTTATTATATTATTTTCCTTAGGTACCGGCTATTTTCGTATTAAAAACTTGGATCCCCTCCAGGATAAATGAAAACTCGCAGGAATTAGTTTCTTTATCCGTCGAATTTCTTATTAGCCACCTCCCTTCCCTCAAAATGGTAAATTTTCGGTTCGTACTAAGGATGTACATGATCTTAGTTGTTTTTTAGTTCCGTTTCGGGAGGTGTCGATTTAAAAATAGAGTTGTCAATGCTGGTCATTTATGATCTATTTAATGCACCTTTTGTTTCGAACACGATGATCATGTTCTAACTGACCACATGTGTGGGTGTTTGAAGTTGGTAGCGAGAAATTCACAGCGGCCCCTAGCGGTGGATTATTAAAACTGAAGAGCGCGTTTTACTACAACTTTATTACTGAGAGGCTAATTTAATGTTCGCTACTTAAGTAGCATAGTGTTTTCCAAGCATCAGAATCCGGAACTTGCCGTAAGACTTAAAATCACAAGGCTTTTATTAAAATTTCTTACTTTGTACCTTTCAACAAGACCATAAACTTCTTGGAAAAATTAATAGAGCAGGATGTGAGAAAATATTGTTGAAGTTTTTCATAAGAAAGCGCTAAGAAATCGATGCATCATTACATAGTATAAAATGAAGTCGCTCAAAATGTATGTGCGCGTTAATCTTCGGTTTTCATACGGTTTTCACCAATATATAGAGTGGTTGAAGAGGAATGTTTATATGTATAATACATGTAAATTATATTAGAGAAAAGCCGAGAAATTCAAAGAAAACATATTTTTGTGCGATTTAAAACGGCTGGCGGGCCGTAGGTACTATAGTCACTTTTAAAATTCGTTCTACGGAAGAAATTGGAAAATAGATGTCCTAGAGAAAGTAGGTATTTGATTTTCCCTTTTCAAATATACAGTGTTGCATTGCAAGCATTGTATATTTAGTGGCGATCGCTAACTATATTTATAAATAAAAAATAATAATAATAATATAGTCGATTCAAGAGGAATGTTTATATCTACAATAGATGCTTATTATAGTAGAGAAAAGCCAATGAATTCAAATATTCAATTCAGGCAGCGGGCAGCGGGCAGCTGGCAAGCGGGTGGTGTGGATTTTATAAAGATTGGGTAATGGCGTTGTGTTTCGTTAGCCACAGCAACGTGTGGCCGGGTCTGCTAGTTTTACTATATTATTATTCTACTCGACTTCGCCTGAGATTTGGGTTGAAATATTGTGTGGAGTGGAGCCTTCAAATGACGTCGCGTCGCCTGTTATTGACGTAAATCATTTGTCAATGTGATAAATTACAAATAAACTTTCACGAATATACGAAATGCCAAAATTTGATTCCCACAATAAATATATTTACATACAGACACACAACAAATCAGAGTTATAAAAACTAGGCACTCTCTTTATACTATCATGATCAATTGAAAAAGTGGCAAAAACAATGTGTAATGTTTTAAATTTCTGGTTGGAAACTAATTTTCATATAAACAGTATTAATCTGAAGTGACCATTACGACAATTATGGTCCTACTCATTACTTGGTTGCACAGAGTTAAAATAAACAATAATATACCTATATTTTAACGCAGTATCACGTTCATTGGTCAAATGCATTGTACTTACATATCGTATTGTATTAGTGATCAACGCGTATGTAAACGTGAATGTAACCTGCTAGCCATAAGTTGTTATAATATTTTGTCCAGTATACATGTAGTTGGTAATAAGATATAGCATTGTAGAAATTATATTATATACCTACTTGTAGAGCGCCCCTGATGTTATTTTTCAGAAAAACGGCGCTATACAAATCATCCAAACATTATGATTATTATTATTATAGCTTCCGAGCTAATGATGAAAATGCTCGTGAGAACTCAAACAGGTGCATCTCCCTGACAATTCCATTCCGCAACTTTTGCCGATTACATGACACTAGAGCTCACCTATCGAATCTGTTTGCTACGGAGATAAACAGATTATACTTATTACGATTTCGTCGTATCAATATATTAATAAAATTATTCATGAATCTGTTGTGGAAGTCAAGAAACGAACTTTTGAATGTACGCGGGCACCGAGCCGATCGTAAAACAAATCACCAAATAATCTTATCCCAACACAGTTCTACAAACTGCCAGAACTTCAGAAGGCAAAGTAAAAAAGGTTTAGCCGAACACGCAAATGTCTAGGTTTGGGTAAATAAAATATAAATTACGGAGGCAGTATTGAGGGGAAGAAAATCGCCTCAAAAGGCTGTATTTCCAGGGAGCACACGCAACGGCAGGCGTCTCTTTTTAAACGAGAAAAGTCGTCTTCCTTTCAGCGAATGAAAGTTTTTCCAGCCGTAGTCTAGAACTAACATAGTTAATTTCATTTCTACTGCAGCGAATCCGTTACTGAAGGCAACTGGAATCGTCAACTCGAAAATAAGTTAGAAAATGTTTACACACCGAACGATTAGTCATGTAGAGCGAACTAAAAGATATTTCATGACGACTGCAATGTTTACTGCTTTGAGTGGTACGTTGTTTTCTTGAAACCGGAGCCATGAGAAAAACAAGTTTTTGAGTATATGTAGGTTAAAATATTGTGATATAATACTGATAAATGCAAACAAAATAAATCCTTCATGGAACCAAAAGATGATTAGAGTCCTATATAATTAACGTCAGTCAATACAAAACAAAAACATACGTACAAATATGAGGATCTTAATCATAACCGTTAAATTCAATGCACCTACATTAAAAAAACTTACAGCAAAGTGGAATAAATATTTCTCCGTATCTTCTGTTTGTAATTAAAACCTTACCTAATGTTTACATTAAGTGCTATGGATGATTCAGAAGTTTGATGCACTACCTCGTTTTTTCTTGCTTTCAATTTAAAGGCATTAATGAAAATTAACTGCGCTCTAAATATTTTGCATAAATTAAACACTGTTACCGTGAGTTATATCTTCATATAATGATGTTTACTTTATTCCAACCCCAAGCTTTGATACTGGATATTTACATCGGTAATGAGACCGTTGATGTGTTTTATGAGTTTATTCTGTGACCTTGATTTTATGCGACCATACTGCGACTGTTTTACTGGTAGAAAAATAAAAGTTTGCATACTTGCATGCTTCTCCGATACTTTAAAATAACATTTATATTGGTTTATTAGGAAAACAAACAGTTATACATATTTTTATTAAAATAAATACATTTTATATGGTTACAAATACAAGAGAAGTTTCCGCTTCATATTATATATAGATAAACTTAGATGATTAAAGGAAACATAGGGTAGAGTTTGGTAGAAAAAGAAAATTAAAAAAATTAATAAACACAGATAAAATTATATACGATAGATAAACTCATTATAGAGCTTACACAAAGCAAATCAATTTGTATTACAAAATTCGAAATATGACTTTGTATACAGTGTGTTAAGGGATGTACATGACTTACTTTAATAATAGTTTGCTGACATTACTTTTTTTTCATCTTAACATGAAATCATGTAAAATCATTAGGTATTGAATAGCCATGGTGGCGGAGAGGAGTTTGACGGTTACTCGGCTGAGTGACCAGTGATTACAAGTGGAAGAATTTTTGTTGTTTGGTTTTTAAGAAAAAAAAATGAATATAAAACATCAAAAAATTTTGGTCATCACCGGAGACCAAAATTTAATTAGCATTTTTACTCCAAATAATGCCAGGAATCACTGCTTAAAGTAAGTTAAGTATGTCCCTTAACACTCTGTACCTATGTCATAATATCAGCTTTTAAGGATCATATTTTTATACCCCCTACGAAAATAAAAGATGTGAATCTAGTCATAAAAAGTTTCCGATCAAATTTTACATATCACCATCCTTAAAATACTTTTCAATGTGCGCTACTGAAATTACGATTTGAGTATAGCACATTAAATCCATTCAGGAATCCTAACCCTTCATTACAAAGCGTAGTAACTGCCGATAATATAAACTGAATACAAAAGTTATATCACTCAATCGATACGTTTAATCAACTATAAATCTCCTGTACGGCGTGTTTATTTTCATGTCTTCTCGGGCAGAGTTCGGTGCTATCAAGCCAGGGAGAGAATTATTCGTGTGTTGGGGTTGACAGGTGAATGAGGGGGGTAGTGGTAGGTGTCTTGGGGTCGGGAGTGTTTAATCTAGGATGCCCCCACAACACCCCTTGCCCCCTTCCCCAGCTCGCAGTGGGACTATCTCCTTACGCCTCAATTTAAAGCACCCTTTAGATTAACCCCGATTGTAACACTGTTTACTGTCATTGTTGATATAATAACCTGTTTATGGGAAAATTTAAGTGCGGCTTTGCCGCTTAAAAATCCGTTGTATTTGACATTCACGACACAGTGAATAATAAATACACACGACATATAACCTCAATTTTCTGACACACCGTTAAATTTTCCGCATAGATTTAATCGAGTTTATGTCAGGAAACGATTTTCTTCCTAATCCAAAATATGATCCACTCAACAATTCAGATTTTCAGGTACATACTCTTCTCATATTTATTACTCGATGTTCGTCTATTCAACATGTTTCATTCAGATCCTATAGTACCTACCTTAAGATTAAACCAAATGCTTCCATATTATGGTACTCCCGCTTTGTATTGTAGAAATAAAGCATAACCATGAAGCCGGCCGAATGAAAAAGGAACTGGTAGGTATAAGGAATAAAGATGAAATGGAAGGTAAAACCTTCTTCCGCTGGCGAGGGAAATGGATTTCACTTGTTCTCGATTCAAGGGGAGGTTGCTCATCCAGTCCGAGAGCCTGCAGAAGCTTTAAGGATTTATATTTAACTTTGAATTTCTTTAAATTGGGAGACGAGATAGGTTCAAGTGAAAAAATATGTAAAAAATCCCATCTCGCCCGATGATTCGCCTTGGAGAATTCAAAAATGATTACATTTTATTTGCTAAGCAAGTTTGCCCCGACTTTCATCCCATTAGTTTTTATCAACTCAGAAAACCATTTCATCAAATGGAATGTTATTATTTTTGGATTGGAATTTCAAAGATGAATTGAAAATGTTTACGAAGGAAATTGTTTTAGATAATTTAAGGAAATAAAGGCCTTTGATAAATACGCAAGCGAATTTTTATGACCATTGTTACGATACTATTTACATTCCTGATGTTTTATTATTATAGTATAAACTACAGATGCCCAATTATCTATTTCCTGTAACTCGGCATCATGACAGCTCAATATGAAAAGCACTTACACGGGTATCTACCCGGATTTTAAAAAGTTCAGGGTTTATATCTTAGATATGCCACAAATTTTTTTTTATTTTTTCGTGTACTATAATTTCTTTTTAAAATTTCTAATAACCTTTTTGCCATTAATTTCGTTTTGTTTATCCCCATAAAAGGAAATTATTTGATTGTCCCTTACGGAAGCATAAAATCAGTTGTGTAATAAGTGAAAATTACAGAATCAATGACATAGTACCAGAAGTAGAAAGTTCCATGTAATAAATTAAAAACTAATTTGTATTTTTTTTTCATGCTATACTGGAATCGAAATCGCAACCGCCCCATTCAAAGATAAATAAGATAGCGTGTATCACTAAGGTACGCGACTCAGCTCAGTATTTATTTTAAACTACTACAGTATTAATACTACGGGAATTTCCCGATTCACAGGAATAATACAGTAAAGATTGGCCAATCCGATTGTGATTCAGGCTGATTTATGTTGACTTTCATTAAAGGCGAAGAAATGAGGCCGATTACTCTGTTAGTCCATAGGGTAGATCTAGAGATTTAAGTTTCAATCAACTCGCCATCCGGAACACCTAAATTAATACATATCACTAAATCTTAAAAAGCTTTATCTGTTAAAATATCTGGATATCATTAAGTTCACTTTGAAGCAACGACCAGCAAACTACCTGGTACTTTGTGACCACTTTACTGGCCAATGAAAGAATAAACGAGCCAGATGAAGAATAAACTCAATAAAAAATAAAGCAGCCAAACCTTCCAGATGCACAAATGTGTCCATTCTGGATGATCTAGGCATCCACAACAGGCTCTCAACTATCTGCCTGCAACGAATTTTGCGATACTTTGGACACGTTGCTCGCCAAACTAAGGACTCCAACTTGGCGAAACTCATAGTTACTGGCAAAGACAAATCTAATTTTGAAATAATGAAATATCTTGAATCTATCAACAATAAACTTCTAAACATAACTGAAGATTTTTCTCATTTAGAACATAATAAAAAAATCAATGGCAAAATCACTTTCAAATAAATTTCCTGTGTAAAAACATAGGCGCACTGCGAAGTGCTGCCTCCACTACACTTAAACACGAACCTAAAAACAAAACAATTCCGGGATGAAATACATGGTTGCAGCCAATCCGCAGAATCGAGACGCGCTTTCTTTCATGGCTCGAGGCCGGAAAACCACTATCAGGGCCGGTTGCCGAAGAAAGGAACAAATACCGAACGATTTTCAAAATAGCTCTGAAAAAATGTCAACAGGCAGAAATTCAACAGCAAAGTATTACCACCTCACTAATAATTAAAGATTTCTATAAATTTTGGCGAAAAACCTAATAACTAATATGAAAACTCCTCTCTGGGTTAATGGAGTAAAAGAGGAAACGAAAATATGGCCAATGAATTTTGTAACTTTATAGCGGGTGAAACAACGGTAGAAAAATTTTTGAAAATAAATTTTAGTTTGAAAACCGAAGGTACCAGCATTATTACTCTGCATATGGTAGAAAGAGCTCTAAGAGAAATGGCAACATGAAAAGCCACAAAATGAGAGTCAATAGCATGCTGGACCAGCGATTCATATTATTCTAGCCAAAATATTTTCAAATATTGTGCGTTACAGGCACATCCCGAATGAAATGACTAAAAAGTTAATTATTTCCATAATTAAACCTACAAATCTTGATCCATCCGCGATCAATTGCCGACCAATTTCTCTCTTGACCGCGGCGCGCCGTTGCAGGATCATTTGAAAGAATTTAATCGACGGTCGTAACGATGGTAAAAACAGAAGGTAATCAGTTCGGATTCACCTCATTATATTTGAATACACAATGCTCTCAAAATACTGTCTTCCGGGATTGAAATTTAAACACTCACTCAGAAATGGAAAAGTGCCAGATCTTTGGAAAAAGGCGATCGTCCACCCAATCCCTCTGACCGGGGACCGCT
Source organism: Limnephilus marmoratus (assembly GCA_917880885.1). Classification (NCBI taxonomy): domain Eukaryota; kingdom Metazoa; phylum Arthropoda; class Insecta; order Trichoptera; family Limnephilidae; genus Limnephilus; species Limnephilus marmoratus. Next base: position 27,792,894 of record OU862912.1, on the reverse strand, counting down.
TCGACTCATCCAACTACGGCCCCACAGCCATCACTTCCATTCTCTCAAAGGTATTGGAAAGGGTGGTTTATAACAAATTGCTTTCATAGCTCGAGAATAACAACATCCTAAGCGATCGGCAGTTTGAATTTCGACGAAACCGATCGTGTGGCGATCTGCTCGGATGTACGATGCATATTATGACGATTTATTAGCTGGAGACTATAACATACCCAAACTAAATTGGAAGGTAACAGAAGGGCAAAACTATTTAGAATCAAATTTTCCAGAAGATACTGCTAGTTGTGCGTTGGTTGACTTCCTTTCATTCACGCAATTACAGCAATTTAATTCTGTGATCAATACAAATAAACGAACTCTTGACTTAATCATGACAAATATTTCAGAATGTAGCATAACTCACAGTACCCAGCCTCTGACGCCTGAAGATACACACCACAGAGCATTAGACATAGAGTTATCCCCTGTTATTAAACCGTCTCCCCTCGTTTCGTCAAGGACAGTCAAAATGTTTCACCGAGGTGATTACGAACAAATCATAAACGAATTATCCATAATAAATTGGGAACACGAATTTCAAAATAAGGATACTGAAGGGGCCGTATTAAACTTTTATAATATCATAAATGACCTCATACGTAAACATATTCCCGAAAAAAAAATTTATGTTAATTTGGAAAGGTTTCCCCCCTGGTATACTTCCCCACTTATTAAAATTGTAAAAGAGAAACTAAAATATCACAAAAAATGGAAAAAATACAAAAATCTAGCTGACTATCAATCCTTTTCAGTGCTGAGAAATCGTCAAAAGAAGATCTCACTTGAATGTTATGATAACTACATTAGGACGGCAGAAGAATCAATAAAAAAGTGTAGTAAACGCTTCTGGTCGTTCGTAAAATCAAAGCAATTGTCTTCTGATCTACCAAATCAAATGTATCTTGGCGATATCTCCTGCACTGATGGACAATCCATTTGTGACAATTTTAGTGATTATTTTAGATCGGTTTTTGTAGAGAATCCCAACCCCAGCCTCGATCCTATAAACTCTGATAACAATGTCGACAACTCTTATCTTCATATTCACACAATTAACTTTAATCAATCGCATGTACTTAATTATCTAAAAAAACTCGATCCGAACAAAAGCGCGGGATCTGATTTAATTCCATCCATTTTTTATGTAAAATGCCGGGACCAATTGGCTTATCCTATCTCCATGCTGTTCAAAATGTCATTTGAGGAAGGCAACTTCCCCAACGTCTGGAAACAAGCACTCATTACACCAATCCATAAAAGCGGGGACAAAAATAACATCACTAACTACAGGCCCATCTCCAAACTCCCAATTATCAGCAAGATTATGGAAAACATGGTCCTTGACCAACTTTTTCCAGCAGTACAAACTACCATATCAAAAAATCAGCACGGCTTTTTTAGAAAACGGTCAGTCGAGACAAACCTGCTGGAATACACAGATTTCATATTTAATTCTATGGGTAGTAAAACTCAGATTGATTCTATATACACGGATTTTTCAAAAGCCTTTGATAAAATTAACATCAAACTGCTTCTGAAGAAGCTATTAAAAATCGGGATCAGTGGGGACCTTCTAAGATGGATCAAATCGTACGTCACTAACAGGAGTCAAGCAGTTAGAGCTAAGGGTTTCTCTTCACGTTTCTATAATATACCCTCAGGAATTCCACAAGGATCACACCTCGGACCTCTCCTTTTTATTTTGTATATAAATGATATAGACTCTTGCTTCAAAAACTCTAAAATCCAAATTTTTGCTGATGACATTAAAATTTACAAAAAAGTAATTAATATTAATGACAGCCTAGAATTGCAAGAGGATATCAATAGGCTTGGACTATATTGCGCGAACAACCAACTGTACCTTAATCTAGAAAAATGTAATACAATATCTTTCACCAAAAGCACTAACCCCCTAACATTCCCATATAAAATAAACGGAGTTGAATTAAAAAGGTGTAGTGAAGTAAGGGACTTAGGAATAATAATGGACTCCGGAATGTCTTTCCGATCACACATAAATTCCATTTGTGACAGGGCCTACAAACTCCTAGGATTCATTGTAAGAGTGACTAAACCATTCAGATCACCACATGTAATCAAGATATTATATTTTTCTTTTGTTCGCTCCATACTAGAATTTGGATCAGTGATTTGGAATCCCCAATACAAAGTCAATATTGAAAGGTTAGAAAGAATCCAAAAAAAAAATTTGAAATACTTAGACTTTAAATCGTTCCGAATATCAGAACATGTAAAAGATTCCTTAGCATTCCATAAAATTACATCACTAGAAGAGAGAAGAAATATATCCGACCAGAAATTTTTATACAAAATCATCAACAACGCTGTTGACAGCAACTATCTTCTGGAAAACATCCACTTCCACTGTCCAGTACGTAATACAAGAACAAACAAACTATTCCACATCCCACAATCAAAAACTAACTACTCACAACATACATTTCTGAAAAGGACGTGCACAAAATATAACAATATCCTTTCAGACGCTGATATTTTCCATTTGTCCTCAGTTCAATTCACAAAATATGTAACGGAGAAGATCAAAACAGATTGTTGATCGTGAATCCTGCTGTGTGCCTTATTTTATTGTTTTTCTCTTATTATGTTGGTTTCATCTGATTTTCGTATGAATTATTATGTTGGTTTCATCTGATTTTATTATGCTGGTTTCATCTGATTTTCTGTAATCTAGTTAGGTATTATGTATGTATAACTTCTTATATTAATGAGTTTTTTGTTTTTTCTTTAAATTCTATATTCTCAAATGTGGAAACTTCACTGGTTCATGCAAATTTGTCAAATGTAATTATTTAATAAAATATGTACAACTGTTTGTTTCCCAAATAAAGTAAAATAAAAATAAAATAAATAAATAAATATTTGAGAATGGTACCTGGAGCATTCTGGCGAAACCCAAAATAACAATATTGTTACACCTCAGTGGTTGTGTGGGAATAGCGCTTGGGTCCCACCCGAGCGTCGCGTGTTCGATTCCTCGACTGGCTAAGTCCTCCATCACAACACAGGCAACATTTTCGGCTTTATGTGGTGGTAGTAGAAGATTTTAATACATCGTTGGATTATTATTAAAATAAAAAAATAAAATAAAAAAAAACCTCACCTCACCACCTCATTTCAATACTTGAGTACCTCGTACAAACTCATCCTGATGCCGTGTCCTACCCAACACTACTTTGATAGAGTCTGGCAACGGGCACTTGCCGGGAAGTTACCATCGTATGGGATCCATTCAACCCGGCATAATTGAATTACGTACTTTCTCAAGAGAAGAACAATTCAAACCGTGGTTGACGGTTCTTCTTCCTCTCCGCACCTAATCAATACGAGGGTGTCACAAGGATCTGTGGTGTCACCTACGCTGTTTTTGTTGCACACAAAGATCTTGTGAGCCGTACACCAATTCACGGCTAAGTTGACGACAGCTCCGTTCACAAGGATTGTCTTTTTGCCAAGTCTCTTTCCATTTGTTTTGTCTGAAAAAATTTTAAGATAAAAAGTTGACCACCACCTCAAGAAGATTCATGCCTGGGGTAAAGCCAACCTGGTCAGTTTCAACGTCTCAAAATCCCAAGCATGTCTGGTTTCGGCAAAGAGGGAGATCAATGTCTGTTTGGTGCAACTCGACGGGAGCTCCCTCCCAAAAAAGACTCAAATTAAATGCTTGGAGTAAGTACATCAGACAAGCTTAAGTATCGGGGCTCCATAGAGGCCCGAGTAAATCTGGCTTTCAAGAAACTGGGTGTCTTGTACTGAGCTAACAGTTTCTTCACGAATCTCAAGTACGCCCAACAGTTGTATTTGGGAGCCACCTCTGGGCTGGAGCCCCAAAAAATTGATTCTGTGCAAAGGACGGCATCTGTCTGATTGACAACGTGTTGACCGATTGCCATTTCTAATGCATAGACGCAATGTAGGCTTGCTGAGTATTTCAATGGAGCCTGCTCTAAGGAGTTAGCAGCATTGATCCTAGATGCACCGGTGCACAAACTCGATGGATACTCGATGGACTTTGGCTTCTTATGAACGTGTCTTTTCTTCTACTGGTTTTCGAGCTACCTGGATCTGTTTTGCCACGTTCGTACAATTCGGGCCCCTTCAAGACCCGCGTTAATAAATCCCTCCCTACAGCACCTACCTTAACCCGCCTCACAACGTTGTCCAACAGATTAGTTGCATAGTTCCCTTGTCTTAGCACTGTACAGACAGGGACGCTGTTGCGAGGTATCACATTATTTTTTTTAATAAAATGTACCTAGGTATACGTTATTGCTAGTTATTACAAACTTCGTACTATACATACAAAGTCCACGGACTTTGAGGTACTCGGCTAAAGGTTTGATTCTATTCGAAGTCAAAAAATTATGTAACTATAATGTAGATTACTTTTTCCAAAATTATTGTAACAATATTACAAGTAATTTTTTTTAATGTACACAAAAGAAAATGATTTGGTTTCGATTGCGAATCAAACTTCTCTTTTCCTGAAAGGTGTATAAATACGGCAACGGCCCGTAGATATATTGTCATTTGTTCAAATTATTTTTCAGTGAGTGTCATCTATGATTTTACAAATTGTGTTTAATTAGTTGATAGTAGTGTGACGAATGAATTATAAATCGCGCAAGTTATTACGCCTTCAACAACTTGGCAAACTCCTTTTTCCAAATTAATTTCAAATAATAAAAGGAAGCTTATGCGCAAGACGGAGCACATGTCGTGAATGGGATTCTAGCGTGTTACAAGACAACGGGCCGTTTAAAATTAATTAAAATAATGACATAAGTAACACGTCAATATGTCTTGCTTACACCGAGGCATTTTGTATAATATATACTAGGTTTAACATGCGTTTAGGTGTACATTTTCCAGATATTATAAACCCTCTTAAATATCCCGAAAGTCCTTAGAGCGGCCTACGCCCGGTCCTTAATATTAATGACCAGGCCTCGTAGGCTGCCAAATTCTTCCACAGGCCTTACAGCTGTAGGAACACCTCGCAGCCGCCGTACTGCCAGGGTCACAAGTGATGGTGGAGGGACATTTGGCTACTGGCACGTAATCGCCTCATATTAGGCTGCTTAACGTTTAACAGAGCCACTCGTTGTTTGGAGATTATTATGAAAACTTGTCATGCTTGAAAATCAGGCTAACGTCCGTGTTTGCTGTTAATATCCGGAAGCTTGGAGCTGCCACAGAAATTTCTGTCCTACTTGCAGTTATATATTTATGTATTTATGATGGGATGTCACCATTTTATGAAGGTACATTCATATTTCAATCACAGGGCCCGAGCAAGTTTTTAATTTTTGAGGCTTCAGCTGTTAATTTTTTTTTAATTAATTTTTAATTTAATTTCTTTCCGGAGTACGTACCAATCCCACGGACTAATATGGTCGTACACGCTTTTGTAAAGAGAGTGGTCACTGTAATTATATTTCCCTTGAGGTCAAAAGTTTCCCATTACGCCACTGAACATCAGTTGTGTATATTTTTTCAGTGACCCGACAATTCGTCCTGCGACAATTCATCCGGCGACAGTTCATCCTGCGACAGTTCATCCGGCCGACAGTTCATCCTGCCGACAGTTCATCCTGCCGACAGTTCATTCCGCCGACAATTCATCCGGCGACAATTCATCCTGCCTGATCATTTAGAAGATTTTTATTAAGTAAGTATGCAAAGAGGATATACGGCCGTACAACCAAAATCGATATATTTATATCTGAAGGCATCTTGAGTGGAAATCCGCTGTAAAAATATTTTACTAACAATAATTTCGACTCTCCGAAGAAGCATGCGTGAATATCAAAATACGACATACTTATACGTGCAGTCGGCTTAGCAAAGAACGGTAAAGATTTCTACTTGCATCTAATATAACTTTTTTATCTGAAATTAACACCATCTTTTTAGGGTGAATTGACTGATTTAAAAAAAAAAACACAAGAGTCTCAACCGTCTCGAGCCAGTGAGTGCCAATGGCATCCCCAATTTTGGTATGGTGTGATGCTGAAGGTAGTGGCGAGGGGAAGGAGATGTGGAAAACGTATCTTCCTGGCTATTCAGATCTAGTCACCAAACACGGCTAGGTTAGGTTAGGTTAGGTTAGGTCAGGTTAGGTTAGGTTAGGTTAGGTTAGGTTAGGTTGTACGGCCGTATATCCTCTTTGTATACTTACTTGAAGAAAAAATCTTCTAAATGATCAGGCAAGATGAATTGTCGCCGGACGAATTGTCGGCAGGATGAACTGTCGGCAGGATGAACTGTCGGCAGGATGAACTGTCGCAGGATGAACTGTCGCCGGATGAATTGTCGCAGGATGAACTGTCATGGAACCATTTTTTGAGTAGGTACTTATCTATTTTTGATCCAACCGTTATTTTAATATTCTAATTAAACAGTCGTCATATTCATCTCGAGGGTAATATCAAAATAAAACATATTAAACCTTTGGTGTAAACGTAAACATTTCGAAACTCGCACCCAAAAATTTTACATGGTAGGTAACCCTAAATTTAAAAACATTTTCATATTTTACATTATTATACACTCTTTCGATTCTCATGCTCCAAAAACAATGAGCCGAATAAATTTTCGATCCCAAAAGCATTTTAAATAACTTACCCCTGCCCACGTGTCTTAACACCCTTATTATTCTGCCCAATAAACCCTCCTTAACGCCCGCCACCCGCCCCCGCACGCACCCTCCCCCTCCCCCCCCCCCCATCACAGCACCCCGCAGTCCTGGTAACAAGCCGGTCAGCTGATTAGCGAACCTAAAGGGGATTGCCCGCATTCCTAGGAACAACTAAATGGATAGCAGACGAGCTGTTCTCGGAATATTATGCACAATATAATCATTTAAATTTAGATTTAGAGTACACAAAATGTATTTAAATATATTTATAAGTATATAAATATATTTCAAAAATGTCAACATTTACATTCTTTTAATATATTTTATCGAAGTTGATATATTTACTATGAATAATTTGTACTTTATCTGTATGCAGAAGCAAACACTTTCGAGCGGTGCGGTGGGCGCCGTGATTTTTGGATTGCTTTTTTATCCGCTAGGACAAAGTAACAATTATGTGTTGCATTTCCAGCATTTGAACAACATTTGCAATATTTGTCGCACTGAAATATCGAAATAACATATCGCACACCATTCGATTCATATTGAAGCTGCTAAGTTGGGTATTAAAAATAGTGTATGTAAAATCTAAGTTTTTAATTTATATAAGTCTGTGCATAATATGCCGATGGGGATGATTTTTTAAAATGTTCAATTATATGTAATATTATTATCTACTCAAACCGTAATAAAATTAAAAAATAATAAAATTAATTAAAAAATAATAAAACCCCGCATTAATTTAGCAAAATCATGACAAATTTTAAAAATACATTTTAGCATTAAAAAATAATTATATAGTTAGCAATAGTGTAATGACAAAATAATTCTGTTCCTGTAACTCCACACAATATCAACAACCGTTATCAGTGAGTTACCGCCATCTACAAACTTACATCCAAACCGTTGAGTATTGTAGGGGCTAACCTACCCCCGAGATAATCCCCGCTACTTGAAATATACCAGTTTAACCTGTCCTATCGAAACTGACCCATATTGATTGGCTTAAAAGTGTAAAGGTAATTACGGGTACCACGTCATCATTCATTTCCCTAATAAACGACGAACTGTTATTACCTAATATGTTATGTTACGTTGTTTTTTTAAATTTTACTAATTTACAATTTATTCTTACGATTAACACAAACCATAACTTATTTTAATTTATTAACACAACGTACTATTTATTCTTATCTTCTTCAATGGCGCTACAGCCCATTTCGAACCTTGGCCTCCTTCAAAATAAGCCTCCACCGCCCTCTGTCCTCGGCCGTCGTCTTCCAATCTGCAACATGGAGTAATCCTCTTATTTATTCTTATAACCAACACTAATTATTTTTTATTCTCATGAGTTTCTTTTTATGAATACTCTTAAGAGCGTTTAACCAGCCAGCGGACAAAAATCCACATTTCGTCGAAAGTTGTTCTTCCGATCGTGCAGGGCGGTTACAATGAGAAAGATTGATTATTCTCCCTACCAGATTTTTTAAATTATAACTCAATATCGAATTTATTTCAATCCAAATTAGCTTTAATTTATACCTTCATCCAAAAATTCTGAAAGGCGTGATGATATAACTATTAAAATAGTGTACTTTTTGTAGTTATTTTTTGATTATAAGTATTTATCATTTTTCAATAATGTCTAAATTAAATAAGAATGTTAAAAAAATCTGAAATATATTAGTTTGTAAGTGCGCAAATAAATACACAAATGGACCAATTTTCGTCAAGAAACACATGTACGTACATATTTTTTAATGATTTTATTGAAACTAAAATTAAAATTCTAATACATAACTTTGCTAGATAATGTATTGATTTATTTTACTGCATGATTACATTATTTGAAATGGGTGTGGTATAATACAAAAACTTTTTTGAAAATTTAACAAATCTGCCAACGACCTATGGAATAACCTTATTATACTAAAAATTAAAAAAAATTCTAAAAATTTATTACATAACTATGCTAGATAAAAGAACAATCTTTCGAAATCCATTTATAATTTTTTGTGGAAAAGAGTCAATACGTCTAAAAACTTTTTTGAAAATGACGTATTTCCGGCTTTCTCTGGTAATGCCCTCACAATAGAAACCATGGCATCAACAATATTAGGGAATGTTTTGAATTTGGACACAGGGGATGGAAAGAAAAAAGGAGGATGAATATTGGGAAGTCCTTATTGTTGGCTGTAACGATTTTATTGAAATTCGAATAGATTTTTAAAATTTTAATAACTACAACTGCTTCCAAGCCTCTGGAGCCATTGAGACTATGGCATCTCCAATAAGGAACTCCAGTGAAAAATATTTTGGCTTTAAAAAAATATGTTCATATAGACCAATAAACGCTGATTCTGAATATATAAGTTTTATTTAATAATATTAAACGCAGAGTTTTTAAAAAAATATTAAAAAGTCCATTTTTAATCGGGTCGTAAAAACACGCCGTTAAGGTGACGTCACTGTTCGACGTGTCGTGACGTCACCTTAAAGTCATTGTATGGGAATGTATGATATGACACAAGCCATCGTATTAATTTATTCGTTTATTTACATTCTGTTTATACAGATTTAGTTATTGTGTTTATTGAAACATTATTTAGGCCTAAATAATGTTTAAAAAATAAAGGTATCTCTTATTAGTTTATCTCTAATATTGAAAATATTCAAAAACTACTGCAAAAAAAATAGTAATGCTTCTTCTAGGGAGAATACTTCGAACAACGGAATTCAAAATTTCGGCAGTAGATCCGCTGATTGCCCGATCCTATACTATTTTTTCAGGAGTGATGACGTTACACGATTCACCATACATACGGTGGTTTTCGGGGGGTCTTGAAAAATTAAAACTTTGACAATTATTTTAACTATTAAAACTAACTCTAAAAATAAAAATAAAAATGCAATTATTTAAGTTAAAAGGTCATTATTCATTAAAAAATTTTAAAAATTGTATTGGAGTTCTCTATTGAGGAATTTTGAGAGGCTGAAGGTGGTAGGGAAGAGGAAGGGGGGAGTACCGGGCTATAGATCCGGCCTTAGGCCTTAGATCGGATCACTAAAAACGGCTAAAGTCATTTCAAGCGTCTTTTCAATTCTGAATGGTGATCTTTCACCAGGGCGGTACTGAGAATATCTTCTACTCTGGAACTTGCCGCAAATTTTAAATAAATGAATTACGTAAATTAATTAAATAAAATTTACTTTACGCCGGAATTCGACCCGTCGACCATGGAGGCCGTCAATGAGCCGTGTCGAATGGGTTTGATTCCGGTGCAACGCCAAAATTGATCACGTTGTTTTTTTAACACAGCCGACGTAATATGATTATAAAGAAAAAAAATTCTACTTTGCCATAGTAATTACAATATATCAATTATTTAGTTAGAGGGCAAATCGGAATACTTATCCATCTCATCTCATTGTCCTATTTGTAATACTATATCCATCGCATGGACAAGACGCCTCCCCGTCTTGTGCTACTTCAGCGGCCTAAGTAACGTAAATTAATTAAATAAAATTTACTTTACGCCGGAATTCGACCCGTCGACCATGGAGGCCGTCAATGAGCCGTGTCGAATGGGTTTGATTCCGGTGCAACGCCAAAATTGATCACGTTGTTTTTTTAACACAGCCGACGTAATATGATTATAAAGAAAAAAAATTCTACTTTGCCATAGTAATTACAATATATCAATTATTTAGTTAGAGGGCAAATCGGAATACTTATCCATCTCATCTCATTGTCCTATTTGTAATACTATATCCATCGCATGGACAAGACGCCTCCCCGTCTTGTGCTACTTCAGCGGCCTAAGTCTCTTACAGTCATTGTACGCCCAACAGATCAGCCTCTCCTCGTACCGTACAGCTCTGCCTCTAACTTTCCAATTATACTATATTTATTTATAAATATTTCCAAATTATGACCATGCAAAGGAAAAGCAAATACCAGAATAAAAAAGATCACCGGGAAGACCTAATCACCAAATCTACAGCAGCGGTGGAGCGAAGAATTAGATAAAAATACGGAGGGGTTTCATTTGACGGCCGGCGTAGTTTTCTTTTTTTTGTATTAGTTTTTATATACATATACAATATACGGTTCCATGACAGTTCATCCTGCGACAATTCATCCGGCGATAGTTCATCCTGCGACAGTTCATCCTGCCGACAGTTCATCCTGCCGACAGTTCATCCTGCCGACAGTTCATCCTGCCGACAATTCGTCCGGCGACAATTCATCCTGCCTGATCATTTAGAAGATTTTTTCTTCAAGTAAGTATGCAAAGAGGATATACGGCCGTACAACCTAACCTAACCTAACCTAACCTAACCTAACCTAACCTGACCTAACCTAACCTAACCTAACCTAACCTAGCCGTGTTTGGTGACTAGATCTGAATAGCCAGGAAGATACGTTTTGCACATCTCCTTCCCCTCACCACTACCTTCAGCATCACACCATGCCAAAATTGGGGATGCCATTGGCACTCACTGGCTCGAGACGGTTGGGACTCTTGTGTTTTTTTTTTAAATCAGTCAATTCACCCTAAAAAGATGGTGTTAATTTCAGATAAAAAAGTTATATTAGATGCAAGTAGGAATCTTTACCGTTCTTTGCTAAGCCGACTGCACGTATAAGTATGTCGTATTTTGATATTCACATGCTTCTTCGGAGAGTCGAAATTATTGTTAGTAAAATATTTTTACAGCGGATTTCCACTCAAGATGCCTTCAGATATAAGTATATCGATTTTGGTTGTACGGCCGTATATCCTCTTTGCATACTTACTTAATAAAAAATCTTCTAAATTATCAGGCAGGATGAATTGTCGCCGGATGAATTGTCGGCGGGATGAACTGTCGGCAGGATGAACTGTCGGCCGGATGAACTGTCGCAGGATGAACTGTCGCCGGATGAATTGTCGCAGGACGAATTGTCGGGTCACCACAATATACATGTAATATAATCATGAGTAATTACATTTTCAGGTTACAATCGGATTAAACTCAAATCATTAAATACTAACATGCAACATGATTAGAAACAGTATAAACATATATATGTATACATATAATATATAACCAGCGGTAAGGCGCTTGACTCGCATTCCGAAGGTCGCGGGATCGAATCCCGGCGTGGTAAATAAATTTTATTTGATTGATTTGTGTATTTCACAATTTATTCATTTAAAATAATATATAGTATATTTGCGGCACGTTCCAGAGTGGAAGATACTCTCGCCCGGAAAGACCACCATTCAGATTTGAAACGTTGCCTGAAATGGGTTTAGCCGTGTTTGGTGACCAGATCTGAATAGCCAGATACTTCCCCACCTCCCTCTTCCCTATCTCCTTCCCCTCCCTACTACCTTCAGCCTCACAACATACCCCAATTGGGGATGCCATAGTCTCACTGGCTCCAGACGGGAGCAGTTGGGACTCTCGTGCGGTATTCATGTAAAAAAAAGATAGAGATGAAGAACGCCCTTTTTCCAGTGAGTAAAGTAAGATTAAAGAAGAAGAAAATTTAATATTTAAGTCTTAATCTAAAAGTGGACCATGTAGTGATTAAGTCACTGCGAAAGTGACAACCACCACTTGACGTGTGTCGATGCATGACACCATGCGAGAATCGCGAAACATTTCGGCAGAGCATTTTTCCACCGTATTCCGACTAATTTATTGCCGTCAAACAAATATTTTTCAAAGTGGCCGGTGCGGGTGCCCCCCGCAGTCCGCAGGGGTTTAGCAGGAGCATAACGGGACGCGCATAATCTCATTTGCCGGTGCTTAACAGCTGATCGGATCACGTGATCAGATAGCTACCCGTCACGTGGACCGAGCCAAGCCTGTGCCAGTGGGGTGTTGTCCGCCGATAAAGTACTTATATATACTGCGGATCAATTTTAAACTATTCAATTTGTATGCTAAGCAGGCCGGGACTTGTTGACCTGTCGATCGAAAGTCCCTCCTGCCTTTGAGTAACTTCATCCGCCATCGTACGTACGGAGACAGGAGACAGGGTGGTCCGCATTATTTGCGTCGCGTAGAGCCTCTGTATTACTTTAATTAAAACTCCCGCAGGCCGGGTGCTGGGATGCTTTTCTTTCCCGCAAAAAACAAACCTTACTTAGTATTGGAAATGCCAGATTTTCATTTTCAGGTACGTGATATTTTTTTTAATAAGAGGACTAATCTCTTTTAATAAAAGCAAATTATTGAATGTTATTGGGAATAAATAAATTGGCCCTTTTGCCAAAAAGAATTTCAGTTTTTTCCCTTTTTCCTCTACCACACAATGAATTTTGATACAAAATAAACCAAAGTGAATCAATTAAGATCTAAGTATGAATCTTACTATGATCAAGATGAAGAACTGTTTAGAACTTGGATTTTTTAATGTACAAAAGATAGATGGATTTGTAGGTTTTACCTGGTCCTGGACGGAACTTCTTATTCAAAGACAGAAGAATTCCAGAAAAATCTGTTATATCGAAAAAATGTATGTACTCGTTGATTTGCTACAGGATGCCATGTTTGATAGATTTTAAAAACATGTCTTATTTAATTTATTTTGCCATCCATTCAAGTATTCAATAAAAAGTTTTTTTTCCCCGCGGTTTTACACCCAAATAAAGACACAGATGAAAGCTCCGTTGCAACCTCTCATACTTTATATATATAACGCATGAACATAAAGAGAGGTTACAACGGAGCTTTCAGCGGCAGAGATATAATATTACAAGTTAGTTTGAAATCGAATTTCAATGGATTTTTCAGTGTTTTATTATTATTTATGATTACTGTGGATGTCTGTGTGTGCACATGCAAACACGAGGAAATCGAATACACAACAAGCATTACATAAGTTAACCTAGAATAGCGTTTTTTATTGCCCACAGAGCCGATAACTTTCCTAGAAAGCAATACACATGTAAGCGTTTAATCTGAAAGTTTGAAGTTATTCGCATTGCGATACAATAAATTGCACTCAAAGAAACAGCACATTGCCCTAGCGCGGGCCGAAATAAACATTCCGTCAATTTTAAAATAGCCTCAATCGCTTCAGTGTCTGAAGAGAATTATACTCCCAGAGTTATTATACTCCGAATTGCGTTAGAGTCTGAATTATTATTCTTCTCTCAAGGGGGGGTGGCCAACCAGCGTTAAATATACATTATCACCGCATTATTTATGTCTTCTTATATTAGTTGAGTTGCCTCCTATACTAGTACCTACTAAATTTGATTTGAAGAAAAACTTTAGTGAAAAATCTCTAGCGATAAGCAATAAACTAACAATAATAAAATGTGTACTAGCATCCTCACTAATATATAATTTTTAATTCTATCCAACTGATTAACAACCGTTTACAATACATAAAAGGTTGTTTATCAGTGGTTTAAAATTTTGTAAAAGTTTATTAGTAAGGCTGTAAGTGTTTTAAGAACCAGTATAAATGGAGTGCTCGAGCTTTAAGCGCAGCCCGCGGTATTACTCTAAAAAAAATTAAGTCAAAACGATGGGTTTATTCATATACGATGTAAACATGTCATAAAATGACAATGAGTTTACAGGATTGGCTCGAATTAACTAGACACGATGTCTATAATCGTATCAATAAAGGTGTACAAAACCTTTAAAATCGTCTTTAGGCACTTTGGTCACATATTTATTGATTTACGATTAAATATTGTTTAAAGAACGTTCTGAAATAAAAGTAGCTAACTTCCCTTGAATTTTTGTTAATAGTATTCGACCCTTGAATTGCTATAAATGGAATTCGGCCCTTGAATTGCAATCCGGAGAGTAGGTACCTAATTAATATGTGCTTACCAGATATCATCAAATCTAATTTTTCCAATAAATTTCTTAAAAGAATATTAATATTTAATGATAATGTTATTCAAATATATTAGATAATGTTTTTGTCTGGCGAGTGTTAAATATCTAACCTGCAAACTATTGAACGATTGATTGAGTTAATAATTCCTCATGAAAGTAGTAATTGTTTTTATTTATTTTTGTCTTTTGTATACTTTCCGAACCGGTTGAACATCTCTGCCGCTCCGGCCAACAATGTTAAACGAGTTACAAGACTAAAATTCAGTTTTACATACAATTTGTATGTAACAAATTCCAGCATAGGCCGATTTGTGTTATTATCCTGTGGAAATAATAATTTACATTGAGGTTTCCCAACTACGGCAATTAGCGCCATTTCGACCCCGCTACTGAGTCAATGGTTGGAAATTTACACAATTTTCTCCAGTTCGGACAAGTTTAAAGATAAGAGGGAACAACTTGGACGATAATTGGTTCTGAAAGTGACCGCAACGGGAAGCAGAACTGGGCGAGTTCTCCGCAGGCCTTTGTGCAGGGACCTTTGCTGGATGCCCTTTAAATCAATGTTGCCGGCTGCGATTATCGCGATCAAAATATAATTGAGGGCATTTAATTTGATAATTAGAAGAGAACTTTCCACACAATATAAGGAAATTCCTAAATGATGTGGTTTGGATAGATATAAATTAGAATTTTCATCATATTATAATGATGTCCATTAAAAGATGATTTACATCAAATGAGGGGGAGTAGAAGAAAATCTAACTAAGCTATATAGTTATATTCAAAGTTAAGGTAATTTTAAGCTACGTTTTAAATCTGAATAAAAGATTTACAATCTCCTTTATGTATAAAATAACAAATTTCAAAATAACTTAATCATGGCTCATGGCCGTACGCTCAAATAAAAAATTTAATTTACATTTCGTTCATCGCATCATCATCATTTTCATTCATCATCGTTCATCAAGTAACGCAAATATTGCAAATAAGACATGTGTTAAGAAAGATTTTTGATTTATGTATTATTTAAAAATAAAATAAAGTATCAATTTAATTGTTCAACAAATCAGTTACGCGTTATATTGTTAGTTACCTTGCGTCATTTTAATAACTCTGTGTTAACCCAAACCGAAGTATTATGTATTAAAAACATCAAATTGAAAATATATATTTTTTAAATATATTATATTTGCGTTTAGTTTCATAGTGGTAGAAACTTACTAAAAAAATAATTTAAAAAAAAACTATCATTAAAACAATTAAAAAAATATATATATCGTGTTATATTGCGTTGGGAAATGGTGTTGTAGTTCTGTACAGAGCAGAGAATCAGAAATCCATCGCAAAGAAGATCCCGTTCGGTTTGATATGCAGGGAAAATAAATGGCATTTTCTCATAAATTTCTCGGAGACGGAAAATAACGTTTAAAGAAGTGGCAAAAACGCGAGACATCTGAAATATTGAGCGGCGATAGAATCTATATCCAAGGGACTCAATACTTCAGCTGCAACCAACCAACCAACCTACCAACCAACTGCAGATATCCAAAGTTATGGCGAAGCATGTTACGTTGCTACAACCACTGATATTATTTCTTTTTATTAATGTTTTCCAGTAAAGAGGGTCCCTATCTTTGTTGAAAGTAGAAAGTTGCTTCTATAAACAACCAAAACTCTCGAACAGTTTGCTCTGGCGTCATGAAATTGATTAGTACTAAATAGATTCGTGATCAGTGATCACCCTTTTCTGTCCTGATTTTCTAGGTTAAATGCAACTACTTTCAGATCGCAAAATAGTTTTCAAATTGAAATTTAAAATTAAAAATCTACTGTAATTGTTTCTCCGAATTTTTACGATTTTTAGTTATGCTGTCCTGTAGAAGGCACGAATGATTCTGAAAATAATTGATTTTGAATTGAAATAAAATTTTATCCACAAATATTTGTGTATCTTTTGGCAACTTTTAAATAAAAGTAAAAATATTTTTTTTTAGGAAAAAGTTACTATCTAACATGAACACTTTAAGGTATATTTAACAATTCGAGTTAAATTTATTAAACTGATACCGCATATTGTGATCAAATTGCCATATATTTCCAAAACTTCGATACTAACTTAAAGATGTTAAAATTTGAGTTGTCGTAAAGATTATTTGAATGCATTAAACTATTGATGTCAATTTAACGGACGTGACATTACAACCCGACGAACGTGAGTCTCGTGCTATTGATTTTTGTCACTTAGGGATGGGGTTGCGACAAAAGAGCGAGAACGACCTACTGTGGAAGGTTCGGGTGTGCTAGAGACGGCAATAGGGGGTGGGCTAGATTCAAGTCGTATTTTATAGGTGAGGAAATAATGGTGAAAAGAAAAAGAAAAGTTTGAGACACGCAGTTGGGGTCGTAATTTAGGTGATTCACAACACTTTCGCAGTATACTGTGCGTCAATTTATTTGATGAATAACCATTAAGGAATAATGAAGTTGAGGGCGAGGTGAGGAACAGGGTTTATCTTCAAAAATGACCCCTACGTGAGGTATGTCCGGTTTTTTACACAAAATCATGCGTTGATTATTGGATATACCTACAAAAAAATAATTATATTACATTTTAATGCAGAGAAGAACAGAAAATAGTGGGAGGCAGTACAAAAACGAATAGTTTTAAGTAAGCGTAACATTTGTGATTTGTTTGAATTTTATAGGTTAGTTGGAAAAATATTAATTTCATCATTGATCATACAATTTGCGCCAAACAACCAACGACGCAAGCGAGAGAGAAGGTTAAAAAAATATTTATTGCTGTTGAAGTTTCTAATCTAAATGTTTTGTTTACTTTTTGTTCTGGATCTTACATTAAGATTTATTTTTATAAATTAGTTATAATTCAATCATATTGTTTGTTACTTTGTAAGCGCGAGAAGTATGTTATTTTACGCCTGTTAGTTAGACTTTTAAGTATGTAAATTTTTATTGTGGGTGTTTAGAGTTTAAGGTTCCTGTTTTATAGAACATTGTCTTAGTGAAGGCGCTTTGAACTGATTCAACTAAGTTTTGGTAGATTGCATAATGAGAGCACAAGATCGGGGAACAATCTTCCAGTATGCTATGAACAAGGGTTACATATGATAATGTATAATTTAATTTGAACACACTTCACGAGTCTTAACTGCCCGGGGCCAGTGGGACTATATTATCCCATGTCAGTGATCCCCATTTCGTTAGGCTTAAGAGGGTGGGAAGGGGAAGGGGAAGAAGATTGGAAACATGAAGGTTGGGAAGTATCTGACTGTTGACACTGGTCACTTTCTATGTAAAATGGTTGTCTTTTCCAAGAGCGATGCTGCGGGTCCTTACGACTACGGAACATGAAGCAAATTTGCTTTATTTTAAAAAAGGTACTTTTAATAGGCCACTTGCATGGATTTCATAACGACTTGGAAAAAATCATGTGGATAGATCTTTTTACTAAGATTAAGAAAATGTTAGTAAAATTGTATAGAAATGTACAGTTTTTGTTATTTTAAAATAAAAAAATCCTTTATTTAGGCTTGTGACGTCACTACATGAAAATGTCCCGTCTCCGAAAATGTTCCTATTATTTTTTTAAAATTCCACACTGATTTATTTTTTTATATGGCATCACTTTGATTTCAGGCGAATTTTTGAATTCGTTCACTAGATTTATTGTTTGTTCTCTGCGAACTTATCATTTGGTTTCACTTTTTGACAGACGCTCTGAAGAGAACCCCGTACTTTTAATGATCTACGGGGTTCTCTTCAGAACGTGCAGATGATGTCGGTACGTGTTTTAGAGGTATAATGATTATGGTGCTGATTTTAACAAAATTAAATTTTAAAATATTCGTATTATTATTATAATTTACAAGTACAAGTATATTATATTGAATTTAGTAATATAGACGCTGTTCATTATAATGATTTATGGTCAATAAGATGGATCAAGGAAAAAAAATATTTATGAGATGTAATATTTTTGGTATGCCTCGTTATTCTCCTGTGCCATTCGTGTGGAAAATGTTCTTTTTTTTAAAATGATTTTCGGCTATGTAATTATCGTTTTTTCAAACCTATAAAATTATGTCCCGTCTTTCCGGTTTATAAAAAATGGTCTGATTTATCGGATTGAAATTTTCAAAAAATCCCCAGGGTTTCAAAAATACGATTAAAAAAAAAAAAAAATACAGAATGTCTTAGAATATTTGCCTAAACCGGAAAAAAAATTAAAAAAATTTGATGCAAGTGGCCTATTACATGAATACACATTTTAAATACCTACAATTTTTATTTAGCATACGCCGGATTTTAAACTATGGGCTCTAGAAAGCATAACGGCTCTGCCACGGATGTCGTAAAAATTATTTACCAATTTTGAATACAAAATATAAAAATCAATCAAATTAAACCCAAACTAAACCCTCGTTAAAACTAATTTTTGTGAATTAAGAATGTGTTTATTACATTTTAAATCAATTATCCCATAAAATTCTTACATGATATTGTAACATAATTGGTAATATTTCCAGGAAAAAACAAAAAACTAATACATTACTAAATATGGTATTTAACACACAAGTAGGGGGAGTCATTGTAAAAATCTCATAAATAAGATTGTACATTATGGCGGAACCGCATTTGATAATGCCTTCGGGGAGACGGCCGTCACGCGAAAGTATTAAATCCTTCAAAACAGTTAAAATTACCTAATTAAAAATATGATTTATAATTAATTATTGAAAGAAAATTTTTAAAACTTGTTAAATTTAGGTTTATAGAATACCTAAAGGTAAACCACCAACTCTCATAAAGCTCTATATATGAGATAACTAATTTTTTTAAATTAGTTCTGTCAAAACCCTGAGGAAGTCAGCTTTGCTGACGAAACATGTCGGTTTTTGTAAATAATTAAGTGGTTAATACAACGTTATTTATTAATTTGAAGATAACTATTATTTACGATTTAACGATTTATTTATTTATAAATTTCGAGTTTATTATGAATAGTTGCTATATGGTTCCATGTCAACTCAGAATCAGGTCAACTCAACACCTCTCTGAAAAGCCATTAAAAGCCATGAAAAAAATAATTTTAAAATAACCCATAAATAATCCTAGCGTAATGTAACTTATTTAACCAAATTTTTTATCACTTTTAATGACTTTTCAAAGGAGGTCTGAGTTGATTTCATTCGGAGTTGTCCGGTCACCAGTTAATGGATATTCACGCGGTTGTGAGTTGTGATTTTATATTATATTATCAGTATTATCACGTGTGATGTATGATTCATTTGATTTAAGTGTGAAAGTAATACTCCAACTTACAACACATTTTTACTAAAGAATACTAGAGCCAACCCATGAAAATGGAAAATTACGGGATAATATAATTCGTATTTAGAAACAGATAATAAAAAATAAAAATAAATTGTTGTTGGTCAATTGGTAGAGCGCCGTTTATGTGAAAAATCAACTCAAGGGTGCTGTACAATTTATTACGAATTCTTAGGCTCTATCTAACTTTAATATTTGCAAATAGATACTTAAACATACTTCCGTTGTACAATTCGTGTAATCTAAAAAAAGCTCGTCTCTTCTCAAATATCCAATGTGTATATTTTTGTTTGTTTTTGGGGTGTTATGCCGTGTTACGCTACCTCCTCCTTTAGCCAACGTTTCCGACAGCGTTACAGTGTCTATCATCAGGGCAAATGTGTATATTATTAGTATTATGCTGACAAACTGTTTCTATGTTTGATAAAAAAAAAAACAGGAAAGAAAAAATCCATTGATATTATCATTTGTTTGGAACTCAAAGCTGATGTTATTATTATAATGAGCTATGAAGCTTGAAAAAAATTCATTATTTATTAAAAAAATATTGGGAACGTTTTGAAAAATATGTTTATCGTTCGAGTATTTGACAAAAGATGAATAATAACTACAGGAAAATCTTTTCAATGGAAGAAAAAAATTCTAAGACACCTGAAAAGGTTGTTTTGTTAAATATTTTAAAAACTAAATCACACTTATACTTTATAGTCTAGATGCATTTTTAAAAATTATTTTATGTACCTAAAACCTCGAGTTGACCTAGTGAGGATCCCCTCGCATTGGTTTTTGACAGTCTTCCGGAGTATCAAAATGTCTGCGAATAACTGCTTGCTAACAAGATGTAATGAATTCAGACGAATTGGTGTTAATATTATTTTTATATTAAAAAAAAGATTTTTTGCGTCATTCTATCGCGTTTACAAGTCATATTATTGTGTCTACAATGAAGAAGGCCTAAACATTTAGCAGGCGGTTGTGTGTACCGCCGCCCCGGGAACCATTTACTGGATAACCAACCCCTCTGCCGTAGGTCATCCCAAGTGATACGCTACGTTTGGTGACCAAGAGCGGATCCAGTATTTTTATCTGGGGGGGGGCACAAGCGGTGGACGGGCAAAACAAATCAACAGTTACTGTTAAAAATAAACTTGAAGTATCATACTTCAAGTTTATTTCTACAAGTTCAAGTATTTAGAGGAAGGTTTATGAAAGTGTCAAAACATTAGAAAAATTAAATGTTTAATAAAGACAGTTTTTGCTTCTAAGTATGTACTGTGATGCAATCTCCACAGTACACAAAAATACTGTCTGTACTGTCTAAATCCGCCCTTGTTGGTGACCTAGCAGGGGTGCCCCGTTTCATAAGGTGAGATCTATTCAGGTTTTGACTGCGGACGCCTTCTCACCAGATGATGCGTAGAGGGCCAGATCGGGAGAGACCGGTTTGGGGAGACTATGGCGTCTTGACCCTTCATCTTGTACCGTAGCGGTAGGGATGAATTCATATGTTCGTCACTCCTGGAAACACTAATCCCTAAATTCCTATCCAAACCCCCATACCCTTCCCAGAACTTCCTCTCCTTCCTTTACTTAAAAAGACCCCCCATGCATCTTTGGAGATCAAAGATGACATGGGCCTTGAGCGAAATTATTTTTCTCAGTGCATCCTGTGTGGGGTTAATGTAAATAAAAATAACAGCTCTATCTAAAACTTGTTATATTAATATTAAACTTAGGGAACGTACCCATACTACGTAACCAACTTTTGCAATTTTAACCCCCCCCCCCCCCCCCCCGGTGACCAAAAACCTATTATGCAACCCGCCGCTCATTTGTACCGAGCGTGACATTTTGAAGAAGACCCCCCCCCCCCCTAAACGTGTCACGTAGTATGGGTACGTTCCCATTATCTACCCAGTGCTTTCAAATAGTGGAGTTTTGAGATTTATTTATTTTCTAATGTTGTGAGACGGAAGGAAGAAAGTTAGTAAAAGATACGAAGAAGCAGATGGTGTCCATTTTTCTCCAAAACTCCACTCAGAAGGCAATATTTTCCCTCAGTGCCTATGTCATCTCTGGGGATGCTGTGTGGAGTTTTTTTTAATGAAATAAAGAAGAGGAAGTTCTGGGAAGGAAAATGGTACATGGATGGGTAGGAATCTGGAGGTTGTTATATCTAGGAGTGAAAGACGTATGAATCCATTTCACCCATTCAACATTTCAAGTCAAGGCCTGGTCAAACCTCATGAATTTCGGAAATACAGAAAATTCCTCCATCATTAAGCGGTAAATGTTGATGAAGGGCTTAGCCAGCGGAGTTTGGACCCGCGCAACTTGAATTAGAACTCGACGCATCTGACAACTCGGCTAGTAACCGGATTGATTCCTAGGGATTAATTTTCAATATTGCACTAAGAACAAAGTGATTTCTTTTAATTTATTAAGTGTCAACACAATGTTTTTATATTATGTAGGTAAATTCAAAACATTTTTCATGGGGTCAATTGTTTCACAGAATTTGAACAATTCAACAAATTTAAAAGTTAAATTTTAAGATCTGTGAAAGTACGATTCAATTTTTTTTTTATTTATTTCAGTTCTGAGAAGCGTGATAAAATAAAGAACGTAAAAAGAACTTTTACGGAACTTGAAAATAAACTTTTAAATTGGATGAATTGTTCAAATTCTGTAAAACAACCGGTCCCTTACTAGAGGCGGTCTAGGATTGATGATATTAAAACATCAATTATTGTATTACCAAAGGTGACTTATGAAAGTTTACCTCATGGAAGCCTCATAATTAATCAAATTACCTAAAGAAGTGATAACCAATCATATGTGTTTTTTTTTATCTTATTACATAAGTTTAAAACCTTTTAAATGATTTTTTTTTTTAAATTGTATCCAATCAAAATCAATATGTAGTATAAGCTCTACCATACAAATATAGATTGACAAACGAAAACACAGAGAGAAGTTCCTGTATGAAAAGTAGCCTAGAATCCTAGAAGGCTGAAGGCACAGGTGAGCATCAATTTTGAACCCAATTATGAAATCTAATATAATAATGAACTCATTATTTTAAGTAGTGTCAAGAAACAAATCATTTAAAATGGACATTCGTTCTTGACCTCGAAACTGGCGAAATAATAAGCATTATGTCACCCGCGTCGAGTTTACAACTTCGCCGTATATAAAATATAATGACATGTTTGTGACATGGCGTGTCACAGTCGCACAGTCACACTGTCACAGTCACAGTCAGTCACACTGTTGCTTTGTGCGGCGGTATGGAGGTAGTATGGATTCGACCCGGCTGACATGGATGAGTCGGTAACAAGTGCTTCTCAAAGCTTTTATTCGAATACGATAATGATCAAAACTGAAGCAATTTTACGATGCGCAACTTTATAGTTGGCTATAGGAGTACCTAATTCATGTTGTTCTCATTCCGAAGACTGAAACATATGATTTAGATATTTATGGAACGACGAGCGGTTGTAAAAAATATGCGTGTCGATGTCATTAATATTAGTTCACCTCATTGTCTCGGCCTACGAAATATTCCTTCAAATTAGGACGATGTTTTATCTGTTGTATTTGCATAAATGAAGCTTGTACTCTACGGTCTTTGGCAATTAACGCGCGAATGCCCTGTTTTTCATGAATATATATATTTTTTTTTTTGAAATATTCATAAATCTCTACATATTATAAATTCAAGTCCTCCAACGCGTCTGTCTGTCTGTTTGCGATGCACTCAAAAACTACTTAACGGATTTTCATGCGGTTTTCACCAATAGATAGAGTGATTCATGGGGAAGGTTTAGGTATATAATTTGACAAGGTTTTGTGTAAATTGGTTGAAATGTATAATTAAAGGAGAATGTCTGTATGTGGTGAACGGGCGGGCTGGCAAGCGGGCGGAGTGGATTTGATTTGTATGCAAACTAACAGATGGCGGTGTGCGTTAAAAGTTTGGTAACTATCCAGTAGATGGAGCTGTGTTTCGTTAGCCACAGCAAAGCGTGGCCGGGTCTACAAATTTAAGTTGATAACAATAATCTGACAGGCAAATTGGAGAAATTGAATATTTGTAGGTATTGCCGATACATAATATGTATAAGTAACATTGACATAATATTTTTACTAATTAGCGGATACTACTGCAATCTACGTATAGTTTGGCAAGAAAGTGTAGAAATTAAATAAATTGGAACTAAACGTTTTCATTACTATGGCAGCACCGAATTATATGACGTTTCCTTTGGCTGTCATGTTATCGCATGTTACGGTTGATTTATTGTCTTAAATCTGAGTAGAATATCGCTGATTTGATAATATTTTTATTCATTGTTTGCCTGAATTTAATTAAAATTAATAAACCATTACATATTGATGCAAGAGGGGTTATATTCTGCGTTTTTCAACGCTGCCTAGCCGAGTGTCACGCGAAGAAGATTCTGTCTGATTTAGAAGATGTTTACAAACGAACTGCAGAAATGACTGGTACGTAGTATAGTTTGTTTAATAAATTTCATTAGTATTACAAGATTTATGCCAATTTTCGAGCGATAATAACCATTACAATCTGATTTGAGGTTATGTTAAAAAATTCGAATTTGACATTTCGATTTGACAGTTAATATGCGGCCACATGAAAAAGGGAATAACTCAATAAAAAAAAATAATATGCAACTTCTTAAAACTCGTAGAAAAGTTACTTTTTTCTCGTTTTCTCTTTTTTTCTTTCTAAGTGAATATTATCTAGTGTGTGTTTTTAAAACTACCGTCTTTAATAATAATTTTAATGATGTTTTTCACATACAGGTAAATCTGAAACAACGGTATGACGAATCGTCAAGGAAGGGGAAAAGGCAGATGGAAAATTTGAAACACCGGGAAAACGGAAAATGGGCATAATAATAATAATATGTATAATATGCATAAGTGCTGATGATTGGAAAAATTGTTGCAAACACGTGATGAAAATTGAGGCAGAATATTATGCACTAGGCAGTAGTATATATGATGATATCGATGAAGAAGAAGAATCACACGAGGACAAAGACAATAATTACATGTCGGGTGTTGAATTAAAAGACTTAAATTTTTAAGTACCTACGTTTTTATATCGAAATAAACGCCCACTTAAAACTTGTTTTGTTTTATTTTGCTTCTATTAATTTACAGTTTTTTGTGCAAATTTTTTGAAAATACAAATACGCTATGAAATATGCATTTTGCCAGAAGTGTTTTTTTAAAACATACATTCTTTGTCTTATGAGCCATCTTGGTGTTGCCATTTAAAACTAGAAAACGATCGCAGCGCCATCATTTATTTTCTACACTTAATTGCCAAACTGTAGAATAGATTTAAGTTAAATATTTACCAGAGTCTGAGTTACCGCTGTACCAACCGTTATGTTATTATTTGGATCGGCTACGTTAGGACGAGCGGGAGGTTACTATTCAGAAATTAACATCATGATTTAATTAGGTTTTAGCCATGTTTAGTGACGAAATGTAATGTCAATCGTAATGTCACCGTGGTGATACAATCTATGTATGGATAATTGCATTGAGCGATGATGGGCGGGATTGGACGAGAAATTGAGTAATCTGAAAGTATGTTGCAAGTTGTATGCTGATGATGCGCTTCTGATTTCGAATAGTAAAGAAGATCTACAGTCTCCCTTTTTAGGATGAAGGAAGTATGTACGGAGAATGAGTTAATAAGTCTCAAGTCATGGAGTTTGGGAGAGAGAGTATGAAAACAGTGTGCAATATAGTTGTAAATGATGTATACATAGAGCAGGTGGGTGAGTTGGTCTTTGGGAAGTGTGTTTAAATGAGATAGGAAGGCTGAAAAAGATATTGAAAGAAGGGTAAATGCAGATAACTCCATTAATAGAGGGTACGCCGTTGGCGGTAACAAAAAACTGTCCAAAGAAACGAAGAAAGCAATCCATATTGGAGTGCTGATACCTAATACCTTGATTTATGACAGTGAGGCATTGAACTGGCAGGGGAAGCATGAAAGTAGACTAAATACTGTAGAAATGAGATCGCTGAGGCGTATGCTTGGTAAAACCATGTATATGATAGCGTGAGAAATGTTAAGATCCGCAAAGAATGCACGGCTGACTTAAGTGTAATGAGTAAGATTTAGACAGGGATGCTCAGACAGTTTGGGCATGTAGAGCGCGTGAACAAAGAAAGGATTGTAAGGATAATATGACGCAAATGCGAATGTTCAAAGGAGTCGGAGACGCCCAAGGAAGACACGGAACAAGCAAGTGAATCAGATACTTGAGTCGAACCATATCAAGGGTCAGAATAATAGAAGAGATGACGTATGAATGTTAACGAGGTAAGGAGTGTGTGCGGTCGTTGTTTGGCGGTCCGCCATCTCTGCCTACCCCTGCGGGGAAAAGGCATGATGGTTAGTTAGTTAGTGACGAGATTTGATTAGCCAAGTGATTCCCCAGCATTCATTTCACCCTCCCCACTGTGGGTATTGAAGTTGTACAGTGACCGGAGGCTTATATTTCTGTTTGTATAATTTTAGTTGAGGAGCTCTGTACTTTCATTTGTCACACGATCTTCTGCTTTCGTTGTGACGGTTCCGACGGTTCTCACGGTATGAGTAGGTTATACCTACCTAGAAGTAACCGCAGACTTTGTTCACGAACACCCCACTAGCGACACGAGCTCATCATGACCCGGTTTCCTCGCGAGCGCATGCAATCCTACATTTCATACATTACGTATTATGTCATAAATACTGGAAACCTTTCCATTGACAGTAATAGCTTCGTTCACACGGCGCGAGGCGCGAGGCAGGCGAACGAGGAAACCGTACGCCTGCCTATAGTCGACATTTCTAGCTAGGAATTTACATTGAACAGGCAAACATAATGATAAAAAACAAACTTCAATAAACAAACTGAGAGGCGGGTATGGGTACCGCCACCCGGGAACCATTTATTCGTTATAATAAAGACAACCAACATCTCTGCCATAGGACACTCCAAGTAGTTCGCTACGTTTGGTGGGCCTGGCAGGGATGCTGCCAGGGGTGAGATTTATCCAGTTTTGGCGGAGCATGCGCATCTGGGAGAACCAGTGAGAGAAATCCTTTGACCTCTCCACTCTGGCTCACATGATCTACCGAAACAGGATAGATGGATTCATACACTCACCTCTAGATTCCTATCCACCACTCAAATATGTTCATTCCTAGAACTTCCTCTTCTCTCTGCCCTTAAAAGACCCTCCAGACAACATCCCCAAATATGACAAAGGCCCTGAGGAAGTATGGAGTTAATTTAAAAATCAAAAAGATGTACCCAAATTTATAAAAAAGTGTTATATTTTCATAACTCACTTTATGACACTTACACTAAAATAAACGGTAATTTAATACTAGGTACATTAAATTTATTATTTTCGATCATACCAACATGTAAGTATATGCACACATACATACATGAATAATTTTTTTTTAAGTACTAACTAATAACTGCTTTTATGTACACTCCCCTTCCATACATAAGCAAATGCTTTACAAATGTAATGTAAAAAAAAGGTTTAACAAATGGAAAAGCTCGAAGACATTATTATAGTCACAAAAGCCATTAGGAAGGTGTTATTGGAACACGGCTCGGATCCGTCCGTCAAAAAGACGGACATGTTCACTGTTCGCTGTTTGTTCTCTAATACGACTTTTGGCTTTTCCTGCACGCGAGCAATCTTCCAATTTATTCTTCTGACCGGGTAATGATCCTTGGACGAAAGTTCAATCAACCTCCATAGAAGCACAATAATTGATAAGAGTTGAAACGAAATGCCAGCTGGTACAATTTTTTATTTTGCTATTTAAATTTTTAAGAACCAAATAAAAAAAGTTTTATCAGCCCGCATTTTTCATTGGTAAGAAGGAATAATAGTCTTATTATTAGTGGTATTTTTTTAAGTAGGTACCTATTAAACCTTTTAAAATATCCCCTAGGATTTTCCTTCATATTCTCATCCTTTTAACTTTAATAATTGACCGAGCGTAGCGATGTCCTGTTTTAACTCGACCGTTTTGCATTTCATCTGTCTACAAATTTCATTGTGCGTTCAGTTTTCGTTTCCAGGTGGTGACCGTTTTAATGATTCAGCAAAGATTAGTTTTTCAAATGTGACGTCGTTGTGTTTATTTGGACTTTTTTATTCTTATTTTTTTCAATATTACGGTTCATATCTGCCTGAAGTAAGTTTGAAAAAAGAATAGTCGTTGAGATGGTGACGTTTCTTTGGATAAAATGTATAATATGGTATTTGAAATTTAAAAAATGTTTCACAAAATATTTGGTTTAAAATATATATTTATGTGGGTAGGTATTTAGATACCTACTAACAATAATGATTTCAGAGGAATATTTTGGTTTTCATATAGGTATTAAATAAGAAAACAAATAGAAACATACTTTTTAGGACGCGAAGTCCACTCACAGAACTAGTTATAACTTTTTCTAAAAGGAAATTAGACGGAGCCCTTTGTAACTCGACTAATATAACTGCTGGCCGAGCTATTTATAAACTTGTGTAATTTTCATTAAATCTGAATAGTAAAAAAATACATTTAATAACTTAACCAAAGAGCATTCTCATTTAATATTACTCGTGTCATAGGAATCATTTCAAGAATATCATATTTTCCATCGAGGCGGCAAAACGACCGCCTGGAGCGATGATCTGTTTTAGAATGTTTACACTTGAACTAAACATTTTCCGCCTACCACCCTTGTAGGGAGAAATCCGAGCGTAGCCGAACATAACCGACTAGACCCGAAATCCCCCGATGGACTTTCCAGACCCCACGGAGCACAGAGGGCGCTTCCGTCTCAAATGACGATTAACCATAATCCGTGGTTTGAATCCTCGCTTGGGATTATCCGGGGCGCGCGCCCGTTTTGTTGAAATATATTCCTTTTAATTTATATCGAAATTATGTAAAGCCCCGAAATTGTTATTAAATATTAAAATTATTTGTTATTCCATCGTATCGGCAGATCGGATTTATTATAATTTAAAGTTCAGCGGGCCAAGGAAAGTGGAAATCTCGGGTAGAAGAATAAATTGAATACGTACGTTTTCTTGTTATCGAAAATAAAGCTCGTTTGCAAAATTCGTTTCGAACAAATTATCATAATCATAAATACGAGATAAAACCGAGTTTATTTCATCGCCCTTCCTCTTAACTTGGTTCAAGAGGGAAGTTATGAATGAGTTGCTTGCTAGATTACTCGGAAATTACTGAGTAATTCTATTGGAAGTAATTTAAGTAAATTCGTCTCGAATATATTTTTAACGTTATTTATTAACCAAGTATAGAAAGGATAGATACATATATTTTTTTATGTAAACCACCTCTATAGGGGCAGGACACATTTAGAGGTACATAAATAATAATAAACAAATATTTATCATGGTCATATTCTTGTAAGACTTTAATCTAATTTTTTGACACATTTTTTTGACAAATTATTATAAAAATATTAACATAGTACACAGCATAAACACTAACTAAGAAACACTAAAAATGAAAGAAGAGAGTCGTAGGTACCTATAAACTTGTAGTAATGACAAGTGGTATTTCAGAGGCACTGCTGAAACCCAGGTGAGCACTCTGAGCAGTGACCTTTTTGTCATTATAAATAAACAAAATATATAAAATTGTAAAAATCTATTGAAGAATAAATGTTTGCATTATTATTATTATTATACTTTCGGAATAATTTTAGTATAAGGAAAAATGAAATTACTTATTTTACTTGTTGTAAATTTTCTTGAAAATTCGGTGTTTTCCTAATTTAAAATACATTAAAAATATAGTAATAACTGCAATTCTGTGACAGTTCTTCGAATTTATTGTTATTGATCAGAAAAAATCTTTCCTAGGGAATTAATAAAGTTCCGAGTTTCGCGACTTATTCTTATTAATTGTTTTTGTGTTTAGTTCGTTCCATTTAAGTTTTTAAAATATAATTTTAATTAAACTTAATAATGTTATTATCAAGTTCTGCTAGTAATTAAGTTATAAAATGGCCTTGTAACCTTGTAAGCCGAAACAGCTTTAACAAAAATAAAAACTAAAATACTTGCACATCATATTTTTTTATTTTTATATTTATATGTTATAAAAGTACATTCACAGTTTCAGGAAGCTTTGACTGTCCATCAAGGATGGTCTCCCGTTCTATGACAGTTTATATTTAATTTATTTTATTTAACCTTACCATTCTTATAATAAACGAGAACGACTTACACGGTAACAGGGAGCAAGGGTAAATTTGGGCAGTGGACAATAAAAAAAATATAGGAATTGTTTTGTGAGTCGATTTTCGCAAGCGCAAGCAAATTTTATGTTACCAAAATTTCGCATAACGGCTATATAATCTACGTGATTGCTACGATTGCAATTCTGAAGATTTGTACCGGGGTGCAGTCCGCAGAGTATGTTTTACCCGATGGAAGCCAACCTCCTATATGAGGGGTCACAAGAAAAATAAATAAAGAAAATGTGATGACCGTGGCCGGTTATCAACATGTATTCTGGACTCCTTGTGATGATGGATCCAGATTCCTCTCGATATGATCTCAGTACAGGGTATAAGTAATAAATGGATATTTAAAATATTATATTTACGTAACTGCTAGGTAATCAAAAACCTGGGTAATTGGCATCATTTACCATTCCATGTCCTAATACTTAATTCAGAAGTTAAAAAAAATATTAAAAATATGTCGTCTTTGTTCACAAAATAAAAATGAAAAAACAGATCCACTTCACGTCACCGCTGGGTAATGAAAATCTGTGCTTGGCAGCATGAGCTATTCATATGCCATATAAATATTATCGATCATACATAAAAATATTTCTTTACATTATAATTCTATGCTCCATTCATATTAAATCCATGCCTCCGCCCGACGTCTCCGAAGGGTTGAATTCGATCAAAATCATCTCCCGCATTTCGTTACCTTCGCATTCCGCGGTTGACTTCCCGCTAGTCCCGAGTCCCGGGGGGCGAGGCGGTTAAAACGGCATTACCCCACCGGCATCGGCAACCGTTTTATCAACGCAGGAAATCCATCATCTCGGTAATATTGAAGAAGCCTCGGCGGCGTGTGGCGTATGGCATGTGCACATCTCGGTACTATTCCGATTGCGCGTATCATAATATCTTGATAGTAATTAATGATTCGTTCACCTGCATCGCGTTGAGAGGTGTCGGTAATGGCGTTTAACTTGTAGTTTAATCGGTAGTTTGGCGCAATTAATGAAAATCAATCGATTTGCAAAACTTCCACTTTCAAGAAGGTATGTATTGTGAATTTTACGAATTGGTGCAACTTGGCTAGTTATAATTAGGTAGGTAATAACTGTGTTGAGTTCATGCAAATTATATTATTTTCATGAATAATTTCTATAATTATTTTGAAGACTGCGAACGTGTATCTCTCACAAAAAATGTAGTTGCGTAAGAAAATTTAAAGAAGTTTCATCACTTTTAAATTAATTTTCTCAATGAAAACTTTGTAATTAAAACGGTAAAACAATCAATTTAGCCATCGTCAGATTTCATTACGAACCAACAGTGTTCTTCTGTTATTTTTAAAAGCCACATAATTATTGACTGAACGTAGCGAAGTCCTATTTCAAGTCGACCGTTTTGCATTTATGTCAGATCTGTAAAGTTATTGTACGTTCCGTTTCGCGTTCAAGATAGTTGGCGTTATAACGGTTCAGTGAAGATTTCTTCTGGAAAGCGAAATCGTCATGTTTATTTGAATTATGGTACCGACCTGTACGAAGAAAGTTTGACAAAATAATGATCATTGATGTAGTGATGTCTCTTTGGACAAATTGTGTATTATCTTAATTGAAGTATTTTTTTTACATAAAATAAATGGTTTATAATTAAGTGGGTATGTAGCAGTGGCGGTCCGTGAGTTTTCAGTGAGCTAGAGTGCTAAGATTGAAACATACGATATTACTGATGTTGTTGAAGCTGAAAATATTTTTTTTTTCAAAATTACAACTTTGTATGAAGCTATACTGAAATGTGGATGCGGCGCATCCCTTGACTGAAAGAATCCTGAAGATCTTCATACAAAAAGTTGAAATTTAAAAAAAAATCATTTTCAGCTACAACAACGTCAATAACGTCATATTTTCTATCTAGGTCACTGAAGTAGGTAGGTATTTAAGTACCTACTTACAAAGCTTATGATTTCGGGAGAATTTTGGTTCTGATTTATTAAATATGGGAAAATTACAAATATGCATTTTGGGTACGAGGTCATCAAATGTTGGCAGAACGGCTAGTATAATGATGTGCGAATGTGATGAAAATGAGGTTACTAATAAAACAATTGAGGTAGAAGAGACTGTGCTAATCAATAAGCGATCACGGTTAGGCGTTAAAATTGTTAGTGCACTAAATGGCGTAAAATCATTAATTCGTGAAAACTACTTTTAGGTAGGTAGGTAATTTGCAAACGTTCGATTTTTTTTTATTATTTATATTGTATTTGATTGTGTATTGAATTGGATATTTGATTGATGTAGGTATTTATTATTTTTTTATGTGATTAAAATGAATTGTACTTATTTTAATTTAATTATTTGTTTTATATTAGTGGCACTGCTGAAATTAGCTATATTCCAGGAGAACTTCCGAATATATTATAGCTGAGCAGTAACCTTTTTGTCAATAGAATAAACGATAAATATACAAAATGTATGAAACTGTAAAAGCCTATGGATGAATTAATGTTTTTTTATATCATTAAAGAAGAAGATAACACTAATAATCTAAACGAAAATATAAAAGAGAACAAGACATAGAAAAATAGAAAAAGATAATGAACGCAACTGGGACTCGAAAAATAAATTATTGTTATTATATAATTATCTATATCTTTTCCCATTTTTCTGTGTCTTGTTCTATTTCATATTTTCGTTTAGATTATTAGTGTTATCTTCTTCTTCGATGATATATTACATTGATGGGAATAACCTTCAGAAGTATAAAAAAAAGAGAGTTGTTCGCATAAAACAAATTAAATGTTTGTTATTATTAACTCCACACAGGGAGGACCTAAGGAAAATAATTTCCCTCAAGACTTATGTCATTTTTGGGGATGCTGTATGGAGGGTATTTTTAAGGAAAGGAAGGAGAGGAAGTTCTGGGAAGGAAAAGGGTATGAGGGGTGGGAAGGAACCTGAGATCAGTGTGTCTAGGAGTGGCAGACGTATGAACCCATCCCTCCAAATGCAGTGCAAAGCGATGGCGATGGGTCGAGAGAATCCGGCTGGAGAGGTCAAAGAGGTCAACCGACCTCTCCCGGCCCGGCCCACCACGCAACAGGTTGGCAGATGTATCCGACGCCAAGACCTAGACAAATCTCACCTCACGAACACGGGAACCCCTGCCAAGTTACCAAAAGTAGCGAATCACTTTGGGTGACCTACGCAGGGGTGTTGGTTATCCAATAAATGGTTCCTTGGGCGGCGCGGCGCGACGGTACCTACCCATACTAGCCTCCCAAATTGCAAATGGTTAATGGTGTCGAAGGTTTATGATCCTCTAAAATTACAATAGTCGATGGTAATTTTAAGCTATTTCTTGCGAAGTCGCCCGCAAATGTAATTATGTGAAAATATGGATGGCAACTTACGTAGATGAACTTATCAGGCGTGCGAATTCTCCAGTATTTGTTTTGCGCTAGGAAATGAGTTTCGTCCATAAACTTTGCGAATGAGTTTGTGCAGGAAATGACTTTCCACTGCAATACCCCTAATCTCCTCGCTTTTATAAGCGGTTTAGTTATTTATATAAACGACATTGTTATCTTTAAATATCTGTCTTACACTGTTTGTACAAGAAAGAGATTCAATGCAATGCTCTAACCAAATACGAACAATTTCATTTTCGTTGCTTTCTTAACAAAATGTTAGCCTAGATTCCTAGATGATTGCATTGCGTTCAAAGTGATACGTAATCTCAATATTGCATACGGTGTACTTCATCAGATTGAAACGTCATTTTCCATGTATGGAAACCATATCTGAATAGCCAGATATTTCCTACCCTTCCTCTTCCTTCCCCCCAGTAGTTGCCTCTCCCACTTCCCTCTTCAACGTCACAACTCCTGAGGCGTAGCATGGGGGGGGGCGGCTCGCCCCGGGTGCCACCCGATGGGGGGTGCCATCCGAGGGGGGGTGACACCCGATGGGGAGATCTCATCTCTCCTTCCCCTCCCTACTACTTTCAATCTCACAACTTAGGTATCCCAATTGGGGATACCGGTTGGGAGCAGTTGAGACTCATGTGCGGTATTCATTTAAAAAAAGATTCAAACAATTATTCAGAAACGAAAAGTTGCTTGAAATGGCTTTAACCGTGATCGCTGTCCAGATGTAAATAGTTAGGTATTCCTCAACCTCCCATTCCCCCTCCTTAATCCACCTTCTTCGTTCAATCAGCCTTATAACACATTCTAATTAGAAATGAAATAGTCTATCTCCGGGCAGTTGGGGCTCTTGTGTGATGCATATAAGGTACTTTAAGAAATGTTTTTTATGGAAGAGCAAGATGAAAGAGATCTAGTCACCAAACACGATAAAGATATATCAAGCAACGTTTCAATTCTGAATGGTGGCCTTACATCAAGGCGATACTGAGAGTATCTTCCTCACTACAATTGAGAAATAACACAAATTAAACAAATAAAATTAATTTAACATGCCGGGTTTAAAACCGCGACCGCCGGCCGCCGGATTGCAAATCGAGAGTTTTACCTCTCGACCACGGAGGCCGTCAAAATCTGAGCGATACTCAGAGTATGTCCCGCTCTGTGACGCAAATATAATACTTTACTTTATTAACTGAGCGTAGAAAAGTCTTGGTTTAACTCGACCATTTTGCATTTCGTCCGACTGTAATTTTTTTTTTTACATATCTACTATTTCCGTTTTTTAAAATCTGTTACATCCGCTTTATATTCAAACAAGGCGTACTTTGTCTGGGTAAAAAACTTTAACTGTAAATATTGTTTTCGAAAATGCTAAGTCGTCGTGTTTATTTTCTCCTAATTCGCAGGTTTTCAATATTATGGTATCTACCTGCCTGAAGAATGTTTGAAAAATGAATTGTCATTGAGGTATAAGTAGTGAATAAAATTTTGGAGACGCCCGAGGAAGACATGGCACGACCAAGCGAATCAAATACTTGATTCGGGCCATCTCAAGAGCCAGTATTTTTTTTGTGACTCTCTTTGGACAAATTATATAATTCCTAGTTTGAAATTAAAAATTTATGTTATGTCAGATGAAATAATATGGTTTATAATTTAGCGGGAAGGTATTTAAAAACTTTCTTAAAAAATCTTATGATTTCACGGGAAGTTTTGGTTTCGATTTAGAATAGAAATAAAATTAAAATAATAGAAAATTACAAATATACATATTTTTTAATGCGAAGTCTGCTGCTCACAGAACTGCTGGTTTCATATTTATTTAATGTAAAATAACATTGTATTGCGTATTAAATATATTAAATTATATTCAACCCACCTCTGGATTCGTAGTCAAGATAATCACTTGATCACGGAGGTGATCAATAAAGCTAAGGAGTCAAAAGTCGTATGCACACTGATGACAACCATTTTATTTAAAATCTTTGTTATTAAATAGTCTCTTCTAGTCATTATATTTAAAAACTCAAATTAAATTCTTTATTCTTTATCAAAAAAATCACTTAGTCTGTTATCATAATTAAGTAGATTCATTCATTGGGTCATAACACTGAACTGTTTAAAAAAAATGATTTGATTTGCTCCGTTCAACAGTCAGACGATCACTTACAAATACTACTAATGAGCCAAATCATCCAGCAAAAACATCTCATTTCAGAAGTACAGCAATGGACGTAAATTTGGTTACAATACCTCGTCAGCCTCGTGTGGGCCGCCTTTTATGTAAGCAGTCGATATTTCCAGTAGAGTAGCTAGAGTAGGTAATAGCTAGTGGGTAGGTACTGGGTAGTAAGGTAGGTACTAGTCGAGTACTTAGCCCGCAGTATATTACACGGGATTTGGTTCCCGGCGGGGGCTTAGCGGATTTAGGGTCATTATTGGGAGATATCGCCCGTGTTTTATAACGGCCCGCGACGCAGAATGCTAATGCCGTGACGTCACAGCACATGTAGTGAGCATGAAGGAATATGGAAGTTATGTTTTTGTAATCATTATTTTCTTGAGAAACTTATGTAATTTACCACCCATTTTGAATTAAATCTCGATCCAGAATGGATTTTGGTCTGTTCTCAGGGAAAGAGATATTTTTGCAAAGTATCTACGAAATTTTATATAATATGACTAATTTTTTCCTTAAAACAAAATAAATAGAGTGTACAATTCACACGCGGTAGAAACCTTCAGAAAACTAAAGTAGACAAGAGTGGGAAGACTACGAAGCACTTTTTTATCAATGCGAAGGATGATTTTCCATATGTCTGTCGTCGATTTCCAGTGCACCTTTACCTATACATTTGGTCATCTTATTAGAATTTGTGTTTTCTTCTTCGAAGTCGCTAGATGTCGCTTTTTTGTGTTTTCTTTGCCTGTTCATTTTGGAGTGGTATGATATGGATGAATATTGATTTTACAAAAAAAAATCTTTTGGATTTCGTAAGATTTGTTCTTTGGTATGCTGAATATCTGGCCGCTAAGGTTCGTCAGGCGTTTAATACCACTAGACCAAAAGAGACTTGCGTGGTACCGTGGATTTATCGTATTACATTGGAACCGAGTAAATATTTTATTGCTATCTCTTTCTCTCGCAAGCTAAATCCTATAGATGTATGTGTTTGCATCTTTTTAGTGTCGCTCACTACCGTTTCATCGAGTTTGATCGAACGGTGCTAAGGAAATTTTCACTTCAAAAAGAAAAGATAACAAAGGTGTAATACACAGCAGTATAAACAGAATATTTATTGTTATTTTGATGGAGAAAGGGGGAGGATGAGATAAACTACTTTTCGGAATATGCGTGTAACACGAAAAACACAAGCAAAATAATTTTAATAACCTTTAGTAAACATTTTGCCGCCTTGTGCAAATAGTTTTAGTAGTAATTTGAATACTTTCCTGTATCCTTCTAGTTGGTATGACAGTTCTTTCGTCGTTGGACAATGGCCGTTGTCAAGGCCGGTGCTTACCTGAAACAAAAGAGGACAGAAATTCATTACAAAAGTTTCGCAATTAAAGTCGTTAGTTCTTAATTTAAATACATAAAACATTATTAATTTCAATAATTGAGTACCTGACTACAAAGAGTGCTTCAAATAAATGTATGTATTTACGTAAAAAATCAACGATAATTTCCGCGCGGGCGGCCAAAAGAGGAAGTTAATAAGAAAATTATTTCTTGACATCCTTTAACCAGTGATATCTGACATTATTTGAAGAAAAAAATGTGAGTGAAATTTTGGGCCCCGGTGATATTTTTGATGTTTTTTTTTCTACAAAAACAATAAAAATGGTAGGTGTTGGATAGTTGGAGGCGGGATGATGGGTTGGACGTTTACTCGGCTTAGTGATCAGTGACGACACGCGGAAGAATTGTTTTTTTTTAAAGAAAAAAAAAGTCATCAAAAAAGTCACCAGGGACGAAAATTTCATTTACATTTTATACTCCAAATAATGGCAGTAATCACTGACTAAAGTAAATCAAGCTCTTAATACCTTATGATTTTAATGAGAATAACGCACAACAGTCACTTCCAACTTCCAACCGCCTGGAGCCATTGACACTATGGCATCCTCAATTAGGTATCTTGTAAGGCTGAAAGAAGTTGGGAGAGGAAGGAGGAAGAGGGAGATGGGGGAGAATCTGGTTATTTAGATCTAGTTACCAAACACAGCTAAAGCCATTTCAAGCAACGTTTCAATTCTAAATGGTGGTCTTACACCAGGGCGATAATGAGAGTATCTTCCACTCCGGAACGTGCCGCGAATTTATTACAAATTACTTTTAATTAATAAATCGTGAAATAACACAAATTAATCAAATAAAATACATTGTGCGAGCCGGGGTTTGAACCCCTCGACCACGGAGGCCGTCAAAATCTGAGCGATATTGAGAGCATGTGCCCCTCAGCAACGTGCCGTAAATATATCTTATATTATTTTAAAAGATTTGTGAAAACACAAACAAAAAATTTAAATTTACTTGTGCACGCCGTGATTTGAAACAGCGATCTCCGGATCGCTTATCGAGAGCCTTGCCCCTAGAACACGGAGGTCGTCAATGACTTAAATAATAGTTTTCGACACATTGACTTTTGTGAATATCGTGCCAATCGACATAATATACCTAATATTTATCACAGTTCGAAATAGAACTAATGGGGCACCTTGGGTAAGTAAAAAAAATTGCCCGATTCATAAGTATTTTCTATTTTTATTTTGACTCCTCGTACTACAAAAATTGCACCACGCTAATCTGGTTCAGTATTTTTTAAGAATGCTTATTTTGTGTATTTTTTTAAATGTTATCATCTGTCTCTTTGGTTTCAATCCTGGGATTGGTTTGCAGCAATTTCCTCTATTCGTCTCTTCCACTCTTCCCTGTCTTGGGCGGCTCTTTTGAAGTCTGCATATGATGAGAAGCGCACGTCCACCAGCAGGTCCTCCAGACTCCAGGTACTCCCCTAGAGTTTGTTCCCTCGGTCATACCCTCCATTATGGCATGCAAGAGGCCCTCTTGTCGTATTACATGGCCGATCCATCTTGCACGCCTT
The DNA here is from genome assembly GCA_917880885.1 of Limnephilus marmoratus. Taxonomy (NCBI): domain Eukaryota; kingdom Metazoa; phylum Arthropoda; class Insecta; order Trichoptera; family Limnephilidae; genus Limnephilus; species Limnephilus marmoratus. The sequence continues at coordinate 27,754,098 of OU862912.1, read as the reverse complement.
TCGGACAAGGTCCTGAGCTTATAATTGTGACATTATATCAATAATTAGGAATTCGAATGAAAACCATAGGTACTCGTTTAATTAAAGTGTCAGATAATTAATTAAAACTAAACAAAATACAAGCAAAGATCACCGACGGTGTTCAAACCGCCTTTTTTGCAGTAGTTCCACACAGGAGGTTAAGTGAAAAAAAAAACTTTCAAGGCCTGAGTCATCTTTGGGGAAGCCATGGGGAGGTTTTCTTTAAGGAAAGGAAGGAAAAGAAGTTCTGGGAAGGAAAAAGGTATGAGGAGTGGGTAGGAATCTGAGGGTCAATGTGTCCAGTATGCATATGAATCTATTCCTACCACTGCGGTGCAAAGCGATGGATCGAGAGAGTCCGGCTGGAGAAGTCTAGGTTAGGTCTCTCTTAACCAATCTCAAGATGTAGACAAACCTGACACCCCATGAACCCGAGCACCCCTGCTAAGTGATAAACCACTGGGGGTGACTTATATATATATATATACCGAATGAAAAAAAAACTAATCATTAAATTAACGTGACAGATAATTTAAAAAAAAGGAACTTAGTAACAGATAATTAATTAAAACTAATCAAAATACTTCCAAAAAAAATCACAGAAGGTGTTCAAATTGCGTACCACCAAATCGGATGCTCATGATCCAAATCTTTTAAAAAATACCTTTTTATGTGTCTCCAGTCGGCCCCCTTTATTTAAAAAGGTTGTGCGTCGCTGCCTTAGTATAACATAACCAAATAATAGGCGATTATTGATACGATCAACATTTTTTGTACGTTCAATATCTACTGTAGCAATGCTCCCGACAGTATGTGGGTGAAGGACGAACCCATTATTTGACACGTAGGCCTATGAGAGGCCGACGTGACAGCTAATATCAAAGGAATTTGCCAAATCTCACAATATTTGCAAACATTGGGCTGCGTGTACACATGCGAGCCGAACTGGCAAGCTGAACACGAATTATGGGAAAGGAACGGCGCCGTTTTGCCCACTTACTGCAGTGGCTGACCGGAACAGTGGAGACTGGTTGACAGAAACATTTTGACCTCTCCAGCCGGATTCTTTCCACCCATCGCCTTGCACCGCAGTGGGAGGGATGGATTCATACGTTTAACAGTCCTGAACATATAGACCCCCAGATTCCTTCCCACCCCTCATACCGTTTTCCCTTCCCAGAACTTCCACTCCTTCCGTTCCGTAAAAAGACCGTCCACACAGAATTCCCAAAGATGACGGAGACCCTAATGTAATTTTTTCTTCACGAGCCTCCTGGGTTGAAATAAAGTAAAAAATAAACTAAACTAAATTGTGGAACAATATTTAACAAGCAATAATATGTAATTATATTTTTCAGATAGTAATAATTTAATACATAACTCATTTTATAACTCTGTGTAAAAGTCGATTAGTATGAAGAAATTTAAAGGAAAACAGGGTGGGTCAACTTTAAATTTGAAAAAAAAGCATTCACAACTTTTTGTATTTCTTGGGCATTAACTATGTAACAATTTCTAGACATTTTATTTTGAAGAGTTTTACTTTTGTTACTTAAATTTTAATTCATCTGCCACCGGTTTCGACACATCCGTGCCATTCACTAGCAAACTTAAAACTAATGTACATGGAAAGTAAAACTCTTCAAAACAAAATTAACAAAAGCATTCCAACTGTCCAGAGTTTCAACACCCAAACATTAATTTCCCCGTCTCTTTCCTCTCCTCACTATCTTAATTTAGGATGCCGTAGTCCCATAGACTCTGGGGTATCTTAGACTCTTGTGCGACGCTCACATAGAAAAATGAACTAATCAATTAAAATAACACAACTTTCCCACAACCCTTCGTTACTACACAATAATAAAATTACAATCTCAAAACGTACTAACCCTTTATCACTGAAAACTTTACTACGAATCCAACAACATTATTCGAGTATATACAAAAAATATGCTTTGAATAAATTTCATTTCTTATATTTTCGCTTGAGTAGAATTAAACAGAATTTTTAATCACGTTATAAAAAAATATAAGCGTAAACAAAAACATAATTTATTTTTCAACGCAGAAAATCATTCATTTGAATTAACAGCACAAAGGCCACTTACATACAGGACACTTATTGATAGTCATAGTATCAATAAAATATAATTAAATAATCAATAAAATAGAACATAGAAACAAAGGAAGAAAAGAAAAATTATATGATTGATTATATCAGTTAAAAAACATACATTGTAACAAACTAAATGAAACCAAACAAAGAAGAAAAACAAAAACCTATTATGCAGTGACCTCGTTAAAATATGCACAACTGGGGTTTGTATGAGTTTAACTGTAAACTCGATAGAGGCATATTAAAAACATCAACTGTATTAGCAAAATAGTTACCAACGGTGTGTAATCTATTAATGAATGCATACAAGATGTAACTTTAAAAAAATACTTTATGGAAAAGATTATTTGTATCAGCTTCTTGATTAAGAGCGTTTAACCAGCCAGCGGACGAAAATCCGCATTTCGTCGAAAGTTGTTCTTACGATCGTGCAGGGCGGTTACAATGAGAAAGATTAATTATTCTTCGTACCAGCTTTTTTAAATTATAACTCAATATCGAATTTATTTCAATTCAAATTAGCTTTAATTTATACCTTCATCCAAAAATGCTGAAAGGCGTGATGATAAAACTATTAAAATAATGTACTTTTTGAAGTTATTTTTTGATTATAAGTATTTATCATTTTTCAATAATGTCTAAATTTAATAAGAATTTTAAAAAATCTGAAATATATTAGTTTGTAAGTGCGCAAATAAATACACAAACGGACCATTTTTCGCCAAGAAACACAAGTACGTACATATTTTTTAATGATTTTATTGAAACTAAAATTAAAATTCTAAAACAAACGTTTGCTAGATAATGTATTGATTTATTTTACAGCGTGATTTTATTATTTGAAATGGATGCGGTATAATACAAAAACTTTTTTGAAAATTGAACAAATCTGCCAACGACCTATGGAATAACCTTATTATACTAAAAATTAAAAAAAAATCTCAAATTTTATTACATACGAATGCTAGATAAAAGAACAATCTTTCGAAATCCATTTATAATTTTTTGTGGAAAAGAGTCAATACGTCTAAAAACTTTTTTGAAAATGACGTATTTCCGGTTTTCTCTGGTAATGTCCTCTTAGGGAACGTACCCATACTACGTGACACGTTTGGGGGGGGGGTCTTCGAAATGTCACGCTCCATACAAATGAGCAGAGGGTTGCTTAGGATTTTGGTCACCGGGGAGGGGGGGGGGGGGTTAAAAATTGCAAAAAGTTGGTCACGTAGTATGGGTACGTTCCCTTAACTGTCTTTTTCTTTTTTATAAAATTATTCACAAAATAAATTAAAACCACTTTTGCTCCACTATTACCTCTATTCGTAATGATACGAGACACACTAAAAATATTTTTTTTTTTGAATTGTATATTCTTCTTAAAAACTTTGATTATCATAATAAATAAATTATAGTTCTCCAATCCACATACTGTTGGTCATGGTGTAGTAATACTAAGCAAGCTACCCGCAGTTGCATCAATGCCAGTATAAACGGCTGCCAACACCGGGCCATTCAGATCCGTGCCAAATTAAACTGAACTGCATCGGCCTTTTAGATCAAAATACATTCCCACCCTATTTATACAAGCAATTTGGAGACACCGTGAAAACAGGTACCATCCAAAATAACATCGGGTTTTTTAAAAGATTTAATGTTACAACACTTTTTATGTGTGACCTTCCTCATTTGTAAGATACTAACGTCAGTTATCAAGAAAATGTTAAATAAATTGATAAGAAAATGTCATAGAAAATGTTGAAGAGAATTTAGGTGATTTTGCTTCGTTTTATACTAGAATAAGCAATAAATCTCTAAAACTGAGTTCCGGCGTTACGAAATCTAAGCAAACAATTATGTCTGGATTCGTAACATCATGAGCTCTAATATACATTTGCATATGCATTAAATATTCATTTTTGTCAAAATTTATAAATAATGTTAACCAATTTTTTTGTTGTTTAAGTAGGTAAGTAAGTGCCTGTCAATTAAGAGCATAGCGTAGTTTAGATATATTTATGTGTGGAAAGTTTTCAATTCGTGTGTTTTCGTAGGTTTAATGTTTGAATTGGCTTCAAACGATCAATATCGGTTCTAGGTCAAGAACTAGGAGGCAAACACTCTGCAACTAACGAGAAATGGAAATGGCCGGATTGCATAAGTACCTGTGCCAAACGGTTTTAATTTCGTTTTTTATTATTTTTCTCGCTTATCTAAATCTTGATCAAAATTGGGTATCAACATCGGATGTAAAAATGCAGTGATGACTAAGCACAAAATATCAGTTTGTTTAAATTGTAAGGATGGGGCATATCAAACATTCTTAACATACATATCCATTAAATCATCGGGTAAAGCCATTTTGAATTTTTTGTCATTGGAACGGTGCCGATTCTTGGTGCAGTTTAACTTCCTAATAAATTGTGAAATGCTGCCGAGTACACGTCATGATAGCTTGTCAACTGATCACAATGTGTTCAAAAGCTAAAACGTAGGAAATCAGGATCGAAGCGGACCGTTCAAATGTAAAAAAAAAATGGCGCTGACGATTTAATGAATATCAAGTGTTACGAAAGTTTATAACAACTCAACCTTAAAAAACTATTTAGCTTATTTCTTTGTGTACCACCTATAGATATACTGGGATTTTCTGTAGATTTAACCGATTTTACCGATTGGACCGATTCGACCGATTCAACAGATTTTTATTTTATTTTTTATTTAAGTTTATTTAGGAAACATACAGTTGTAAATATACATTCATTTATCATTTAAGAGTGAATATAATATAAACCAGTGAAGTTCCTTTAATGATTTAAAAATGCTTACAGATTAGGAAGCAAGTAGACATCGATAGTTTAATATAATACAGTATTAGTAAAAAGTGAGTAAAAAGAAAAAGTAAACAATAAAGAAATAATAAATAAATAACAGTTTTGAGTTTAATTTAAATTAGTTTTAAACGTTTCAATGGTACAGTAGAAAATATCGATATCTATTAGGGCGTTGTAGGATTTACAGAAACGTCCGAGCAAAGAATCTTGTGCATATTTCGATTTGAAATGATGTATAAAAAATAGGGTATTCGATCTGGTATTGCGTTCGGAGCAACGAAATGCAATCCTTTCTAATAGATCTGGTGAGTCAATAAGTCTGTTCACAATCTTGTATAGAAATAGTACGTCAGAAATTTTCTCTAAAATTGTAAAGAACAATAGGTTTGCACAGGTGATTTTAGAAATGATGAGAAAGGTGTTTCGAAAATTTTGTTTGAACATTTTCAATTCGGTTAATATAAGTTTGGTATTGAGCATTGACCTATGATATCTGATCGAAGGGTATTGAGGATTCCAAATGACAGAAGATGCAAATTCAAGACGAGATCTTACATACGCCATACATAGTATTTCAAGTGTAAAAGGTTCATTGAACGGTTTTGTGGTGCGTAGGATAAAACCCATTTGTTTGTAGACTTTTTCTAAGATATATTTATTGTGATATTTGAATAGTAATTTAGAGGCAAAAAATACTCCAAGATCTCTAATTTTATCCGCTCGTTCAAGAGGAACGTTGTTCAGATGGTAAATATGGGCGATTGTATGACTTTTACGCGAAAATGTTATCGCATTACATTTATTTATATTAAAAAAATTGTTGATTTTCTATGCAATATTCCTTAATTTTATTAACATCTTCTTGTAATTTACTGCAATCGTCTTCTGAGCTTATGAATTTGTATATTTTCATATCGTCAGCGTAAAGAATAAAATCAGATTTACTGATGACATGTTTGATGTTATTTAGGTACAAAGTAAAGAGTAGGGGCCCTAAATGGGAACCTTGAGGTACACCCGAAGGAATGGTTATTTCCTGCGACATGTAACCATTGAGGGCAACAGCTTGACTCTATTTTTAATGAAAGATGAGAACCATCTGAGAAGATTTCCACTTATACCAATTTTTTCGAGTTTGTTTAGGAGTACGAGCATATCATGATTCACTTTGTCGAAAGCCTTAGAAAAATCAGTATAGATAGAGTCAACTTGTTTCTTTTTGTCCATAGAATTAAGAAAAAATTGGTGAACTGCCCCAAGGTCGACTCAACCCAGATCTGCCTTGAAAAAAACCGTGTTGTTGGGGATTGATATGATGTGTTTTTACACAAATTAAAGAGTTTGTCATGAACGATTTTTTCCATGATTTTACTTAAAATGCGTAGCTTTGATATAGACTTGTAATTCTCAGTACTGTGTTTATCCCCATTTTTAAAAACAGGTGTAACAAAAGCTCTTTTCCAAATGGTGGGAAATACGCCTTCTATACATAGAAAGTGTCGAACAGATTCGACAAACTTGACAATAAATATGAATTTACATATATATTTCTAAAATGGCTTTCCAGGTTTTTACACGTTTAATTAAAAGAAAACAAGTAAAATATTTATTTCATTGCCTATATTTGACCGCATTTCGTGCAACTATAACAGGTACACTGATTCCCCATATCGTGTGGCAGTCGAGCACCTGCCCTGATTGATACGCGCAAGCGTTGATTGATTCAGCCCGAATAAAAAATTATATTGGTAAGCGCGTTGGCCAAAACCGAAAACGATTCATCAAACCGGCATTATATCATTTGACAGCAACAAAGCGAGGATAATTCTTCGGCTGACAGCAAATTGTGTGAACGAGCCCTTACACGGATCAATATTTAATCCACCGACAATGTGTGTAATCTGGCTGACGGGCAGTACGAAACGTGGGATTTTATCATTGAATAAACACCAATTATTGCGATAGATTTTCAAAGACTTATCAGCGGCAATCACATCATTTCAGAATTTTGGGCAAAATATAGCCAAAAGCATTTTTGTTGCATTTTTTTAAATGATATTCAGATGTTTTGAATGCCAACAAACTAAAAAAAGTGGTAAGGCATTCTATTTCGGTAATTTATGTACCTCACTGTGAGAATAGGTTGCGGACAGTTTGAAAAGAAGGACATTATCATTAAATAAATAAAAATATTATTTTTTTAACAGAGATTTTCTAATAAAACAGCTTGCGATGTTTTGAATGGCTCATAAAAATGTGTATCTAGCGTTCTAATATTTTTAACAAACTTTAATTCTATTTAGAAAATCACTTTAATATTATTATGTATTTGTGCAGATCCGTAAAAATATGAATTCGTTTTATGATTAAAACAATAACAGCCTTACAAAAAAATATCCCATCCCAACCTTTAAAAGGTGTTTTAGTTGCACACGGTACCTACAAAGACAGTGCAATTATTAGAGATACGATTTATTTCAATTTCAATTTGGGAGGCGGGAATGGGTACCGCCGCCCCGGGAACCTTTATTGGATAACCAACACCTCTGCCATAGGTCACCCCAAGTGGTTCGCTACGTTTGGTGATTTAGCAGGGGTGCCCGGGTTCATGGTGTGAGGTTTGTCTAGGTCTTGGAGGCGGATGACCAGGACACACTGAAACCCAGATTTACCCACCCCTTAAACCCTTTTCCTTCCCATAACTCTCCTCTCCTTCCTTTCCTAAAAAAAAATCCTCCACACAGAATCCCCAAAGACGACATACGCCCTGAGGGAAATTATTTTCCTCAGAGCCTCCTGTGTGGAGCTCAAGTAAAAAAAAAAAAAAAATACAAAAAAAACTGTCATTATTTTGATGGCAACATTGAACTTCGGTAGATAGGCGCACGCGTGAATACGACATGTATATTTTCACGCGCGGCAATATTAGAGTTATGACTTCCTGACAGATATGTGACGAGATCTGAGTGACATTTAACGTGCGATTCATATAATGTTTTTGTATATAATAATAATAATAATAGTTATGTATGCAGGGGTAGTGCAATGCAATACATTCCATATTTTGAGATAACAAAATAAATTAGCCAAATAATAGGTTAAGGTTAAAAGTTAATAAAAACACAAATAAAATTTAAAAAAAACGAATAAGCATGAAAAACATGAGAAATGAAACTGATAACTGATACTGATAACTGATACTGAGCGTATTTCATCGTCTCCCGTCTCCAGAGGGCCATCGGGGGGGAACTCCATCCAGACAGTCACGGCGCCGGCGGTGATGATCGCATTCTTCGATTGGCGTCGCAAACTTCGCAAACTTTTCATGGGGTGGCGGAGAAGTGCTCGGAGAGTGTGCACAAGTCCCTCCAGGAACATTTCCGTGGCACTGCAGTATCTCGGTAGGCGGAAAAATTGGCGATAAGAGTTATTGTAACCAACTTTTAACTTATACCATTGGGATGCAATGTAGTCAACCCACAGTTCTGATGTGTACAGCGAGGTACAGAAAGCGTTGAACAGTATTCTTTTCACTTTTGGGTTGCAGAGGTAAAAACGCCTTGACAGCATACCCGCACTAACTAATATCGCTGATCTATGTCTTTCCATATACTCGATATCCTTAAGGTCATCTGTGATGCGTTCCGGTCCCGATGATGGTCGTCTGTGATGATGAATATAATTTCTATTCTAATGACCGATTTACTATTATATTAGTATAATTCAACATATTGATTATTTGCGTAAATTTTCGTAATTTTTAATTTTTTAATAATGTCATTTTGTGAATTTAGTTTTGTTAACAGAAAAAGTTAAATGCCTTGTGTATGTGTACGGGTATATAATTACAAATTTAATCATAGTTTATATTGGGCAAACATGTATTTTCCGAAAATTTTCGAAGTTTTAATAAAGATTTTTTTAAACTTTTTCTTGTTTTAAATAAAAAATATTGCAATTTTAAAATACTGAAGTATATTTCAAGGACGAAAATGAAAAAGGTAATTTTAACTAGTTTCTAACGTGGTATTTGTTTTTAGACATCTTCAAAAATAAGAAATATCTAACAATAAAATATATAATAATAATAATACAGGTCATTAAAATATCTTGAAAAAATCCGAAATTCGTTGAGAAATTATTATTATAAACAGTGTATTTAACAGATGATAAACTACCCTCTTTGGCAGGATAAGCACTGTATATGTTTATACCTTTCCATGAACTATTTTTTGTTAATTTTTAATTAGTAAGATTTTCAAACACACGGTCGTTTATCAATTTAATAAAATATTGGCAACGTTTTTTAGTTAGGCTGTAAATCTTTAACTAAGTCATGAAAGTTTCAATTCTTTAAATATGCTTGAAAATGTCGATATCGTCGGCTGTACACATACATTTTTCCTAAATCGTCTTATATTTTATCTCCAAACAAAAACTTTTTCGTTTGTTTGTATTTATTAATTATTATTTATGTTTAACCACCTACCTGCTCTATTTTACCATAAGTGACTGATTATTGTGATCATTTATCTAATACTAACGTAAACATGCACCGCTATCGAATGACGGATATCTTCACTTGTTATGCATTTAATTGACGCGTGCATGTTTTAAATGGAAACATTGTGTATATGTAGGTACTTACATATTTATGACACTTTAATATTGCTTGTATTTTATAAATAAATAATGATAAATCGTCATCATAAATAATAATAAGTACCTAACTAATAGCATTCTACAACCGATCAAAAACACAAGTATCGCATTTGCATGATAACATATTTATAACATACGAGTTTTTTAACAATCGATTCGGAACAGCGCAAGAGTTAAAACTTTATATCAGTTAATAATTCAGGTATTGCGAAACAAAAATTGTCGTATCCGAAATTTTTGTATTATCGACAATTATCGGCAACCCGAAAAAACTTTTATTCAGTGAAAATAATTAGGATTTTAAATTATTTCGGAAATAATTAGGATTTCCATGAATGTAAAGGATTTAATCAAATTATTTGAAAATTGTCTAAAATAATAACAAGATGGACGTTATTCTGTCAAGTTTGACGTTTCGTTGTAATTTGACGCTGGGGGGTTTAAAAGGATGGGTACTTAAAGTTACGATATTTGGGAAATGTTAAAATTTTTACTTAAAAATACTTCGGTGATTCATTTCCTTTGAAGTATTCAAACAATTGACGGAGTGTACTCAAGTACCTACAATTTATTGTACTAATATACCTATATGTATAAAAAATCTCGTGTCACAGTGTTTGTGGTCGCACTCCTCCGAAACGGCTGGACCGATTTTGATGTAATTTTTTATGTATATTTGGTAGGTATGAGAATAGGTCGTAAAGTATATTTCATCTAGTGAACCACTTGGGGTGACCTATGGCAGAGGTGTGGGTTATCCAATAAAGGTTCCCGGGGCGGCGGTACCCATTCCCGCCTCCCAAATTGAAATGCATTCCTTGTTTCATTAGTGGTTGGTTAACACCACTTGAGATGTAGACTGTTTTTTTTTTACAAAATCACGCAAAGAACACGGATTAAGTTTTAAAACATGTAAATAAAATTGAGCGTAACTTCGTTCCCGAAAGACCTAAAATTATTTCGCGAAGTTTAGCAGATATTATTGATTAATTCGCTTGTCTATGACAATTTTAAGAAAGGTAGCTTGAACAAAACAGTAATTTTTGAAAAAAAAGTCGGGATCAATGTAAAAGCGGCAAATTTAACCGTCGTCGCGTCGTTCGTATTTCAAACCGAACTAAATAATTTATGTTGTTGAATGACAGATAGCACTACGTCCGCTTCATCGAACTTTCATGCGCAAGTCATTCACGGGAAGCATCGCGTCATTTTGACATTTCATTCGGCATTTATTATGTACCACAACGCAGTGCGCGCAAAATTTTCTACGATTTATTTTAATTTTCCACTTTACATTTAACTTTTAATGCATCAAAAATTGAATATGTCCATTACTTTAATGAAATAAATTAAATTGAGAAAATCAATGGTTGGTGTTTTTTGTTTTTATCGGCGGTCATCGTCTACAGCGCTCCATTCCTCTTTCTGTCATAGATCCCATCCCCACACACTTACAATATATTCGTTATTTTTTATTTAACTACCAAAACTTTCACTAGAAATAATTTCAATGGCAGAACAACTTTAACCGGGTCAGCTAGTGAGTATAATATAATAAGTATAATAATATGTAGTAGTATACATTGCGGATACGCATGTTTAAAAATGAATGGTTCGTTCTATAGTTCCTATTATCTGGGTGCATAAATGTAATGCATTCTACATACAATGCATGCATAAACGTATTGAAAAATGTACCTTCACTAATTGCGAATACCTACCATTTTGCTAAATGGAAAAAATAATTTATCAATAAAGTGATACGACAAGAATGAGAAACATAGTATGGCTAATGTGCTAATTGTTACTATTTATTACCACACCTGCTATGAAGTCTGATAAGGTTATCCAGGCACCTTTGTTTCACGAAATTTATGGAATTAATAATAAAACTGTGAATTTTTGCAAGGTTGTTTCGACCTGTCCACTAACCCGTTGTGCATGCTACCCTTTACCCAACCTATCCCAACAGAGATAACGCATGTGGGAATCGGCCAAATAATTAATTTAAAAAAGACAAGGAACCCTTTTGGCGTAGATTTTATTTAATATTTTTTTTCATAATTATGGTGTAACAAATAAACTAATATAAACATATGGTACAAGGTAACAATTCACTGCATAAAAAATTGTGTTTTTACAGTACGCAAACCTACATACTTTAACAGACTTTTCATGATACATTTTCTCGTAGGTGGCAATCTGTTTACTAATTCTATTTACATTTCCTGTTTCATAATTACGTATATTTTTATTAAAAACAATATCATCCTGAAAGTATTTTGGTTTTCGGTTATTAATAATTGTATGCATTGTAAACAAGATCAATCAAACCACGCTAAAACTTGCACTTTGCGTACCAGTTTTACCCCTAAATCAAAATATCTTAATTTGTCAGCCGTTCTATATATCAAATATCAACAATTTCGAGATAAATCAATCAAGAATATTTCAATTTCAACCCAACACAGAACAGATCGTCATGTTGTTTGAGCGAGTTGAATTATTATTCCTCTTCTACGATGCATAATACTCTAGGACGAAACAGTCTATTGACAATGATATAATTATTGTGAACCTAGTTTTACACAGTGGCGATTCAAGGCCGGCCGCATACATCCGTTTTTTCCATCCGATAGTCGGTGTATGCTTCGGAGCTACCAGAATTATCTTCTACTTCTAAGATATAGGTCGGCATCGGATAAACAGCACACGTTACATTGAAGGTTATGAAATCTGGCGTGTTAAAAATGCCATCAATCATTTTTCCTGCTTGAGGACACAAAATTATTTTGTTGTTTTTTTGGTATTTAAGGCGCGCTTCTTTTTGATAATATTTTGGGATTAATTTCGTGTATCAGTGAGGTCCAAAAAGTTTCAAGACAGCTTACTTTACAGCTCGCAGAATCGACGTACCTAATAATTAAATTAGGCAAGAACACGTGGTAGCACACATCACAGACAAGGAAATTGAGCAGAATTTTTCATTCAATTAGACGACAAATAAAAGCAAAGAATGATAAATGATAAGGTATGCAGTTAAAAAGAATAAATATCTTTTAATGTAAACACTACTGTTTTTTTACATGTGAATACTTCACAAAAGTCCCAACTGCTCCCGTCTGGAGGCAGTGAGACTATGGCATCTCCTTGGGGTATGTCGTGAGGCTGAAGGTATTGGTGAGGGAAAGGAGCCGGGGGAAAGGAAGGTGGGGGAGTACATGGGTATTTTGTTCTGGTCAACAATCACGGCTCGAGACATTTCAATCAACTTTTCAATTCTGAATGGTGGTCTTACATCAGGGCGGTACTGGGGGTATCTTCCACTCTGGAACGTGCCGCAAATATGCAATACATTGTTTATAACTAGCAGTTAGAAACGGAGGCGTCTACTAATATCTACAGGAATTCCAAAAACTGAACAAATCGGACTAACATCTATGAGAACCAAAGTGAGGACGAATATCTACAGCTCAAACTGCTGACTAATATCTATGAGAACCAAAGTGTGGTCGAATATCTACAGCACTGGCAGAGGTTGGATTTGCAATTATGTATAACATATTGGAATAACGTAATATTACTTACTTAACGTAATAAACTTAATTTATGTATGTATGTATGTAAAAATCCCTAATATCGGACTATTGGACACATTTAGCTGATTATTAAGGATTTGGGTTTATGTTTTAACAGCTTTCTTTATTTCAAGTGCTTCTAAACTATTTAGTCTGTTACCATGACCATTTCTATGACAGTTTGGTTAGGTTAGGTTAGGTTGTGGTGCCGTGTATTTCGAAATAAATATCTTTGTATCATGACCTTCATGTTTGTTTAATAAATTATTGTCCTCGTAAACTGCAAAATACGTAATATTATGCAAAAACTTCATGTACGTACTTTAAAAGTTTAAGCCTTTACGTAATTAGTAATTACGTAATTGAAGTAATTTGTCCTTTTCCGTACAACCTTTTGCTTGCCCTCTGTAGATATTAGTCCAACCTACGCTCTATAGATATTAGTCACCACTGGGACCGTCATAGATATTCGTCCGACTTTAGCTCTGTGCTTCGCCCGGTTATTTGTATATATATATTTATTTTTTATATAAGTACACAAAGGTAAATTTTATTCACTAATACGTAGTATTTACATCTGACCGGGAAACGTCCACATGAGACTGCTAACGGAAGTAGCGCCATTTTTTATCGAATCCTTGAATTCAAAACCGAATCACAATGATAGCTTTGTTTGAAATTCCACGTACACAGATGTTATTGTGGCGCGGCGCGTATGGCGTGGCGTCAGATATGCAGCGAAGCCGGGTTCTGAAATTCAACCACGCAGACGGAAGGCTATTAATACTGTTTGATTAATTAAGTTGTGAAAAACACAAATTTATAAAATAAACATTATTTGCCCAAGCCGGGATTTGAACCTGCGCGTGCGACCTCTGGATTGCTAGTCGAGGGCCTTGCCCCTCGACCACGGAGGGCGTTACATGTGGGTAATATTACCTTGTCCAAATAATAATACAACATTACATTATATTATTTATTATTTTCTAATTTTATTTAGACTATAACTTTTACAACAAGGGTAGCTGACATAACCGACATAATCTCTACAATTAAGTGAGATTTTATTAGGCACGAATATTGGAAACCTAATAGGTTCCCACATAAAATAGAAGTTTTTTTTGCTTAGGTAAATAAAAGAAAAGTCACCCACTTATGATACGAGTTGGTAGCTAATCGGCAAAACTGGAAATGTTTGATGGAAAATTTCAAATGTGGACACCAAAAACAATATACCGAGGGTTTATACTGCAACACTCAATATTAGAATTCGGATCAGTCATATGGAATCCCCAATACAAAGTAAATATTAAAAGGTTAGAAAGAATTCAAAAAAAGATATTGAAACACCTAGACTTTAAATCCTTTCGAACTTCAGAAAACCTAAAAGACTCATTAACATTCCATAATTTATCATCTTTAGAAGATAGAAGAAATACAACCGACCAAAAATTTTTATTCAAAATCATTAACAACGTTGTTGACAACAACTATCTTCTAGAACACATTAATTTCCACTGTCCAATAAGAAACACAAGATCAAACCAACTATTCCACATCCCACACTCAAAAACAAATTACGCACAACATTCATTTCTCCGAAGGACGTGCACAAAATACAATGATATCTTTTACGACGCTGATATTTTCCATTTCTCCTCAGGCCAATTTATTAAATCCATAATAGAAAAAATTAAAACAAATTGTTAATTACGAACTCTCCACCCCTGCTGCATGTTATTTTTTTTTCATTCTCATTATGTTGGTTTTCCTTCTTTTTATAATAATAATAATATTTGGATGATTTATATATATCCCATATGCTTTAATTTGTGTGTGTGTTTTTTTTTCATTTCTGTTGTATATATTTAAAAAAAAAAAAATTTATATTTATTTTTTATTTTTAATAATAAGGTTTACATGGTATTTACAAGATAATTTTACATCTCAGGTTTCTTAATACCCTTCCATTAAAAGCATTTGCTTGTGTATGGAAGGGGAGTGTACATAAATGCTATTAGTTATTAGTTATACATAAGTTAGTACTTAAATAATTCATTGTACATATATATATATATATATGTGAGCTGCAGTATTTATTTTGATAATGGCGTGTATTTAAAAAAAAAAGAAAGAATGTTATGAAAAACTTAGGATATTTGTAAGATTAATTGACAGTAGTTTTTTTTTAAAGAATATTTTTAAAATGTCTCTTGACAGAGAGCAGTATTCGGGTTTTATCATTAATGCTTCTGATTTCTTCTGGTAGACGATTGAAAAAAGTTCTTCCCTGGTAAGTGTAATGATGCTGTGCAAAAGACGTATTTAGTTTTGGGCATAGAAAAACATGTTTAAGTCGAGTTCTGTTTTCATTTAAAAATGGATATTTATATTTTTCTTTTATAATTTGAATTAATGAATTTTTGATATATAAATCTTTAAATGTTGGTACTTGAAATTCTTCAAATAGGCGTTCTGTTGGGTAGTCCCAGGATTTTTTTAATATAATTTTAATAATTGTTCTTTGTATAATTTCTATTGGAAGAAGGTTACATTTATACGTGGATCCCCAACTAATAATAGCGTATTGTAAAGTGGATTGAACTAAGGCATAGTAGATTAAATATAGATTTTTATCGACAGACAATTTCTAATTCTTAAAAATATATATATTAATTTTCTGATTTTGTTTACTACCTGACATATTTGTTCCTTCCATTTCAGATTTTTATCGATAATTACTTCGAGATATTTAATTTTGTTTGTTGTTTTTAATATTGTACAGTTTGATTTGCAATAATTTTGGCTATGAATTTTAGTATTATCGTGTATGACAATGTTAAAATTTTTGGTAGCATCGTTTGGATGGATTGCAAATGGAATTACAAATGTCTTTTCACTATTTAGTGAAAGTAAATTAGTGTCGAAAAAATTCTTAATCGTATTGATGTCTTCTGTGGCCTTTGATTCTACATTTTCCCAAGTCTTTTCACTTATTATTAATACTGTATCGTCGGCGTATGATGTAATTTGACCCTTTAAACGTTGAAAAAAATATCGTTTACACATATGGTAAAAAGGATTGGTCCAAGCACTGTACCTTGCGGGATTCCAAAGCTTGAAATCTCTTGATCACTATTAACACCATTGATTTTTACCACTTGAGGGCGGTTTTTTAAGTAGTTGGTGATCCATTTAATCGCGTTGCCTTTTATGCCAATATTACTTAACTTTTTTAATAGCATCTCATGGGATATGCTATATGACGACCTCCGTAGTCCAGTGGCTAAGACTCTTGACTCACATTCCGGAGGTCGCGGGTTCGAACCCGGCATGCGCAAATAAATTTTATTTGATTAATTTGTGTTATTTCACAATTAATTCATTTAAAATAATATATAGTATATTTGCGGCATGTTCCAGAGTGGAAGATACTATCAGTATCGCCCTGGTGTAAGACCACCATTCAGAATTGAAACGTTGCTTGAAAATGTCTTTAGCCGTGTTTAGTGACCAGATCTGAATAGCCAGGTACTTCCCAACCTTCCTCTTCCCCACCTCCTTCCCCTCCCCGCTACCTTCAGCCTCACAACATACCCCAATTGGGGATGCCATAGTCTCACTGGCTCCAGACGGGAGCAGTTGAGATTCTTGTGCGGTATTCACTGTAAAAAAAAAAAAAAAGAATGCCTTTCTGAGGTCAATAAATATACCCGCACATTTTTTACCTTTATCTAATGATTCGTAAATGTATGAAGTTACGTTAGCAATGGCATCTTGTGTGCTGAGTGATTTAATAAAACCAAACTGGTTTTTGTGTAGTATTTTATTACGACCTAGGAAATTTATTTGTTTTTTTACTATTTTTTCAAAGATCTTTCCTATGTTAGAAATTAGACAAATTGGGCGATAATTCGTTACTTGGTGTGGATCACCAGATTTGTAAATAGGTGAGATTATTGTGTTTTTGTAGTTCATTGAAAATATTCCTTTCGTTAAACTCAAGTTTATTAAATGAGTGATGGGTTTTATTAAGTAAGATTTCATAGATTTTAACATGTGTGCCGTAATAGAATCAAAACCTGGAGACGAACCTTCTTTCATATTTTCTATTATTTTTAAGATTTCACATTCTGTTGTTATTTCAAATGTTGAAAGTATATTACGTTTCTGTAAATTTTTATTTTTATGTTTTTCCGAGTTAGAAGGCTTATGAATATTTTTCAGAAGATTTTTTCCGACATTTGCAAAGAGGGAATTAAATATGTTTGCACATTGTTTAGGCTGTATATTGGCATCAATAATTTTTTTATCATGTTCGTTGTACTTAATGTTTTGTGTTTTTTTTTGTATTGTCTATGGCCAAATTCACAGTTTTCCACATTTGTTTATGGTTATTTTCTGAAGATAATATTTTATTTTTAAAAAACTCTTCCTTACTTTTTTTAATATAAGTTAATTTATTTTTTATAAAAAATATATGCTTTTTCATCATGGGGATTTTTTAAAGTTGTTTTATAAAGTTTTTTTTATTTCTGATAGATATTATAAGTCCTTTGGTAATCCAAGGTTTTAAACATTTAAATTTTGATTTTATGTGTATTATTATTTCAGTTGTCGAATTTTTAATGTGTTGTGACAGGATATTTTCAAAGTTACTCGAACATATTTCGGTATCATCACTCTTTAAAACATTGTTCCAATCTTCCTTTTTAGTTTTTCAGAGAGAATAGTCATGTCTATTGTTGATTTTTTGGGAATTAAATAATGTTTTTTATGTTTAATATTATTATTATACAGAAGTAAGCATGAATGATGATCAGTTATGTTAGTTTTCCAAACTATTGATTTTAATTTGTGAAGATCTTTAATGTTTACGTTTGTCCAAATATGATCTAAACAAGATGGAGTATGTTCTTTTATTTCTCTAGTATTTTTATTTATGCAAGATATGAAATTTTGTTCAGTCATACAATTGATGTTTTCAGTTTTGTTATTATTTTCTATTTTTTCATTAATGTTCACGTTAAAATCACCCACGACGAAGCAGAGTTTATTTTTTAATTTTAATAATATGTATTTGAGATCATTAATAAACGTAATAATACTTAAGCCATGCGTTCTATAGATAGCTATTAGATGATATTTTGATTTGCCGAGTTTGAAATGTACTTCGATGCAGTTTACCAAACGTATTGGGTGTTCTATTATGTTGACAATACTAAATTTATTGCTTGCAAATATTATTATTCCCGAATTTTTGTTGATATCTACTTTGGTAAAAATATAATTGTACTCAGGTAAGTGATAAGACGGTGACTCAGCCTTCGTAAATGTTTCGGTTAACACTATGAAGTCCGGCTTTTTAATTAAATTATTTATATATATTTTTATAAATAATTTAATTAAATTATTTTTATTAATTTTATTAATTTTTATTAATTTTTATAAATATATATTTTTTTTCTTTTTTTCTACCACTTTATGTTTTCTTTAATGTTTTAATCTATGTTTTTATATATATATAATATATATATATTATAAATTTTAGCGGAAACTTCACTGGTTAATGCAATCATGTAATATGTTACTTTCTTATTAAAATATGTATAACTGTTTGTTTCCTAAATAAACCAAAATAAAAATAAATAAAAAAACACACTATGCTAAAGATTGAAAAAATGGGTACTTTTATTCCTTGATTCATCAGATTCTTTTACCCTATAGCTGTAGTAATAACTAATTTAAGAATTATTATAAGTATACATGTCGGATTCAAGTCCCGTCGGCGGCATATATCTTTTCTCGGGAGATTTTTTCAATGTAGATGAGTGTTTCAGGCTAATAATAATCACATATAATAATTGTTAACCTTTGTGCTTTGCATAAAACTCTTGTCTTAAACATTAGTTTATCAATTCACAGCAATGCACACTCGGTAGAAGTGAAACTAGAAAGTCGTAAGATGTCATTTTCTTTTCTTTTGCCTCTTTATTTTAAAGTGGTTTGAAGATTGGATATTGATTTCACAAAAATAAAAATGTTTATTTTTTTCGGATTTCGTAGGATTCGAACCTCCGTTCGCTGGATGTCTGGCTCTCTGGCCGCCTGGACTTGTCAAGCGATTAGAACCGAGAACCCGTCAAAAAATAAATTTTATTGACGCACTTCCATTTCATACGAATTTCAAATCACTAACGGGGCTAAAGAAGTTTAACTTCAAAAAGAATTGTGCTGCAATAGTTTACCATTAGCTTAAATTGGCAATACAAAGATTGTTTAGAGATAAAAGTTTTAGGGGTAAATTTAACTTTTAAAGAGCACACTGGTCCAGGACCATTCGCATTCGTTATCTACAGCAATGTAATCTAGGTCGACATCGTTTCAACCCATCGCCATCGGTTCCTTATCGGTTGGATAAATGACTTACAACAGTGTCTAGTTGAATGTTGTATGTACTGTGAAATATTGACTCTATTCATGGCCGCTAATAAAAAGAGATTAGCGCTGAGGGAAGTGGCAGAAAGATAAGGACTTGACTTGAAACTGAGAAAAAATCGCTGTACTCAATGGATTAAGGAATAGATAATTAATTACTTACCTACGTAATGTTAAATTTTTTTTATATTTCACCTTACAAGAGGAAGGAAACTATAATCGGTAGCTTGTTCCGAATGCGAGCCGATTTACACAAAACGATTTCCGACCTAAACTGTAAACGGGTGTTGTTCAGCTCGTGTCCGTCGAATTTCGGGTACGCGCACTTGTGCATAGGAGATCACTACTGATAGCGCTTTCGAGCACGGTACAATGAAATACCTGTAGGACAGACTAAGACAGTTGAAACTCTACTGCGGTATTGACATAACACATATATTTAATTCTCAATAAAATATAGCTACTATATTATTATCGTCAACAGGAAATATTTATTTAAGTAACAAAGGTTCTTATTGGAATAAGATTTTTATTCTTCAATGACAAAAACACACTGGTACCAGTGTGTTTTTTTGTTTGTACAATCCTGTTAATATTTTTTCTTGATTGTGTCGATTTGAATATTACGGAGTTAAATAGTTGAGTTAAGGACTTATTCGATATCGCTTTGACCTAGGCAAAAACGATTATATTTCAGTGGTCTCTCATCACCTCTCATCAAAACACAACGCAAGATACATACATCAGTAGGGTTTCGTGACTTTTTAGTGAGCTAGACGCTAAGATAGAAAAATATGACGTTATTGACGTTGTAGCTGAAAATGATATTTTGTTTTTTTAAATTTCAACTTTTAGTGTGAAGATCTTCAGGATTATTTCAGTCAAGGGATGCGCCGTATCCACATACTTAAATCTTCATACAAAAAGTTGAAATTTAAAAAAGAAATTATTTTCAGCTACAACAACATCAGTAATGTCGTATTGTTCAATCTTAGCACTCTAGCTCACTGAAAAATCACGAACCGCCATCCACTGAGATACACATATGTAACTTTCCCTCCTCTACAATAACCTTATCAAAAGCAAACAATAACCAAAAGTTATCTATCAGAATACTTTCGCTATATTTTATTCGATCATGGACTCTAATTAAACCTTATCAAAAGCAAACAATAACAAAAACTTATTTGGCAGAATACTTTCGCTATATTATATTCGATAACGTACTATAATAACCTTATCAAAAGTAAACAATAAAAAAAACTTAGCTGACGGTATACTTTCGCTATATTCCATTCGGTTCCTTTCCTACTCAGAATCAAGTCAACTCAGCAACTCTTTGAAAAGTCGTTAGAAAGTATGAAAAAAATAATTCTAAAATAGCCCGTAATCTTAACCTAACGTAACCTATTTAACCATTTTTTTATTTATATTTTCTTTATCATTTTTAATGACTTTTCAAACGAGATTCTGTGTTGATTTCATCCTGAGTTGTCCGGGCGCCATTATATTCGATCACGGACTCTCTTCGGTCTATTGGTAAAAATACTATGACTTGCTTCTGGCAAAAAAGGTGTAATTTTTTGTTAAATATTGAAATTCTTTATTCTTAATAGTGAAACTACTTCAAACTGTCCAGACCCAATGGGGCTATACCATCCCCATTTGAGGTATGCTATAAAGCTGAAAGGAGTGGGGAAACGAAAGAAATGGAAAAGAGGAATTATGTTTTGAAAAGTTTTATTTTCTATGTACATTTTCTTTTTTTTTAAATTTTTTTGCTACCAGTTTCGACACATCCGTGGCATTCACTAGTAAACTTAAGACAAACTTAAAATTTCTATGCAAGTACTGAAATGATTAGATTTAATTAAGGGTGTAGCGGGAGGGATGATTTTTTGGGGAAGGGAAGGAAGGTGGGAGGAGTCCTTATACATGGAAACATTGTCAATAAGGGCAATTTGCAGGGTGCTATTTTTTAATAACTAAATTTATTTTTTATATTTTTATATTCCAAGGTTTCTAAAGCGCACAAATTAAAGTATTGATTTATATTGGAATGTTTAAACATGTTTTTTTTAATTTGTTGAAGCTATGGCCTGTTTCTATTAAAAGAGGAAGGCTGGGAAGTACCTGGCTACACAGATCTAGTCACCGAACACGCCTTAAGCTATTGAACAGTGGTATTTCACTATGGCAGTCCTGAGAGTATCTACCACCCTGAAAGAGATGATCAATTTTATTGGTCTGTCTAGGAGTAGAAAGATTTAATGTGCTTAAATAATTAACGACATCAGATTGCTTTCAAGTCGGTATTGGGAATTATATGTTCGGAGAGTCTTTGTGGGCAGTATATAACGTCTTTGGTTGTGCCTAACATTTATGACTAGCAGTTTTATTAATACATTGTATTTGGTCAACGAATTGTCGATTGCCGGTATTGCGCCGCGATTGCGTGGAACAGGGGCGGAAGTGACGGTCAGCATTTCAGCAAATGTTGACTGGACCCTTCAGTCTTAGAGTCTTAAATCCGCCCCTGGCATCGAACCAATCAATGTTTCTATTTGCGTTCCGGTTTCGCTGTCTTCTAAATGGATTCTGGAATTCATGTAACTCCTCTCCTGACCCGTGCCATTCTTTGGTCCAGCATTGGCGGAGACTGCACATCCCAGACTTCTTGTTTAATCTCGATTTAGCTCGAATTCACGCCAAAGTGCACACGCAAGTCAAGAGAAAGGAGATATCTGATCCCCTCGAATTTACTTAGGAATTCAAGAAAGGCTAAGTGCGATTTCCATCTGTCTGACTTGAAATTAGCTTCAACTTAAATTAGTGAACTGAATCCTTTGAGGACAATTCTGTTTCAATTTATAGTTTATTACATCACCTGTTCCCAGTTTTTAAGATTATTTCTTAAAAAAATAAATACGTGGCATTTATTTGCATTTTTGGGCCCTTTAATAAAAATCAACGATTTATTTTTATAAGTGTAGTTGACTTTATATGACAAGGTAGGTAGGTATATTATAAATAGGTAAACGGGTTTAAGTTTTTTTTCAAACTAATTATTAAAGTGATTAAAGACATGCATCTAAAAAAACTGTTGATTAAGTTATTCACTATATAATAGGTAGGTATCTACTTAGATTCGTCTGGCGTCCAGTCGAATCATTTACGACTGGCCACCAGACGCTGAAGATTAGGTACTGCCAAAAAATAAATTCCATATGTAATAATATATGGAATAATCTTTTTGAAACGTTGTCTGCCAATAAAGGAATATGGTACAAAAAGCTCCAAAACGAAACGTTTAACAGACCATGGTTCACTGAGGTTAATCTGAAAAGATCGGAAATGAGAATCATTTTTAGATCAAGATCTGGACATGCACTAATTGGGAAGAATATTGTTGTTTGATAAGCCAATGTGTTCGATATGTGAACACATTTTTTTTTATTATTATTAAGTTAAAAGAAACATAATATTTCGCTTTCTTAACTTAAATACAGCTTATATAGTACAGTAGTAAGAAGTAATATTTTTAATTTTGTTCCAACATTTTGAGTTTAAATAGTTTTTTTTTAAATGTTTTTATATTATTTTCCGTTTTTAGGTTATCTGGAAGGAGATTATATATATGAACTCCCTCGTGACCAATAAAGAATTATCGACCATTATCGAAGTGGATTAAATATGAACGACATAGAGTGACAATACTAAGGACCTCGAACTCATTGGAAGTACAGAATTTAATTGCTTCAACCGAGTTTCAATTTGGGAGGCGGGAATGGGTACCACCGCCCCGGGAACCTTTATTGGATAACACCTCTGCCATAGGTCACCCCAAGTGGTTCGCTACGTTTGGTGATTTAGCAAGGGTGCCCGGGTTCATGGGGTGAGGTTTGTCTAGGTCTTGGAGGCGGATGACCAGGACATACTGAACCCCAGATTCCTACCCACCCCTAAAACCCTTTTCCTTCCCAGAACTCTCCTCTCCTTCCTTTCCTTAAAAAAACCCTCCATACAGCATCCTCAAAGATGACATAGGCCCTCAGGGAAATTATTTTCCTCAGAGTCTCCTGTGTGGAACTCATGTAAAAAAAAAAAAAAATATAAAGAATAATGAAATTTATTAGATCATGGAAACAAAACAAAATGAAAATGAATATAAAGGACTAAGTACCTTTTAAAGATCATTAGAGATTGTAATGATAATATTATAATTTAAAAACAGATGAGGCAAAAAATGACAACATTGTGTGAGTCAGAAGCCTCGATAATATAACTTTTCATTTCCATTGCGTAGTATTGGATGATTGGTCATTGTAAGCATGCTTTGAATCACTACGGATCATTAGTCACTTATTGGAAGGAAAATATTCGTAACCCACAAATACACTACGTACTCGTACGTTTGACATGTTCTTCTGTACAACATTAGTTTAAATTAAAGCATTGTCTTGGTTTTCACATTTAACAAACAGTTTGTGGGAATACATAATTATAATAATGACAATCAAATAACTTTGTTTGATTCCACTTTATTATATTTTTTAAAACCAACAGGTTTTGGTTCGATCTAAACATTCCTCAGGGTGAATAAAATATACTAAATAAATATACATTAAATAAATAAAATATATAATAAATATACATTAAAAAATAAAATATATTAAATAAATATACATTACATAAATATATATTAAAAAAAAAAATTAAATAAATATACGCATGGATTGATGAAGTTGAGGCATTTTTTGTCGAACCCGCGGACGCCCGGGTGAGACCCAAACGCAATGCCCACTCAGCCACTGACCGTGGCTTTAAATCTTACTATTCAAAGCTAGTAAGCTAACAAAGAAAATTATAGGTACCTAAGTCATCTCTCTATCAGTTCTAGAAAACATAGAATAAAATACAAATGCAACGTTTCAACTACGAGTAGTTAAGCAGGTGCATAAAAAGCCAAATAAGGGCGCCAAGTACCAATGTAATTATGTAGCTCTACAAAAATATTTATAAATATTTAAGAATAATGAAATGAGCAGAAAATATAAATAATGGGAAATTTGGATAAATAAAAAAATAAATAAATAAGGAAGATTTGGCTCTTCATATATAACGTAGCTAAAGCCATTTCGGGGCACATTTCCAATCTGAATATTGCAGATAATCCACGAAGAGAGGACACAGAAATAATCTTACACTCGGGTAGTAGGTAATCGAAAGCACTTATTTGATTTAGTAATTTAACCAGGTGCGTACCCACATAATATCCACTCACCAACTTAAGCAGATATATGCGTTAGAAATACGATAGCAGTCAAGTACAATAAGCGTGTTTATACGTCAACGCGTGTGTATCCATAGAAATCGTTCTAACTCCGTTATTCTTTTAGTGACATCCCTAAAACAAAAAGTAAAAGGTCGATAGTGGAACAAGCTTGAATAAGGATGTACAAGATAGTGTACATCCTTATTCAAGTTGTCTATAGAAATACATAACAAGAATATTCTGTCATTCGCGCAATCTATCACATAAATTTTCCCCGCTCGATATTGTTAATTTTTATTAAATATTTTTATATGAAATAATAAAAAAGTGAGGTGACAAAAGTGTTTATTATACATTTATACAATAAAATAAGTATTGTTTTTTACATAATCTGTGATTTTAGAACCTTTTTCACATAAAAACATAATGTGAGTCATTTTTACATTTTTTTTAATGTTTGCATTCTAAATTTTAATATTTACAAATGTTAATATTTATTTGTAATATAATAATTCGAAAGCTTATTTTGTGACCTTTCTAAAACAGTTTTTACTATTCGGCTACGTTCAGAAATGTTTTATTTATAGTGCTTTAATTGTGATGCGGTAATAACACAAAGTTTTCGTAAAATGTCATTTCGTTTGAGACATCTCAAGCGAATATTCGCGAAAATTCGGAGGGGATATAGATGAAATACCCTATATATATTTTAAGTTTTGTGTTTTGTTTTGAGCTTGCTGCTTTTAGACCCAGAACCAACTCTAAGTCTAACAGATCATATAAGTCTATCAGATTGATTCCACAATTCACAATTTTTCGTTTGTGCGAAATTTAAAAAGAAACGAGAGATAACTAACTTTTTCTCACCAAACCCGAACAACCATTTATTGGATAACAAACACCTCTGCCATAGGTCGCCCCAAGTGGTTCGCTACTTTTGGTGACTTAGCAGGGGTACCGTGTTCATGGGGTCGGGTCAGCGTGGCAGGCCGGGTCGGGAGAGACTGGTTGCGGGCGATCTTTTGACCTCTCCAGCAAGACTCTCTCGTGTCTTATCTAGCCTTGCATCGCAGTGGAAAAGATGGATTCATTCGCCCGTCATTCCTGGACCCACTGACCCCCAAATTCCTACCCACCCCTCGTACCTTTTTCCTCCTAAGAATTTCCTCTCATTCCTTCCCCTAAAAAGACCCTCCACACAACATCCCCAAAGATGAAATAGGCCATGATTGGAGTTATTTTCCTTAGAAGTGTGGAGATAATGTTAAAAAAAATCATAATTTTGGGTCTAATTGCCCAAAATAAAGACCACGTCAGCCAATACAAAAGAAAACACTTAAATATTTTTATACCTATCATCTGAATCTCTCAATAAATGAGATATCACGAATTCACTTTCATGCATTTTCACCTGTTTACGTGGTCTAAAGCGGTGGTTGTTCTACTCCTGCGGCATCTTAAACAAACGAACCCCAAACCTCGATCTAGTAAAGTAGTATCAACAAACAAAGTCTTAAAATCCTCATGCATACAGAAGACATAAATCTCCTCTGCAAGTAAGTTAGTCTCTGGTAGTGGTGTTAAACTTATGACTCGTGCGGGCGGTAAAGGTAAATAAAAAGTATCGGCAGGCCTAACCTTTTTGTTCTAACCTTTTGTTCTAACCTTCTTAGTTGTTTTCTGTACAAAAAGTACCTATATTAATTAACACATGATAAAAAAAGGTTTTATCTCAATCACGACATTTCAATTATTATTTTTAAACATATTATCATCGTAACGCAAATTACCTCAAAATACTAATAGAAATATAATATCAAGAAATTTTCAAAGAAAAAGTTGTGCAATTTTATATTTACAGTAACATACCAAAAAATTGTATGTTTTATATTTCAGATTGCTGAAATCACAGTACCTTTGACAGTATGTTTAATGCTAAATATAACGTACTAAATTTAATACCAGTAAAAATGAAACACAATCTCTAAAACTACAATACTAGACTAGCGCTATACTCTTGTAATATATGTATGTGGGCTAGGCCCGTTTCATCATATCGCTCGTCACACATTCCGAATGGGAATGTGAAACATGTCTAAAGAAAAGAATTGTAAGGTAAAACACCACATTTCTGACCCTCCTCCAATTTCTGACATATATTACCCAATTTACGATTTTATCAATTGAAGTAACATTCCTACTAGTATATTGATATTAGCGCATCGAGAAAGTTGTTTCCCTCTCCCTCTAACCAATGTCAAGTCGTAGAACTATTTGACACCCATTTCTACAAAAATATTATTTACTATATGATTTTGTGAAATCGCACATTTTTTCACCTTTTTCAGCGAGTAAACCTAATTTTACAAAATGTGATGAAACAGTTCACCAAAGTATTATATATTGTTCGTGTATGTTTTTCAATAGAGTATTGACCATATTTATATATTATATACGAATATATTTCAATAGATTTATAATATTTTAATGAAAGACAAATAACTTTGTTTACAACACTTATATTTGTACACAATCTACATATTTCAGACATAATTAATAAGCAACAAATTTTTATGAACTCTCTTTTGAACCTTTTCCCACATAACCGGTCTTTACCTGCTAATGACTATGAAATCCCCAATATTAATAAAGTCCCCTCAATCTTACCCCTTCCCCTTCCTCCTACCCCTTCCTCCCATATGTGATCTATGTTTAATTTTTAAGATTAGTATACATCTGATCCTGATGATGTGAACATCGTTCACGAAACATGTAGATTGTGTACAAATATAAGTCTTTCATTAAAATAAATAATGCCATCACAAAGTGAAAACCTTTCCGAAGAAGTTTTCTTCGAAAAATTAAGATTTATAATAGTTTTTGAGCGGTCAGAAATAGGTACGAGTTTTAATAGGGTGACCATATTTCTGACATGTATGTCAGAAAATGATACGTCTCCAAAAAATCATGTTTATATTTTGATGGTAGGTATGATATGTCAAAAATTGATACTTATCATAATTTGGGGTTTTTTAATCCTGACATAAGAAGAACGGCTGCGCGACATCTTTTATAATAAACTATATTTTGGATTTGAGGCCAAATTACCCAACCAAATCTTACAATTAAAAAAATGTATGAAAAATAACTATATGGCTGAAAGACAATAATATCACATTTCCTGTCATTCTTTTAGTACCTATACGGGCATAAATCTCACCTAACACTGAATATTTGTGAGTTTTCCAAAGCAAATCAAATTATTTTGGTGGCTTTACCCAAACGCCACACATATCTTGCAACCGCTGGATGTAAGATGTAGCTGTGTTTAGGCTGTTAAAAGTGTCCTTCAAAGACTGAAAAATAAGGAAGCAAAAGTAAAAATGGAAAATTTTGCATTTATTTTAAAAAGCGTACTAGATAACACGGATATGAAATCGCACCTCAAAAATGACTTTCGAGTGTGTGGTCTTTTTCCTTTTGATGCAAATGCCATACCATACGAAAAATTATTAAAAACACCATTATTTAATGAATGTGTAAAATCATTATTTAATGACTCCAGAGAGCATTGCAGTGGAAGAAACAATAAATTTTGAAGAAAATAATGTATGACCAGTTATATCCCCTCTCCAAAAATCTTGAGAACTTAATCGATTCTGCTATTTTAAAAGAATTTCGTGAATCGCGCGAGGTTTGGGTAGGCTTTACAGAGTACAAGGCATTATTTGATATTTGGAAAAGTGTGACCGCAACTGTAGACAGCTTTTCAGGGAATTTAGGTATTTCAAATATATCATCGGAAATGAATTTTAATAGTATTAGGGTAAAGACCCTCAGTGGATTGCTGACACGAATGACGAAACATTTAAAATATGCCTATTGTTTTTGAAGACAGTGAAAATAATATGGAAATACTACACGAGGAACAAAAAATTATCGAAAATGAATCAAAAATACCAACAGTAGCTGGTGAGTGGTTCGAATTTCATAAACGAAAACATCAGGCCAAAGAATGTTTAGAGCGAGAAAGGAGTGCTAAAAGACATGGACTAAGGCAAAAGAAAGAACATGCTGCTGCCACAAAAAATACAAAAAAGGGCTTAAAACGCAAAAAAATCCTCAAACGATAAAAAGGGATTTGTTTTCAAGTCAATTGATTTAAAAATTGGAAACTACGTGATATTTTTATATGAGGGTGCATATTTTCCCGGACAAATAAGTGCCGTAATAAACAGAAAAAAGGCACAAATAAATTCTATGTGATAATGTGGAATAAATTTATGGAAATGGCCAGAGAGGGTAGATCAAATGTGGTAATAATTGATGATCCTATATCTTTTTTGTTTTTTTTTTTGGTTTTACATAAACTCCACACAGGAGGCCCTAGAAACAACCGCCCTAGTACAGTATGAGGTACCTGAAATGAAGAAATATGAAAAAAATAAACCAATAATGTTTGAATAATTAAATAATTTTACTTTGTATAAACCACTTATTTGATGTGCAAATCCGACCGGTTTCGGAACAAACGTTCCTTCGTCAGGGAAAGCTTATACTAATTTGACAGTTTCGAAGTAGTAATAAGTAATAAGTTTTTGACGAAGGAACGTTTGTTCCGAAACCGGTCGGATTTGCACATCAAATAAGTGGTTTATACAAAGTAAAATTATTTAATTATTCTATAATGGATAACCACAAAGTAATAGCTACATTCAAAAATACAATAATGTTTGCTTTCGCAGATAAGTTAGTGATGGAACTCTAATAAATAATACAGTTTTCAATGCCTACTTGGTATAAACTTCCTAAATGCAATGCACCTATACTTTATTTTTTTTCTTTATTTGTTACTGTACCTATTTTAATTTAGATGTAATGCCTGAAGAAGGCAAGTTACGGTTAAGTTCCTTGTTGGCGTAAAACTACAGAAAAAATAATGTAAGCGATGTTTTATAAAAAATAACAATGTTGTAATTTATTTTCATTCCTGTATAAAAAAAGGTTTTTTTACATTTTATATTTGATAATAATTAGATAATAAAGTTTCTCCAAAATACCGATTATTGTTTTAAATATTGTACACATAGCTTTACATTTTATTTGCAGGTATGATCGAAATATCAACATGTACATAT
This sequence comes from Limnephilus marmoratus, assembly GCA_917880885.1. Taxonomy (NCBI): domain Eukaryota; kingdom Metazoa; phylum Arthropoda; class Insecta; order Trichoptera; family Limnephilidae; genus Limnephilus; species Limnephilus marmoratus. Next base: position 27,724,039 of record OU862912.1, on the reverse strand, counting down.
GTCTGATACTGGATTCACATTGATTTTGGTATGTCAGAAATACGAACAGCCATGTCGATCAATAGGAACATATTGATTTTGCTATGTCAGAAAAAGGTGTTTTGTTGGCATGTTACATATTAAATGATTTTAAATATTTAACGGTAATAAATTTACCAAAAAGTTAGATTTCATTATTTGAAATTGAACAATGTTTCCAAAAATTCAAAATTTCGTTTCAATAATACCTACAAGGTTGATTTTAGAAAAAAATATTGAAATTCATGAAAAAAAGATAGCTTAACGTGTCAGAAATAGGAGTTTTTACCTTACTCGTACATTACATTCCTGGAAAACATAAAAATCTTAGAAATATTTGCTCCATCTCTGTTATTAATGTGATGTAAATTATAAGTTGTGGTAACTAGAGGTCCTAAAAAGCTTTCTAATAAAACCCCCCCTGGAAACGAACTCCCCCCCCCCCCTCCAACCCCTACCCCTTCAGAATGCCTTAGCACGCCCTTGGGCAGAAATAATAATAATAATATTGTTTGGATCATTTCTATAGCGTCGTTTTCGTGAGAAAATCACCTAAAGGGCGCTTTACAACTTAATTTATACACATAACCTTTACCGTATCACTTAGACTTATACCCGCGATTTATTACTAAAATGGTTTACAACTAAGATTAATAATTAGCGACTTATAGCTATGATTTAAACCAATGACTTAAAACTATACATATTTTTATGACCGAGTGAAGGTTTTATTTAGGCAATACTTATATAGTTTGACTTACAACCATGGCTTAAACTAGGGATTTACGATTGACATATTTATTTACATTTACAAATACATCTTTTATGATTACTGCCCGTTCTATCAGTGGTAAGTAAATATTTCTATAGATAATAAGTATTTACCTATTTAAAGAAATGAACCAAATTCGTGGATGGTAAGACATTTTTACGCGGGTCGCCATTTTAAGAACACTGTTGGAATAAACGAGAAAATATAGTGAGACGTTTGTGTTACAAATGAGACTTTTCTATTGTGAGTGCAGGTTACTTATTATGAATGTACCTGAGTTTGATAAATGGAAGATGGGCGCGCCGCAAGCAAGCTGGGACTGGGAGCTGGGAACTGGGAGCCGGGACAACGTTATTATTGCCTAACTTTTGTGTTGAATGATAAAATATAATAACGAAATAGCGCAACAGCGCAACAGCAAATAAATTTAATGGAACATTTTCACATTATTTTTTCATGACGGAATATATTAAAATAGAGTATTTTTGTATTGGATCAAATATTATTAAAGGCTTCTTATCAGTAGATGTGTGACTATCAATTATTGATAGCCTTCCTATATTCTTGAAATTTACAGTGTGATATGTTCTTAGATTTTGCAGTGATGGGATTACCTAGCATTGATTGAGAACTGTCATATGTTCTTAGTTTGTTTACGTAGCAATAACTGAAAGCTGTTAAATTTATTCTTAGATTTTTCAGTTTTGTGATTATCTAGCAATGATTGAGAGTGGTCATACTATTCTTAGATGTTACAATGGTGTAATGTATACCGATGATAATAGAAAATCGCAATATTCCACATTCCTCCGTCTTAAGGTGATTTCATTATTGATGATTGAGAAACTGAGAATCTCCCCACATTTATAGATTTTCAGCGATTTGATTACATTTTTTTTCTACCGAAAAATGAAAAACTTCCTGCATTCCTTAGTTTTGCAGTGGTTTGATCAACGATTATTCGTAACAAACAATATTGAAAATTTATTTATACCATAAATCTAATTACATGCGTTATTTTCAACGTTTTCTACACTTTTATCTATTTTTATGTACCATTTATGTACCATTATATAACATTTTACAGTTTTTCGAATCCAATATATTTTGTTTTTATTTTCAGCTCTCTGCTCCCGATAACTTCTGGAAACGTTTTGATGGAACAATTTGATATAAATGCTTAAGAACTGGATTAACGTGGAAAATGAGATAGGTATTATTTACAATTGATAATTCATGAGAACTTTACGTCGGAATAAAACTACTGTCATTAAAAAAAAACTACACTTGTATTTTTTCAAAACAGTTGGGGCGAAGGAGTATTTTCTAGCTAGAGTGTATTGAGTTCGCTATTGGCTTGTGTGCTTAGCAACTTTCCTACTTACGTAATGATAATAATATTTCTACAATTTTTACAGCACTGTTTTTGTAAAAACCATATCAGGGTCGCTTTGTGATTACGTCGTGTCAATAAAACAAAAAAAAATACATTACTGGGAAATGCCGCGCGAAAGCACTTAGGTTTTTAATACAATTTAATACAATTTTTTTTAAATTATGTACAATTTTATTGAAAAGAGGTAAATAATGAATTGTGTTCAGGTTACTTTTTTCAATTTTCCTTATTTGTTTTGCAGATAGAATTTGACGCTCTTCTTTCTTGCCAAAAAATGAATTATAATTGGACATTTCATTGGAGTTACATCGCTCCATATATCTTATAATGAAAACGTTCTTACAAGTTGAAATATTTGCGTTATCTTGGAAATTCCAGATTGACAAAAACTATGCAAATTTCAACAGGTGCGCCAGAGTTGACAGCACGGACGTTTTGCTTCAGTTGCGATTATAAGTCAGTGAAATCAATTGAAAATAATTAACCTTGCTGCTCCACATGAGTTCCACAGAAGCGGAAAATTGATGGACAATGCGCCCATTGTAATTTTCCGTACGTATAAATAACTGATAGATAATTCCGCTACTGTAGAATTCGTGAAGCGATATCTTTAGTGAGTATTTATTGCAGTGAAGTATCCTCAGATAGGAGCGAGTTATTACTCGGATAACGTTGGCATTTCGTTAATCGCCGGCGCATATTTCATTCCGACGCATTGTAGGAATTCGAAAGAAATTTTCTACAATTTTTACTCCAACGAAGTCGAGTTTATTTACGTGAAGTGATTTAATCAGATCGGGACATTTAAAGGTGTCTCACATTTCGCGAAATTATTCAAAAGCCCAATCAAATTACAGCAAGCGATTTGTGTGGGTAAATTATGTCCGAGCTGGCGTATTTATGAAATAGAGTAGGTGTTGATACGAAATTATTCAAAGATTAAACACTTTCAGACCTGAATTAAAACTGATAGTGGTAAAATAATTATGCTTGACACTTTGTAGAATTATTTAAAATAATTTGAGGTAGTTTTTTTTTCAACACCTTAGATATTATTGCTACGTTCATTTTACAATTGCTACAAAGAACGTAAGGTCTCAAAGGAAAGGGCATAAATATACCAAACCACCCACGGGTGTGTTTTACCAAAAATGACAAATAATCATAAAATACTTGCAACAATAAAATCAAACCGCCTCGGAACAGACTTAGTCTAGTGAGGCGGGCTACTAACTTGTGTGTATATGATTATTATTATAATAAACGCCCGGGTTGCCGGCATTAAAAAAATAAAAATAAAAAAAAAAACCTTCAAAACTTATACTCAAAAAAACAATTTAGAGAGTGCGAATACCTTTCCAATACATAAACATCGGCTGGAATCCAACGAAAAAATAGCACTCAAAGCCAGTATTGCCAGCATTTTGAAATTATGAAAATCTAGGTTTTCAAACTTTTTTTAAGTACGGTCCGAAAGGGTTAATATGTTCACATTTTATTTAGTGCTAACACGATTCTTAGATATATTATAATTAAGATCAAACAATGCTAATAAAAATATTTAAAGAGAAAAATCCTCGTTTGATTTATAAATCAAATTTAGAGTAACAGATTTGTGTTTCAGTTCATTAAAGTCAGAAGAGTATTGGAATCACTTAGCGGAAGATCTCCTTGATGCTATATAGCTTAATGCATGTTGTGACTTTTCCGTTGACAGACTTATAGGCATGCCAGCTACTGCGTTAAATTATAAGAATGATTTGCGGCGTGTCGCTGGATTGTTAGGAAAAGCTTGATTCTTTGTAACGGATGTCGTTAGGTTTATGCATATTGAGGGCCTTTAACCAGCCAGCGACCGAAAATCCACATTTCGTCAAAAGATGTTCTTACGATCGTACAGGACGGTTCCAAAGAGAAAGATTAATTATTCTCCGTACCAGTTTTCTTAAATTATAACTCAATATCGATTTTATTTCATTCCAAATTTGCTTTAATTTATACCTACATCCAAAAATGCTGAAAGGCGTGTTGATAAAACTATTAAGATTATGCTTTTTGTAATTATTTTTTGATCATAAGTATTTATCATTTTTCAATAATGTCTAAGCAAAATAAAGCTGTTAAAAATATTTTAAACACATTAGTTGTAAGACCTTAAATAAATAGACAAATTGAAGTATTTTCGTCACAAAATGTGCGCGGATCTTTTTTTTAATGATTTTATTTAAACTTTAATTAAAATTCTGGCGTTTATTTTATTTAAACTAAAATTAAAATTCATAAAACATGCGTTTCCCAGATAATCACTTGATTTTTTTACTGCGTGATTATATAATTTGAAATGTGTGTTGTATAATACGAAATTTTGTTTGAAAATTTAGCAAATCTGCCAACGACCTATGGTATAATCTTATTATGCTAAAAATAAACATTTTTTTCTCAAAATTTAAAACATGCGTTTACTAGATAAAAGAACAATCCTTCGAAATCAATTTATAATTTTTTGTGGAAAAGAGTTAATACGTCAAAAATTTGATTTAAAAATGGCATATTTCCGGTTTTCTCTGGTTATACCCCCTTAAACTCTAAGACTGGTATCGGTCTTAGCGCTCAGAAAATTGTTTTTTTTTTGTAGATTTCAACAATATTAATTTTTTTTTATTATTTTTTTATTTAGTTACTATATAATTTTTTTACATTTTTATATGAAATATGTTAGTTAGATGTATATATAAAATAGAAAATATATTCGTAGTCCTCCTCACTAGGAGATCCTGTGCTGAGGGGGACTATGTTTTGGATAAGTTTTTCAGCGACTTCTATGGTTTAACTTATTTGGATAAGGTTTTCCAGAAACTTCTATGATGGTTTAAGTATACTAGTAAGGTCGTTTTCCGATAGTTCCTTCAGCCAACATTTAATGTCCTTAATGTAGCAATTTTTTGTTTTAATTTGTTTGATACTAAGTGGGAGTTTATTATATAACTTTACTGCTAAAAATTCAGAACTTCTTTGACCAAATGAAGAGTTACACTTTGGTATATTAAGTGTGTCTGTTTGTTTGGCTCTGGTTTTATGAGCATGTGAGGTGTCTGCCTCTGAGTCGTTTTTGTTGTGATGTACCAGAAGGTTTTTGGCATAGATTTTTTGTATGGTTGGAACATCAAACTGTTTAAAAATTTCTGTTTTTGACGTCCTTATGGGGACCTTTAGAATGGTCTTTATGATGCAATTACTTAATCAACAAAGGGGTGTTGTACATTGGTTTCATCAAAGTTTGCACAGATTGTTATTTACGATACTATACGATTATACCACCCCAGCCAGGAGCACTCCTATCCCGGTAAGACCAGTACAGATTGGTTGAGCTTTGTTTTCGTTTCTTGGCTTTCGCTTAATTGTGCTTCCCGTTTCCATCTTATCGCTTCCAGCTTCCCGTGTATAGATTTTTGAGGTGAAAACTTCTTTACCACCGTTGTGATTTGAATATCGATGAAACACTAAAAAAAGACAAACACGTACATAAATCAATAGGATTTAGCCTGCGACAGAATGAGAGAGCCATGAAATATTTATATAATTACGGATACTTGGTTCCAATACAATACGATAAATCCACAGTCCCGCGCAAGTCTCGTTTGATGTAGTGGTAAAAGCGCGTGACGAACCTCAGCGGCCAGATATTTAGCAGACCATAGATCGAAACCCACGAAATCCAAAAAATAAATGTATTTTTTTTTAAATCAATATCCTACCTTCAAACCACTCCAAAATGAACACGCAAAAGAAAACGACTGCGAAGAAGAAAACACAAATACTAACAAGATGACCAAATGTATAGGAAAAGGTGCACTGGAATCCGACGACAAAAATATGGAAAAATCATCCTTCACATTCATAAAAAAAGTGCTTCGTAGTCTCCCCACTCTTGTCTACTTTAGTTTTCTGAAGGTTTCACTCCTACCGCGTGTGAATTGCACATTCTGATTTTTTTTAGTTGTTGTCTCCCGCTGCTCATTGGTTCTCGTTTCTGGTTCTTCTTTCTATTTCCCATCGCTTCATGCTTTTCGCTTCCACTGCTTCCTATTCCTGCTTCTCGCTTTTTCTCACTTCACCTTTCTCGTCGCTTCTTGCTTTTCGCTATCCACTCCCACAGCTTTTCATTTCCCGCTTTTCACTTCTCGGTGTTCACTTCCCGGCATATCCCCATAGGGAGAAAAGTTTCAGTCTTCAGTGACTAGATACTTCCTGTCCCGCCATGTGTCCAAATATCGTGCGTTCCGCTTTCACTGCTTCCTATTTCCTGCTTCTCGTTCACTGCTTCTTGGTTTTTTGCTTTCTGCTCCACGCTTCTTCTTACTTTAGGCTTATTGTTCCCTGCTTCCCACTTAGCGTTTCCAGCTTCCAACTGCTTCTCACTTCACCTTTCTCGCCGCTTCTTACTTTCCGCTATCCGCTCCCACAGCTTTTCATTTCTTCCCGCTTCTTACTTGTCGGTGTTCACTTCCCGCCATATCCCCACAGGGAGAAAAGTTCCAGTCTCCAGTGACCAGATACTCCCTGTCCCGCCATGTTTCCAAAGCTTTTGATCTTCATATTAGTTCATAGGTATTCCTTTACTTCATTTTATTTTCGGTTTTATGTGTTCTATGTGTTCTATTTTCTATGGCTGGTAAGTGATTTCCCGCAGATAACAAGATTCGTTCTTCCAGGCTCCGTCAACCATCACAGCGATTTCGTGAATTACATATCTAAATAAAAACAAAGACTAAGCTAGAGTTCACCGACGGTAATGGAACACCGTTCTAAATATTATCATAATGAGTTTGTTTTGTTAACAAAAGCCGAAAATAATTGACATTTATTTAGTTGACAAGTGAAAAATAGTTAAATAAGGAACTAATCTGCTCTGCTTCAAGTGGTTTATCCATCTACGAAAATAACTAATAACCATTGTGGTTTCACCCTTCGGTATTCAAAGATACAGTTCTCTTGGTGTCGCTCAAAACTCTCTTGTTAATTCCCAAATTCTATTAAAATATTATTAAATCATAGAATAATGAAATAATTTTACTTTGTATAAACCACTTATTTGATGTGCAAATCCGACCGGTTTCGGAACAAACGTTCCTTCGTCAGGGAAAGCTTATACTAATTTGACAGTTTCGAACAATGTTTTATTATGGTAGGGGTGGAGCTGTTGCTAGATAATAATGAAGATTGGGTAGGTAGGTATTAGTGTAGAGTGGGTGGTTAGGGGAACAAATCCATGATTGGGCTATACGACAATATTTTTTGTTTGTTGATAATAGATTCATTATTTTTAATGAATTATTTTTATTGACACCTATTGCTAGTATTTATTTGTTTATTTATTTTGTTATCCTATGGATAAGCCATGAAATACCCTTCTGCCCTTCCCCCCCCCCCCCCCTTAGTAATAACAAAAAACGCTACAGATTTAAATATCATTTAATGCGGATTTTTTTCCCAGCGATACCCTTAATTTCATCAACTTGGCATGTTCCAACCTCCGCCGCCGGCTGCACAAGGTTAGCACTCAAATTGAGTCGACAAAAATATGCAAGTTTATTTATTCACAGGATAAGCGATTAGCGAGCAGACGGGACCGGAAAAGGAAAAAATCAGGAGGAAGAATAAGCAGAAGACGAAGAATAAGATTGCAAAGCATTTCGAGCGACTGCAAAAAAGTGTCGAAGTAAAAGAACAACCGTAGTAATTGAAAATAGCGACGTAGAAGAATGTTTAATGCGAGCAGCTTTATCTCGGTAAAACGGACTTGCGCATTCTTTGCCGTTAAATAGCGACTTCTGAAATAATCGCCTAATTCAATTTCCCGATCTGAGATAGAAGCGGCCGTCGGAAAAAGCTGAACGCGTTACTTTGAAAACAAATCGAAGATAGGAAGCTACAATAAACAAGTTTTTATTCGATTTCTGCAGTTAAAGGTGTGGCGTTGAAGTAGGGGTTTCAACTAACCAGTTTTTGGTTATTTTAGTAACCTGATAATAAGTTATTAAAAAAATGAGGCATTGTTTTCAAGAGTAATAATGAAATTGTCATGTCTAATTGAGTTTTCTCTTCAAAAAATACTTCTTCCAAGGTAAATTCGCTTGAGTAACGATCATGTAAAAAAAACTTCTTTGGAAGTCTTAGAAACGATCACGCAGTTGCTATAGAGCTATTTTGTATACTGAGCTATTGTTTCACTCCCAGGTGTTATTAATGTTAATTCGCATAAACATTAATGAACCAATGTTAATTCGCATAAACGCAATGTTTCAAAAAGATTAACTGTTAGTGAATCTGTTTTCGAAGTGTTGGGGTTTTTTCGATTAATTTCTTAATTCTTTACATTTTTTAACCAATTTCAGTGTGTCAGATTTGAAAGCTCCGAAAGGTTTTACGTGAACGTGTAAGACATGCCGATTTTTTTTAAATATCAGGTATTCGTTTCCTTTAAAATTCGGTACTGAAATCTAACGTGGAAGAAGAGGTTCAATTTACGTACCTATAAATAAATATGATTAAATGCAATAAAACCTTAAACATTTCCGGATGTCGAACATATTAAAGTTTACAAATTAACCAGTTTCGTTTACCTTTTCCGTAACCCTACTTGTCCTACCCAAGGAGTAGGTACTCTTTACCTGACTGTAATTCCCTCGGAGTTCTAGTATAGAGCTTACGACGGTTTACTTGTCATACAAACTTATCTATGTATTTTTTCATAAATCTATCTACAAACAATAAAGAGAAAAAAATCGTTTTTCCTTTACAAGATTTTTTTAGAGATCGGTTGGAGATACCTTTAGAAAGCCCTGCGTGTAAATATCATCTGTACCTGTCCGTAAATCTCAAGCAGTTCCAGAGCTCGCTTTAGTTTACTTGTTAAACACCCTTTCTAACTGCAAACTAAAGGACAAATAAAACGTTTAATATGAATGATTTTAAATAAACGACTTACCGGTTCTGTTTACATTGTTCGGCATTTAGGCCCAGTATGGACTCGTAGGTACCTCTTAACATGTCTATAATTACACGAATAAAACTAACGGCAATTGATTCTTATTTCGATCTCCTTTTGAAAGCTCTAATAGTTTTTTTTTTTTAAATTAGCTCCCCACAGGAGGCCCTGAGGAAAATAATTTCATCACGGATAGATATGTCATGTACGGGGGTTTCTCTTGAAGAGAAACCCATGTAGGGATTTCATAGAGGGAAGAAACATAGAGGCCAATAAACACATCTTCTACCGCCAAGCTGTTGAAATCAAGAACGAGTCGTAGAAACGTCCCGTTCTCGTGTGATAAATGTTGGTCGCGGGTTTGTTGTGTTTCCCGACTGTGCACCGGTGCCCAAGGAATAAATGACTCTAGTTCCTCGGAGTATCTTCCGTTGAAATACCGGTAGAACGCGGACAGCATTCCCGCCCGGCGCGTGAGCTCTAAAGATTGTAATCCGTTTGTTAAGATAGGATCATCTATCAAACGGACCGTCCGTTTCTGGGTCGAGGTTTTTTTCAGGTATTTTGGGGCTCCAGACCAGAGGTGGCTGCCAAAGGCGACCGTACGGCGTACTGGCGATTTGTACAGATTCCCTTTTAGACGTAATCAGACATGATGGGTCTTTTAAACATTAAATTCAATGATGTTATTCTTACCCCAAGAGATTACACTTTCTAGGTAACCGTGCATTCTATGCTTCAAAGCCCTCCGAGCTGTTCAAGTTTGTGTGCCCATTGGGGGTTCGTCAAACCAAAAGCTATCATGAACTGTAGTGCCACCCGCGTAACAATAAAATGGTGCACACGACAAAAGGTCATTTATGTACAACAAAAACAAAGTGGGAGACAGAACGGATCTCTGTGGGACGCCAGCATTTATGCAATGCTAAGAAGAGGTGAAACCATTAGCAATCGCCTGAATCGACCTCTCTCTCAAAATGTCTGCAATCCACTTATACAGGGATTCTTTTTATTGACATGTCGAACGAACATGTAAAGGACGAACAAATAATTTCCTGTCATCGTACAACACGCCACCCTGGCGCAACTCCCAACTCAAGACCAAAAAATATTGTACTGACTCTGCCCAGCCCTCGAATCCGTGACGAATTGCTGTCTGCAGTTAAGGTATTCAACAAGAGGTATGTGGATAGGAAACTGAACAGCCAACACCTTGGTTTCACAGATTCTTCTCCGATATACGTATGTGAACATCTGTCACCTTGTAACAAGGAGCTTCATGCAGCAGCTAGGCGAGCAGCAAAGGATCTGAACTTCAAGTACGTATGGATTAAAAATGGGCGTGTCTTCTTGAGGAAGAATGACATGTCTCCACCACTGCTCGTGAAGAACAAGGCCGTACTACAGAATCTTACCAACAAATCACCCTCAAACCCGTCTTCCTCCGTCCTTTGAACTTAATGTATACGTCTTATCAAAAATTAAAAAATGTATCTGAAAATTTTCTACCAAAATGTTAGGGGAGTTAGAACTAAAACAAATGACATAAAAAACGAAGTTGTAATCAATAATTATGATATAATCTGCTTCACCGAAACTTGGTTGAGTTCATCAGTATTCAGTAATGAATTGTTTGATGAGCGTTACCTGGTCTTTCGGAGAGATCGCGAATCCACTAATTCTACATTTAAAAAAGGTGGGGGGGGGGGGTATTAGCGGCAGTCAACAAGAAACTAATAACAACTAGAAAATCATCTTGGTAAAGTGATGGTGAAGATTTATGGTTAGCTATAAAACTGCATGAATATTCAAACTCGTTCATCTATATATGTGTACTGTACATTCCCCCCATCTGTTGATGATTACTGTAATCGAATAAAAAAATATTCAGGATATTTATTTGCAACATATTAATTCTAAATCTCAATTTATAATCATTGGCGATTTTAATATACCAGAAATTAAATGGACACCTGACATAGCATATAATAACATAATACTAGCTCCAACCAATTATTCTAGTCACAAAGCTCACTCCCTTGTAAATTTGGCCTCAATGTGCAACCTTCACCAATTTAATTATTTACCTAACAAAAATTTTAATATTTGACCTTGTTCTTTCCGATAAAACCAACATTAATATTTCAACGACAGCTAACTTATCAAAAATTGATCACCATCATCCCTGTTTTGAAATAAATGTTAGTCTAGAAAAAATGCAATTCTTACAAGAAAATCACTCTCCCGTAAAATACAACTTCAAAAAAGGTAATTATGAAGGATGTTGTCATGATCTAACAAATGTAAACTGGATCTCACTTTTTAACAACTGTCATCTCAATAATAAGGTACAGTTATTCTACAATACACTATGGGATATTATAGACAAGCACATTCCAAAAAAAAAACATACGTAAGAAATCACTATCCCAATTGGTTTAGCGAATCTCTAATAATGCTCCTCAAAGAGAAGAATAAAGTTAGACTTCGGGCTAAAAAATATAATAACCCAATAGACCATTCCGAGTTTGCTACTCTTAGAAAAAGATAAAAAAAAATGCTAAAAGAATGCTACACATCCTACATCAACCTAGTTGAGCGTGGGATAAAAGATAATGTCAAGACTTTCTGGGCTTATTCTAAATCATTGCGTAATACAAATTCGATTCCAAAAACAATGCATATGGATTCTATGACTGCAAACAATGGACAGCAGATTGCCAATATGTTCTCTAATTATTTTGGTTCAGTTTATACTCAGTCGAATCCCACATCAAATACTTCCGGACTGAATGTTCCTCAATTCAGCCAATTTAATCTTAGTAAACTTAACGTAAGCATGGGGAACTATCAAATCTTGTTTAGAAAGCATTGATATACATAAAGGTCCAGGACCAGATAAAATACCTCCTTTGTATGTAAGATGTTGCTCTAGCGTGTTGATTAAGCCACTTTTCATTATATTTAATGAATCATTTGATAAAGTAAATCATTCTATTTTACTACGGAAGCTTATTCGTATAGGTATTCACGGTGATCTATTTAGATGGCTTAAATCTTATTTGGAAAACAGAACACAGCTCGTACTTGTAAATGGGTATGAGTCACCTCCCATAATTGTAATATCAGGTGTACCCCAAGGGTCCAATCTTGGCCCTCTGCTCTTCTTAATCTTCATTAATGACCTTGGCCCCATGTTACGCTGTGATTTTGTTTTATTTGCTGATGATCTAAAGATTTACAGTAAAATTTCCAATGATTCTGACCAAGTTATGCTTCAAGAAGACCTTTTCACACTACATAACTGGTGTATTCAGAATGATATGTTTCTAAATATTGAAAAATGTTACATTATGACTTTCACCCGTAACAGAATACAAAAGGATTATGCATATTCCATTAATGATGTTCGATTAAATGCAGTTTCCACCATCAGGGATTTAGGAATCACTCTTGATTCAAAATTTAAATTTGATGTACACGTCAGTGATATCACGAGTAAATCCTTAAAAATGATGGGATTTATACATAGAATATCGAAACCATTTAAAAAATCCCAATCCATTATAACCCTATACAACTCATTGGTCAGAAGCAAATTGGAATATGGTAGTGTTATCTGGAACCCACACTACTTAAAATATTCAAAAACTATTGAATCTGTGCAAAAAAAAATTCTGAGATTGTTATCATTTAAACTTGGACTAAATGCCTTACTCCAATCTTACGAGGAACGACTCCAATATTTTAAGTTTACAACTCTGGAAAAAAGAAGCAAAGTTGCTGATTTAATGAGTTTATACAAAATCATTCATGATAAGCTTGAAACAACTCATTGTCTGAGCAATATTCTTATTAAGGTCCCCAATAGACGCAATTTAAGGAGTCAGAATATATTTCATCTGGAATTATTTAAAAACAATATTGCATACTTCAATCCACTGTCTCGAATGTGTCGTCTGTATAATTCCATTGAATGTAACCATATAGACATCTATGCAAATAGTCTCGCTTACTTTAAAAAGCAAATTAACAATAGACTAACCTAACAAGTAACTGAGAATTGAAAATACTTATTTGATCTTGAACTTGAATGTGAATGGCTGTTTCTTACTATATTTGTACTTTACTTTTGGGTTTTTCTGTTTTTTACATCTTATATCGATCTTTTTTATCTTTGTCATCTCTATATTTTATCATCACAATTTTTGTTATCTCTTTTTATACCTCTGTTTATATTTTGCTATTTCTAATTTCTGTTAACTTTTACTAAACTGTGCATTCTGTGAATATTTTTAAGTGGACTATTAACATCTATGCTTTTTACAATGCTTATCTAATGACTTTTTTATGTTAATACTCTGTAAATGTTCCAAAACAATAAATAAATAAAAATGTCCTCGGTACCGAACCCGGCCAAAGACCTTGGAAATGTCCAGTGCAGCAGGTTGGGTCTCATCGAAACGTTCCATACGCGAGAAGATCACCGCATTGCGATTTTGCCGGAATTCCTTCTAACTGTCGTTGATAATTGTGTTCCTCTCGTCGTCAGTTCGTCGTTAGTCACACGTTCCATCACTTTCTACAGAATTTGTGTGATCGCTATGGGGCGGTAGTTAGCTGGGTTGAAGCGGTCACCTTTCTTGAGAATAGGGTGAATGACCGCTTTTATAGAAGGTACAGAGCGACACTTCAGAAAACATTTTTGAAGAGCTTCGTCAAAATTGGAACTATTTCTGCAGCAAACCTCTGTTATACTAGGGCGGGTATTCCATCAAGTCTATTGGCTTTATATCAATATATCAAGCCCCCGTAAGATATGAAGTACATCCCAATGCTCAGTTTGTTGTAATCGAAACCGCAATAGACACCCGCTCATTAAGGGTCAAGTCTTCCGCAAACATTTTATCTAATAAGTTGGCTTTTTCGGTGGCGGTGTTTGCTAGTGAGCCATCAGGTCTGGTAAGAGGTGGCAAACTGGGTTTGCGGAAAATGCGATCTATTGGGCCCCCGAGCGAACAAAGTACTCTGCTGCCATGCGGCAGGCAGTCAGCTTTTTGCTGATCTGCAGACCGAATGTTGACCTACTTATACATAGTTCTCTTGCTTTCCTTTGCCATTTTGTTATATGCTGATCTGTTTTCGGACGCGCTGTAGGCTCGGCAAGCCGCGTTTTTTTCATCGAACTGCTTCGGAGAATTGTCGATTGAACCACGGCTTTGAGCCCACATCATTTTCATTAATAGACGATTGTATAAAGCCATCCATCGCAGATGTGAAGACTTCGCCAATTTCCTGGACACATTTGGAAGGATCCGAAGTCCTAAAAAACAGACTTCAGCCTGCTATTGGGTTGTTTGAAGTTAATGAGAATAGATATAGTCACCAGGCAGTGGTCAGACGATTCTAAAGAAGCTGTGACGTTTAACTTGTAACCGTGTGGATAAAAATAATCTAAAAGATTCGAGCGGTGATTCTAGACATCAGGAACTCCTGTAGGGTCCTTGCAAATGCTCAAATGGGTGGCAAAGGGCAAAGGATTCCGCCTGTCGGCCAGCCGAGCCCGTTAACCCTGAGAACTTCAATCATGGTTCGTTATATCATGAACATTGATCCTCAGAACAACAAACTCGACCGAAAGGTAATAGGGCAAAGTACCATCAATAGTTTAGCTCAAGTATTTGGATAGCTCGGATGTGTCCGATTCGTTTAGGTTCGGCGAGCAGTATAGACATGCGTAGAATCTTTCCGTACGATCAAGGTTGACCCTGGAGTTTTTCAGATTCAACGGTCGCACACAGTTGAAATGAGCTCGGCTATGAGCTATGAAGGCAGACGCCTCCGTTGGGTTTGAACTTGCAGGGGAGGGTGAAGTCCAGGCAGTCGACATAGAAGTCTAGAGGCTTGATTATCTGGATTTCTGGAAAGGAAAAGAAGATTGGAACGTTGTGATGGACGATGACAACCAATGATGGACAGAATTAAAATTTTTATGCGGGCCGCGAATGTTGGCGAAATTTACCAACAGTTTTGGCCCGCATCAAGGACTTTTGCTACTCGCCGCTGTTTGAGTGATGTTATGGTTTGGTATATTTTGCATGATTTAAGTTTTTTTTAAGGAGGGGCTGGTTGTGCTGCGAAAGAAAATATATGAAGGGTGGGTAGGAGGCTGGGGATCAGTGTGTCCAATAGTTATGGAATGAATGAATCCATCCCACCTACTGCGTTGCAAGGCGATGGGCCTTGGAGGGTCTGGCTGGAGAGGTCGCCCAATATACCCCAAACGCTGCTGCTGTATCCTCTCCGGTTACGAACCGACACAACAGCAGCGACGGGGTTTTTCACTCGTTGATGGGGCAGGGGCCATTTGCACTACCCAGCGGCCCGGACAACGGTAACCGGTTGAAAATGGTCTCCCTCAACCGGCCTCTCCCGCCACGTAGAAGGTGGGTCAACGCGTACACCGCCAAGACCTAGACAGACCTTACTCCATGAATCCGGACATCTCTCCTAAGTCACCAAACGTGGCGAAACACTACGTAGTGTCCTATGGCAGAATGTTCCCAGGGTGGAGGTACCCGTACCCGCCTACCAAATGAATCTATATGTAAACAGGTTCTCTTTACCTGCCAATGAATCCCTCTGAGTTCCAGAGCTCGATGCAGTCTACCCTCCGTGGACCGCACCGCAATTCGCATTAATTGACTGTGCAGACATTTTGATTTCAATGATTTAAAATTAACATGACTCTGTGGATGCAGGGCTTAATGACGGCCTGCCATTATCCGATTCTGTTTAACGAGCCACTAACGATAAGGTCGGATGTTAGCGCACAATAAATGAAGCCCGTGTTGGTTTATGATAAAAACCTTCCGGGTTGGGAAACGTCACTTTGTACAGTCTTCAATGGTATGCAGTTGGATGTGCATCTACCGTCCTACCGCTGATAGCGCCGTCGTGACTTGTGGCCTCTTTTTGCGCTAAAGATATAAGTGTGCAGCATCTATACCAGTAGTTATGTATCGTGCACTATTAGTTTGCAGTTGGAAGATGAATTTATAGTCCTACCGTTGAGAGCTCTGTTGTAGCTCTGTTGTAGGTAGTTAACTACCAGTGTAGATTTGTCGTAACATCTCCCTCTATCATAAGCTACGCTTGAGCCAGAAATATAGGATATAACGGAGCTCTCGCCGGTAGTATCATAGATGCATCCAGTGGCGGTTCGTGGCCTGCCTCATTGGGAGTTTTGTCGGAGATTAAAATCGGAGAAAAAAGTATTTTCCATGTTATACAAGGTGTCCGGAAACTCGTAGTACAAGCGGGAAACTGGAGAATCCACATCACATTTGGAGTCGATTTTGTGGTGTAACTTTTTTTGATTTGAGCTTTCGTTTTCGAGTAAATCGGGTCCGAAGATGGAATTATTTGGTTAAATTTGAAAAAAAATTTCACTAGGGGGTTGATTTCAGCTGTGTAATGTCTTATAAAATGCAACGAAATTTCAGCTGTGTAATGTCTTATAAAATGGTAAACCGGGCTCAAAATTTTTTTTAACCCTTTAGTTGCCGAAAAAATGGAAACATAGAAAAAAAATAATATTAAAATCGAAATGCTTAGATCGAAAAAAATAAGTTTTTTGGGTTCTCTACGTGATGTAGATTCACCAGTTTCCCGCTTGTACTACGAGTTTCCGGACACGTTGTATACTTTTTCTCTAGAACTAAAGGAATTGCATCACATCACTGCATCAAAAGTGTTACAGAGATTAGCGTCAGTCGAGATAAGTGTTTTCGTGATTCTTCTAAACATTATTAGTATTATTCGCCAAGAATTGCAGGTCTACTGCTCTGGCGCCACTAGTATGTTTTGTATGAACCTTAGAAATAGACGAAAGGTGTAGATATGGGCAGATTTATTCCCAGGAGTAAATTGATTCAGTATGATATCTATAGTATTTTTAATGTCGAATTTTTGTTTCGTCGAGTTTCAAAACACAATGGTGCTAAAGAAGTTTTCACTTCACAGAGCACTCTTCCTAGGGTGAATTTACCTATTTCACTTTAAAAAAAAAAATTACGAATTATGTCGTTCTGAAAAAACAATTTTTCAGAACGACATAATAGTAGTACAAACTACGGGGTTTAATGTATGATTCATTTGTGGTCTATATTGTTACAAATCATACTTAAAATTACCCATCTGGTCACTAATATAATATTTTTATTTCTTACTCTATTATAATATTTTAGTGTTTTAAATGCAGTGTTATGTATTTTAGTATTTTGTGTGCGTAAAATCACTCAAATTTATAAATGTTAACCGCAATACAGGCTGTTAGTCCTAGTGAGATTAATTTTTTTTGTAGGTAAAAATAAAAAATAAAAACATATGTATGGTGAGAAGTTATAAATAAATGTAATATTTTAACAAACAAAAAAATTGACAAGAAAAATGTATTTACATTAGACTATCAATAAAATCTTAAAATTAAACAGTGTTTTGTTTCACCACTGAAGTTTTACTAATTTTATTTTATTTATTAAACTTAAAATTGTTCCACTTTACGTGATCTAATAAAAACAAACATTTTATCATTTAAAGACATTATTTTATGACAGCTGACCACAGCCGATTGCCGAAGTTCTGTGTCTCAAAGTAGATAGGTTCTTGTATTCCAATAGCTTTGATACTTACCAAAAAATAACGATAATAATATTCCCGGATTTCTAACTAAATTCGGATTCAAAGTCGGAAGTTTTCAATCAACTATGTAATGAAATTGACGGCTTGGCCAACGGAGAGGAATGAGTGAACCGCACGGACAGATTCGCGGCGAGCATTGAGGAATGAATTAGTAACTTTTGGCTAGTGTCTTGCCTCTTGCCTCGCAGTGACTTGAAAACTCGCGAGCTGCGGACTTAGCAGGAACTGCGTTTCGGTCCTGTTGGGATTGACGAGATCATAGAGACGATGACGTCACAACTGAATTGAGAGTTAATTCCTGAATTAGTGAAAAGGACACCGCGGTCCCGACAAACTCGTTATCGACAGACTATAAACTAGAGACTATTATACGCGGGACGGGACGGGTACGAGACTGGGAAGACGCAGCGGACCATGACTGGATCATGTATTGAATAGAACCAATGTATTAATTCTTGCTTTGTGAAGTAAACATATTCGGAACTAGTAACTCGGCCGATTCGCGATCGTATTTCGCTTGGGCTAACCACGATGAAGTTGGTACCTACGGGTGTTTTACGAATGGCACGCGGGAACGGGATACTTTACGTGTTTTGCACTATTATTTAAATATTTACGAATCATTATAATATTTAATCGTTTACGGTACACATCATTCATTGAAATAATTTAACAGTAAAATAAATGGAAAAAAAACTTATGGTGCCGTTAAAAATCGTGGGATGCAAGGCCAAAGATGAGGAATGAAGAATCAATTCCTTTTAAAATTGAGAATAAGATCGAGTGTGTCACAAGATTGAATTTATTCATTTAATTCAGTCATTCAATTTTGCCCACGTCTAGTAGTTACTTGTTTGGGTAGGTACACTCACAGAACGCAGTAGGATGATGTATTAATTGTGTACCACTGAGAGCTCTATTGCAACCGCTCTTTCTGTTATATACGTCGCTTTGAAAGAGATACGGATCACAATGGAACTATAAATGGTATGGAATACTTGGAATACTGCACTTATAGATACCAGTGCGACGCAATTTCTATCATAGCGATCATTTAATCTGTTTTGAATGCAGTGCTATCGCGGTATTGATCAAATGAGCATAATGTTATTATCACGGCTTCATTTGAGTAGTTCTACATTATTAATTATTTTTTTATAATGGTAACTAAATAAAAATGTATACAAAGGGTATATTTACTACCCGATGTGTTTAAGGTTTTACTATGTATATTATACAAGTATATATTTTTTTATATAGGTACATAAATAATCTAGATTAAGCGAATAGTAAATCACTTACTTTAACGAAGAAAGAGAGTCAGTAATTTGCTTCTTCGATATGATAAATAAAGGAGGAGTTGTTTACCTGAAACAAAATAATCAATCAATAATGTATGGTATTTTAATACACAACTCAAACTTTATGGCCCAGTTTTGCACCAGGTTTTTAATTTTTGATTATAAGCTAAAAAAAAGATGATATTTTAATAATAAAAATCCACGTAGAACAAAAAGAGTGTTCTATAAAAAAACACACTATGCTAAAGATTGAAAAAATGGGTACTTTTATTCCTTGATTCATCAGATTCTTTTACCCTATAGCTGTAGTAATAACTAATTTAAGAATTATTATAAGTATACATGTCGGATTCAAGTCCCGTCGGCGGCATATATCTTTTCTCGGGAGATTTTTTCAATGTAGATGAGTGTTTCAGGCTAATAATAATCACATATAATAATTGTTAACCTTTGTGCTTTGCATAAAACTCTTGTCTTAAACATTAGTTTATCAATTCACAGCAATGCACACTCGGTAGAAGTGAAACTAGAAAGTCGTAAGATGTCATTTTCTTTTCTTTTGCCTCTTTATTTTAAAGTGGTTTGAAGATTGGATATTGATTTCACAAAAATAAAAATGTTTATTTTTTTCGGATTTCGTAGGATTCGAACCTCCGTTCGCTGGATGTCTGGCTCTCTGGCCGCCTGGACTTGTCAAGCGATTAGAACCGAGAACCCGTCAAAAAATAAATTTTATTGACGCACTTCCATTTCATACGAATTTCAAATCACTAACGGGGCTAAAGAAGTTTAACTTCAAAAAGAATTGTGCTGCAATAGTTTACCATTAGCTTAAATTGGCAATACAAAGATTGTTTAGAGATAAAAGTTTTAGGGGTAAATTTAACTTTTAAAGAGCACACTGGTCCAGGACCATTCGCATTCGTTATCTACAGCAATGTAATCTAGGTCGACATCGTTTCAACCCATCGCCATCGGTTCCTTATCGGTTGGATAAATGACTTACAACAGTGTCTAGTTGAATGTTGTATGTACTGTGAAATATTGACTCTATTCATGGCCGCTAATAAAAAGAGATTAGCGCTGAGGGAAGTGGCAGAAAGATAAGGACTTGACTTGAAACTGAGAAAAAATCGCTGTACTCAATGGATTAAGGAATAGATAATTAATTACTTACCTACGTAATGTTAAATTTTTTTTATATTTCACCTTACAAGAGGAAGGAAACTATAATCGGTAGCTTGTTCCGAATGCGAGCCGATTTACACAAAACGATTTCCGACCTAAACTGTAAACGGGTGTTGTTCAGCTCGTGTCCGTCGAATTTCGGGTACGCGCACTTGTGCATAGGAGATCACTACTGATAGCGCTTTCGAGCACGGTACAATGAAATACCTGTAGGACAGACTAAGACAGTTGAAACTCTACTGCGGTATTGACATAACACATATATTTAATTCTCAATAAAATATAGCTACTATATTATTATCGTCAACAGGAAATATTTATTTAAGTAACAAAGGTTCTTATTGGAATAAGATTTTTATTCTTCAATGACAAAAACACACTGGTACCAGTGTGTTTTTTTGTTTGTACAATCCTGTTAATATTTTTTCTTGATTGTGTCGATTTGAATATTACGGAGTTAAATAGTTGAGTTAAGGACTTATTCGATATCGCTTTGACCTAGGCAAAAACGATTATATTTCAGTGGTCTCTCATCACCTCTCATCAAAACACAACGCAAGATACATACATCAGTAGGGTTTCGTGACTTTTTAGTGAGCTAGACGCTAAGATAGAAAAATATGACGTTATTGACGTTGTAGCTGAAAATGATATTTTGTTTTTTTAAATTTCAACTTTTAGTGTGAAGATCTTCAGGATTATTTCAGTCAAGGGATGCGCCGTATCCACATACTTAAATCTTCATACAAAAAGTTGAAATTTAAAAAAGAAATTATTTTCAGCTACAACAACATCAGTAATGTCGTATTGTTCAATCTTAGCACTCTAGCTCACTGAAAAATCACGAACCGCCATCCACTGAGATACACATATGTAACTTTCCCTCCTCTACAATAACCTTATCAAAAGCAAACAATAACCAAAAGTTATCTATCAGAATACTTTCGCTATATTTTATTCGATCATGGACTCTAATTAAACCTTATCAAAAGCAAACAATAACAAAAACTTATTTGGCAGAATACTTTCGCTATATTATATTCGATAACGTACTATAATAACCTTATCAAAAGTAAACAATAAAAAAAACTTAGCTGACGGTATACTTTCGCTATATTCCATTCGGTTCCTTTCCTACTCAGAATCAAGTCAACTCAGCAACTCTTTGAAAAGTCGTTAGAAAGTATGAAAAAAATAATTCTAAAATAGCCCGTAATCTTAACCTAACGTAACCTATTTAACCATTTTTTTATTTATATTTTCTTTATCATTTTTAATGACTTTTCAAACGAGATTCTGTGTTGATTTCATCCTGAGTTGTCCGGGCGCCATTATATTCGATCACGGACTCTCTTCGGTCTATTGGTAAAAATACTATGACTTGCTTCTGGCAAAAAAGGTGTAATTTTTTGTTAAATATTGAAATTCTTTATTCTTAATAGTGAAACTACTTCAAACTGTCCAGACCCAATGGGGCTATACCATCCCCATTTGAGGTATGCTATAAAGCTGAAAGGAGTGGGGAAACGAAAGAAATGGAAAAGAGGAATTATGTTTTGAAAAGTTTTATTTTCTATGTACATTTTCTTTTTTTTTAAATTTTTTTGCTACCAGTTTCGACACATCCGTGGCATTCACTAGTAAACTTAAGACAAACTTAAAATTTCTATGCAAGTACTGAAATGATTAGATTTAATTAAGGGTGTAGCGGGAGGGATGATTTTTTGGGGAAGGGAAGGAAGGTGGGAGGAGTCCTTATACATGGAAACATTGTCAATAAGGGCAATTTGCAGGGTGCTATTTTTTAATAACTAAATTTATTTTTTATATTTTTATATTCCAAGGTTTCTAAAGCGCACAAATTAAAGTATTGATTTATATTGGAATGTTTAAACATGTTTTTTTTAATTTGTTGAAGCTATGGCCTGTTTCTATTAAAAGAGGAAGGCTGGGAAGTACCTGGCTACACAGATCTAGTCACCGAACACGCCTTAAGCTATTGAACAGTGGTATTTCACTATGGCAGTCCTGAGAGTATCTACCACCCTGAAAGAGATGATCAATTTTATTGGTCTGTCTAGGAGTAGAAAGATTTAATGTGCTTAAATAATTAACGACATCAGATTGCTTTCAAGTCGGTATTGGGAATTATATGTTCGGAGAGTCTTTGTGGGCAGTATATAACGTCTTTGGTTGTGCCTAACATTTATGACTAGCAGTTTTATTAATACATTGTATTTGGTCAACGAATTGTCGATTGCCGGTATTGCGCCGCGATTGCGTGGAACAGGGGCGGAAGTGACGGTCAGCATTTCAGCAAATGTTGACTGGACCCTTCAGTCTTAGAGTCTTAAATCCGCCCCTGGCATCGAACCAATCAATGTTTCTATTTGCGTTCCGGTTTCGCTGTCTTCTAAATGGATTCTGGAATTCATGTAACTCCTCTCCTGACCCGTGCCATTCTTTGGTCCAGCATTGGCGGAGACTGCACATCCCAGACTTCTTGTTTAATCTCGATTTAGCTCGAATTCACGCCAAAGTGCACACGCAAGTCAAGAGAAAGGAGATATCTGATCCCCTCGAATTTACTTAGGAATTCAAGAAAGGCTAAGTGCGATTTCCATCTGTCTGACTTGAAATTAGCTTCAACTTAAATTAGTGAACTGAATCCTTTGAGGACAATTCTGTTTCAATTTATAGTTTATTACATCACCTGTTCCCAGTTTTTAAGATTATTTCTTAAAAAAATAAATACGTGGCATTTATTTGCATTTTTGGGCCCTTTAATAAAAATCAACGATTTATTTTTATAAGTGTAGTTGACTTTATATGACAAGGTAGGTAGGTATATTATAAATAGGTAAACGGGTTTAAGTTTTTTTTCAAACTAATTATTAAAGTGATTAAAGACATGCATCTAAAAAAACTGTTGATTAAGTTATTCACTATATAATAGGTAGGTATCTACTTAGATTCGTCTGGCGTCCAGTCGAATCATTTACGACTGGCCACCAGACGCTGAAGATTAGGTACTGCCAAAAAATAAATTCCATATGTAATAATATATGGAATAATCTTTTTGAAACGTTGTCTGCCAATAAAGGAATATGGTACAAAAAGCTCCAAAACGAAACGTTTAACAGACCATGGTTCACTGAGGTTAATCTGAAAAGATCGGAAATGAGAATCATTTTTAGATCAAGATCTGGACATGCACTAATTGGGAAGAATATTGTTGTTTGATAAGCCAATGTGTTCGATATGTGAACACATTTTTTTTTATTATTATTAAGTTAAAAGAAACATAATATTTCGCTTTCTTAACTTAAATACAGCTTATATAGTACAGTAGTAAGAAGTAATATTTTTAATTTTGTTCCAACATTTTGAGTTTAAATAGTTTTTTTTTAAATGTTTTTATATTATTTTCCGTTTTTAGGTTATCTGGAAGGAGATTATATATATGAACTCCCTCGTGACCAATAAAGAATTATCGACCATTATCGAAGTGGATTAAATATGAACGACATAGAGTGACAATACTAAGGACCTCGAACTCATTGGAAGTACAGAATTTAATTGCTTCAACCGAGTTTCAATTTGGGAGGCGGGAATGGGTACCACCGCCCCGGGAACCTTTATTGGATAACACCTCTGCCATAGGTCACCCCAAGTGGTTCGCTACGTTTGGTGATTTAGCAAGGGTGCCCGGGTTCATGGGGTGAGGTTTGTCTAGGTCTTGGAGGCGGATGACCAGGACATACTGAACCCCAGATTCCTACCCACCCCTAAAACCCTTTTCCTTCCCAGAACTCTCCTCTCCTTCCTTTCCTTAAAAAAACCCTCCATACAGCATCCTCAAAGATGACATAGGCCCTCAGGGAAATTATTTTCCTCAGAGTCTCCTGTGTGGAACTCATGTAAAAAAAAAAAAAAATATAAAGAATAATGAAATTTATTAGATCATGGAAACAAAACAAAATGAAAATGAATATAAAGGACTAAGTACCTTTTAAAGATCATTAGAGATTGTAATGATAATATTATAATTTAAAAACAGATGAGGCAAAAAATGACAACATTGTGTGAGTCAGAAGCCTCGATAATATAACTTTTCATTTCCATTGCGTAGTATTGGATGATTGGTCATTGTAAGCATGCTTTGAATCACTACGGATCATTAGTCACTTATTGGAAGGAAAATATTCGTAACCCACAAATACACTACGTACTCGTACGTTTGACATGTTCTTCTGTACAACATTAGTTTAAATTAAAGCATTGTCTTGGTTTTCACATTTAACAAACAGTTTGTGGGAATACATAATTATAATAATGACAATCAAATAACTTTGTTTGATTCCACTTTATTATATTTTTTAAAACCAACAGGTTTTGGTTCGATCTAAACATTCCTCAGGGTGAATAAAATATACTAAATAAATATACATTAAATAAATAAAATATATAATAAATATACATTAAAAAATAAAATATATTAAATAAATATACATTACATAAATATATATTAAAAAAAAAAATTAAATAAATATACGCATGGATTGATGAAGTTGAGGCATTTTTTGTCGAACCCGCGGACGCCCGGGTGAGACCCAAACGCAATGCCCACTCAGCCACTGACCGTGGCTTTAAATCTTACTATTCAAAGCTAGTAAGCTAACAAAGAAAATTATAGGTACCTAAGTCATCTCTCTATCAGTTCTAGAAAACATAGAATAAAATACAAATGCAACGTTTCAACTACGAGTAGTTAAGCAGGTGCATAAAAAGCCAAATAAGGGCGCCAAGTACCAATGTAATTATGTAGCTCTACAAAAATATTTATAAATATTTAAGAATAATGAAATGAGCAGAAAATATAAATAATGGGAAATTTGGATAAATAAAAAAATAAATAAATAAGGAAGATTTGGCTCTTCATATATAACGTAGCTAAAGCCATTTCGGGGCACATTTCCAATCTGAATATTGCAGATAATCCACGAAGAGAGGACACAGAAATAATCTTACACTCGGGTAGTAGGTAATCGAAAGCACTTATTTGATTTAGTAATTTAACCAGGTGCGTACCCACATAATATCCACTCACCAACTTAAGCAGATATATGCGTTAGAAATACGATAGCAGTCAAGTACAATAAGCGTGTTTATACGTCAACGCGTGTGTATCCATAGAAATCGTTCTAACTCCGTTATTCTTTTAGTGACATCCCTAAAACAAAAAGTAAAAGGTCGATAGTGGAACAAGCTTGAATAAGGATGTACAAGATAGTGTACATCCTTATTCAAGTTGTCTATAGAAATACATAACAAGAATATTCTGTCATTCGCGCAATCTATCACATAAATTTTCCCCGCTCGATATTGTTAATTTTTATTAAATATTTTTATATGAAATAATAAAAAAGTGAGGTGACAAAAGTGTTTATTATACATTTATACAATAAAATAAGTATTGTTTTTTACATAATCTGTGATTTTAGAACCTTTTTCACATAAAAACATAATGTGAGTCATTTTTACATTTTTTTTAATGTTTGCATTCTAAATTTTAATATTTACAAATGTTAATATTTATTTGTAATATAATAATTCGAAAGCTTATTTTGTGACCTTTCTAAAACAGTTTTTACTATTCGGCTACGTTCAGAAATGTTTTATTTATAGTGCTTTAATTGTGATGCGGTAATAACACAAAGTTTTCGTAAAATGTCATTTCGTTTGAGACATCTCAAGCGAATATTCGCGAAAATTCGGAGGGGATATAGATGAAATACCCTATATATATTTTAAGTTTTGTGTTTTGTTTTGAGCTTGCTGCTTTTAGACCCAGAACCAACTCTAAGTCTAACAGATCATATAAGTCTATCAGATTGATTCCACAATTCACAATTTTTCGTTTGTGCGAAATTTAAAAAGAAACGAGAGATAACTAACTTTTTCTCACCAAACCCGAACAACCATTTATTGGATAACAAACACCTCTGCCATAGGTCGCCCCAAGTGGTTCGCTACTTTTGGTGACTTAGCAGGGGTACCGTGTTCATGGGGTCGGGTCAGCGTGGCAGGCCGGGTCGGGAGAGACTGGTTGCGGGCGATCTTTTGACCTCTCCAGCAAGACTCTCTCGTGTCTTATCTAGCCTTGCATCGCAGTGGAAAAGATGGATTCATTCGCCCGTCATTCCTGGACCCACTGACCCCCAAATTCCTACCCACCCCTCGTACCTTTTTCCTCCTAAGAATTTCCTCTCATTCCTTCCCCTAAAAAGACCCTCCACACAACATCCCCAAAGATGAAATAGGCCATGATTGGAGTTATTTTCCTTAGAAGTGTGGAGATAATGTTAAAAAAAATCATAATTTTGGGTCTAATTGCCCAAAATAAAGACCACGTCAGCCAATACAAAAGAAAACACTTAAATATTTTTATACCTATCATCTGAATCTCTCAATAAATGAGATATCACGAATTCACTTTCATGCATTTTCACCTGTTTACGTGGTCTAAAGCGGTGGTTGTTCTACTCCTGCGGCATCTTAAACAAACGAACCCCAAACCTCGATCTAGTAAAGTAGTATCAACAAACAAAGTCTTAAAATCCTCATGCATACAGAAGACATAAATCTCCTCTGCAAGTAAGTTAGTCTCTGGTAGTGGTGTTAAACTTATGACTCGTGCGGGCGGTAAAGGTAAATAAAAAGTATCGGCAGGCCTAACCTTTTTGTTCTAACCTTTTGTTCTAACCTTCTTAGTTGTTTTCTGTACAAAAAGTACCTATATTAATTAACACATGATAAAAAAAGGTTTTATCTCAATCACGACATTTCAATTATTATTTTTAAACATATTATCATCGTAACGCAAATTACCTCAAAATACTAATAGAAATATAATATCAAGAAATTTTCAAAGAAAAAGTTGTGCAATTTTATATTTACAGTAACATACCAAAAAATTGTATGTTTTATATTTCAGATTGCTGAAATCACAGTACCTTTGACAGTATGTTTAATGCTAAATATAACGTACTAAATTTAATACCAGTAAAAATGAAACACAATCTCTAAAACTACAATACTAGACTAGCGCTATACTCTTGTAATATATGTATGTGGGCTAGGCCCGTTTCATCATATCGCTCGTCACACATTCCGAATGGGAATGTGAAACATGTCTAAAGAAAAGAATTGTAAGGTAAAACACCACATTTCTGACCCTCCTCCAATTTCTGACATATATTACCCAATTTACGATTTTATCAATTGAAGTAACATTCCTACTAGTATATTGATATTAGCGCATCGAGAAAGTTGTTTCCCTCTCCCTCTAACCAATGTCAAGTCGTAGAACTATTTGACACCCATTTCTACAAAAATATTATTTACTATATGATTTTGTGAAATCGCACATTTTTTCACCTTTTTCAGCGAGTAAACCTAATTTTACAAAATGTGATGAAACAGTTCACCAAAGTATTATATATTGTTCGTGTATGTTTTTCAATAGAGTATTGACCATATTTATATATTATATACGAATATATTTCAATAGATTTATAATATTTTAATGAAAGACAAATAACTTTGTTTACAACACTTATATTTGTACACAATCTACATATTTCAGACATAATTAATAAGCAACAAATTTTTATGAACTCTCTTTTGAACCTTTTCCCACATAACCGGTCTTTACCTGCTAATGACTATGAAATCCCCAATATTAATAAAGTCCCCTCAATCTTACCCCTTCCCCTTCCTCCTACCCCTTCCTCCCATATGTGATCTATGTTTAATTTTTAAGATTAGTATACATCTGATCCTGATGATGTGAACATCGTTCACGAAACATGTAGATTGTGTACAAATATAAGTCTTTCATTAAAATAAATAATGCCATCACAAAGTGAAAACCTTTCCGAAGAAGTTTTCTTCGAAAAATTAAGATTTATAATAGTTTTTGAGCGGTCAGAAATAGGTACGAGTTTTAATAGGGTGACCATATTTCTGACATGTATGTCAGAAAATGATACGTCTCCAAAAAATCATGTTTATATTTTGATGGTAGGTATGATATGTCAAAAATTGATACTTATCATAATTTGGGGTTTTTTAATCCTGACATAAGAAGAACGGCTGCGCGACATCTTTTATAATAAACTATATTTTGGATTTGAGGCCAAATTACCCAACCAAATCTTACAATTAAAAAAATGTATGAAAAATAACTATATGGCTGAAAGACAATAATATCACATTTCCTGTCATTCTTTTAGTACCTATACGGGCATAAATCTCACCTAACACTGAATATTTGTGAGTTTTCCAAAGCAAATCAAATTATTTTGGTGGCTTTACCCAAACGCCACACATATCTTGCAACCGCTGGATGTAAGATGTAGCTGTGTTTAGGCTGTTAAAAGTGTCCTTCAAAGACTGAAAAATAAGGAAGCAAAAGTAAAAATGGAAAATTTTGCATTTATTTTAAAAAGCGTACTAGATAACACGGATATGAAATCGCACCTCAAAAATGACTTTCGAGTGTGTGGTCTTTTTCCTTTTGATGCAAATGCCATACCATACGAAAAATTATTAAAAACACCATTATTTAATGAATGTGTAAAATCATTATTTAATGACTCCAGAGAGCATTGCAGTGGAAGAAACAATAAATTTTGAAGAAAATAATGTATGACCAGTTATATCCCCTCTCCAAAAATCTTGAGAACTTAATCGATTCTGCTATTTTAAAAGAATTTCGTGAATCGCGCGAGGTTTGGGTAGGCTTTACAGAGTACAAGGCATTATTTGATATTTGGAAAAGTGTGACCGCAACTGTAGACAGCTTTTCAGGGAATTTAGGTATTTCAAATATATCATCGGAAATGAATTTTAATAGTATTAGGGTAAAGACCCTCAGTGGATTGCTGACACGAATGACGAAACATTTAAAATATGCCTATTGTTTTTGAAGACAGTGAAAATAATATGGAAATACTACACGAGGAACAAAAAATTATCGAAAATGAATCAAAAATACCAACAGTAGCTGGTGAGTGGTTCGAATTTCATAAACGAAAACATCAGGCCAAAGAATGTTTAGAGCGAGAAAGGAGTGCTAAAAGACATGGACTAAGGCAAAAGAAAGAACATGCTGCTGCCACAAAAAATACAAAAAAGGGCTTAAAACGCAAAAAAATCCTCAAACGATAAAAAGGGATTTGTTTTCAAGTCAATTGATTTAAAAATTGGAAACTACGTGATATTTTTATATGAGGGTGCATATTTTCCCGGACAAATAAGTGCCGTAATAAACAGAAAAAAGGCACAAATAAATTCTATGTGATAATGTGGAATAAATTTATGGAAATGGCCAGAGAGGGTAGATCAAATGTGGTAATAATTGATGATCCTATATCTTTTTTGTTTTTTTTTTTGGTTTTACATAAACTCCACACAGGAGGCCCTAGAAACAACCGCCCTAGTACAGTATGAGGTACCTGAAATGAAGAAATATGAAAAAAATAAACCAATAATGTTTGAATAATTAAATAATTTTACTTTGTATAAACCACTTATTTGATGTGCAAATCCGACCGGTTTCGGAACAAACGTTCCTTCGTCAGGGAAAGCTTATACTAATTTGACAGTTTCGAAGTAGTAATAAGTAATAAGTTTTTGACGAAGGAACGTTTGTTCCGAAACCGGTCGGATTTGCACATCAAATAAGTGGTTTATACAAAGTAAAATTATTTAATTATTCTATAATGGATAACCACAAAGTAATAGCTACATTCAAAAATACAATAATGTTTGCTTTCGCAGATAAGTTAGTGATGGAACTCTAATAAATAATACAGTTTTCAATGCCTACTTGGTATAAACTTCCTAAATGCAATGCACCTATACTTTATTTTTTTTCTTTATTTGTTACTGTACCTATTTTAATTTAGATGTAATGCCTGAAGAAGGCAAGTTACGGTTAAGTTCCTTGTTGGCGTAAAACTACAGAAAAAATAATGTAAGCGATGTTTTATAAAAAATAACAATGTTGTAATTTATTTTCATTCCTGTATAAAAAAAGGTTTTTTTACATTTTATATTTGATAATAATTAGATAATAAAGTTTCTCCAAAATACCGATTATTGTTTTAAATATTGTACACATAGCTTTACATTTTATTTGCAGGTATGATCGAAATATCAACATGTACATATGTCTGATACTGGATTCACATTGATTTTGGTATGTCAGAAATACGAACAGCCATGTCGATCAATAGGAACATATTGATTTTGCTATGTCAGAAAAAGGTGTTTTGTTGGCATGTTACATATTAAATGATTTTAAATATTTAACGGTAATAAATTTACCAAAAAGTTAGATTTCATTATTTGAAATTGAACAATGTTTCCAAAAATTCAAAATTTCGTTTCAATAATACCTACAAGGTTGATTTTAGAAAAAAATATTGAAATTCATGAAAAAAAGATAGCTTAACGTGTCAGAAATAGGAGTTTTTACCTTACTCGTGCATTACATTCCTGGAAAACATAAAAATCTTAGAAATATTTGCTCCATCTCTGTTATTAATGTGATGTAAATTATAAGTTGTGGTAACTAGAGGTCCTAAAAAGCTTTCTAATAAAACCCCCCCTGGAAACGAACTCCCCCCCCCCCCTCCAACCCCTACCCCTTCAGAATGCCTTAGCACGCCCTTGGGCAGAAATAATAATAATAATATTGTTTGGATCATTTCTATAGCGTCGTTTTCGTGAGAAAATCACCTAAAGGGCGCTTTACAACTTAATTTATACACATAACCTTTACCGTATCACTTAGACTTATACCCGCGATTTATTACTAAAATGGTTTACAACTAAGATTAATAATTAGCGACTTATAGCTATGATTTAAACCAATGACTTAAAACTATACATATTTTTATGACCGAGTGAAGGTTTTATTTAGGCAATACTTATATAGTTTGACTTACAACCATGGCTTAAACTAGGGATTTACGATTGACATATTTATTTACATTTACAAATACATCTTTTATGATTACTGCCCGTTCTATCAGTGGTAAGTAAATATTTCTATAGATAATAAGTATTTACCTATTTAAAGAAATGAACCAAATTCGTGGATGGTAAGACATTTTTACGCGGGTCGCCATTTTAAGAACACTGTTGGAATAAACGAGAAAATATAGTGAGACGTTTGTGTTACAAATGAGACTTTTCTATTGTGAGTGCAGGTTACTTATTATGAATGTACCTGAGTTTGATAAATGGAAGATGGGCGCGCCGCAAGCAAGCTGGGACTGGGAGCTGGGAACTGGGAGCCGGGACAACGTTATTATTGCCTAACTTTTGTGTTGAATGATAAAATATAATAACGAAATAGCGCAACAGCGCAACAGCAAATAAATTTAATGGAACATTTTCACATTATTTTTTCATGACGGAATATATTAAAATAGAGTATTTTTGTATTGGATCAAATATTATTAAAGGCTTCTTATCAGTAGATGTGTGACTATCAATTATTGATAGCCTTCCTATATTCTTGAAATTTACAGTGTGATATGTTCTTAGATTTTGCAGTGATGGGATTACCTAGCATTGATTGAGAACTGTCATATGTTCTTAGTTTGTTTACGTAGCAATAACTGAAAGCTGTTAAATTTATTCTTAGATTTTTCAGTTTTGTGATTATCTAGCAATGATTGAGAGTGGTCATACTATTCTTAGATGTTACAATGGTGTAATGTATACCGATGATAATAGAAAATCGCAATATTCCACATTCCTCCGTCTTAAGGTGATTTCATTATTGATGATTGAGAAACTGAGAATCTCCCCACATTTATAGATTTTCAGCGATTTGATTACATTTTTTTTCTACCGAAAAATGAAAAACTTCCTGCATTCCTTAGTTTTGCAGTGGTTTGATCAACGATTATTCGTAACAAACAATATTGAAAATTTATTTATACCATAAATCTAATTACATGCGTTATTTTCAACGTTTTCTACACTTTTATCTATTTTTATGTACCATTTATGTACCATTATATAACATTTTACAGTTTTTCGAATCCAATATATTTTGTTTTTATTTTCAGCTCTCTGCTCCCGATAACTTCTGGAAACGTTTTGATGGAACAATTTGATATAAATGCTTAAGAACTGGATTAACGTGGAAAATGAGATAGGTATTATTTACAATTGATAATTCATGAGAACTTTACGTCGGAATAAAACTACTGTCATTAAAAAAAAACTACACTTGTATTTTTTCAAAACAGTTGGGGCGAAGGAGTATTTTCTAGCTAGAGTGTATTGAGTTCGCTATTGGCTTGTGTGCTTAGCAACTTTCCTACTTACGTAATGATAATAATATTTCTACAATTTTTACAGCACTGTTTTTGTAAAAACCATATCAGGGTCGCTTTGTGATTACGTCGTGTCAATAAAACAAAAAAAAATACATTACTGGGAAATGCCGCGCGAAAGCACTTAGGTTTTTAATACAATTTAATACAATTTTTTTTAAATTATGTACAATTTTATTGAAAAGAGGTAAATAATGAATTGTGTTCAGGTTACTTTTTTCAATTTTCCTTATTTGTTTTGCAGATAGAATTTGACGCTCTTCTTTCTTGCCAAAAAATGAATTATAATTGGACATTTCATTGGAGTTACATCGCTCCATATATCTTATAATGAAAACGTTCTTACAAGTTGAAATATTTGCGTTATCTTGGAAATTCCAGATTGACAAAAACTATGCAAATTTCAACAGGTGCGCCAGAGTTGACAGCACGGACGTTTTGCTTCAGTTGCGATTATAAGTCAGTGAAATCAATTGAAAATAATTAACCTTGCTGCTCCACATGAGTTCCACAGAAGCGGAAAATTGATGGACAATGCGCCCATTGTAATTTTCCGTACGTATAAATAACTGATAGATAATTCCGCTACTGTAGAATTCGTGAAGCGATATCTTTAGTGAGTATTTATTGCAGTGAAGTATCCTCAGATAGGAGCGAGTTATTACTCGGATAACGTTGGCATTTCGTTAATCGCCGGCGCATATTTCATTCCGACGCATTGTAGGAATTCGAAAGAAATTTTCTACAATTTTTACTCCAACGAAGTCGAGTTTATTTACGTGAAGTGATTTAATCAGATCGGGACATTTAAAGGTGTCTCACATTTCGCGAAATTATTCAAAAGCCCAATCAAATTACAGCAAGCGATTTGTGTGGGTAAATTATGTCCGAGCTGGCGTATTTATGAAATAGAGTAGGTGTTGATACGAAATTATTCAAAGATTAAACACTTTCAGACCTGAATTAAAACTGATAGTGGTAAAATAATTATGCTTGACACTTTGTAGAATTATTTAAAATAATTTGAGGTAGTTTTTTTTTCAACACCTTAGATATTATTGCTACGTTCATTTTACAATTGCTACAAAGAACGTAAGGTCTCAAAGGAAAGGGCATAAATATACCAAACCACCCACGGGTGTGTTTTACCAAAAATGACAAATAATCATAAAATACTTGCAACAATAAAATCAAACCGCCTCGGAACAGACTTAGTCTAGTGAGGCGGGCTACTAACTTGTGTGTATATGATTATTATTATAATAAACGCCCGGGTTGCCGGCATTAAAAAAATAAAAATAAAAAAAAAAACCTTCAAAACTTATACTCAAAAAAACAATTTAGAGAGTGCGAATACCTTTCCAATACATAAACATCGGCTGGAATCCAACGAAAAAATAGCACTCAAAGCCAGTATTGCCAGCATTTTGAAATTATGAAAATCTAGGTTTTCAAACTTTTTTTAAGTACGGTCCGAAAGGGTTAATATGTTCACATTTTATTTAGTGCTAACACGATTCTTAGATATATTATAATTAAGATCAAACAATGCTAATAAAAATATTTAAAGAGAAAAATCCTCGTTTGATTTATAAATCAAATTTAGAGTAACAGATTTGTGTTTCAGTTCATTAAAGTCAGAAGAGTATTGGAATCACTTAGCGGAAGATCTCCTTGATGCTATATAGCTTAATGCATGTTGTGACTTTTCCGTTGACAGACTTATAGGCATGCCAGCTACTGCGTTAAATTATAAGAATGATTTGCGGCGTGTCGCTGGATTGTTAGGAAAAGCTTGATTCTTTGTAACGGATGTCGTTAGGTTTATGCATATTGAGGGCCTTTAACCAGCCAGCGACCGAAAATCCACATTTCGTCAAAAGATGTTCTTACGATCGTACAGGACGGTTCCAAAGAGAAAGATTAATTATTCTCCGTACCAGTTTTCTTAAATTATAACTCAATATCGATTTTATTTCATTCCAAATTTGCTTTAATTTATACCTACATCCAAAAATGCTGAAAGGCGTGTTGATAAAACTATTAAGATTATGCTTTTTGTAATTATTTTTTGATCATAAGTATTTATCATTTTTCAATAATGTCTAAGCAAAATAAAGCTGTTAAAAATATTTTAAACACATTAGTTGTAAGACCTTAAATAAATAGACAAATTGAAGTATTTTCGTCACAAAATGTGCGCGGATCTTTTTTTTAATGATTTTATTTAAACTTTAATTAAAATTCTGGCGTTTATTTTATTTAAACTAAAATTAAAATTCATAAAACATGCGTTTCCCAGATAATCACTTGATTTTTTTACTGCGTGATTATATAATTTGAAATGTGTGTTGTATAATACGAAATTTTGTTTGAAAATTTAGCAAATCTGCCAACGACCTATGGTATAATCTTATTATGCTAAAAATAAACATTTTTTTCTCAAAATTTAAAACATGCGTTTACTAGATAAAAGAACAATCCTTCGAAATCAATTTATAATTTTTTGTGGAAAAGAGTTAATACGTCAAAAATTTGATTTAAAAATGGCATATTTCCGGTTTTCTCTGGTTATACCCCCTTAAACTCTAAGACTGGTATCGGTCTTAGCGCTCAGAAAATTGTTTTTTTTTTGTAGATTTCAACAATATTAATTTTTTTTTATTATTTTTTTATTTAGTTACTATATAATTTTTTTACATTTTTATATGAAATATGTTAGTTAGATGTATATATAAAATAGAAAATATATTCGTAGTCCTCCTCACTAGGAGATCCTGTGCTGAGGGGGACTATGTTTTGGATAAGTTTTTCAGCGACTTCTATGGTTTAACTTATTTGGATAAGGTTTTCCAGAAACTTCTATGATGGTTTAAGTATACTAGTAAGGTCGTTTTCCGATAGTTCCTTCAGCCAACATTTAATGTCCTTAATGTAGCAATTTTTTGTTTTAATTTGTTTGATACTAAGTGGGAGTTTATTATATAACTTTACTGCTAAAAATTCAGAACTTCTTTGACCAAATGAAGAGTTACACTTTGGTATATTAAGTGTGTCTGTTTGTTTGGCTCTGGTTTTATGAGCATGTGAGGTGTCTGCCTCTGAGTCGTTTTTGTTGTGATGTACCAGAAGGTTTTTGGCATAGATTTTTTGTATGGTTGGAACATCAAACTGTTTAAAAATTTCTGTTTTTGACGTCCTTATGGGGACCTTTAGAATGGTCTTTATGATGCAATTACTTAATCAACAAAGGGGTGTTGTACATTGGTTTCATCAAAGTTTGCACAGATTGTTATTTACGATACTATACGATTATACCACCCCAGCCAGGAGCACTCCTATCCCGGTAAGACCAGTACAGATTGGTTGAGCTTTGTTTTCGTTTCTTGGCTTTCGCTTAATTGTGCTTCCCGTTTCCATCTTATCGCTTCCAGCTTCCCGTGTATAGATTTTTGAGGTGAAAACTTCTTTACCACCGTTGTGATTTGAATATCGATGAAACACTAAAAAAAGACAAACACGTACATAAATCAATAGGATTTAGCCTGCGACAGAATGAGAGAGCCATGAAATATTTATATAATTACGGATACTTGGTTCCAATACAATACGATAAATCCACAGTCCCGCGCAAGTCTCGTTTGATGTAGTGGTAAAAGCGCGTGACGAACCTCAGCGGCCAGATATTTAGCAGACCATAGATCGAAACCCACGAAATCCAAAAAATAAATGTATTTTTTTTTAAATCAATATCCTACCTTCAAACCACTCCAAAATGAACACGCAAAAGAAAACGACTGCGAAGAAGAAAACACAAATACTAACAAGATGACCAAATGTATAGGAAAAGGTGCACTGGAATCCGACGACAAAAATATGGAAAAATCATCCTTCACATTCATAAAAAAAGTGCTTCGTAGTCTCCCCACTCTTGTCTACTTTAGTTTTCTGAAGGTTTCACTCCTACCGCGTGTGAATTGCACATTCTGATTTTTTTTAGTTGTTGTCTCCCGCTGCTCATTGGTTCTCGTTTCTGGTTCTTCTTTCTATTTCCCATCGCTTCATGCTTTTCGCTTCCACTGCTTCCTATTCCTGCTTCTCGCTTTTTCTCACTTCACCTTTCTCGTCGCTTCTTGCTTTTCGCTATCCACTCCCACAGCTTTTCATTTCCCGCTTTTCACTTCTCGGTGTTCACTTCCCGGCATATCCCCATAGGGAGAAAAGTTTCAGTCTTCAGTGACTAGATACTTCCTGTCCCGCCATGTGTCCAAATATCGTGCGTTCCGCTTTCACTGCTTCCTATTTCCTGCTTCTCGTTCACTGCTTCTTGGTTTTTTGCTTTCTGCTCCACGCTTCTTCTTACTTTAGGCTTATTGTTCCCTGCTTCCCACTTAGCGTTTCCAGCTTCCAACTGCTTCTCACTTCACCTTTCTCGCCGCTTCTTACTTTCCGCTATCCGCTCCCACAGCTTTTCATTTCTTCCCGCTTCTTACTTGTCGGTGTTCACTTCCCGCCATATCCCCACAGGGAGAAAAGTTCCAGTCTCCAGTGACCAGATACTCCCTGTCCCGCCATGTTTCCAAAGCTTTTGATCTTCATATTAGTTCATAGGTATTCCTTTACTTCATTTTATTTTCGGTTTTATGTGTTCTATGTGTTCTATTTTCTATGGCTGGTAAGTGATTTCCCGCAGATAACAAGATTCGTTCTTCCAGGCTCCGTCAACCATCACAGCGATTTCGTGAATTACATATCTAAATAAAAACAAAGACTAAGCTAGAGTTCACCGACGGTAATGGAACACCGTTCTAAATATTATCATAATGAGTTTGTTTTGTTAACAAAAGCCGAAAATAATTGACATTTATTTAGTTGACAAGTGAAAAATAGTTAAATAAGGAACTAATCTGCTCTGCTTCAAGTGGTTTATCCATCTACGAAAATAACTAATAACCATTGTGGTTTCACCCTTCGGTATTCAAAGATACAGTTCTCTTGGTGTCGCTCAAAACTCTCTTGTTAATTCCCAAATTCTATTAAAATATTATTAAATCATAGAATAATGAAATAATTTTACTTTGTATAAACCACTTATTTGATGTGCAAATCCGACCGGTTTCGGAACAAACGTTCCTTCGTCAGGGAAAGCTTATACTAATTTGACAGTTTCGAACAATGTTTTATTATGGTAGGGGTGGAGCTGTTGCTAGATAATAATGAAGATTGGGTAGGTAGGTATTAGTGTAGAGTGGGTGGTTAGGGGAACAAATCCATGATTGGGCTATACGACACAATTTTTTGTTTGTTGATAATAGATTCATTATTTTTAATGAATTATTTTTATTGACACCTATTGCTAGTATTTATTTGTTTATTTATTTTGTTATCCTATGGATAAGCCATGAAATACCCTTCTGCCCTTCCCCCCCCCCCCCTTAGTAATAACAAAAAACGCTACAGATTTAAATATCATTTAATGCGGATTTTTTTCCCAGCGATACCCTTAATTTCATCAACTTGGCATGTTCCAACCTCCGCCGCCGGCTGCACAAGGTTAGCACTCAAATTGAGTCGACAAAAATATGCAAGTTTATTTATTCACAGGATAAGCGATTAGCGAGCAGACGGGACCGGAAAAGGAAAAAATCAGGAGGAAGAATAAGCAGAAGACGAAGAATAAGATTGCAAAGCATTTCGAGCGACTGCAAAAAAGTGTCGAAGTAAAAGAACAACCGTAGTAATTGAAAATAGCGACGTAGAAGAATGTTTAATGCGAGCAGCTTTATCTCGGTAAAACGGACTTGCGCATTCTTTGCCGTTAAATAGCGACTTCTGAAATAATCGCCTAATTCAATTTCCCGATCTGAGATAGAAGCGGCCGTCGGAAAAAGCTGAACGCGTTACTTTGAAAACAAATCGAAGATAGGAAGCTACAATAAACAAGTTTTTATTCGATTTCTGCAGTTAAAGGTGTGGCGTTGAAGTAGGGGTTTCAACTAACCAGTTTTTGGTTATTTTAGTAACCTGATAATAAGTTATTAAAAAAATGAGGCATTGTTTTCAAGAGTAATAATGAAATTGTCATGTCTAATTGAGTTTTCTCTTCAAAAAATACTTCTTCCAAGGTAAATTCGCTTGAGTAACGATCATGTAAAAAAAACTTCTTTGGAAGTCTTAGAAACGATCACGCAGTTGCTATAGAGCTATTTTGTATACTGAGCTATTGTTTCACTCCCAGGTGTTATTAATGTTAATTCGCATAAACATTAATGAACCAATGTTAATTCGCATAAACGCAATGTTTCAAAAAGATTAACTGTTAGTGAATCTGTTTTCGAAGTGTTGGGGTTTTTTCGATTAATTTCTTAATTCTTTACATTTTTTAACCAATTTCAGTGTGTCAGATTTGAAAGCTCCGAAAGGTTTTACGTGAACGTGTAAGACATGCCGATTTTTTTTAAATATCAGGTATTCGTTTCCTTTAAAATTCGGTACTGAAATCTAACGTGGAAGAAGAGGTTCAATTTACGTACCTATAAATAAATATGATTAAATGCAATAAAACCTTAAACATTTCCGAATGTCGAACATATTAAAGTTTACAAATTAACCAGTTTCGTTTACCTTTTCCGTAACCCTACTTGTCCTACCCAAGGAGTAGGTACTCTTTACCTGACTGTAATTCCCTCGGAGTTCTAGTATAGAGCTTACGACGGTTTACTTGTCATACAAACTTATCTATGTATTTTTTCATAAATCTATCTACAAACAATAAAGAGAAAAAAATCGTTTTTCCTTTACAAGATTTTTTTAGAGATCGGTTGGAGATACCTTTAGAAAGCCCTGCGTGTAAATATCATCTGTACCTGTCCGTAAATCTCAAGCAGTTCCAGAGCTCGCTTTAGTTTACTTGTTAAACACCCTTTCTAACTGCAAACTAAAGGACAAATAAAACGTTTAATATGAATGATTTTAAATAAACGACTTACCGGTTCTGTTTACATTGTTCGGCATTTAGGCCCAGTATGGACTCGTAGGTACCTCTTAACATGTCTATAATTACACGAATAAAACTAACGGCAATTGATTCTTATTTCGATCTCCTTTTGAAAGCTCTAATAGTTTTTTTTTTTTAAATTAGCTCCCCACAGGAGGCCCTGAGGAAAATAATTTCATCACGGATAGATATGTCATGTACGGGGGTTTCTCTTGAAGAGAAACCCATGTAGGGATTTCATAGAGGGAAGAAACATAGAGGCCAATAAACACATCTTCTACCGCCAAGCTGTTGAAATCAAGAACGAGTCGTAGAAACGTCCCGTTCTCGTGTGATAAATGTTGGTCGCGGGTTTGTTGTGTTTCCCGACTGTGCACCGGTGCCCAAGGAATAAATGACTCTAGTTCCTCGGAGTATCTTCCGTTGAAATACCGGTAGAACGCGGACAGCATTCCCGCCCGGCGCGTGAGCTCTAAAGATTGTAATCCGTTTGTTAAGATAGGATCATCTATCAAACGGACCGTCCGTTTCTGGGTCGAGGTTTTTTTCAGGTATTTTGGGGCTCCAGACCAGAGGTGGCTGCCAAAGGCGACCGTACGGCGTACTGGCGATTTGTACAGATTCCCTTTTAGACGTAATCAGACATGATGGGTCTTTTAAACATTAAATTCAATGATGTTATTCTTACCCCAAGAGATTACACTTTCTAGGTAACCGTGCATTCTATGCTTCAAAGCCCTCCGAGCTGTTCAAGTTTGTGTGCCCATTGGGGGTTCGTCAAACCAAAAGCTATCATGAACTGTAGTGCCACCCGCGTAACAATAAAATGGTGCACACGACAAAAGGTCATTTATGTACAACAAAAACAAAGTGGGAGACAGAACGGATCTCTGTGGGACGCCAGCATTTATGCAATGCTAAGAAGAGGTGAAACCATTAGCAATCGCCTGAATCGACCTCTCTCTCAAAATGTCTGCAATCCACTTATACAGGGATTCTTTTTATTGACATGTCGAACGAACATGTAAAGGACGAACAAATAATTTCCTGTCATCGTACAACACGCCACCCTGGCGCAACTCCCAACTCAAGACCAAAAAATATTGTACTGACTCTGCCCAGCCCTCGAATCCGTGACGAATTGCTGTCTGCAGTTAAGGTATTCAACAAGAGGTATGTGGATAGGAAACTGAACAGCCAACACCTTGGTTTCACAGATTCTTCTCCGATATACGTATGTGAACATCTGTCACCTTGTAACAAGGAGCTTCATGCAGCAGCTAGGCGAGCAGCAAAGGATCTGAACTTCAAGTACGTATGGATTAAAAATGGGCGTGTCTTCTTGAGGAAGAATGACATGTCTCCACCACTGCTCGTGAAGAACAAGGCCGTACTACAGAATCTTACCAACAAATCACCCTCAAACCCGTCTTCCTCCGTCCTTTGAACTTAATGTATACGTCTTATCAAAAA
Organism: Limnephilus marmoratus; assembly: GCA_917880885.1. Lineage (NCBI taxonomy): Eukaryota > Metazoa > Arthropoda > Insecta > Trichoptera > Limnephilidae > Limnephilus > Limnephilus marmoratus. The sequence goes on along the minus strand of OU862912.1, from coordinate 27,682,781 downwards.
TTAAAAAATGTATCTGAAAATTTTCTACCAAAATGTTAGGGGAGTTAGAACTAAAACAAATGACATAAAAAACGAAGTTGTAATCAATAATTATGATATAATCTGCTTCACCGAAACTTGGTTGAGTTCATCAGTATTCAGTAATGAATTGTTTGATGAGCGTTACCTGGTCTTTCGGAGAGATCGCGAATCCACTAATTCTACATTTAAAAAAGGTGGGGGGGGGGGGTATTAGCGGCAGTCAACAAGAAACTAATAACAACTAGAAAATCATCTTGGGAAAGTGATGGTGAAGATTTATGGTTAGCTATAAAACTGCATGAATATTCAAACTCGTTCATCTATATATGTGTACTGTACATTCCCCCCATCTGTTGATGATTACTGTAATCGAATAAAAAAATATTCAGGATATTTATTTGCAACATATTAATTCTAAATCTCAATTTATAATCATTGGCGATTTTAATATACCAGAAATTAAATGGACACCTGACATAGCATATAATAACATAATACTAGCTCCAACCAATTATTCTAGTCACAAAGCTCACTCCCTTGTAAATTTGGCCTCAATGTGCAACCTTCACCAATTTAATTATTTACCTAACAAAAATTTTAATATTTGACCTTGTTCTTTCCGATAAAACCAACATTAATATTTCAACGACAGCTAACTTATCAAAAATTGATCACCATCATCCCTGTTTTGAAATAAATGTTAGTCTAGAAAAAATGCAATTCTTACAAGAAAATCACTCTCCCGTAAAATACAACTTCAAAAAAGGTAATTATGAAGGATGTTGTCATGATCTAACAAATGTAAACTGGATCTCACTTTTTAACAACTGTCATCTCAATAATAAGGTACAGTTATTCTACAATACACTATGGGATATTATAGACAAGCACATTCCAAAAAAAAAACATACGTAAGAAATCACTATCCCAATTGGTTTAGCGAATCTCTAATAATGCTCCTCAAAGAGAAGAATAAAGTTAGACTTCGGGCTAAAAAATATAATAACCCAATAGACCATTCCGAGTTTGCTACTCTTAGAAAAAGATAAAAAAAAATGCTAAAAGAATGCTACACATCCTACATCAACCTAGTTGAGCGTGGGATAAAAGATAATGTCAAGACTTTCTGGGCTTATTCTAAATCATTGCGTAATACAAATTCGATTCCAAAAACAATGCATATGGATTCTATGACTGCAAACAATGGACAGCAGATTGCCAATATGTTCTCTAATTATTTTGGTTCAGTTTATACTCAGTCGAATCCCACATCAAATACTTCCGGACTGAATGTTCCTCAATTCAGCCAATTTAATCTTAGTAAACTTAACGTAAGCATGGGGAACTATCAAATCTTGTTTAGAAAGCATTGATATACATAAAGGTCCAGGACCAGATAAAATACCTCCTTTGTATGTAAGATGTTGCTCTAGCGTGTTGATTAAGCCACTTTTCATTATATTTAATGAATCATTTGATAAAGTAAATCATTCTATTTTACTACGGAAGCTTATTCGTATAGGTATTCACGGTGATCTATTTAGATGGCTTAAATCTTATTTGGAAAACAGAACACAGCTCGTACTTGTAAATGGGTATGAGTCACCTCCCATAATTGTAATATCAGGTGTACCCCAAGGGTCCAATCTTGGCCCTCTGCTCTTCTTAATCTTCATTAATGACCTTGGCCCCATGTTACGCTGTGATTTTGTTTTATTTGCTGATGATCTAAAGATTTACAGTAAAATTTCCAATGATTCTGACCAAGTTATGCTTCAAGAAGACCTTTTCACACTACATAACTGGTGTATTCAGAATGATATGTTTCTAAATATTGAAAAATGTTACATTATGACTTTCACCCGTAACAGAATACAAAAGGATTATGCATATTCCATTAATGATGTTCGATTAAATGCAGTTTCCACCATCAGGGATTTAGGAATCACTCTTGATTCAAAATTTAAATTTGATGTACACGTCAGTGATATCACGAGTAAATCCTTAAAAATGATGGGATTTATACATAGAATATCGAAACCATTTAAAAAATCCCAATCCATTATAACCCTATACAACTCATTGGTCAGAAGCAAATTGGAATATGGTAGTGTTATCTGGAACCCACACTACTTAAAATATTCAAAAACTATTGAATCTGTGCAAAAAAAAATTCTGAGATTGTTATCATTTAAACTGGGTTTTTCTGTTTTTTACATCTTATATCGATCTTTTTTATCTTTGTCATCTCTATATTTTATCATCACAATTTTTGTTATCTCTTTTTATACCTCTGTTTATATTTTGCTATTTCTAATTTCTGTTAACTTTTACTAAACTGTGCATTCTGTGAATATTTTTAAGTGGACTATTAACATCTATGCTTTTTACAATGCTTATCTAATGACTTTTTTATGTTAATACTCTGTAAATGTTCCAAAACAATAAATAAATAAAAATGTCCTCGGTACCGAACCCGGCCAAAGACCTTGGAAATGTCCAGTGCAGCAGGTTGGGTCTCATCGAAACGTTCCATACGCGAGAAGATCACCGCATTGCGATTTTGCCGGAATTCCTTCTAACTGTCGTTGATAATTGTGTTCCTCTCGTCGTCAGTTCGTCGTTAGTCACACGTTCCATCACTTTCTACAGAATTTGTGTGATCGCTATGGGGCGGTAGTTAGCTGGGTTGAAGCGGTCACCTTTCTTGAGAATAGGGTGAATGACCGCTTTTATAGAAGGTACAGAGCGACACTTCAGAAAACATTTTTGAAGAGCTTCGTCAAAATTGGAACTATTTCTGCAGCAAACCTCTGTTATACTAGGGCGGGTATTCCATCAAGTCTATTGGCTTTATATCAATATATCAAGCCCCCGTAAGATATGAAGTACATCCCAATGCTCAGTTTGTTGTAATCGAAACCGCAATAGACACCCGCTCATTAAGGGTCAAGTCTTCCGCAAACATTTTATCTAATAAGTTGGCTTTTTCGGTGGCGGTGTTTGCTAGTGAGCCATCAGGTCTGGTAAGAGGTGGCAAACTGGGTTTGCGGAAAATGCGATCTATTGGGCCCCCGAGCGAACAAAGTACTCTGCTGCCATGCGGCAGGCAGTCAGCTTTTTGCTGATCTGCAGACCGAATGTTGACCTACTTATACATAGTTCTCTTGCTTTCCTTTGCCATTTTGTTATATGCTGATCTGTTTTCGGACGCGCTGTAGGCTCGGCAAGCCGCGTTTTTTTCATCGAACTGCTTCGGAGAATTGTCGATTGAACCACGGCTTTGAGCCCACATCATTTTCATTAATAGACGATTGTATAAAGCCATCCATCGCAGATGTGAAGACTTCGCCAATTTCCTGGACACATTTGGAAGGATCCGAAGTCCTAAAAAACAGACTTCAGCCTGCTATTGGGTTGTTTGAAGTTAATGAGAATAGATATAGTCACCAGGCAGTGGTCAGACGATTCTAAAGAAGCTGTGACGTTTAACTTGTAACCGTGTGGATAAAAATAATCTAAAAGATTCGAGCGGTGATTCTAGACATCAGGAACTCCTGTAGGGTCCTTGCAAATGCTCAAATGGGTGGCAAAGGGCAAAGGATTCCGCCTGTCGGCCAGCCGAGCCCGTTAACCCTGAGAACTTCAATCATGGTTCGTTATATCATGAACATTGATCCTCAGAACAACAAACTCGACCGAAAGGTAATAGGGCAAAGTACCATCAATAGTTTAGCTCAAGTATTTGGATAGCTCGGATGTGTCCGATTCGTTTAGGTTCGGCGAGCAGTATAGACATGCGTAGAATCTTTCCGTACGATCAAGGTTGACCCTGGAGTTTTTCAGATTCAACGGTCGCACACAGTTGAAATGAGCTCGGCTATGAGCTATGAAGGCAGACGCCTCCGTTGGGTTTGAACTTGCAGGGGAGGGTGAAGTCCAGGCAGTCGACATAGAAGTCTAGAGGCTTGATTATCTGGATTTCTGGAAAGGAAAAGAAGATTGGAACGTTGTGATGGACGATGACAACCAATGATGGACAGAATTAAAATTTTTATGCGGGCCGCGAATGTTGGCGAAATTTACCAACAGTTTTGGCCCGCATCAAGGACTTTTGCTACTCGCCGCTGTTTGAGTGATGTTATGGTTTGGTATATTTTGCATGATTTAAGTTTTTTTTAAGGAGGGGCTGGTTGTGCTGCGAAAGAAAATATATGAAGGGTGGGTAGGAGGCTGGGGATCAGTGTGTCCAATAGTTATGGAATGAATGAATCCATCCCACCTACTGCGTTGCAAGGCGATGGGCCTTGGAGGGTCTGGCTGGAGAGGTCGCCCAATATACCCCAAACGCTGCTGCTGTATCCTCTCCGGTTACGAACCGACACAACAGCAGCGACGGGGTTTTTCACTCGTTGATGGGGCAGGGGCCATTTGCACTACCCAGCGGCCCGGACAACGGTAACCGGTTGAAAATGGTCTCCCTCAACCGGCCTCTCCCGCCACGCAGAAGGTGGGTCAACGCGTACACCGCCAAGACCTAGACAGACCTTACTCCATGAATCCGGACATCTCTCCTAAGTCACCAAACGTGGCGAAACACTACGTAGTGTCCTATGGCAGAATGTTCCCAGGGTGGAGGTACCCGTACCCGCCTACCAAATGAATCTATATGTAAACAGGTTCTCTTTACCTGCCAATGAATCCCTCTGAGTTCCAGAGCTCGATGCAGTCTACCCTCCGTGGACCGCACCGCAATTCGCATTAATTGACTGTGCAGACATTTTGATTTCAATGATTTAAAATTAACATGACTCTGTGGATGCAGGGCTTAATGACGGCCTGCCATTATCCGATTCTGTTTAACGAGCCACTAACGATAAGGTCGGATGTTAGCGCACAATAAATGAAGCCCGTGTTGGTTTATGATAAAAACCTTCCGGGTTGGGAAACGTCACTTTGTACAGTCTTCAATGGTATGCAGTTGGATGTGCATCTACCGTCCTACCGCTGATAGCGCCGTCGTGACTTGTGGCCTCTTTTTGCGCTAAAGATATAAGTGTGCAGCATCTATACCAGTAGTTATGTATCGTGCACTATTAGTTTGCAGTTGGAAGATGAATTTATAGTCCTACCGTTGAGAGCTCTGTTGTAGCTCTGTTGTAGGTAGTTAACTACCAGTGTAGATTTGTCGTAACATCTCCCTCTATCATAAGCTACGCTTGAGCCAGAAATATAGGATATAACGGAGCTCTCGCCGGTAGTATCATAGATGCATCCAGTGGCGGTTCGTGGCCTGCCTCATTGGGAGTTTTGTCGGAGATTAAAATCGGAGAAAAAAGTATTTTCCATGTTATACAAGGTGTCCGGAAACTCGTAGTACAAGCGGGAAACTGGAGAATCCACATCACATTTGGAGTCGATTTTGTGGTGTAACTTTTTTTGATTTGAGCTTTCGTTTTCGAGTAAATCGGGTCCGAAGATGGAATTATTTGGTTAAATTTGAAAAAAAATTTCACTAGGGGGTTGATTTCAGCTGTGTAATGTCTTATAAAATGCAACGAAATTTCAGCTGTGTAATGTCTTATAAAATGGTAAACCGGGCTCAAAATTTTTTTTAACCCTTTAGTTGCCGAAAAAATGGAAACATAGAAAAAAAATAATATTAAAATCGAAATGCTTAGATCGAAAAAAATAAGTTTTTTGGGTTCTCTACGTGATGTAGATTCACCAGTTTCCCGCTTGTACTACGAGTTTCCGGACACGTTGTATACTTTTTCTCTAGAACTAAAGGAATTGCATCACATCACTGCATCAAAAGTGTTACAGAGATTAGCGTCAGTCGAGATAAGTGTTTTCGTGATTCTTCTAAACATTATTAGTATTATTCGCCAAGAATTGCAGGTCTACTGCTCTGGCGCCACTAGTATGTTTTGTATGAACCTTAGAAATAGACGAAAGGTGTAGATATGGGCAGATTTATTCCCAGGAGTAAATTGATTCAGTACGATATCTATAGTATTTTTAATGTCGAATTTTTGTTTCGTCGAGTTTCAAAACACAATGGTGCTAAAGAAGTTTTCACTTCACAAAGCACTCTTCCTAGGGTGAATTTACCTATTTCACTTTAAAAAAAAAAATTACGAATTATGTCGTTCTGAAAAAACAATTTTTCAGAACGACATAATAGTAGTACAAACTACGGGGTTTAATGTATGATTCATTTGTGGTCTATATTGTTACAAATCATACTTAAAATTACCCATCTGGTCACTAATATAATATTTTTATTTCTTACTCTATTATAATATTTTAGTGTTTTAAATGCAGTGTTATGTATTTTAGTATTTTGTGTGCGTAAAATCACTCAAATTTATAAATGTTAACCGCAATACAGGCTGTTAGTCCTAGTGAGATTAATTTTTTTTGTAGGTAAAAATAAAAAATAAAAACATATGTATGGTGAGAAGTTATAAATAAATGTAATATTTTAACAAACAAAAAAATTGACAAGAAAAATGTATTTACATTAGACTATCAATAAAATCTTAAAATTAAACAGTGTTTTGTTTCACCACTGAAGTTTTACTAATTTTATTTTATTTATTAAACTTAAAATTGTTCCACTTTACGTGATCTAATAAAAACAAACATTTTATCATTTAAAGACATTATTTTATGACAGCTGACCACAGCCGATTGCCGAAGTTCTGTGTCTCAAAGTAGATAGGTTCTTGTATTCCAATAGCTTTGATACTTACCAAAAAATAACGATAATAATATTCCCGGATTTCTAACTAAATTCGGATTCAAAGTCGGAAGTTTTCAATCAACTATGTAATGAAATTGACGGCTTGGCCAACGGAGAGGAATGAGTGAACCGCACGGACAGATTCGCGGCGAGCATTGAGGAATGAATTAGTAACTTTTGGCTAGTGTCTTGCCTCTTGCCTCGCAGTGACTTGAAAACTCGCGAGCTGCGGACTTAGCAGGAACTGCGTTTCGGTCCTGTTGGGATTGACGAGATCATAGAGACGATGACGTCACAACTGAATTGAGAGTTAATTCCTGAATTAGTGAAAAGGACACCGCGGTCCCGACAAACTCGTTATCGACAGACTATAAACTAGAGACTATTATACGCGGGACGGGACGGGTACGAGACTGGGAAGACGCAGCGGACCATGACTGGATCATGTATTGAATAGAACCAATGTATTAATTCTTGCTTTGTGAAGTAAACATATTCGGAACTAGTAACTCGGCCGATTCGCGATCGTATTTCGCTTGGGCTAACCACGATGAAGTTGGTACCTACGGGTGTTTTACGAATGGCACGCGGGAACGGGATACTTTACGTGTTTTGCACTATTATTTAAATATTTACGAATCATTATAATATTTAATCGTTTACGGTACACATCATTCATTGAAATAATTTAACAGTAAAATAAATGGAAAAAAAACTTATGGTGCCGTTAAAAATCGTGGGATGCAAGGCCAAAGATGAGGAATGAAGAATCAATTCCTTTTAAAATTGAGAATAAGATCGAGTGTGTCACAAGATTGAATTTATTCATTTAATTCAGTCATTCAATTTTGCCCACGTCTAGTAGTTACTTGTTTGGGTAGGTACACTCACAGAACGCAGTAGGATGATGTATTAATTGTGTACCACTGAGAGCTCTATTGCAACCGCTCTTTCTGTTATATACGTCGCTTTGAAAGAGATACGGATCACAATGGAACTATAAATGGTATGGAATACTTGGAATACTGCACTTATAGATACCAGTGCGACGCAATTTCTATCATAGCGATCATTTAATCTGTTTTGAATGCAGTGCTATCGCGGTATTGATCAAATGAGCATAATGTTATTATCGCGGCTTCATTTGAGTAGTTCTACATTATTAATTATTTTTTTATAATGGTAACTAAATAAAAATGTATACAAAGGGTATATTTACTACCCGATGTGTTTAAGGTTTTACTATGTATATTATACAAGTATATATTTTTTTATATAGGTACATAAATAATCTAGATTAAGCGAATAGTAAATCACTTACTTTAACGAAGAAAGAGAGTCAGTAATTTGCTTCTTCGATATGATAAATAAAGGAGGAGTTGTTTACCTGAAACAAAATAATCAATCAATAATGTATGGTATTTTAATACACAACTCAAACTTTATGGCCCAGTTTTGTACCAGGTTTTTAATTTTTGATTATAAGCTAAAAAAAAGATGATATTTTAATAATAAAAATCCACGTAGAACAAAAAGAGTGTTCTATTATTACAGTATTAGGCAAAATAATGTACACATGGGCAATATCATTGGACAAATGATATTATAACAAACACCATTATATTATAACAAAATATTACAATCAAAACACAAGCAAAAAGTACCAACGTCGAGAATAAGCTGCAATACATTCGTGAATACAATACGGCCCAGAGAAATGCTAAACCAACGTTTGATAAAGCCTGCCAATGCACGGTGAGTTATTTTCCAAAAATTGTGTCTTTTCGATGCACTATCACCGATAAACCAATAGCTTGCGTCAAATCAATTCTTGCGAAAAAATAGTCGTATGCGGCAAGTTGTCACAAAAAGAGGGGGGGAGAGTTGTGACAGCCAAGACTGAATATCACACACCTTAATAAGTTTTAACGATTTTTACTATTTTATGGAATTAAGTAGCTAATAATTGTATTTGCGGTCTTCCAGGAGATAAAATATGTCGAAATTACTTTAAAAAAAGACGAAGAGGGGAAAAATTCCCGAAAGTGTTTATGAACGCGCCGCTGCGCTGTTGTGGCCGAGATATAATAATTATCATAATAATGTTAATATTATAATAAACCTTTTTTTATTCTACTCCTTCATGACAATTAATTAATTAACTTTTTTATACATTAGCTCCACATAGGATGCCCTGAGGAAAAAATATCCCTCAGGGCGTATGCCATCATTGGGGATACTGTGTGAAGGATCTTTTTACAAAGGAAGGAAATGAAGTTCTGGGAAGGGAAAAGGAACGAGGTATAGGTAGGAATCTGGGGTCAGTACGGGAGTGACAGACGTATGAATCCATCCCCTCAACTGCGACGCAAAGCGATTGGTTGATAGAGACTCAACCAGTCTCTCTAGATCCGCCGCTAAGACTCGGACAAACCTCACCCCATGAACTCGGCACCCCTGCTAAATCGCCAAAAGTATTGTAACACTTGGGGGACCTTTGACAGAGGTGTTGGTTACCCAACAAATGGTTTCCAGGGCGGCGGTAGCCATACCCGCCTCACAAATTGAAAATAATAAACACTTAATATAATATGTTGGATATTATAATGTTAGTCATAACCTGACCCACCCTTGTCCCAACTGATCCCTCTGGTAGGTAGGTAGGATGTGATAAATCCCTTATTTTGTAGCTTTGTCCCTTTTGGTGACAAGGTCGATAATACTAAAACTATGAAGGAAAGAGTTATTTGTTTACAGTAAAATTTGAAACCAATGATTTAATTAATCGATTTTTATACAAGTTTTTTATACAACCTACTCAGTTATGTAATTTAGTCATAACACGCCCCATCTTCCCCTATGGTTAAAAGGTAGGTAAATGGTAGACACTCTCACTATCAACAGTGGTGAAAGACCATTCAAAATCTAAATGATTTAACAGGGTTCGGTGATCTGAAAGCACACGTACTTCCCCAACATTATCTTTATATATCATCTCCTTCTCCTCACCGCTCCTTTCCACTCATCCCCAATAAGGAACTCCAGTGAAAAATATTATGGCTTTTAAAAAATATGTTCATATTGACCAATAAACGCTGATTCTGAATATATAAGTTTCATTTAAAAAGTCCATGTTTAATCGGGTCGTAAAAACACGCCATCAAGTTGGCATTATTGAAATTTTAGTGGTGACTTCACTGTTCGACGTGTCGTGACGTCACCGTAAAGTCATTGTATGGGAATGTATGATATGACACAAGCCATCGTATTAATTTATTCATTTATTTACATACTGTTTATAGAGATTTAGTTGTTGAGTTTATTGAAACATTATTTAGGCCTAAATAATGTTTCAAAAATAAAGGTATCTCTTATTAGTTTATCTCTATTATTGAAAATATTAAAAAACTATTGCACAAAAAAAATAGTAATGCTACTTTTAGGGAGAATACTTCGAACAACGGAATTCAAAATGGCGGCAGTTGATCAGCTGATTGCCCGATCCCATAGTAATTTTTCAAGAGTGATGACGTCACACGATTCACCATACATACGGTGGTTTTCGGGGGTATTGAAAAATTAAAACTTTGGCATTTATTTTAACTATTAAAACTAATTCTAAAAATAAAAATAAAAATGCAGTTATTTAAGTTAGAAGGTTAGACTCGTTTAAAATAATTTAAAAAAAATGGACTGGAGTTCTCTATTGGTTAGGCCATAGTGCGACTTCCCCAGTTCACCCATCTCAGTTGGAACTCTTGATATTCATAAAAAAAACATGAAGAAACATTTGTTTTAAAGGTGAACATTTTACATGATATCTAATTCAGCATAAGACAAGAAAAGTCTATTAAATTGCACATATCTTATACACATCTATGTACCTACCTTTTTTATGTGAGTACCGCACAAGAGTCTCAACTGTTCCAACCGTTTAGAACCAATGAGACTATGGCATCCCGAATTATTGATTAATTGTTATTAGTGAGCTTGAAGGTAGTGGGGAGAGAAAGAAGGTGGGGAAATATAAGATGGGGAATTACCAGGCTACCAAAACGCGGATAAATCTGTTTCAAGCAAGATTTACATTCTAATAGTGGTATTTCATCAGGGCGATACTGAAAGTATCTATAACTCTGGAAATTACTTACTCATTAATAATTGAAAACAAATCAAGTATGTATGTTACTTTAGAATACCGCTTTAAGAATGTGCCACAATCTTTTATCTGAACTCACGAAATAATTAACGATCGCCCAATTAAATTATGAGTCTGAGAAAATTCCAATTTTAAGTGACGAAGCCATTCCTCATCTCCCAGAAAGAAGATGGATTATAATTAATATGACATAACTCACGACACCAAAAAAACACTCTCTAGACAAGTCTGTAGTTCGCACCCCCGCTCGGCAGCTTTACTAGCCAACTGTTTCAGGTATAAATAATACTTGTCTACGTAAAGGCAAACCACTGATAGCTCTGTTGAATCATCTCCTTCTTTCGCGTAAATGACACATACACCAGAAAGAAAAGCTGCAACAGAACTCTCAGTGGCAGGATCGTATAGTAGGTAAAGGCATACCGTCGACAGCTATCTCCACTGTAATGTCTCACGATTCCTCATAATAGGACCATAGATCCGTTGTTACATCTATATTTTTTTATGAACGACGCACGTAACAAAAAGACTGGTTGCGTCAGTATCATACAGTGGTTATAGGCATAGGTAACGCTGATAGATCCGTTGTAACTTTTAACGTCTTCACCTCAATCACCCTTATATTCGAGGCATGCTACAAAAAGGAGGGTCACGACGTATCTTTCAGTGGCAGTACCATACAAGATTCATTGTAACATCCACAAACCAAGCATGTAACAGAAAGAGAGGTCACAACGGAGCTCTCAGTGGCAGGACCAAACCATTCCAATTCAATGTAAAAAGAGTAAAGCGTTACAACACTAATACGTACGAGGCGCCACGTGTGTACAGAAGTACGTAAATAGTCTCGCGTTTAAAATAAAACAAATATATTAGGACGATAGGGAGTTCCCTTGCGGGGACCGGAGTATAAATACGGCGGTTGTTTGCGTAGGACGGGGGGCGCACGGGGGCGGGGGTAGACCGGAGAGTGTGACGGTGTGAGGACAACGGACTAACAATTTAACCGTGGAACGGGCCCGGGCCCTCGTATTGTTAATTTGTATGAACTGGAAGATGAAAGGGTCGACTGATGCTCTGAAAGGGTTTCCTTTATATCGAAAAATAAAGGAAACTACGTGATTTAATGTTAATTCAAGTCATTTTATAAAACAAATGAATGATGCATGCTCTATCGTGGTTAATTTTTGGGTTATCATACCTTGTTGCACTTCCTCCTTATTTAGCCAATGATTAGGACATCGTTAGAGTGTCCGTCCATGTCAGGGCACATGAACTCTATAATGCTGTCCGAAACGTTAGCTGAAGAAGAAGATAATATGAGAATACTCAAAAACATTATAATATATTATAATGAAACAAATATAAAACTTATTTCCACTTTAATTTATTTACCGTGACCGGTTTCAGTCTGTTAAGGCTATCTTCAGACTGGTACAAATTATTCAAAACTGGTTTAAATAATTGGGAGGTCGTGGAAAATATTCCGGAAATTTGAATACCTTAAAAAACAAATTGTTTGATATTCGCCGTACACAGAATTTAATTAATAACTGTTGTTGACATTTTTAATGCACCGTTCACTAAATATAAGTACCTACATATTTAAAGTAAGTCTGATGATAATTGATAATAAAGTGTATTGTATTTTATTTATTTTTGGAAACCTTTTTTCGTTTATGTTATACTAATTTATAATCATTATTTAATAGCCTAATAAGGCATTAACAAATAAATAAATGTATTATAGTCCAATTTATTTCGTTGAGTAGACCAACTAATCTAATTGATTAAAATGCCTGGCTCTGCTTCGACTTATTGCATTTGTTAGTACGTTTATACCACCTACGTAACATCTCCGAAGATGACATAGGCCCTGAGGAAAATTATGTTCTTCAGGGCCTCCTGTGTGGTTAAAGTAAAAAAAAAATATTGATTAGTACTAACTCTTTGGCTACGTAGGTAAAAACATTTCATGTATATACAACGGGAAATAGATTGATAGTAAATTTTAAGTAATTGCTTAGCGGCCAAATTGAGGATTATTCAATGGAGGATATTAAACCTCTGGGAAAACGAGATACTAAAATGATGTTCAAATCTGCGTGTTTTTTTTTTACATATTATATTATTGGACAAAGTATTATGTAATAAGTAATAACTATAATGTAAGCGATAACTTTGTAGTAAGTAGGTACCTACATCAACTTTAAGCACGCAAGAATATACTCGTATAATGCCTTCAGTTAAGTAGGAAAATTTACACTTCAAACGATATACCACTAAATTTTGCCTCGCTAATTATTATTTTTTTTTATCTTGATGAAATATAGTTGAAATTGATGTTTAAATGTTTAAATGTCTAACTCATTGGGAAATTCCTGCATCGCCACCATTATCATATAGGGACCGGTTTAGCGGATGTATCGAATACATTTTCGCAGGAGCCGCGATTTAAACGCCGCAAGATCCGAAGCGTTGTATCAAGAAACTGTGGGAAGCAAATGACATTGACCGTCAAAATCTCAAATTTGCCTAATGCACACAGAATTTATGAATTATTAGTAGCTACATAATCACCGACCTGTAAACCAACGTTGAAACCGTTCCACTGCCAATTTTAAATATTTCTCAGCGTGGCAAACATTGGTACCCCTTCATAGTTTGTTCCGTTGGACAAATAGAAATATATATATATTGTCTAGAATTCACGCAATCTGAACTCGTTTCATCCTATTTGACCTAAGTCAAAGTTTCTTGGTTGCTGTGTACATAATAAGTGAGATATTTACATAAAGGCTAGTTCATGAAATTTATATGTATTTTATAAATTCCGCTCCTTTGAAAGAGCAGAGATAACACCATGTTTACTTTAACATCAGTGAAAAGAGTTCATGATTATTTTAGAATGAGAGATTAAAAATGTTCCCATAAAAGATAAGAACGCGTCGAATAATATAAAATCTCTCCTAAAAGCTCAAGAGCTTTTGCTTGTGTACCCGAATTCAATGTTTGCCTATTTGCCAAGATAAATAAAATCTTATGGTGTTTCATGTTATCTTATTTTTTAGAAGTATACTAAGTAAACAGTACCTATCGTCAAATTTTTAATCTTATATTATCCATGAAACCTTAAATGTTATATCTAAAAATATGTATTGCGGTGTTGTAAATCGTGATTTATAGTTATTGGTTTTGGTTTTCAATAAGAATAAAGTAATTTTAATATGTCGGAGAAATCAATCACTTGGCGTGTTCTGCTGCATATTCATTTAGAGCAGACATAAAAAAACGCCTTCGACATGAATGTTTGCTAAGGTACAAGTCGATCATTCAGTTGATTTGTCGTACTTCTCCAATTACTAAGTTTGAAAATAAAAAAAAAGAAAACAATATTCGAATGTTCATCATAATCAAATATTATCAACACGTGTCTGAGTTTTACGTATTAAATATACTGTAAAATAACACCGGGAGGCATAACGGTCGGTATATAAGTACGACTTTTTGAATTTTCCTACTAGTAACCCAGAAAACATGTTTTTTTTTCACAAAATTTTAATTTTTTATTATTATAATCGATTTGGTGGTGTTTATGAGTAATCTGAGTGTTGTACCAGATAGAGGGTACGTTTTTACATATAACTGCATACTCGACTCTAATTTCGATTTTTCTGTTAAGTCTGACTAGTCACTAAACGAACGAAGTATGTGTAAGGGAGTGAGGCTAGCAATGACTCTGTGGTTATTTTTCACAAAGATGGCCCAATTCAAATTATCTAATTATTATTATAGCAGCGTATAACGAAGTTCTGAAAATGAGATCAGTAATTGGAAAAGCAGGGTTTTTTTTACTTTAGCTCCACTAGGATCTGAGGATACTGAGGAAAATAATTTTCCTCAGGGCCTATGTCATCTTTGGGGATGCTGTGTGGAGGGTTTTTTTTAAGGAAAGGAAGGAGAGGAGAGTTCTGGGAATGAAAAGGGTTTAAGGGGTGGGTAGGAATCTGGGGTTCAGTATGTCCTGGTCATCCGCCTCCAAGACCCAGACAAACCTCACCCCATGAACCCGGGCACACCTGCTAAATCACCAAACGTAGCGAACCACTTGGGGTAACCTACGGCAGAGGTGTTGGTTTCCCAATAAAGGTTCCCGGTGCGGCGGTACCCATTCCCGCCTCCCAAATTGAAATTGAAGGGATGACCGAATAACATGAAAAGAGAGACGTGGTGATTTAATTCGTAAATAAAAAGCTGAAGAATTGGATTCTTCAATGATTCTGACACGTGGAGCCGATGGAGGAGAAAGGAGTCTCAGTAGAATAATGCAGATACGCACGCGGATAAGATAAGAATTTTATGATAACTATGACATACATAATAATCAATTATTTTAATCTAGTTAGGGCGAGAAAACGTAAAAAAGAGAATAAATCAAAGACCGTATGGTGTTCCGTAATTCTTTGCGTAGATAAATAAGCATTGAATTTTATTCAATTAGATTCCCTTTTTACTAGGTTTATCGTGTTATTTCAAGGATTTCCTGTATAAATTAAACGACAAAATAAGAAATCTCTTAATAACATGTGACTTGATAACAATATAGTAAATTATTCTAATCAATTCAAAGCAATCCACGTGTTTCTGCTGCCGTACTGCCATTTTTACTGTCATTACATATTGAAAGTGTCTATAATAAATATTATTTAACTTGTAACATCCTTGTACCGGTCAGTGGCTGAAGTGGCATAGCGTTTGTGTCCCACCACGGCATCGCGTATTCAATTCCTCGGCTGGCTCTATTCAAGACCTCCACCCCTCCACTCTCTGTAGTGGTAGTAGGAGATTTTTAAAATATTGTCAGTAAATATCGTAACCGGGGATTGTTTGTCCTTCTTTAAAAAAAATCAAACTCAGAAAGTTGAGGTAGTGTTAAAAAATATTCTTTTCAAGATTATGAAGAATATTTTGAAACGAAAAGTACAGCAAGCAAAGTTTATAAACCTGTTCCACCATAACTTTTGAGCTGAGTTAAATTTGAATAATTACGCGGCGGTGGATGGTATAAAAGTCACCATTAATAGAAAGAGACTCCAGACAACCAACCGTGTTATCTCCCCGTCAGAGATGAACGAATATTACGATATTTTTAATAGTAAAAGTCCATCTGAGTTGACGAAAATACCAGGAGTACAGAAGTTATTGAGGATCTCAGAGGCGCCCGCTATAAAGCCGACTATCTCTCGTATTCTAGTACTATTACTCGGGGAACTGAGCGGCGGCGGCTGACTTACGTTACGAGCACCTGCTAGAAGTTTTTTTACGAATGGCTACAATCATCGTGGCGCGTGTTATGATGCGGGAAAGCTATTAAACTCACATTTTACTAAATGGATGCCACCAGGGTCGGATCCAAGCCGGAAGAAAATGCCAAGAACATCTGTATTCCTTAACAGCTGAACAAACATTATTTTTCATCGCTATATAAATTTAAAAAGTTACATGTCATTCAGCCTATCAAATTTTATTTCCGGTTCTTACTTTGAAACAAGCAGAGATAAATACATTGTCATTTTGATTTACATTTCCTAAAACTACATACTTAAATAATAAATACCTAATGTGCCTTTAAAAACCTTTTTTTTAAGTTCAAATAGTTTCAGTCGCAACCGTGCAGGGCTGTGTAAAATACAAATGTTGCAAGTACATAAAACATGGAATGGCATTTTTTATGAAAAAGATATGTAAATTCTAAAAAAGATACGTTCTTCCTGCATTTATTTGTTTACCTTTTCATCAATAAAATCAATGATAAAAGAACAAAATTCGTAATATTTAAAAAAATCTATTGATTATCTAAAAATATATTTAATTAATTAAATAAAGACAATATTAGCGAATTCAATTGAAAATCTGGGAACAGAAAAATCAAAAAAAAGATTGGCTCCACTGGTAGAGCTCTTGCCACGTAAGCAAAGGGTCCTGGGTTCTTGTCCCAGTGGAGCCAATATATTTTTCTGATTTTTCTGTCTCCAGATTTTCGATTGAGTTTAAGTTAAAACTTAATTATAAAAAGTTTTTATTGTTATTGAAGGACTGCATTAATTTGTAGCATTTGTATTTATATTTATCAATAGATTCAGGAGGTAGGCATTCCTGCCAAGCCTACACCAAACTGTTCAACTTCGGTCTCAAATTATGTGATTCTATCTTGAAATTCACCATATCAATATTTTCATATTTTTGCCGACGGTGACAATCGACATACATAGTAAACCTTCTTCAATAAATGCAAAATTACCTGGTTGCATCATAACTACAAAACTATTTTTGAACAATATTTAACTGTCTTGTTCCATTTAAATTAAATGAAAATAACCAATTTTGTTTAACATTTTGGTTACGAATCATAAATAAAAGGTTAAAATTTTGACGTAAAAATACAGTGAAATTACATTTAGATAACTTTGAGAAATTGGAAAAGTGTTAATTGTCAACTAAAATTATTAATAATCAAAAAATTTAAGTAGTCAACACTTAAATTTATTTTCGAATTAAATCAATTTGTATTCCTACTATTTGTTATTTAGGCATCTTCGTTTTAATGTATAATAGTTTTTTTGTATACAAATGCACTCATAATTTAATATAATATTTATTTAAAATAACAACCAATTCATCATCGCTTAATGCAATATTTCTTTCTCTTACTTGTTTATCAGTTCTAAAATATAATCTTCATTTTCAGCATGTATCCTGGTGAAAAAAGATTTTGATATTTTTTTATGAAAAATAGTGGGGTAAACAAAGTTGGTTATTATGCTTGTAACCGACTAAAAATGTATACATACTACATACCTATAAGCACATCAATACGCCGGCGCGCCGTATACATTATCTCTCAGGTTACCACTGAACTCGTTAAACCAAAGTACCATAATTTTTTTTTTGTATTTCAGAATGTAGGTTGTGCAGTAAAATAGTGATGATCCTACTTTTTTTAAGTTAGCTCCATACAGAAGGTCCTGTGGAAAAAATCCCTCAGGGCCTATGTCATTTTTGGGGATGATGTGTGGAGGTCTTTTTAGAGAAAGAAAGGAGGAGAGGACCAACATATGTACACGGTTGACATTTGTCACATGAGAACGAGTCGCTTCTACGACTCGTTCTTGAGTTGAACAGCTCGGCTGTGGAACGATTTGCCGGCCTCTGAGTGTCCTCCTGCATTCGCCGTCAAAACCTAGACAAACCTCACCCTAAGAACCCGGGCACCCCTGCTAAGTCACCCAACGTCACATGGCAAAATGCATTCCCAGTGAGTCCTGGTCTGCTCATTCGGCAGTCACTCCTCCATACAATCATTATAAGCGTCGGTGTTCCAAAATACACTATGTGGATATTTGGAGAACTGCTGAATAATAAACTGTCTCTGTTCGCCATAAAACTGTGCCGCCGGATCGTTTTCCATAATTTTCAGTAAGCAATGTTGTGACACGTAGTTTTTATTAAATATGACACGATGTTTGACGGCTTTCCACGACTTAATAGCGGAAGACACGCATTTGTTTGAGATTTTTGAAAACTTTGTTAAGTGCTCCTTTTTTCACACACTTATGTAGTCTTTGATCGGCCCGATGGTCGTTATTTTATATTGCAGTAGGTTACTGAAATCGTAATTCACGTTTTTAATAGGGTTTTAAAAGAACTCTGTTCCAAAATTGAAACCAGCTAAATCCAAAAGAAAGTTCATCGTGACTATAAATGACACATTTGAATCTCGGTTTCACATTTGTGGGTTTCTAAACTCAGATTTCATAACTTCAATAGGGCAAAGGTGATATACGAAATATTTTATTCCAAAATTGAAATCTATTCTAAGCCGAACAGGAATAGAAAGTACGGAATATTTAACTAAAACAATTCTTGAATAAAATTGTATGTACATATTTATTTCAGAAGGAAAAGGAGAATGCACTTTTTAGCAGTAGACTATTAATACCTACTTTGTTAAGCCGTTTGATTAAATATTCCCTTCTTAAATATGCTTAGTGGTATACGTACCTACGCTTCTATTAGTAACATCAGAATCAAGATGCAGTCTTATAAATACAGCATACTAAATACTAACCCACGTCTAAAAATTCCTACACAGGGTGGTCTTGTGTCTTGTAGATGGTTGTCATTAGCACAGCATCCTAGAATGCCCTGCATAAATAAACCGACCCAGTTTTGAATGGATCGGAGACCGTTTTTATAACACCCTAAAATCTTGCCAGGGGAGGTTGCCAAATGCGTCTTGGAGTAATTACTGTTCCCGAAACTAACCCCTAAAAACGGAAATAGACAAGACAGGTTGTAATAAACGAACGCTATTGATTAGAGATTAGAGCTTATATAGGTGCTGTGTACTATAACGATAAAATACGATTTAATATGGGAGTTTATCTTTAACACGACATATTACGTCGCCTCAGTTCTTGTTTGTTCAATAGACCATTTTAGTTTTTGTTCAATCTCCACTTTAAAATTAAAAATACAGTATAAAAAATGATAGTTAATCACTTAACTCAGAATTCTTTAAACTAAAGAGACCTTTCCTTTGCGGAAATAGTTATATCTTACACCTTTCATAATGTTTCTTTAAAATAATGAAAGAAAACCTTCTCCTCCTGTAAAATTTTCTAATGGTCTATTGAACATACAAGAACTAACTAATTTAGTAGTTATCTACGTTGTAGACACAATAGATCACTATAGATAAAAAATAGGATAAAAAGCGCTAGACTAGATGACTCTAAATCTAAAAATAAATTAATGGATAAGAAGAAATAAACAGGTAGCTAACAGGTATTAGTGTCTAAATCTCCGTCTAAGATACCAACCTCGCACGAGAACCAACTTCTCGGAGGCAATGAAAATATGGCATCTCCAGTTTGGTGATGTTATTAGACTGAAGGAATCTGCGGTGGTGATAAGGGAAAGAGGACATACTAGGTTTTCCCAGATCTGGTCACTAAGCAAAGCTAAAGCCATTTCATGCGGCGACGCGAAGCCGACACGTTTCAGTTCTAATTATTTTTCTTCCATTACTTGAAGAGAAGCAAATATAAATAATATACCATAGTATCAATGAAGATAATACAAAACATGATTTTTTTAAAAATAGAATAAGTAGTTATACGTATAATAAGTAGTTATATATTTTTGAAAACTACACTCAGTAATAATTAATCCCTGATGACAGCAGGCAAAGATTATTGCCTAAAAAATATCGCCTACGAATTGTTGTTGACGGTTTATTTGACGATTTTATTTTATGGCTTTTATTTGTACCAGAGTGGTTCAAAGCGTCCGGTTTGTACCCAAACGCCGAATCTTCTACAGTGCACGGTACATAAGCCACTTGTGAACATTTACGCTGGAAGAATTTTAATATCTTGCAGTTATTGTAGCCAGGAATGTGTCCAAGTCCATCACTTTAAAAATGAATTAAAAGCTTTTTATAAATTAACACAAAATAATCAAAGAGTAACCAAGATATCTAAATAACAAAAATCAATTATTTATATGAAAATAAATTTAAGAGGCAATTAACAATTTTCTAATTTTTAAGTTATCTAATTATTTGTTGTATAAGTTATCTAATTAAAAAAACTTAACTTCTCATTTTTATAAAAAAATTATATAAAAAACTTAACTCCTCATTTTTATCTACCGTCTAAACTTTTTAGGTGCTCCTTGACTCTCGTATTAAAATTTCTATAAGTCTTCCCTACAACAAAAAGTTACAAATTTATTTTTTTATGATAACTTTAAATAATTGATCACCGCTCTTTGTAATGTTTTTTGTCTCTAGGTACTAATTTGTCGATACTTGTTCGTCTATTGTTATTATTTTAATTTTCATTTTATTCTGAAGAAACCATTGGTTTGGAAACATGCTGATAATTATGATGTAAGTGGTATTTATTTATTTATTTATTTGATGCAATATATTTACATTTTATACACAATTCAATGATGTTGGCCTCACTGGGTAGTTTACCCGTGCTGAGGCCTCCATTAATATATAACAAAGTGGTTTAGATTTAATTAAAATATATTTTCTAGCATCGCTCTCCGTGCATATTTTACATTTTTAGCGTGTTCTGTTTTATAATGATTATTAATACACTAATTGCCGAACATGATAATATATCTACACCAAGTATTAATATATGCTTTTAGTGTATGAATAAAAAATGAGAGCCTTTACTATTTACGCCATGAAAATGATCAAATCTCTTACTGGAAAATTGTGGGTTATTCCTGGTGATGCAGAGATCAGAGTACTGGCTACTATGCAGTTTTATCTTGCGGATAGTAAATAGTGGTGATTACGATTACCCAAGCACTATTATTTGCGCAAGTTGCCTTCCCCGGCATAATAACCGCCTCGTCCACTTGCATCAGCAGCTGGAAGCAAAGGCAAAAGCTTCGCATCCCGTTTGCTTACAATTTGCAATGTTTACGTTCGGCTGGATTCAATAGATAAACCCACACATTATCCAGTACGTGCTGCTTTACTAATATTAACCACTGCAAGCAAATCTATGCATTAGGAGAGTGCATGATATTATGGTCTTGATCACGATTTTATAATTACTATAACTGCACCAGATCAGTGCGGCCCTACATTACTTCTAGAAGGATCGTGATATCGCTCTACTGACTCGCGGCGAGGTGCTTTTGCAGTTGAATTATGTTGAGGAAATGTAGTTACACGTTGCTGACTTTATTATGTATAAATTAGTATGATTTAAAAATGTGTGATGTTACAGATCGTGCATTAACCGTTTAACGAATAAGTCGCTTTAACCAGGTGCACCGAGACATCAGGACTCAATCAGGAGACTCGGATCTAGAGCGAATCGTGCATTCACAGAATTTCAAAGTAAAGTTGATATCGGCAGCAAGATAAACAACGAAGTTTTTTTGTTGTATTGTATACCGGTACCACAATGAATGCCTTAATTAAGAAACCGAAAAAGTTTTGATTTTTTATAGCAGGAAGTTCGTGATTAAATTTATTTGTAGTGTATCTTTTAACACTAAATATTGAATTAACAATTATTTCAAACATTTTTTTAAATTTTTCCTTTGAATTGTTTAATTAATACGCATCTTTACAAAATTTTATTTGTAAATTCCTGGAGGAATAAGCAAAGCAAAATAAAGCATTCCAGGAAAATTGTCTTCTCATTACATCGCGATTTAATTCCAGGAAATTAGTCCGAGTATGAAAAATTAAAGAGAACGGAGCATGCCGTTAATGTTTTGGTTTCGACAAAATAAAACGTTGCTTTGAGAAAAATGCACTTAGCCTCTGAAGGGTTGGGCTTTTCCAGAGAGATAAATATTAAACTTGAATAAAATAGCAGCATTCATAAAAATTTCCCTAAAGAAGCCCTGAAAGAAATTATGTCCAGTTTTTGTACTTACAAAATATCTGGAATTTTAAATAAAAATGGTTGCCAAACTTTTTTTTTCCTGTAAAATCGTACGGAATAGTCAAAGTCGCCATTTAAGAACACCTACAACAGGCCACAATGTTCATTTTGAGGTGTAATTGGAATTAGATCACGGTGTCATTATTTGCATTCAGTCAAGTGGCATATCAATTATAAGCGAAAGTGTTGCAAGGTTTTTGGCTCTTTTGTATCCATTTTAATACATCAAATTAAAAACTAATTTACCGCTATTCTATAGTTTTTTACCTGCTCCTTGAATATCATACGAAAGATTTTGAAAACACTACTTGGCAAATATCTTTCTTCGTTAATTAGAAATGCTGTCATGGCGTGATGAATGTGACATTCTTGTTAGCTTAGGAATTTTCTTAAATTAATTTAATCAAATCACGAGCATGACTAAAAAGGGGTCTACCCTTAAATATAATGTGTAGGACTATCTACCTGCCAGTTAAAACGTGTCCCAAAAATATTATCTTCACTACTATTTTTCTAGGGTTTGTTTACTTAGGTTAGCTTCAATTTCCTATGAGTAGGTACCTATATTCTGGTCTGTATAAAAAGACGACAGCGATCGCTGATATTATGTCAAATTTGGACAGAGGACAAATCGGAATTTACTTCGGTAAAATTATGTTTATTTTATTTTATTATAGGCGGGCTAGCCTATTTAGAGTGGAAGATACTATTAGTATCAGAGTGGAAGAGATTCATTCTATTCAGAGTTCATTCATACTATTAGTATTCAGAGTGGAAGATACTATTAGTATCGCCCTGGTGTAAGACCACCATTCAGAATTGAAACGTTACTTGAAAATGGCTTTAGCCGTGTTTAGTGACCAGATCTGAATAGCCAGGTACTTCCCAACCTTCCTCTTCCCCACCTCCTTCCCCTCCCCACTACCTTCAGCCTCACAACATACCCCAATTGGGGATGCCATAGTCTCACTGGCTCCAGACGGGAGCAGTTGAGATTCTTGTGCGGTATTCACTGTAAAAAAAAAAAAAAAAAAAAAAAAAATTTAGATAATCGGGAGATATGGAACAAGCATAATAATATGTATTGTATTACCACCGATGTAGGTATTGTTGACATGAATGGAACTGTGACGTACAACAGGTCCCTAAATATACTTAATCGATATAAATATTATTTTATATCGTCCACTTTCTGAGTCACTACTCGTATCTTTCAGGCTGAATTCAAACTATTTCAAGAATATTTTCGAACCATTCTTTTATTGGAAGAATGCAAAAAATGTTTGTAACATCCTATTATTATTATTATTGTATTATAAGGTGAAAGTTTGTATGGATGTATGTATGTTTGTTACTCTTTCACGCAGAAACTACTGAATGAATTTTAAAAATTATTTCACTAATAGAAAGCTGTATTATTTGCGAGTAGGTAATATAGGCTATATATATTGGTAAGCTCAGGCGTTATGAAATTATTTATTATATGTTATGAAATTAATTATTATACGCACGTCAAACAATTACTTAGCAACGCTTTGCTTTTCGTCCGGTAAACTATAAATTGTTTGCTTGGGAAACCCGCCGTTTTCGAAATACATAACTTATTTTAAATATTAGTATTAAATAAAGTGTAACTAGGTACATACATAAATAGACCTCGTCTACGGTCTACAGATTTGTCGTACGCTTTAATTTACGAAATAACAAACACGATAAACAATGAAACGTAACGCTTTCAACGTACTGGCAAAATAATTCTTCTTCCCAGGAATAATACTTTGCTGCTTTTATTTCAAGGTGATGGGTAGGTACTTGTCATAAATAGAAAATCTCCACAAACATTGGACCAAAATTCACCGAAACGTTATTTAAAAGGGCTTTATCTTTGTTTAAGTAAACACATCTGAATGGTCAGATACTGTTTAACCCTCCACTTTTTATCTCCTTCCATTTGTATGTTTAATTATCCTAAAAATATTCCACATTGAACATTCCAAAGATTAATTGGCGCTGCGCAATTGTCTCTCTACCTCGTCTCTAGTGTCTCGTGCTGATATAGATATTGTAGAGTGATATTGTAATACATAGATATTGAAATTGTCAGTATAAAAATAAATTATCGAACATGTCCAATGGCAAATAAAATGACAAAAATATATCATAAATGTACGCCTTGTTATTCGTCAGTATCTTGAAACTATAATTATTTATTCTTATCCTGTGCGCATTATTTCACGTAAAGAGACACTAAAATACCTGTCAGTAAAAAGGGAAAAATAGTGAAAATAGGTCAACCTTTAACATGGCGCTAAATCATATCGGTTACCTAGATTTAAATTGGCATATTTATTAGCTTCCACTTGGTCTGAACAGGTTTTACAAATTAATGTAAAAAAAAGTTTCGAATCGTTTCGTTATGGGCGGCGCATGCGTCCAGTGGGCGGAGCTAGCGAGCACGTGGTCCGGAGGAGAGGTGGAGAAAGAGTGGCAGCAAGTGGGGGGAAGTGGGAGGATGCGGAGGAGGTGGAGGGTGCGGGGTAGAGGGGCGGGGGGACCAGCCGGTCGGGTCAGCTGATCACCGACGTAGTGAAAGAATTATTAGGTATTACGGGCACGCGAACAAAGTTCAAAGTTGAATCCGACGGATGGAAATCCGTTATGTTATCAAGTAAGAATCTTGAATGTGGTACGTAACGCGGCCGACGTAGGTTATCTATGACGCCCAGTTGATCGACTGATATGAGTGAATCATGAACGTAGATAATTTTACACGTTCGTGAATTTCCACGAAGTAATTTTAGATCATCAATATACGGTTAGACATCGCAGTAAACACTTTCAGCGGTATACTTTCAAAGTATCCTTTTATCCGAAAATTGTAATGGCGGGAGGTAATTTTATTGTAATTCATGCTTTTTTTAAATTTTTTCATCGGCAAGGGTGAAACAAATTTCAGGAATATTTTTAATAGATATAACATCGCAACACATTTCTTTCCATGGAATTGTCTTTTCTCCCCTGCACATTTAACATGCTAGACTGCATAAGTAAGGCAATAAATTGCGTTGTTCATGTTCCACTCTAATGATTACGCACCACACGAAAGAAGCGGCAGAACTACAATGGTATCTACCTTTGACAGAGCTGTAGTCCTAATGGGAAAGATTGAAACAAATATAAATAATATTGGTATGAGTAAACGCCATGTTGACCAAATCCGAATTAACTAACTAACTAACCGTAATCCTCGATGTTAGGCGGCCTCCACACAAGGTTTTAGGAAATCAGATTTAGACCGTAATTTTACTCTTATTATGTACCTACGTCAAGTGTGCAAAATTTCATGGGTGTGAAAATGGGATGTTGGTAATTTTTCGAAATCTAATAACAGTGACTTTCATATTGGTTTTAAGGTTAAGACAGTACAAATTTTTATCAATCACGCCGCCCACAGACACTTTAAACAAATATATTAATTTATTTTTTTCTATTATTTACGGTACAAGTAGGTACCGTTAAATACTTATTTTTATTATTATTATTTTTACACAAAAGTATTTTTAACAAATAGTGTAAACCTACAATATGATTTAAATAAAATAAAATTTACAATTACAAATATGGGAAACAAAATGTTAAAAAAAATGTAATCTAGATTTTTAAAAATAATTTTTTTAACGGGCATTAACTTAACAAATTTAACAAAGGGTTCATTTAACTTTAGGGTTCTAGCTTCGCAACGAGAACTAGGTAGTTTGGCGGTATAATACGAGTATGTTGTATTATTGATGTTGTGGTGCACAACATCGCACCAACTGACAATTTTACAGAGAATTTTAGTGCAATGTCAATTGTTAGATTAAAGCAACAGAAATTTTAATTATACAAAACACAGATGTTCATGTTCTCAAAATTAATGCATGTAATTAATTAATCAGTAATTAATCATTTTTGAAATATTTATGTACCCAGGCAGTGGCGGCTCGTGACTTTTGGGTGTGCTAGGATGCTAATATTAATTTTTTCAAAAATCGGTGTTTTCTATGAAGATTTTTCAGGAAATCGGTGCGGCGCACCGCCAAACTGAAACTTCCTGAAATTTTTCATACAAAAAACTGATTTAAATAAAACAAAAAAAAAAAATTTTTCGGCTGCAACAACATGAATAATGCCATTTTTTTAATATCAGCACGCTGGTAAATCTTTTCGATATATTGTGTTATAAACGAAATGTATACAGATATATCTAATTGCGCTTAGGTGTGCGTGTACTAACTAGTTCACCGATATAAAGCTAATGTGAAAAAATGTAAGAGAAATAAACTGAGGATTTTTATTATAAAAGTGTCACAATCACATTCGGAAGAATAAAATAAAACTGATAAATGCCGGTTAAATGACACCATCCGTTTGACACTAGTCTCTACATGGGAATGTTGGACAAAAACCATTGTTAAACACGTGTTGTCATTTTCAGAATATTTTATACGCAACAATATAAAAGGGTACATTTTAGAATTTAGTTTCGTAAATAAAAATCATTCCGGGAGCAAAACTGCAAGAATAAAAAAAGAGAAATTGGAAAAGAATCACAGTGCTCTTATTTTATATTCTACTCTCCATATAATATGTGTTCTTCTTCATAAATTTAGCTATCAACGATGTGATAATTGTGCAATGAAGGAAGGTAGCTCATCAGCTAGAAGAAAATTGAACCAGCCTATTCTTGTATTGGTAGGAATGCTTTGGACTTCTTTATCGTAAATCTAAAAAAATGCGATTTAGATATACCTTCACATCGCTTATCACTGTCGTCGATTTTTTGTGAACAGTGCAAGCAGTGGGGTTTTTTACATTACCTCCACACAGGAGGCCCTGAGGAAAATAATTCCCCTCAGGGCCCTATGTCATCTTTTGGGATGCTGTGTGGAGGGTTTTTTGGGAAAGGAAGGAGATGAAGGAAAGGAAGAAGGGGTGGGTAGAAATCTGGGGTCAGTGCATCCAGGAGTGACGGACGTATGAATCCATCCATCCCACTGCGGTGCAAGGCGACTTTCCGAGATAGTACGGCTGGAGAAGTCAAAGGAGATCTGGCATGCCATGCAGCTGGTGGGAAGAAGCATCCGCCGCCAAGATCCGAACAAACCTCACCCCATGAACCCGGGCACCCCTGCTAAGTCACCAAACGTAGCAAACCACTTGGGGTAACCTATGGCAGAGGTGTTGGTTATCCAAAAAATTGTTCCCGGGGCGGCAAAATGAACGTCTGTAAGTAACATCAAAATTTAAAATAAAATTCCTTTTCTCTCGAAAGTGTAACACCATGATTTAAAATAATTGTGCCTGAACATAATCAAGTGGGTGGGTATTCTCAATTCTCAGGCTTTAAAAGATGTCTAATTTCGTGAGTAAGTAGAAGTGAGACGTTCCACATTCAGTCGAATGTCATCGTAAAAGTCGAGAATTATATATATTTTCCTTTTGAATAGAATGAGTAATGTGCATTTGGACGCGTAAACGTCACAGAAACTAATCGTTCATTTTGTCTTAGACTGCGGGAAAGAGCTATTTAGAATCCGGCGCGCTTCGGCCACGTTCACAGATGAAAGTCAGAGGTGCTTTCTTTATTTAAGACGTCATTAAAAGAGGGGCAATGAAATAAAACTGGCAGTAGTAAAAGTCGCGCTGAGTTAACATAGAAGAAAAGGGGACGAGGCATTTTCACTAGTCCAGTAGCGTTTATAGGGGCATAAAGCAACTGTCTAATGAGAATTGAAAATTTTCGCAAATTCACAGACGAAATACAAAACTCGCAATACAAAACATGCAGTTTTATTATGTTATCAATATATTGATAAGTATTTTTTTTAATTTTCGCTTCATATTCGTTTACTATGAATTAAATTATTTCTTATTCTTTATTTTGCTGTCTAATTAGAGGTAAAGTCACAAGGAGGAATCCCATAATTGATTTTATTTTGGCTATATTACACATGCACAAACTGAAAAAATGTAAACTGTCGATTTCCCGAAAAAAAAAACAGCAACAACAAAAAATACAAAATACGCAGATTGCAAGCAATATAGGCATAACGTGCTTATTTACACATCATAAAAATACAGTTTTACCTTAATTATAAATTTTTAATTTTAGTTTAATTTTAGCCTTTTTTTATGCAGTATTATTTTTATATTATTTTTAATGCATTTTGTAGAAATTTTTGTTTCTTAAAATGGAGGCCTCAGCACAGGCGAGCTACCCAATGAGGCCGACATTGCTGAATTGTATTTAAAAATGTTAGATATTATGTCAGATAAAATAAATAAATTGCAAGTTGCAAGCAATACAAAACATGAAGATCGCAATCAATACAAAATATAATATACATTTCAATAATTGCAAAGAATACAAAACGTACAGGTAACACTAAGCATGTAGATGTCCAGCAATACAAAACACACAGATTGCAATTTGCAATCAATACGAAACATCCAGATTGCAAGAAATACCTGCGACGAGCCAATTCATTTATTGTGTTTCGGGCTCGTGATCGACTTCATAGTACGAAGTAGAAAAGTTGACGAAATGACTTTAGGCAACAAATTAAAGTTAAATTCTTAACAAACTTAGCACAAAAATTATATAAAAACTTAACCAAGAATAAAATGCCACAAAAATCTTAGTAACGATTGCGAGACATCAATAAAGATCCTGAACACATAAAGTAAACTAAACCTCATACAAAGAAATATTAAAACATAGGAAATAAACATTTATTTTTGTTATTAACAAGACAACGTGTGTGATTTTAATTTTCATTACGGCAAACCATAGAGTATTCCCAACGAGGTGCAGAGAGCCGCCGGGCTTAGCGATTGTCGCGTTGCGTTAATTCCTGCGTGCGTTGTTAGGGCTAGGGATTGCCGAAGCAGTTTTGGAAAATTTGGATTATCAGTTTTCTCGTAACTAAAAATCCGAATTAAATCCGGATTTTAGAATTTTTTTTAATGACACTTTCGGAGTGATGCGAAAGAAATACCGATATCGCTTAGAAAAAATAAATGGTCTAAACTACAAGTAATATCGTTATTTTAAGAAACAACATGGTTTTATTTCTAGAATGTTTGTAAAACCAACAAGGCACTAAATGAATATTTTAGTTCCACAAAAACGCATATACTTAGACACTATAATTAAATACCTACTGTTGCTTTCTCTGGCAATACAAATCAAATGATCATTATTTTGAATATACTTTCAGGATTCTTCGGTTCGTCAGGTTACGAGTCGTGTTTATTATCGTCTTATTTACAATGAACATTTAACTGGGCTTAACGTCCGTCCTAAAGGATGCTCTAAGTTAATCTGCAGCAGAAGAAATGGACACTGAATGTGCCCACCTGTCGATCAGATATCATCCGCCATCTTCGTAAACGTTCCGAGCTAATTCCCGAAAGTGTCACAACGACAAGGCGTGTACGGCGACAGTTGTCTCTCTCAAATATTACAACTTACTGACCTTTGTTGAGATACATTAAAACCACAAATAACTAACTATAATAACGTCTCTGTTGAATATATTGAAATTAGGTACATATTCACATACTTCTTAAGTACTATTGTACAATACTAATCCCCTTACTAATAAACGTATTTTAATTTTTACACAACAACCATTAACACCATAATAATGGTTGGTTCTCGGTTGAGTTAAATTTAAAACACGTTTATTGGCATGGCCATAAAAGTGTATTGAATTGGGATATTGCATATTTATTTTCTTTTTTTTCAAGAGTTAAATATTTTTTACCAATTAATTTAGAACACTTCTTTGTATTGTACCTATCCTGTATTTGCACACGATGTGAACATTTGGGTTAGCAAACTAATAATGTTAAAATATTTTTTGTCTTAGAAATATCTAAATATGTATTATACACATATTGTATGCTTGTTAGCCCGTGGGACGCGTTATTTTCGTAGGTTGCATTGCAAATAACTTCATATCCGGATAATTAGGATTTCATGTTAAGAAATTCGAATCATAAGTTCACTGAACAAATCCGAAAATCCGGTTTTTATAAATTCGGATTATCCGAATTGCAGTCTCTAATTAGAGCCTGTTTCTAAGCTCGCACAAACTTCAACTTAAAAGCGAGTGACATAATCACATGCCGTGAAGTCGTGTCGTGAATCTGTCGTGAAGTTTCAGCAGCTAAAGGTTCACGTCGACGAAGAAGAAGGAATTAAATTAATAGGCTTTTTCAACATATTCAAATCATGTTGTTCGACGGAACTTGGTGTATTAACGATTGTTCCGTAAATTAGTGGAACTCAAGAGAAGTAAGACTCTATTATCGATGTATTGATAGAATACTAAATAAACTTATCCTACCAAATGTATAACAGTGGAAAACATTATCATACTCGTATCTATTCCATCTATTCCATTGGTCGTATCTATTCCATATGTTACAGGTTCGCTACGTTTGGTGATTTAGCAGGGGTGCCCGGGTTCATGGGGTGAGGTTTGTCTAGGTCTTGGAGGTGGATGACCAGGACACACTGAAACCTCAGATTCCTACCCACCCCTTAAACCCTTTTACTTCCCATAACTCTCCTCTCCTTCCTTTCCTTAAAAAAACCGTCCACACAGCATCCCCAAAGATGACATAGGCCCTGAGGGAAATTATTTTCCTCAGGGCCTCCTGTGTGGAGCTCATATAAAAAAAATATATATGTGTGTAATGCAGAATGGATCTTCCGGAGGTAGAAAGACAACTCTGCGACAATTTAGCTCTGATTTGTAGTTCTCATGCATTCAACAAATTGTAACCCAGTTTTTACATCAACAAAAAAACTAAAGTAGAAATGATTGTTTCGAAACGTTTGAAGTATTTTTAAACAAGTTCATTTTTAGCAGCAATAAATGAGTGAAATAAATAAAACATATAAATACACGCGTATTTTAAAAGAACAGCAAAACTTCTAGAATAACACGTCAAAGCAATCTAACGCGTGGGTAGGTATACAAAATAGTAGACATTTTCTGTATTTCATAATGATTCTTTCTTATTTGAAAATAACCTATTTGATATATTTCATATTATGTCACTCTAAAAATGTACATATTTTAATAAAGCGGTATTATTAGATGAACATTTTTTTAATTCCACTCGAATTATAAATGTTGTATTATTTTTTAATATTACAAGTACGGGGGAAATATGCCAAAGATCACCGATGTTTCCAAAAGAAAAACAAATTCATTATATAAAATTGATTGAAAAAATATGGCCGCAGAGGAAACTCGATAAGAGCTTTTACATTAATTGCTATGTCAAATGAGAAACCGATTAAAATAGATCGGTATTGTCATTTACATACATACAGAGGTTTTTGTTTTTGTTTTCTTTGCTAAGATGAGTCCACTCTACAGTCCAGTGGCGGAACTAAAAGATATGAGACCTTGCAGAGAGAGTTGCAAAATAACTACAGGGAATCTTGAGGCATTAATTACACTGTCACAGTAACTGTTCTTCTAAACTTGTATTAGGGTCGAGGGTGACGGTAAATTGAAATAATAAACCGGTTGTTTGAGATGATATGGACAGATTCGTTATCTCAGTCAATAACGATACAATTTAGTCGTTCATTTTATACGTAGTTACGCATATGAAAAACAATTTAAGAAAAACAACGAATAAAATAATATTGGCCGCGATAAATGGTTTAAATAAACAATTACATTTTTAGTAGAGGTTTTCTAATGATTGTGACAATTTATTGTTCAATGTTTACTTAGTAACTTTTATGTTAGTTTAGGTTAGGTCAAAAAGGAACAAAACCAAAAGTATTAATTATTTTAAGGGTGGGCTATTTGTTTTTATGGGTCAAAAATTGCTGCGCCACCATTACAGTCCCGGTGTTTTAATTTATGGATGAAAGCAATTATTTTTATTATGGTCCTGGTTTAAAAAATTGATTGAAACCAAAGGGCGAACATTAAACAAGTTTACGGTCGACAGTTAAGAGAAACACGTCGTGAAGACAAGGGCGACTTGATTAACTTTTACAACTTGGATTAAATGAGGTAAGTTATTATTGATTATGAATCGATTTATGATACCAGCTTGCCTACAGTTAACTTTTTCTGTCAGCGCAAATATATTGAAATAATTTCTTATGATTAACATCTTATGCATTATTCCATGAACATACTTTTAAAATAATTACGCTACGACAGAACTTTCGTTCTTTTTTTCTTTTGTTTTATTTTTTTAAAAGTTTTTATTCCAGCAGGGCTGGGAGGGTAGTGCAATCCCAGTCTGCCATATTACATAAACAACTATAAACTATAAAAGAAAAGAAAAAAAATTGTTTATATATTAGGTTTGATTCTTGCACGTATACGAGTATACATGTGAAAAAAATACACTTATATGTACAAACATATATATATATATATATAAATATATTTTACATTAGCTTCACACAGGAGGTCCTCGGGAAAAAAACCCTCAGGGCCTATGTCATCTTTGGGAAGATGTGTGCAGGAGGGACGGACGTATGAGTTCGCCCATCCCACTGTGGTGCAAGGCGATGGGTCGAGATAGAGTCCGGCTGGAGAGATCTAGATTAGGTCTCCCAGTCTCAACCGATCCGGCCCGCCTAGCAGTAGATGGACAAACGCATTTCCCGCCAAGACTAGACAAATCTTACCCTATGAAACCCGACACCCCTGCTAAGCTACCAAACGTAGCGAACCATTTGGGTGACCTTTAGCAGGGGTTTTGATTAAACAATAAATGGTTCTCGGGGTGGCGGTATCCATACCTGCCTCCCAAATTGAATAATAAGTGATGTACAAAATTAATGCAAGAATCATAATTATATTTTAAAAGGGCAAAAAGTGTATGTAAGTATGTTATCTCGATTTTCCGTACGAAAGGGCAAGCAAAACGCTAAACCACTGACACTTAAGCATTGACACTGATGGTAGAAGCCTTTAAAATGTAGATAGGCAAATCGTTTAAATACTCAGGGAAGATGTGCGAGGGCATAAAATTTAGATCCGATCGAGTACCTAACTAACGTAAAAGTCACGACGATGTCTAAAATAAGGATATTATTGATATGACAGAAAGCGTAAAAGCAGCATTTTAAGCACATAAAGATACGAAAATGCATGAACCAAAACACGCGGCAGAGGAAGTAGTATATGAAAGCGATCCATGTGGCATAGAAATATACATAAGTTATTTAACCGTAGCAAGACTTCTATCATAGGCTGCAGTGTCAATGTCAGTACATACCCATTATGAAGGAGATCAGAACACATAGAACAACATTTTAATATTATTTCATTACCTACGTATCGTTTACCTGTGTGTCACCTCATTATGAAATAATGATTTGTATTTGATACGAGCAAAATATATATTTTAGAAAGTATTACTTTTGGTACCATTATTTATCTTCCTAAAGCCTTTTCTTTTCAAGGCACTGGCTTCGCCGAAGTGCAATTTTGGTATTTTGCTTTTCATCGCCCTCTCCGTTCAATCTATTTATCTACTATGTATCCGTACGGCTTCCAAATCTTTATCCAATGGCTTCAACCTATCGCCTCAAGAAATTCACGTGGAGCATGATATTACATCCAACTGAATCCAAAGACAAAATGTCCCTTATGTGTATATACTTGTGCTTTGGAAGAACATAACACGTATGGAATAACGATTCTCTTAAAAATAAATTTATTTCAGATATGAGTTTATCATTACCGAAGATAGGAGTTTTTCTTTTGTCTCTTGCACACTATTAAAAACTCACTTTGCATAAGAATCTTAAAACAATTATAATTATTTATGAATGAGTACAAATTCCCGCCTTGGTCTACACTACACAATTCATCATACCTTTGTCATTTAAATGTTTTCTTCCTTTGAACAACATGGTAAGAAATAACTTAAGCTCCGTCTACGTCTGTACGCTCCGTTGTTTATTATTTATTATGATTTAAATGCATGTGTGTACGTGCCTCCTATACACATATGTAAAGTACGTTGTACATTGTATGTATACTTGTACCTGAGTTCTAGAAATAAATTATTTACAAGCCATTAATAAACAACAAAAGACGGTGTCATTATGACATTTTTCATGTGCTAACGTTATATTTGCTGGATAACAGTAGACAAGTTTAACATAATACATTAACATTATTATTGCATGAACTGCGGTAACTTGTATTTCAAATAAAAGACGAAATAATATATTGTACATGCTTTGAATATCATGAGGCGATATGTTGGGCCGTCGTTTTACGAATTGCCTACGTACTCAGTACTCAGATGATTGCCATTTACAGGCAATTTAACCCTCGTGATTCCGGGAATGTCTCTTATTTATGTGGTTATGTGAATCACTTATAATTTTTCCATATCAAATGCTAGCGAGCAGTATGGCGACGACTGCCAATAAAGTGGAATTTTGAGAGATCTAAGAAAACCGTCGTTTGTTTGGTAAACATCACCGTGGTCCGCATATTTGACTTTATTAGAAACACAAAAATACGCAATTCCGTATATATTCTTACAACCGATTGAAATCTTATATTACTGGACTACCGTAACTAGGTTTTCAAGATACCTACTATTCTTGTTCCTAGAGACAACTCTCACATCACATGTAAAGCATAATTTATCTGCATGATACTCAATACCAGATGTAGTTTCTTTAATGACAGTCTTATATTATTATCTTGCGAGCAAGCATTATTTTAACAGCCGATAAATTAATTGTCTCCACAATTAATCACTGTTCCTCGATAGTAAAATCATGTTCTTGTTGAAGTATAATATCGTTGTCACGGTACGATCAAGCTACAAAACGAAACAGCTTTCAAGATCAAGTTCAAATAGCTCGTAAATCAGAAAAGCAACGAGGAAAGGAACAGCTGGTGTCATAATTCTGTATCTGTAGCGATCGGTTAGTACCTACCGTCTTTGTAGTTAGTGCCAAGGTACACTCTTACTCGCACACGGCTGCAGAGCCAGAGTCTTGCTTGCAGCAGGGTCTGCTTGACACCGCTCGTTACCTTCCCGTCACGCGGAGCCCATTCATTAGTCAGAGACACTCTAAAATTAGACGTAAATAATAAAACACAAACTGACAAAGTAAAGGTGAATATACCCGGCACAATGGCGGTGCTTCCCTCCGTTTCTAGAATCGGTCTTTGTACCAGTCTTAATAGGCGACTTCCTGTCAGTGACGATGCCTTCTACAAAAAAGAGCCACTCGCGGCAAACCTCCATGAAAAAAGTTTCTTAAAACGAACAATATACAGCGGCCGGCCCGTAACCTCCACCACATTTGGATAAAGTTGCCAATGTATTTGTTCACATTCGAGATCAATAGTGGATTTGACGGATTGTGGGATGAAAATAGCACTTGGACAATAGTCAGCCGATGTCAGCTGATGTCTGCAGTGTTTGTGAACTCAGCGATGGTATTATTTGAAAATACTTTTAATATTTTAAGATTACCGATGTGTTGAGTGAAGACGGTACACGTGTAGCATTGATGGAAAAATTGCGCACACGGTGATGACAGTGGTCTATTCCTGGCCCACATAACTACTAGTAGGTTTATTAGAAGCACGAAATAATCATATTTACTACACAGGTGACGAAGAGCGTAGTAATTATCAATTCTCATTTAGACTGTCCCTTCGTAAGATTGTAAAACTTTATTCTTAGCAAATACTTCGGTACAAAGTTTAGGCTTCGAACATTGACGTATGAGAAGGATTAAATATAAAGCGTTGTTTAAAATTGTACCTTCAATCGCGTTTGACGTATTTGGCCGTAAAGAGAAATATATGTATGAAATCAAAGGGGTAACTTTAAATGGAATCTTAAACACATAACCTAATTTATAAACAAAACGTGAAACTAAGGCCTTCGCAAGTTCTCATCTCGGGTCTATTACGAGTTTAACCCCGTAAGAAGAGAAAACACACGCCCGGAGTTGAAAGTTTAAAATAAAGTTGAGCGAAGTTACATCCAAAACAATATAAAACCAACCAGCCAGTTTACAGAATTTTAATGCTGCAATTACATACGCTCTCTTCACTTGTTTGAATTAGATTTTAACTTACTCGCAGAGTAAATACACTTTACATGACTTTATACTGGCATCGTTTTCTAAGCGGGTCGTATTAATAATGCACTGTGGAGTACATTTTGCTCCAGCCAGCTAGCGTAACATGTGAACTAATACTCGTATATGTGACTTCTAATAGATTTAGAGTTTATAACAATTCACATTATGGTCATAAACTTATTTGTTGTCTGGCTTAGCTGCTATCGAGAACTATTTTTCAGATGCGGGACGCTGGATTTAATTCTTATAATAACCTATTACTTTAAAGGCTTATATTATCTGTATTAGTCTAGCTTAGCTGTTGTGAAGAGCTATTTATTAGTTCCGAGAAAAGACAATAATATTATATTCTAGGCTCATCAGCATTAGATCTGCAATAAAACTTTTTCTTTCCGCTGCTGGGTAGCACTTTTTGTGTGGAACCGCTCTTGTAAAGTAGTTCCACAGCACTCACTCAACAGTAAACTAATATATCTTGGCCCAAATCCAAAATCCCTCTATAAAATGCACTACTATTTAACAACCACTTTTTATTGCCAATGATTTTCTCTTCTGTAACTGTTGGATAGATAAGTTGTTACACTGATTTCATCATAAAACCACAACTCCAATGTATTAACTTCTGACTAAATTGAAACCCTAAAATACGAGGTTCTTCAGCATAAACATAATATACATAATAATCAGCATATTATAACATATCTATTTCGTGAGCAGGTACTGCTCAAAATAGGTACTGTTTATTGTCTATGCTTTATTTATTTTTTCTTTTTTTTTTAACTTTGTTGGTTGGCCAAACTGCAAGGGGACCGGAAACATCAATCGAGGAAAGATGGCGGGGGACATCACGTAATTTTTTAGGGCGAGAGGAGATTTTTGAAGAGGAGTTTTTGTTATGGGAGATTTTAGTGCCTAGAAAGAGTTTTTATTTTCGTTATGTGAGTGTGTGACGACTTAAATGGCATAGAAGCCTTATTATTTTGTTTAATTCCTCGCCGGATGCCGAGTGATTGCTTTATCCGCGTGCGGAAGTGAATTTAGACTGTAATCAACGGGCGATGTATTGATTACTTTGCTCTTCCTTTGGCCGGTGAGATTTCTACACGCCGCTTGATAGGTGTGGATCAGCTGTGCCTGGTTGTTGGGTGGATTCCCTTTAAATGAAGCAGCTTTGCGACTCTGGTGGGATACGCCGACATTACCTACTTTGCTGTTCCTTTGGCCGGTGAGATTTCCACACGCCGCTTGATGGGTGCGGATCTGCTGAGCCTGGTTTTGTTGGGAGGTTTCTCTATAACTTTGTGGCCCCATGACGTGCTGGTCGGTGTCTTGGGGATTGCTGTCGTCGTTTGGAGGAGTATTACGACTATCACGGCGACGGGACGTATGCGGTATTAATAATTAAACGTAATTTGTTAACTCTCTCTTTCCATATCAGTTGATAGATGCTCAAGGTATTTATGTTTTGTTTACTTTTCCTTGGTTCTATTTTTCCCTTGCAAACTGCAATAAAGTTAACATTAATTTTCACTAGTAAAATAAGCGTCTTTTATATGCATGACCTCCAAATCCTTATCTCCACTATCCTGAGATGAAGTTCTACTTGCTCTGAGAAGACAGCGGTCGGATGACAAAGGTATAGGTACTACCTACACAAAATTATATTACATTTTAAAAACTATATTATAATATGTTCAAACGTATAAAAGCATAAAATACAATAGAAAAGTAGCAAACGAACAAATTTGGGGACATGTTCACAAATATGACACCCATTCATAAAAAAAGATACGAGATAAAAAAAGTTTTTTTTAATACTTTAAAAAACACTTAATAATTTTTTTTGTCATGAAGACCTGTTCGGAAGTCTACTTAATACATTATTATTATTTTAAGTTGTTCTTCAATGTTGATTTGGTCCTCTAAAGTTTATAAAGAGTAGATTTTAATGTGTCGCTTCTAGTAAATGTGTTGCTTATAGTAATTGTGTAGCTTCTAGTAATTGTGTTGCTTCTAGTAATTGTGTTGCTTCTAGTAATTGTGACGCTTCTAGTATGTAATTGTGTTGCTTCTAGTAATTGTGTCACTTCTAGTAATTGTGTTGCTTCTAGTAGTTATGTTGCTTCTAGTAATTGTGTTGCTTCTAGTAATTGTGTTGCTTCTAGTAATTGTGTTGCTTCTAGTATTCATGTTTGTAGTTCCGCTCTTGAGTGAGGACTGGACCCGAGTTCCACGAACACGTCCCACACAATTGGTTATATACATATACTTATATCCTTTGCTGACGACACTGCAATAATTATCGAAAAAAGGACGTGGAACGATATTACCAATGCAGCCAATCAAGACATGAAGGTTATAAAAAATTGGTTCGATAACAATTTATTATCACTCAACACAGAAAAAACTTATTATATTCCATTCTCTCTACAAGAAGATGTGCCAAATAATTTAATTAACATAACAATTCATTCCAAAAATTGTGCAAATGACGGTACATGTAATACGGATTGCGCTAAGCTAATTCATAAATCTAATGTAAAATATCTTGAAATCTTAATAAATAAATGGAAAGATCATATCAATCTCACTGTGGAAAGAATAAGAAAACTTATCTATGTTTTCTATAACATACGAAATATTTTAAACAAGAAAACTATCAAAATTGTCTATTATGCATTAATTCAGTCTTTATTACAGTACGGCATTATTGGGTGGGGAGGGGCCTTTAAGGCTTCCTTATAGCCCATAATTATAATTCAAAGAATAATTATAAAAATCATCTTTAAGAAACCATATGACTTTCCTTCTATAGAGATATTTCGGGAATTTAATGTACCATCTATCACAGAATTGTGTAAGAGAAACGCCTTATATCAAATTTATATAGAATATTTTATTCAAAAAATTCACCCCTCAGATAGCATAAGCAATAGATTTAAAACTAATGGCTTAATAGCCATCCCTGTGCTTAGAACGACCACGGTTCAGCACCACTATTTGTATTTAGGTGTTACAATATAAGATGGTACTATAATATTTAAGATGGTACAATATGTTATTATCCAAAGACAAAATTAGTATAACAAAAACACTGAAAAATGAATTATTCAAAAAACAAAAATTAAGTTCCTGAAATTAGATAATGACCATATTGTACCCTTAAGTAATATACCCTTAATGTAATTAATTTACCCTTACTTAAACTGCAATATTTAATATTAAAAAAATATGTATTGTTATTGTCCTTATATAACTATTTTTTGTCT
Organism: Limnephilus marmoratus; assembly: GCA_917880885.1. Classification (NCBI taxonomy): domain Eukaryota; kingdom Metazoa; phylum Arthropoda; class Insecta; order Trichoptera; family Limnephilidae; genus Limnephilus; species Limnephilus marmoratus. The sequence continues at coordinate 27,642,928 of OU862912.1, read as the reverse complement.
AAATTGTTTACCTATCTAAGATATTTATTTCATAAGTTCTTTGATAATTGTTTACACAATTCATTAGAACATTATTATTATTTTTTTGCATGTAAATACTCATTTGCATGTAAGCAAGAGCTCCTAGAGCTCAACTTATGGAGTAGTAGAATAAAATATGAATCATTTTATAACCTTGCATATATATTATCATTTGTAATGTATAAACAAAAATCTTGAAATAAATAAATAAATAATTAAATAAAAATATTGCTTTTCTTAAAACTAAGCGTATTCACGCATTTACCTTACCTACATTTTGCGCCCCTGAGGTGATTTTCTCACGAAAATGGCGCTATAGAAGTCATCCAATTTTTACGCACCAGATTTAAATGTCCGGGTTAAATTTTCCCCCCAAAAAAAAAAAAAAAAAAAAAAAAAAAAAAAAAAAAAAAAAAAAAAAAAAAAAAAAAAAAAAAAAAAAAAAAAAAAAAAAAAAAAAAAAAAAAAAAAAAGTAGGAAAAACTAAACCCTTTCATACACTTCCCCAAATGATCATCTAGTGAATCCACGTTATGCAATTGCACTATATAAGTATTATAAATACAAAACAATACAAGAACAACATGTCAACCCACTAGAGACCAAATGGGAATATAATTCACCGACTCCAGATATTTTCATATCAGAGGGTTCGGCTCTGTGGCATTTCTAATTGAACCTATAAATCCTACTGATCCCTCAATATAAATATTTAAAAAATCTTTTGTAATCCTACATGTATTTAAAATTACTGCTTTTTGCATTTTTATATACAAATTCTTTGACAAATCTAATATGCTTAAATTTTGAATCAGATTCCTAGGTATTATGCCAGTGGCCGAAATAACAAATGGTAATATTTTTATAGTCCGAGAATGCCAAATTCTTTTAATCTCATTTCCTAAATCTGTGTATTTTCTAATTTTTTCAGAAACAGTTTTTTGAATATTACAGGAATTTGGAATAGCTACATCAATGATATAAGTTATTTTTTTAATTTTGTCATGTAAAACTATATCAGGTCTATTATGACTAATTGTTCTGTCTGTTAGTATAGTTTTATCATAATATATTTTATAAAATTCATTTTCTATAAATGAATTTGGTTCATATTCATAATAAGGTACTACATTACGGCAATCAATCAAGTTATGTTTAATTACCAAACTTTGGTGAATTATTTTTAAAACCTGATTGTGCCTAAATGTATACTCGGAAGGCGCTAATATAGAACATCCCGATATAATATGTTCTATAGTTTCGGGAAAAGCCAAACATTTTCTACATAAATCATCAATTTGATTTATATCTTTGATTATATGCTTTCTATAATTTTTAGTATTAATGACTCTATCTTGAATGGCAAGCATAAATCCTTCTATTTCTGCGCTCAACTCTCCAATACTCAACCATTTGTTTGACGAAAGTTTGTCAACATACGTTTGGTTGAGATAATTGAAGTGTTTTGCGTGAATAATTTTATTTGACCAGGAATCTAATAATTCCTGGTTAGTATTTATAAGAATGTTGGCATTCTCGTCATATAAATTTAAAGGTGTAATATTTCTATCTGCCTTGCAAATTATTTTGTGCATTTCTGAGCTATTAGCTTTCCTATGGAAAAAATTTCTAAGCATTTCTACCTGATTGTGTTTCAAAGATTTTATTTTGACTACACCTCTACCTCCTAAATTTCTAGGTAAATTAATTCGTTCTATAGCTGAATTTGGATGATGGCAATTAAATTTTGTTAACGTAGTTCTAATTAATCGTTCTAAACTATCTAAATCTGTATTGGACCATTTAATTATGCCAAATGAGTACGTTAGTAGAGGTATTGCCCAAGTATTTATTGCTTTTACTAAATTTTTAGCAGATAGATTGCATTTTAAAATTTTTCTGATCCTAGTTTGAAATTTAATCCTAATATCATTTTTAATACTAGTGTGATCTAATCTATTCGATTGCGGGTATCCTAAATATTTATAAACCTCATCCCCTTTCATACTTTGAATTTTGAAATTTCTAAATATACCCTCGTCTCCATCTACAATTTTGCCTTTCTCTATATGGATAGTTTTACATTTATCTAAACCAAAAGTCATTTTAATATCATCTGAAAAAATTTTAACTACCTTAATCATTTTCTCTAAATTTGATTCAGAATTTGAAAATAATTTTATATCATCCATATATAATAGATGTGAAACTATACTACTCTCTCTTGTATTACCCTTAATTTTTATTCCAAACTTGCTTTTAATTAACATTTTAGAAAGGGGATTCAATGCTAAGCAAAACCAAAGAGGGCTCAATGAGTCTCCTTGAAAAATCCCTCTTTTTATTTTTATTATTATTATTACCTATAAATGAAATACGTATAAATCTTTATGGGACTTGTAGGATTGCACTATCCGCCCGACATCCTGGAATAAAACATTATTTTTATTAAAACATATAATTTTTTTTGTAAAATCTCTTCATTAAAAAAACATATTGTGCTTTATTATACTGAATGCATTTGAATCCTTAAGGCGAACCAATAGTTCAGGAAAAAATCGAAATCGAAATCCACGCCTTTTTATGGGAGGAGTTGAAAAATACTCGAGAAAAAGCTTTTGGAAAAGTTGGAAAAGGTATTTGAGATTTTTTTTTACAGGTCGATTTCGTAAAGATGTGTAAAAAACATTAACTCATTTTTTACACATTTTTTACTTAATAAAACGGAAATTTAAAATTGATTTCACGAAACCAAGCGACGTGGAGCCTAACGTCTGTTACCCGCTACGGCCGGGGAAGGACTGACTAGAAAATGGGTGTGGCGAGTAATTAGTTCTTCGGTGGATGGTATAAGGTTCACTTTTAAAGTCCAAATTCGTCGTCTGGCGACCGTATTGTAAACATCGCGAAAATGCACATTTTATTTTATTTTGGGAAGTTCTGGCGTAATTATCATTTTTTTGCGATTATTATAAAGGAAACTTAATTTTCCACATTATACAATAAAACCATATCCGTAAAGGGGTTTATAAATAGGATAATAATAATAATAATAATTTTTATTTTAGTAATTTGTACATTGAAGTTTACAAATTTCTAATTGATTAAAATATTTCATATTCACTATATTTTTTCAAGTTTTATGTAGCTCCTACAATACATCTTGAACTTTCCAATTGGTGTGGACTTTAAAGTTTCTGGTAGTGTGTTATACAACTTCATTCCCTTGTACAGTAGACTGTTCTGCGTATTCGCTTTATCCTTTTTTTGTAGCCTAATTTCCTTGCACGTCCTTGTGTTATATCTGTGAATGTCTTTATTGTATACAATTTTATTTGAGAAGTATTTTGGTAACGTGTTGTTCAATATTTTGTGGATAAATACCATCGTGTTCAAGGTCAGCATCTGTTTCACGGTCAACCAATTTAGTTCCTTTAACATTTTAATTATTTTTGAAAATCTGTTTCGTCGGAGAATTATTCTCATAGCCCTGTTTTGGAGAATTTGTAACTTATTTTGTTCTCTTTCGTTACATAGGAAAAGTATACTTGAGCAGTAGTTGAAGTGTGGAGCAATAATTGAATTGTATATGGTGATTGCAGTTTTTCTAGAAATTTTTGGCCGAATTCTTCCAAAAAAAGATATCTTTTTGCCAATTTTCTTTTGGGTGTATTCAGCATGTCTATTGAAGTTTAGTTTGGAATCTAATATAACTCCTAAGTATTTCATTTCAGTAACATTTTCAATAATTTCACCATCAATTTTAATTCGGCTTTCACTGGATGTCTTCTTGTATCCGATCACCATACATTTTGTTTTTTTTTTTATTTAATTTAAGCTTATTTATTTTTAGCCATCTTGATACATCATTTAGTTCATTATTTAAAATGTGTATTAGTTCTTCATAGTTATCTCCAATTAAGTATATTAGTGTATCATCGGCAAAAAGTCGTACTTTGCATTTTGAAAATATTTTCACCATGTCATTAATATAGAGTATGAACAATAGAGGTCCAAGGACCGATCCCTGCGGTACTCCTAACTTATTTTCCATTGGTTTTGAAAATTGATTATTTATTTTTGTTACCTGCTTTCTGTGTCTCAAATACTCTTGTATTAATTTAATGGCTATAGATGAGAAACCAATTTCTTTAAGCTTTCTTATTAGTATGTCTCGGTCTATAGTTTCGAATGCCCTTTGAAAATCCAAAAATATTGCTAAGATAAATTTATTATTATTCATTCCTTCCTTCCATTCTTCGACAATTACGTTTAATGCTGTTTCACATGAGTTATTAGATAGGACAGTTTGTAAGTGTTTTTATAGACCTTATACTTTATTTTTTTATAGGCTTTTTAAAAGAATTACCGATATTTTTAAGGGCCAAGGTATGTTCTACACGCAGTATTTAAATGAAGCATCTATATAGAGGGTGGCGCAAAACTACCGATATGGTTTGAATGTTTAATAACTTTTAAAATTTATTTATATATATTTTTATTATTTCAGAATTTTGTGAAGAAAACTTGGGGAATTTGAAATGGAACACTACACAACAGAACACCGATCAACAATTGTTGAATTTTATTTTGAAAATCAACGGTTAATTGTTTTAACGCAGCTTATCGTTGTTTTTTTAATGTGCGTTTTGGACCTTCAGCACCAACCATAAACCACCTGGTTGCAAATTTTCGACAACATGGTACAGTAAGACACCTTCCATGTACCGGAAGACCACGTACGGTCCACACGGAAGAAAATATCCAACATGTTGTGGATAGTGTGTGCAGGACAGTTCAAAAACATCAACTATCGCGGAGGTCCGTTCATAGGATTTTGGCCACATTGCACATGTTCCCGTATAAGGTTCAGCTTGTGCAAGAATTAAAGCCGATAGACTACCAACAACGGCTTGATTATGCCATTTCATTCCGACAAAAAGCACAAGAAAATCGCATTATATTAAAAATTTGATAATGAGCGATGAAGCCCATTTCCAATTGAATGGTTTCGTAAACAAGCAAAATTGCAGGATATGGGCTACGGAAAATCCAAGAAAACTTCATCAGCAACAATTACACCCACTTAAGTGTACTGTTTGGTGCGGTGTATCGTCTGAAAGGATCATTGGTCCATATTTCTTTGAAAATGCACATGGCGCCTCAGTCACGGTTAATGGTGCTGAATATCGAACGATGCTGGTCAATTTTTGGAGGCCAGCTGTAGAAAACCATCCACAGTTTTGGATCCAACAAGATAGAGCCACAGCTCACACTGCAAAGGACTCAATGGCTATGTTACGGGACCTCTTTTAGGCCAGTGCAATTAGCGATCCGCGATCGGAATTATTCCGGTAGTCCCAATTTTTTTATATGTTTTATACAGTCATCTTGTGATGTAAAATCTGAGTTTTCGACCTTGGGTCACTTGAGCTTTCGCCGCCATTTTGAAAAAACCAGCCGAAATCGAGCCAAAATCTAGTTTTTCTCAAATATCTCGTTTCCAATAAAAAGTTCGGCTAAAGTAGCTTTACAAGTTTAGTAGAACATAAAATTACCTACAATTTTTATTTGAAAAATTTTCTTATATCTCTAATAAATATCGAGATATGCAGGCATAAAAATGTATATAAATTTATAAATACCGGTAAATTGCTCGACTTGGTTCTGTTTTTTGTGCGTATCTCTTTTCCAGTACAATTATGAGAAAAAATTACTGATACCAATTTTGTAGAGAATAAAATTTCATAAAAGACGTAGGTATATGTTTAATGTTTTTACTGCAATAAGGTAACCCAGTTCTATTACAAAAAATCACAAAAATTAGGTCAAAAATTGAACCAGAAGAATAGTGTTTAGGCATACTTTGATTATTCTTTTTTTTAACAATTATTGTTGAAATAACATGTAACATACATAATAGCAACATTAAAATATAATGCCAACGTATAAATAATATAATTAATTAAGGTACATAAAAGGAAAAAAATGTATTTTTTTTAAATTTATAACTATTGACTTTAGTTTCTTGCTGCCACTTACGGGCCCCGAACAGCTTCAATATAGTCTTCCTATGTCTCATTAGCCAAATTTGTGGCAACTGGGTTATCAAATTCCTCGTCATCATCATGAACGAAGGCTTCCACAGTATTCTCGCACGTGCTGTCAGCAACGCCTGAGGTGCAGCCTCCTCCAACATTCGTAAGTAATGAAGTTTGTAACCCAACAGCGTCCTTCTTCCACCCCCATTTAGTTGGATCTTTATGGTGACCAAGCCAAGTCTGCACTTTGAAGCATGTTGGTGGGTGGTAGCCTAGATAAATTGAATTTGTTATTTTTCACTCCTCTGACAAGAATGTACTTACCTTAAATTTTCCAAATTTGATTTCTCATTGCGGCCATACAAAAGTGCAAAGAATTGTTCGGCAGCCAAATTGATTGTTTCTCCTTTGCTTTTGGATCTTGAAATTAACGAAAAAGTTTTATTCACTGAGTGGTTCTTGAGAAGAATATTACAAAATTTGTATATACTCATACCTTGACCGATTGGAGCACCAGTTGTGTTGCAGCCACTTATGGCATGAATGAATAAAATGTTTTCAACTATTTCAAAGTGTTTAAAATATTTGTCAGAGTACACCTTTGATGATTTACCTTTACCAACTTTTTGGTAGTACATGTGAGAGAGTCGATATCCTGACCAATGATTATGACTGCACGATGTTGAGATGACAACGAGTTTGCTGTGGTTATTATGTGAACATCAGCATCCTCTTCAGCTTGAACTGTCGTTATTTGCGATTTGCTTCTCATTTCCCAGAAACTTTTCCTTAGTGCTTTTCTTTTCAACCGAATCTGGGTATCCTCGAATACCACTACTGCATTGTCTCCATAATGATTTTGAACATATTCTTTAAAATATTATTTTAGTCCAATTTCACACTTCTTGGCAGTACACATACGATGGAATAGAATTAAAGGATCTATTGTCACAGACACACCCTGATTTATTATGATGCTGGTCACCGCTGCAAGAAAAACTATCGCATCCTAACGTTTTAAGTGTAGGTTTACAAAGTTCTGATTGATAACTTTAGACAGCAAATTTCCCCATCTTTTTCCGTTCCACTTCTTGTAGACATAATTACGTTTGTTTTAGGAAATAGTTCATGGCAAGCAAACCAATCAATGAGAGTTTGGACGTTTTTGTCATCCCTCTTAATTCGTGTAGGCCTCATCTCTACATGTTGCTCTGACGTTCCAGATTCAACCCCACAGAATGACTCGATACCCTCACAAATGTTATGCAGATAAATATAATCCTGTGTAGTCTAAGTTATGACCGGCCATAGTTTCATGAGAGCTGGCGACTATAGAGAATTTACGAGAAAAAACCAACAAAGATTTCAATACAGAAATTACCGATTCCCAAAGAAATAACTCTTAAAATATAATTTTTGTTTATGACATTTGTATGTAGAGCTAAATTATCTGAAAAAAAAACATCTAAGAAGCTAAACCACATTTTTGGATTTGCCGACCTCGACTAAATTAAATGTAGCTCTGATGGGGCAGAGTTGGCAACACTGATCCAGACAGACGCGACATTGGTGACACCTGAGGGCCCATCCTGGAGTGGCCTGGGGGAAGGGGGAGGGGGGGGGGGGGGTCGACCGCTTACTTTCGTTAATTTATAGTTATTATATGTAAAAATGTAATGTGAACAAAAGTCGAATAACGTGGTAATTATCGTGATAAATTTTCTGTTTTCACCTACCGAAATTTATTTATATATACTTTATATCAGTAAAAAAAAACTACAAAAACCATAAAAATCGCACACCTTTTTAGAAATTTCATTCTCTATAAAATTGGTATCAGTAATTTTTTCACAAAATTGTACTGGAAAAGAGATACGCACCAAAAACCGAACCAAGTCGAGCTATTTACCTGTTTCTATAAACTTATACACATTTTTACGACTGCATGTCTCGATATTCATTAGAAATAGAAGAAAATTCTTCAAATAAAAATTGTAGGTAATTTTATGTTCTACTAAACTTGTAAAGCCACTTTAGCCGAATTTTTTATTGAAAACGAGATATTTGAGAAAAACTAGATTTTGGCTCGATTTCGGCTGGTTTTTTTCAAAATGGCGGCAAAAGCTCAAGTGACCCAAGGTCGAAAACTCAAATTTTACATCACAAGATGAGTGTATAAAACATATAAAAAAATTGGGACTACCGGAATAATTCCGATCGCGACCCCCTTTTTTGCGCTAATTGCACTGGCCTATTTGGCGAACGCATTATTTCGGGCAGAAGCGATTTCAATTGGCCCCCACGTTCACCGCATTTAACAGCGCCAGACTGTTTTCTTTGGGGTTATTTGAAAGAAAGGGTATACATAAATAAGCCAGCGACCATACCACAGCTAAAACAAAATATTCGCAATGAAATTCAAGCCATAACACCGGAAATTTTACTAAAAGTTATGCAAAATGTACTGGAAAGAGCACGAATGTGCGAAGCCGAAAATGGTCACCACTTGCGGGATATAATTTTTCACACTTAAGCCAGAAATATTCCCCATTAATATACTGTGTAACAAAAAAAAATTAACCATTAAATAAAAAAAGTTATTACACATTCAAACCATATCGGTAGTTTTGCGCCACCCGCTACTTCTAAGCGATTACATTTTCAAAACAAAAACATATGATTTTACATTATTTAGTATGGCTTCATCTTAACAGCATATACCACTAAAATAGCGCGATCAAAACATATTTAGAAATAAAGAACTTGCCGGTATAAAAAGTTGTATAAAAATATAATATTATACGTATTACATCATAATAAGAAAAATTAAGTGTGTTCTTTCATTTAATAAAAATTGAACACTTTACAAAAAAATATTAACATATTTTTACCAACTTGGCGCAATACATTAGGATATACTTGTACAATTGGGAAGTAAACAATGTGATAAGAAAGGAGATAGTACTAAATAAAACCTTCCTACCTAAAGGTAAACAGAATATACTTACAATGAGACAAAAATCCTACAGAATTTCAAATGGCAAGCCAAAACCTTTACTTTGTGGGTATTTTATCTCCTTTACACATATTTTCTTTCAGGTTCACAAAATGAAAACTAAAAACCTTTAGGCGGACGTAATAAAACATTACAAGGATTTGAAAATTCCTAAAATGTGGCAAAGACGGTTCGGGAAACATAAAGTCCTCATAATAATATATATTATTCCGGCTGTGAAATCCTTTATTCTATCTCGGTCATTGTTATGTTAATATTGCCAGTTAATTTAGAAGTCTTTTCTGGTATTTATTCCGTGATGATATAACATGGGGGATAGAAACGTGATCCGGCTGTAGGTTGGACTGTAGGCTGTATTAAGGGAAGGGATGTAACTTATTATTATTACCACGGAATAGTAAAAAAATAAATGTGGTCGCGTACTTTGACTTTCTCATAAGTAAAGTAAAGTGCAATTATTTTAAGCGCCCACGCTTTAAAGTTAATAGAAAGCTTTAGAGGTGGTGTGTTGTGCGATGTATGACGAGTGTATGAGTATATTCTGCACACTAATAGAAAGAACCGTTAAACCCAATGGGAACCGTATTTTCGATTAACTTTGCCCAGCTTATTGTTAAATTTTAAAGAAAATAGTCCACTTAGATACTTAAGTTGATCTCGCTGTTGATCGTTAACGTCAAAAAAATTCAAGAGCAAATACATTTTCTCAAAAACAACTAGATTTCGTAGGTATTTTTGGCCATCGTAGCCCACTGTTGCGAAATCGAAGTTGTTAATAAAATTACCTTCGTCTGAAAAAAGATCAGGAGATCCTTAGCATGGGCAGACGCAGTCATTTTTTGAGAAATAAAAATTTATTAACAGGCCTTTAACAAAACTACAAGGAGATATTTTTAAAACGCCTTTAAAGTTAAGTAATGCATTAATCAGGCGTGAAATTTAGGTGACATCTTTGAGGACATCATATTCACCAACCAAACATAATTTCAAAACACATACCTGGGCAGTAGATTTGTTTGTGGTTTGATGGTAAAAGCGCGTTATTTTTGTGTAAACGATATGTTTTGCTTAAGTGATAAATTGCATCTGAAAATGAGATTTGCGTAACGCTGGCTGTTGGTAAGTTGAGGGCGAATAATTAGCCAATGACAATCATCCGAGTGAAAATGACTAACGTCCTGGGAGTTTTGACTAACCGTCTTTGCAATAGCAAAATAAAAATTCATGAATTCGAAGGTTGAGTTTTGTATTTTTGTCAAAGGGACAGCGCATTTTGCGCTGTCGTGTTTTTTTTTGCTTTTATATGTTTACAAATTATTATAATCGCTTACCTAGTAACTAGACTTCTACGAATTGCATATCCTCCGTTATCGCTCGAAAACGCAAATTAATAGATAAATAGAAAAACGTAATTTACAAACCGTACTTGCATTCAAAACCAACAAACAATATTGAAGTTTTTAGAAACATCGCACTGTGCTTAAAAAAAGTTTCAGGAAAATCCAACCGAGGTCGAAAATAAATCATGTTTATTTTAATCTTATCGTCACATCTCGTGAAACTATCATCAAAGGCGACTATCACCGGCAACGGTTCGGTAAGGGGAATGGGGTATGTTGGTATTGGATTGAAGTATTTGAGTAAAACTCCTCGATAAGCTCCCATTGAAGTGTCATCAGTCTTCGTGGCCTTTAATACCGCCTTCTGGGAATAGGCCTATTTACACTGTTAGAAATATTTTTCTACAGAGTTTTGGTATTTTCAGAAAAACGTGTGGAAGAATTTTATGTCTTTTTTTTGATCTGATCCTTGTACTAAAAATGTTAAATATAAATATTTTCAATCATATACATAATTATTGATTTTTGAACATTTCTAAACGGTTTGAAATGGCTACCGCATCATTATTATATAGAAAATTGGTAAGTTGCTGGTAAGCCAGCTGTTACCGGGAACCTACCAACCTTTTCCGGTGTGACGTCACCAACGCCGAACAAAGCTAATTTGGCGGCAAATCAAACAAGGCATATTTTGTACAGAAAACGTGTTTGTTTGTTTTAGCAAAACTCTCAAACGGTGAACAAAAACTGATGTGACATAAAATTTGTTTATTTTTTGCAGTCTGGAATTTCAGGGACAACTCATTTTTCGTGCTGTAAGTAGGTAAGTAAATCGTGATTAGATTATTATCTAAGAAAATGTTTGCAAAAGAAAGTTTTGTCATACATTTTGGCGTTTTTATTTCATTTTAATGTGTTTATATAGCAACAAAATGTACCTATTGAAATTAAGCTCACCGAAAAATGCACCCATTATTTATTAATATAACGTACCTACTTATTTGTAAACTAGCCTGACTCGACATAGGATATTCCTAGTAAGATGTTCCTGGTAAAATATGTGTAAACCCTTTAATTTGGGAGGTGGGTATGGGTACCGCTCCCACGGGAACCATTCATTTGGATAACCAACGCCTCTGCCCATAGGTCACGCCAAGTGGTTGCTACGTTTGGTGACAGGGGTGCCCGGTATATATACCATATATACCATAATTAAACATTGTTCCCATCCACTATTTTGTAACTGTCAAATCAGTATACGTTTGCCCTGAAGGAGGAACGGTCGTTCCGAAACCGGTCGGCTTTACTCAAATATATAAGTGCGGTTCAGACAAAGTAAAATTGTTTCATTTATCTAATTCTGTTAGTGTTGAGAACATACTCATCATACAATGAAAAGCTCTTGATGACTGTTATACCTTTCGAGCACATCATCAATCAAAGTAATTAATTCAATCTTAAATAATAAAATTATTAAAATAATGAAAACGAATCTACTGAAACCTCTTATCCACCTTATTAATCTCAGTCTGACTAAAAAAATGTTTCAAACTATCGACCGACATCCCTAATCTCGAATATAGCAAAATATTTGAAAAGATTGTGAAAAAACGGGTTGTAGATTTTCCAGAGAACAATAAAATATTGCACAGCAATCAATTCACATTCTTAAAAACAAAAAGCACACAAAACGTAATAGCTAATGTAACATGATTTATATACTCAGCACTTGATGAAAGCAATAAATGCGCAAGAATATTCATAGACCTGAGAAAAGAATTTGATAGAATGTCACACGTAAATCTAATCAAAAAACTGAAATCAAATAACATCAACAATAAAGCCGTCCAATGGATAGAAAGTTACTTGAACAATCGTCCACAGTTTATTAAAATAAATGACCAAACTAGCGACCAAGAAACGTCAAATGTTGGTATTTCACAGGGCATCGTGCTTGGACCAATATTATTCATTTTGTAGGTAAACGACATATTGATGACACAGTTCTTATAATAAAAGAAAAAACTTGTGAAAAAATTTATTTCAAAGCCACGGAAGACATAAATAATCTTAAAATATGGTTTGACAATAACCTCCTGTCGTTAAATAGTGATAAAACATATGTCATCCCTTTCGAAATTAACACTAACAATACACCTCTAAATCTTCAAATAATCTTCAATTAAGCTTCAAATAAAGATCTTTCACAACACTACACTAATCACTGTCGACAAAAGTGTTCACTTCTGAAAATAGCAGATAAAATTACACATCTTGGAATAATCATAGATAAAAACCTAAAATCGAAAGATCACATCGGCCATACAATAAAAAGAGTTGGGAAATTACTTTACATATTCTTACGAATTAAAAACTTCTTATCAACGAAAAATCTATACTCAATAAACTATGCATTAGTACAGTCTATTCTTCAGTATGCTATTATCAGTTGGGGAGCAGCTTACAAAACTAGACTGACCCCCATAGAAATTGTTCAAAAACTCATTATAAAAATTATACTAAAAAAACCTCCAGACTTCCCCACTGATCGCGCATATTCGAAGAATTCAAAGTTCCAACATTTAAAAACTTATGTGTGAGAAATTCAATCGTACAAATTATAAAAGAACAAGATAAATACTCTTTCATAACTGAAAATCGTACCAGACTTAAACATGTATTTTTGCCCGACACTATTATACGCACCAAGGAAAATACTTCTTCAATAACCTACCAGTAGAAATCAGAATCATTAATAGTACAATTGTTGAACTCTATCAAAAAGTATTTTAGAGAAATCATCAACGGGAAAACTGCTTCCCCTATTTCCACATGAATGTCACACTAAAAATTATACTTGTTTTTCTTCTTATGTGTTTGTGTCTTTTAGTTAAAGGGTCTTGATTGCGATGTGTTTGTATTAACTGCACCTATATATGTGAAATACGTGTCTGTAGTAATTGTACATAATCGTATACGAAATGTATTAACTGTACCTATAAAATCTACCTGTGAAACACGTGACTGTATTTGTACATATATGAAATGTTAACTCTTTTTCCATCCACAAGCAAATGCTTTTAATGAAAGACCAATAATATTATAATATATGTTGCATTTTTAAGATTAATTAATAAAATAATAATAATTAAAAAATCTGTAAAACATTGTGATTATTTTAATTTAATTGGTAATTTTTTAACTGTCTTAAAGATGTCATGAAAACAGTAACGAAACTAGTATGCATTTTTTACAAAATTAATAATAAATGTAAACCTCAACAGACTTAAGTGATTTTTAGCATTATAATAAAATTTTTGTGGTAATTTCTTCATCATATTTTTAAAAAATCTAACAGTATTAATACGCTAATGTCTGTCGTACACTCTCGATTCACAAATATATACAAACGGAAGTGCTGCCATACTATAGTTTTCCCGTGGGTTTTTATCTGCTATTTAGTAATTATTAGTTTTAATGTCTTTCCTACTTGATTTCCTTTGATACAACGCATACCATATAATACTGATAAGCCTTCGATATTGAATTTATTCGTTTATCCGGTATTTACGAAAAGTCGTAAATCAATAAATGCATTTCTAATTTCCCACTTTATATTATTGTTTGGAGTCGCAGTCGTAGCTAATCAAGATAATAATAAAAATTTCCGGCCGAATTGCATTGTAACTCTTAAGAGGTAATACCATCGGTGAGAAATCTCGACGGTAGGTATTTTCAAAAATTATCGTTGTCGCGCAGCGCTCACAAAAAAACTAGCTATAGATGTGTGGGTGAGACCACGTGAGTGTTTGGGTCGAACACCCTCTAGCCCCCTCTGCGTCTCTCCTGCCTACCGTCTTCCGCGAATCTCATCGCATGCATATTTCGACTTATTTCGTCGCTAATGAAGTTTTTGACTCGGCCTGTACCGCTCTCCATAGACAGAAAAAGGGCGCATTATTTTTAAACGCACGAGGTCTCTAAAGTTGCATATGATTTGTAGCTATTCGAAACGTAAAAATAAATAAAATTAGTCCAAACGACCCGAAGTTTAGAAAAAACTATATTTCGTGATTTGGAAAAAATAATATAATGGTGTTTTGTTTTGTAGCAAACTTACTTTTTATTCAATAACGGCTGTACAAAGAACACAAAACATATTTTGTCCAATATACGTAATCTAGTTGTTAAAAATGTAAACTAACTAAAACTAACTAACTAACCATCACGCCGTTTCCCCGCAGGGGTAGGCAGAGAGTATGGACCGCCAAACAACTCGATCTTGGCACACACTCCTTGCCTCGTTCACATATAAGTAACTGATTCACTTGGTCGTGCCATGTCTTCCTCTGGCGTCCCCGACTTCTTCTTTCATTCACATTTACGTCATATATTCTCCTTACACTCCTTTACTCGTTCATTCGCTCTACATGCCCAAACCATCTGAGCGTCCCTTTCTTAATCTTACTCATTACGCTTACATCAGCCTTGCATTCTTCGCGGATCTCCACATTTTTCACACGATCGTACATGGTTTTACCACACATACGCCTCAGGGATCTCATTTCTACAGCATTCAGTCTACTTTCATCCTTCCTCTGTCAGTTCCATGCCTCACTGCCATACATCAGGGTACCAGCACTCAATTATGGACGGCTACCTTCGCTTCTTTTGACAGTTTTTTGTTGGCGCCAAAGGCGTTCGTCCTCCATTAATAGAGTTGCCTGCATTTACCCTTCTTTCGATATCTCTCTCAAAACTACCATCTCTCGTAAACATACTTCCCAAGTACACAAACTCACCCACCTGCTCCAAATACTCATCATTCACAACGATGTTGCACATTGTTTTCATACTATCTCTTTCAAA
Organism: Limnephilus marmoratus; assembly: GCA_917880885.1. Lineage (NCBI taxonomy): Eukaryota > Metazoa > Arthropoda > Insecta > Trichoptera > Limnephilidae > Limnephilus > Limnephilus marmoratus. The sequence continues at coordinate 27,627,641 of OU862912.1, read as the reverse complement.
TACCATGACTTTAGATTTACTTACATTCATCATTAACTCATTCTTCATACAAACTTCGATCATCCTAGACACGAGAGACTGTTAAAAATGTAAAAGGGAAAAATAACACGTTTTCTGGATAAAACTAAGATACTAAACAATAATGTACACACTGAATATCCAGGCACTTCCCCACCTTCCTCTTCCTCACTTCCTTCCGCTCCCCATTATCTTCAGCCTCACAACATACCCTAATTGTGGATGCCATAGTCTCACTGGCTCATGTGCGGTATTCACATAAAAAACATCATTTTTTAACAAAATATAACAAATAAAATATAACGGTTGGATAAAACTGAATGTTAACGTAGTTTAAAGGCAGCGATTACTTAAAATCTTGCTTCGAATTCAAATTTAACATTATATTTATTGAATGTAGTTTGGCGCTATTATAACCTTTTCAAGCATTATAGCCAGCGACCGAAGGAGATACACACATCTTTCCACGTTTTTTTTTCATTAGCTCCACATATGGGATCCTTAGGAAAAAAACCCTCAGGGCCTATGTCATCTTTGGGGACGCTGTGTAGGGGTCCTTACAGGGAAAGGAAGGAGAGGAAGTTATGGGAAGGGAGGTATCTGTCAATGGGTCCAAGGGTGACAGAAGTATGAATCCAACCCTCCCATTAAGGTGCAAGGCAATGGATCGAGAGAGTCCGGGTGGAGAGGTCAAAAGGTCTCCTTCGACCAGTCTCTCCCGATCCGGCCCGCCACGCAGAAGGTGGGCAAATGCAGAGACTTAGCGAATTACATGGGGAGACCTATGGCCGGGGTCTTGGTTATCCAATTCACGGGGCGGCGGAATCCATATCCGCCTCCATGAATACAAAGAACATCCAAGGCCATAATCCTAGTAAATACGCGAAGCACTTTGTAATAATAATAATAATAACATTATATTTATATAGCGCTGTTTTGTGACATTTCACTTCAAGTGCGCTTAACTATAATAAATTTAAAAAATAATCCTACGGTGCTCCTTATAATATTGAGAAAATAATAAAAGAGTATCGAGTATTTACAAAACAATGACAGAAGAACAAAATTAACAAAGATAGTGCTGTTATAGCACACACGGGACAATAATAATAATAGACAATAGCGGTGCTATTATAACACAGGACACAACAAGAACTTTAAAACTAAAATATAAAATACCAACAGAAAGGCAGTTTGCGTTCAGAAATGAGAAATATTCTGACATAAATTCGGATATTAAACATAAAATAAAAATACAATTATGAGGAAACCGAAACCAAACAATCACGGGAAACTTGAGAACATGGCTTATTATTATTACGTATATTGGAAAGATGTTAAGATTCATAAATGGTATGATTTTTTAAATAATTTTGTTTTTAAAGCCAGTTTAAATTCAGCCAAATTCTGGATATTAGTAAGAGCTGAGGGAAGTTTATTCCAAATGAGAGTAATTAGTAACATCTAGATCTGCTGACCTTAGAGTAAGCTGTCTCTCGCTTAAGTTTTGTCGGACACATAGTTCCAATATATAGGCTGGCGCCATTCCTTGCAATATTTTGAAGGTCAAGCAGATCTTGAAAGATCTTGATTATAGAAAGAAAACACCTTCGAATGAGAATATGGGAAGATATTGGAAAAGAAAACTAACGTTTAACGAAAACACGAATGGAAAGAGGAAAAAAGGAATGGTCAATTGGAATTATATAACAGATATGCCACCTGAATTGTTTAAAATGAAAAAAGAGAAATTTTACCATGAATTATCTTCACCGAATAATGAAAAACTCGAAAGGAATACGGTGGGTCAAAGTGATGATAATTTTTAAGCAATAGAAACTTTGGAAAAATATGTGAGCTGCGGCCAAAAACTTCAGTTGCTAGAGTATTAAACATGTTACAGCACTCGCAATTTAAAGGAAATATGCAACAAATTATGTAAAATAAAATGAAAACCAAGTAATAAAGCAATTTACAAAAGAAACAGGATTACATGTGCCTGTGGACAGTGTAATGATGAAAACAAAAACTTTTTAGCGGCAAATCCGGTTGACCTAATCGGTAAGGATACTATAATTGAAGTTAAACGCTTCTTCAAACTTTGCAAATACACTTTGTGGCGTCATTTTTAATTAAATGAGAACAAATAACTCTGTAAAAATAGCACGATGTAATCAATATTATCAACATGCTTCGAAAACAGAGTGTTCTTCGTCAGAATAAGATTAATACTAAAAGTCAAACAAATATGGACACATAAGAATTATAGACAAAATATTAAAGGGAGAAGCATTTTATCGAAAGAAAACGACGTTCGAAGGAGACAACACAGAGGTGTCGAAAAAGAAAACTAAGGTATAACGGTTATCCAATAAATGGTTCCCGGGGCGATGGTACCTATAACGCCTCCCAAATTGAAAATTTATTATAGTACTTGACCTAAACAATTTTAATTTCGCTCAATTTTAGTATGAAAGCTCGATCAGTATTGGTATACCGCGATAAGTCACTAAACAGAAAAAAAACGAATAAAAAATATCGATTACTCGGGGAAGGACAACACTAGTCTACCGATACAATTCGTTACATCACTACTTCGCTTTGTATGTATTTGTCAAAACCCTCGTTCCCCGGCCCCCTCAGGCGAAGTGAGCGAAAGGGACACCTGCACATTGGGCTGAAAATACCTAAATAAAATCTTCGAAATCGATGTTTTGTATTCCCCATTTTTCTTCTCCAAAACTGAACCGATTTAAATTTTTTTTTTTCACTAACTGTATTAGAAGAAAATATTCTATGTCGGTACGTTTTGCTTTTTTTAAAAATACATTGTTTGGTTTGAATACTGAACGTCTTTTGACGGCGTTTAAACCAGGCAATTTTATTCATTTTTGGAAGGCCCTAACTTCTAAAAAAAGTAAATTATCAAAAAAAGCAAAACGTACCGACACGCTAATGGTTGATATCTATATTACGTAAAAAAAATTGGCTCTAGGGTCAAAATCCAGAGAGATAAACGGGGAATACGTTTGTATAGAAAAGACGCCGCTAGTATTTCCTCTTAATCATTAGGTACAGCATAACAAAATAAAATATCGACATATATTACACAAAGTATAACCCAATAAAACAAAATTATTTATTATAAACGCCGTTACGGGCTTTTACAAACTTTTGATGCACATAATAATTTAGTGGAACAGTAATCAAGAAGTGAAATTTGCAAAAAAAAAATACTGGTAGAACCCACGCACAAGAATAATATACGAGTATATGCTGACATTAGTATTTATTTATTTAGTTATTATAGCCTTCTTATTACTGTATTCTGGGCGGTTGAACACGGGTTCATGGGGTGAGGTTTGGCCGGATCTTGACGGCGGATGCATCTGCTCACCTGCTGCACGGTGGGCGATGTGGATGGAAGAAGAGTTAACATTTCATATATGCACAAATACAGTCACGTGTTTCACAGGTAGATTTTATAGGTACAGTTAATACATTTCGTATACGATTATGTACAATTACTACAGTCACGTATTTCACATATAGAAGTGCAGTTAATACAAACACATCTCAATCAAGACCCTTTAACTAAAAGACACAAACATGCATGTATTCAGTAAGAAAAAAAACAAGTATAATTTTTAGTGGGACATTCATATGGAAATAGGGAAAGTAGTTTTCCCGTTGATGATAAAATACTTTTTGATAGAGTTCAACAATTGTACTTTGTCATTATTTGAGATCGAGAGACTGGTTGACTGGGGGGCCTTTTTAACTCTCCAGCCGGATTCTGGACCCATCGCCTTGCACCGCAGTTGGTGGGAAGGATTCACACATCCATCTCTTCTGGATTTCTGGACACACTGACCCTCCGATACCTACCCACGTACTGTTTTCCTTCCCAAAACTTCCTCACCTTCATTTACACAAAAAAAACCTCCACACATCTTCCCCTAAGATGACATAGGCTCTGATGGACATTATTTTCTTCAGGGCCTCCTGTGTGGAGTTAATTTTAAAAAAAAACATACCATTTCTAAAGAATTGCTAGCGAGTATTTTAATGATTAGTCCCGATATTTTTGTTGCGATTAAAAATATATTGATCAAATAGATAGTTCTAGTTGCTATATGGAAGGTAGTTAGATTGAATATATCAGGACTGTCTATAATAACATTAATAATTCTTTAAGTAAAATTTAAGATATTAAAAGCAAAAAGTTTTCTTGTTTTTATTGGTATTGATTTTATTGATGATTCTAAGTACTTAAATCATTTATAATAAATAATTATTACTTCATTTCTTGAACCGAAAATAGAAAAACAATATAAAATGATGGGAAACTACCAATGCCTTTAATGATTACGACTTGTCGTAAATATGGAACAGGGCAATAATTTAAATAGAATACATAAACAGCTTAGCAATAAACATTTAACTGGGAAACTTAAGTATCGTAGTTATCAACTTATATTGTAATTTGGTAGTGCTTCCGAAAAGAGCGGATCCACGAGAAAGCAGTTCGCGCTTTGAAACGCACCATTCAATGAAGGAAAAATTGTTGTAACGTCGAAAAGAAGCCAAAAATTGACGCATGTAACGAATGAGAACAAAATAAGTTTCAAATTCTCCAAAACAGGGCAATGAGAATAATACCACGGCGAAATAGATTTTCAAAAGTAAACAAAATGTTAAAGGAACTGAATTGGCTAACCGTGAAACAGATGCCAACCTTGAATACGATGATATTTATACATAAAATAATTAACAACATTTTACCAAAATACTTTTCAAATAAAATTATATTCAACAAAGACGTTCACAGACATAACACAAGGACGTGCAAAGAAATCAGGCTTCAAAAAAAGGAAACGAATACGCAGAACAGTTTACTGTACAAAGGGATGAAGTTATATAACAAGCTACCAGAAACTTTAAAGTCCAGACCAATTGGAAAGTTCAAGACGTATTGTAGGAGCTACATAAAATTTAGTTAGCAATATGAAATATTATAATTAATTAGAAATTTGTAACTTAAATGTACAAATTATTAAAATAAAATTAACAAATATTGAAAAAAAAAGTTCCAATTTTGAAAAATAACAAATAAAATATTTTTCTTCTGAAAATGCTATGTTACTTTACGACGACACTTAAATTCAAAGCATATTTGAGTTCATTGAACCCGATTTCGTTTTCACGCAGGACTAGCAACTGATTACCGCGTAGACAACCGAAATTAATATTTTTGATCACACTAGTTATTTGTTACCCGGTAAAAATCACGAGATGTAACTTGACTTGAATAGTTTTTTGAAAATGGCCGGCAAAAGAAAACCATGTGGAAGAAAATTATTTCAAATAACGATTTAAAATAAATGTCAGCTAAAATAATGAATAATATTATTAAAAGGAGGTAGGTACTTAATTGCCTGTCTGAATTTATTATATACATTAGTACTAGCTGACCCGGAACTTCGTACCGCCTCAGAATCAATAAATGTTATGTTAACTTACTAGCTGAATTATATTCAGTTTTTTTATTAAGTTAAAAATTACACCACGAAGCAATTATCGATGCGCAACTGTCCGTGTTATGTTTTTGTCAGTTTTAGAGATGGCGTTGTGTAAGGATTTATAATTTTTGTGATTTTCTTACTTTTCCACCGGAATTGCGTTTCATTTTCTTTATAAGTGTGAAGGAGATTTATTATAATAATAGTATTTTTCCTATGGAGGGGTGCAGACGCAGACATACGTTCACTGTTTGTCCCATTTTCAACTGTTGACATTTAGTGTGTAAGAAATAGGATAGCATTATATGTTTAAGAACAAAAGCAAAACAATCAGCGCATTAACATTTGACATTTTTGAATTTTGGAATTCACTCACTACTGAATATTACACTTATCACAATATTCCTGCAGCTCTTTCAAAAGATGAGAATTCGTTCCACACAAAATGTACGAGGAAAAGAATTTTCTTCATAACTTTTTTGTCATGAATTTTTCCGATGTTTTAATAACTAATCTAATATTCGGGGCGAAGACAAATCCAACAAAACGAAGATCTTAAAAATCTGTCCAGCCGTTCTTGAGTTATAAACGGTGTAACTTAGCCGACTTTGTTTTTTATATTAAGATTATATACGCTTAATATTACACTGTACACTTATATTATTACACTATACACTATTGTTAAACACAAATTTTTGTACAAACTGTTTAGACAAATTTAAATTATGTTTTTGCTTTATATGCCCACTGTTTGTTTCTTTCTAGGTGCAACGATAAAATGTATATAACTTTATTACCCATGCACCACGGGTGGGTTCACATTACCTTTATGATTATCATAATATTGTAAATATCAAATGTAAAATACGGAAAAAAAAATTAAAAAAAAGAAAAATAAATAAATTTAAAATATTGAAAAAAAAAATCTATTAAGATTTTTTGGATGTAATCGTTCCAAAAGATCACGCTCAAACGTACGTAGGTACTCACAGGTACACTGTATAGATAATTTTTGATGCTACTGACTGTGAAAGTAAAACCGGAAAAAATATTAGACGGGGGAAAACAACTAACCACAATTTGTTGTTATTAGTTTTTGGGGTGTTATGCTGTGTTGCGCTACCTCCTCCTTTGGCCAACGTTTCGGACAGCGTAACAGTGTCCATCATCAGGGCAGATGTGATAGCGCAACACGGCATAACATCCCAAAAACAAATAACAAAAATACTTTTGGCCGTGAAAGTCTAAAATCATATCTAACTAACCACAATGCCATTTCTCCTGCTAGGGTAGCCAAAAATGGTGGAATACCACAAAAAATCAGCACACACTCCATGCTTCACTAACATTCATTCATCGTCTCATTTATTTTCATAAATATCTATATCTATAAATCTATTCGAATTTCAAAAGAAATTCCATTGGCGTTTTAAATGTAACATTGTTTAGGAAAACAGAGTCGATAATATAAAAGGCAAGGTCAAAAGAAAACAATTTTTCCGACTGGCATTATTAACCAACGGCATATTACTTCTACATCTCAGAACGATAAATGGTCTGTGCATTAGTAAATTTATCAAGAACATGCAAACATTATTTTTAACCTACATACCTTATCCAATACATACCTTATCCAAATAAATAAGGTCATATACATACCTTATCCAAATAAGATATGTATATGACCGGTCAGTGGTTGAGTGGGCACAACATTTGGGTCCCACTCAGACATTCCGTGTTCGATTCCTCGGCTGGCTAAGTCCTCCATCACGACTCAAGCAAAATTTTCGGCTTACTATGGTGGTAGTAGGAGATTTTCAAACATTGTCAGGTTATTCGTAACTCGGGAATGTTTGTCTTTCTTTATAAAAATAAAAATATACTAATGACAATATGACCGTTCATCGCATCATGAGCCATCATCAGCAAAAAATAATGTGACAATTCCGAAGGAAAATGGAAGGCAAAGCGTAGGAAAGGAGGTAGATTGGGAAATGACTGGCTAAACGGATCTGACCTAAACATAGCTAAAATAATTTCAAGAAAAACTTTCGTTTCTGAAAGTTTTTATCTTGCAACACTGATAAGTAGTTTTATCTCTGGGGAACGAGGTGCCTAAATAGCATTAAATATTTTTAATCTGAAGTTTGAGTATTTTTTTTATTGAAACAGTAATTGGTAACGGGGCCTCACTAGATTATTTCGGGTACTGAACCCCCCATATTGAAATTTTATAAGATATAAGATAGTATGTAAATAAAATGGGAGAAATAAAAACAAACTTAATTTCTTTTTAGACCTAACAATTGTTACGTGTTGTTAAATTCGGTTCAATGACAACTTAACACAGTGACAAATCAACTGACAAACATTCCTTTGAAAAGTGATATAAAATGTAACCTCTAAGCCGAACCTATTTTTTCATCACTTTTCAAGACTTTATATCAATTTTCAAAAGTTTGTTGATTTGTCACTGTATTAGGCTGTCCGGTTACCACCGGTTAGACTTTCCCGAACCCAAAAATGAATAAATATCCTAGCTTAAATAAGTGAAGGAAGGTGACCGTGACAGGCTGAAACCGGTACGGTCTAATAATAAAAAGTGTATTTTTTTCAAATATTTCACATAATCAAATCAGTAAGCACCTACCTACTACCGAATCTCCATCGTGCGTCGCGTCGTCGTTTAATATTTTCGTGTTTATGTGTATGGGCCCTTAGGGCTCGTACACATAAGCACGATACGACATCGCATTTGTAGAATGTGCATTCGGTACGATGCCGCGTCAAAACACGATGCGACGTCGTATCGTGTTTATGTGTACGAGCCCTTAAGAGGGTATTACCAGAGAAAACCAGAAATATGTCATTTTTGAATCAGATTTTAGATTATTGACTCTTTTCTACAAAAAATTATAAATGGATTTTGAAAGATTGTTCTTTTAACTAGCATTCGCATTTTTTAAATTTTGAGAAAAAATAATGTATTGATTTATTTTACTGCATGATTATATGATTTGAAATGGGTGTTGTAAAATACAAAATCTTTTTTGAAAATTTAACAAATCTGCCAACGGCCTATGGTATAACCTTATCATACTAAAAAATTACATTTTTTCTCAAAATTTAAAACATGCGTTTCCTAGATAAAAGAACAATCTTTCGAAATCAGTTTATAATGGTTTGTGGAAAAGAGTCAATTGTCTAAAATCTGATTTAAAATGACATATTTATGGTTTTATCTGGTTATTCCCTCTTAATAGGAATACACCACTGCTGACACGAGAAAAATCACAGGATATTATAATTGAAGGATTTGTGAAGCTGAAGGCATTTATAAAATATTTGCCTCAAGATCGTGGCCTTTTTTAAGAAAAATGTAGGCAAGTTTCTTTACAATCTAATAATATTTTTTGTTGACTAATTAGAAATTATTAACCTTTCGTATGCATACCGTTAGTAAACTTAAAAATTGAGAAGTTTTATAAAACATTAAAAACAATAAATACACATTAACTAATAATAATTAAATTTGTAAAGTCATTTATGATTAAAGAGAGGAACCTACTCTATCGCTTGTCTGAAAAATCAGTTTTGATATATTTTTTTTTGTTATATGGATTTTTTCGTAATCCTCTAACTAGCTGGGGCTTATAACAATACCCTTTCATTTTTCTAGCTGACTTGTGCGGCTCATTTGGCCTTATTACTATTACCATCTGATGGTTGTATTTATTTTTGACTGATTTTACGTTACATTATTGTGCTTAATGAGGAAAAATTCTTAACTGGATAATAATTTCAATGCAAATTTGAAAGTCAATATTTTTAACCACGCACATACAAGCAAAATTAATATGTTCGATAGGAAGATACGAGTAGGTACTTACAGGAAAATGGGTATGTTACGGAACGTCAACAATGTATTGTCTATAAATATGGTATTATTAAAAACAATGTATTGTCTAATAATATAATCATCAGCTTAAAACTAAAATAATATAATAAAACTATTATAAAACTACTTAAAACTATAATATATAAACTATAATAACTACTTAAAACTATAATAATATAATCAGCTTAAAACTAAGGCAGAGAATGCTAAAATGTTATGTGTGGTCAGTCTTGCTCTATGGATGTGAAACATGGACCTTGAAAGTAAATACCATGAACAGGTTAGAGGCTTTTGAAATGTTGCTTCACCGGAGAATGCTCAAGGTCCCATGGACAGACATGATCACCAACATAGAAATTCTCAGGCGGGCTAGAGCAGATAGAGAACTGCTTACATTAATAAAAATCAGGAAAATTTCATATCTGGGTCATATATTTCGAGGGGAGAAGTATCACTTGCTCCATTTAATATTAAAAGGCAAGATGGAGGGTCGCCGAGGGCCTGGTAGGAGACAAATGTCTTGGCTGCGTAATGTACAAGAGTGGACCGGCATTAGAAGTGTGGAGGAGCTATTCCGGGCAGCGCAAGACAGAGAGACATTTTCAAGAGTGATCGGCAACGTCGACCTGATACGGCACACAAAGAAGAAGAAGAAATAATCATGAGAACCTACTATGCGATATCTGTGTAAACAATGGCCAGCAATGCTTTAGAAGTACACCGAAAAAAAATACTTTATGTTAAACTTTGGCAATATTACTTCACGAAAGGTTTATCTCCAAATAAATCTTCATGCGGACAGCACTGTCCGCATGAATGTACAATGTACATGCAACATGATTTTGTTTTTAAATTTGTCATTGTAATGTTTGTATTGCGCCACCGTGTCTGGGTTAGCTACATCAGCCGTCACCCGTCACCCGTCACCGTAACGACTGCGACTCTGACGGGGCCGTGACTTCTCATGGTCAGGGTTCACGGCCGCGTGACGTCACCGCCGCATTACCGCGGGCAGACCACAACCAACCACAGCCGGAGTCATGACTCCATTCATAAAGAGAGCGGGAGTTGGGCTGTCGAGCTCGACTCTGCCACAGAATAACACCCATACAATACTGCAATATACAATGCGAGGAATAGAATTAGGTTCGTTCCTCTGTAAATAACTAAAGAGGTACGTAAGCTCGCTTAGAAATACGAAAGTACTTTTACATATTGAGAGGAAATGATTATCTGATTGCATTAGAAAATGTTAACTCGAACAAGTTAACAGAACAAAACGTTACCTACAGAATAATAGAGTTGCGCATTGGTTTTATTAATGGGTATATGAATATATCTGGACCTGCCCTAAGTGATAAAAAGTAATATTTCCCCCTCCCCATGGAACCGGCTATAAGCTCCGCCTTGGCGCCAGCTCGCTCCATGGGGAGGGGAGAGAATCTAAAATATGTGACGTCATCATTCTTGTAGTGACCAGCGCGAAAGTAACGTCCATACGTTTTACGAAATATTACGCCAAAAACGGCAGCTTGCGCTATACATTACAGGTACATATTATATAGACATAGCGAATGTGGGCGGTTCTCCAGTGTCCTCGTCGCTGGTTACAGGGGTAAGTAAATTATGAAACATTTGTAAAAGTGTTTTAACTAAACACGGCAACAAAATATTGCTATATGAATTGCGGCGAAAGTTTTTGGGGCAAGCATTTGGCCTTAGCAAATATGTTATTAACGTGGCAAGCAATTCGCGCTCCCATGTGAAAAGGTCTATTCATTCAAAGCAGATTTTGCTTTTAAGAACTAAATGGTGATATTATAATGCGAGATGCCTATATACTGACAGATTGATTTTTCAACGAATCACAGTATCTTTCCTCTCTTCGCCCCCCATAGTTTGGTTTTACCCCTCACCTGTATCTTCAGGTCTATTCATTCTGATGTCTATGGTTGTAACATTTGCTGCTAGCGTCGTGAGCGATTCGCAAATTTCGCATGATTTGGTTGGCAGCATTGCACTCCGAAGGGGCGGCAGATGTTTCAAGATGCTTCGGAAAAAGTTCGGGCGCTTCAGTTGACGGGAGTACCACAGATCGAGCAGGTGTTTTTGTGTGACGGGCTGTTGTATGGCTGGACTCAAGACATTTTGGATCACGAGAAGTGAGATTTAAATTACTAATATTTTTAACAGATCGAGATTGTGCTTTTTAGATTATTTTTAGGGATTACTGATTCATAAATATGTTACGTTTTACGTCACAGGCGCCCATCAGTAATTTTCTTATGTCGTTACAATATAATTTCTTTCTTATTGACACGTGTCGAGAAACTTTAAACATTTACAGCTGGGTACGATACATCGTAACCAGTCACCCCTGATGATTAATTCTGTTGTTTAACTTAGAGTCTCATAGCGAATCATTATAATATGTTCCAAGGGCAGGGTTTGATTTTTTACAATAAATTATACATTGTTCACATACCTACTTATTATTGCTACCTAACCTCATTGCTTGCTTGCTGGCTTTGTATGTGATTATTTATTCTATTCATGGATGGATGACCAGGTTTGGAGGGAATGAATTACAAGTAAGTATTTAACGTCACATTGGCGCGCTTCGGCTGAACCTGTCTATGTTTGTTTTTTCTCGCACGTGTTCGCGGTAGTGTTGTTCACGATTATCAAATGGTTTTTACATCTCGATCTGTTATTAATTTGATTCTCACTTTTCCTTGGGTTTATAACAGCCCGTCCCACGACTAACTTGCCGATCTGATATTTTTAATACATAGTTTCACACAGTTTTTTTGCCTTGGTTTCCGTCAACTCATCGGCGTTATTACGCTTTTAACTCATTTTGGCTGCTCAGTTCGCTGGCAGCATACATTATTTATTATTTTCTTAGAATTGGTGATTGCATGTGCATTGTCATTTTTCATGTCGTGTTGTTGCATGTATTCTAATAATTTTCTTTCTACCCTACAATCGAGAAATAGGTTATGGATGAAGGAGTAGGTACAAGAAGTAGAACAGCGGCAAAATTCATCATGGCGAAACAGGATGATACACCGGCGGGGTCCGGTTCAGCTTTGTCAATTCCGTCACTTCCGTCGTTTCCGGTTCACAAGTGGAACCTCACCTTTGATGGCTCTGCGGATGTCAGAAATTTCTTAGAACGGGTAGAAGAACTTGCTGTCGCTAGAAACGTAAGTTATGCTTCTCTTTTTTCTTCTGCAGTCGAATTGTTTTCAGGGCAGGTGCTACAATGGTTCAGAGTAAACCGCTCCGCTTTCTCATCTTGGGCGGACATTGTGGTTGCGTTAAAAAACGAATTTGAGCTTTTAGACCATGAAAAGAGGTTATTGGCACAAATAAGATTGACGTTTCAAGGTCAGAAAGAGAATTTTAGTTCTTTTATCACTCGTGTTCAATTGCTGAATAATCGCTTGTCCACTAGGTTGCCGGATGATGAGATCCTAGACATTTTGCGGAGTAATATGTTGCCAAGATATATTCAGAAACTTTCTCTTTCGGAGATCCCTGATTTGTTAACCTTAAAAAAATTAGGTAGGATGATTGAGTTGGCCGACAGCCGTTCAAACGACAGATCAAACACTAGTAATTCTCATCCTAATTATTATTCTAGTAACAAAGGTAATCAGAGGAATCACAGTAAATCTAATTTTTCTAGAAATAACTTTTCTGGTAATAGAGGCAATGAGAGGTATTCGAATGATTTACATTTGTCTAGGAACAACCATGCTGGCAATAGTAATAATAACAGAGATTGCAACAATTTGAATTTTTCTAGAAACAATTATTCTAACAATAGATATGGTTATGTAAATTCTGCCGATCCTAATTTCAACTTCAGGAATAACCGTCGTGATTTTTCGAATGTTTTGCATAACCCGTCAAATGTGAATTCTAGGGAGGTGCACTGCTTTCGCTGCGGGCGTCCGGGGGTCAAGGCTCCTCTCTGCGGCTGCCGTCCTCAAAAAAACTGATGGCCCGTGAGGTCCTGTCGGTGGGCGCTATGACGTCTGCGTTTGCCGAGATTACTTCACGGGAATGGGTTTTGTGGCTGGATACCGTAAGAGATTTTTATAAGAATTTAAGGACTTCGAAGGAGGTGCGAGCGGCCAACAGGGACGGCCGTCCTTACATCTCTTTCCAAGTTTTGAGCACAGGCTACTCTGGTCTTCTAGACTCTGGGTCGCACGTTTCGATTTTAGGAAATAACTTTCATCGTAAATTTTTAGATTTAGGTTTCAATTTGTCAAAATTGGATTCTGATTTCGCTCTAGTATCGGCGACTGGTCATTCGGTTACCTGTTCTTACAAAATAGCTCTCCCGGTGCGTTTTGAAAATGTTGTTAGAACGTTCAATTTTGTTATTATGCCAGACATTAAATCTGACATTATTCTGGGTTGTGACTTTTGGAAAGTTTTCAACATCTGTCCTAAGATCTCAAAATTAATGTCTTGTAATGATTCTGTTAGTAGTGTTCGAGCATCGAATAGTATTGGGCTGGATAGCGAGAAAAATTTATCTCAATCCCAACGCTCCGTCTTGAACGTTGTAGTTCAGGAGTACATGGATTACTCAGGAGATCGGTTAGGCAGGACAGGGTTAGAACATCATGTCATAGACACGGGTGATGTGCCTCCTATCAAACAAAGGGTTTATCCCATTTCTCCGCACTTACTTCCGGAAGTACATAGGGAGCTTGACAGACTCCTAGAGTTAGGTGTGGTAGAACCGAGCAACAGCTCGTGGAATAATCCCATTGTTCTGGTACCTAAGAAAAATGGCACATTCAGGCTATGCCTCGACAGCAGACGCTTAAACGCCGTCTCGAAACGCGACGCCTACAATTTACCGTTAATCTCAGACATTCTCAATAGCTTGGGTGGTGCTCGTTTTCTATCAACTTTGGACTTAAATGATGCCTTTTTCCAAATTCCGCTAGACGAAAAGTCTAAGGAGAAAACCGCGTTCACGATACCCAAGCGAGGGTTGTTTCATTTCGTCACAATGCCGTTCGGTTTACATGGTGCTAGCTCCCGGATGATGCGGCTGATGGATAAAGTGTTAGGGCCTGAATTTGATGGCAAAGTCTTTTGTTACTTAGATGACATCATCATTATTAGTTCATCTTTCGAAGAACATATTTATCTCTTGAGGAAGGTTAAACAGAGACTACAGGCCGCCGGTCTTACGATTAATGTGCAGAAATCCGTTTTCTGCAGGGACTCACTCAAATACCTAGGTTTTGTCATTGATGATAAAGGTCTCCGCACAGATCCGGATAAAGTCAAGGCAATTGTTGATTTTCCGACCCCTTCGTCACAAAAGAGCTTACGTAGATTCATTGGGGTACTCTCGTGGTATAAGAGATTCATTTTCAATTTTTCTAGCATTGCTTCACCTTTGTATAATTTAACAAAGAAAGAATTCGCGGGTAAGAAATTTGTGTGGAATGATCAAGCGCAATTAGCATTCTCAAAACTTAAAAACATTCTTGTATCCGCTCCGGTTCTCGCATGTCCTGATTTCAAGAAACCATTCACGATTAGCGTAGATGCTTCAAATGTAGGGCTCGGAGCATGTCTTTCACAAATGGATGATAAGGGGTTAGAACACCCTATTTCTTTCATTTCAAGAACACTTTCTGCTCAAGAGAGGAACCACTCTACCACAGAAAGAGAGTTAAATGCTATGATTTTCGCGTTGGAAAAATTCAGGGGTTATATTGAGGGTTCGCCTATTCCGGTAAAGATTATAACAGACCACTACAGCCTGAAGTGGTTGACCAGCTTAAAATCGCCTTCAGGACGGCTCGCGCGCTGGGCAGTCAGGTTACAACAGTTCAATTTTGAAATTATTCATAGAAACGGTAAGGACAATGTAATTCCTGACGCGTTATCACGGGATCCTTTACAGGTTAATACGATCAGTCAAAATTTTTCTACATCGGACCAATGGTACGTCAAATTAAAGGAGAAAATTTTGGCAAATCCTGAGAAGTATCCGGCGTGGAGAATTACTAACGATAGGCTCTGTAAACATATCCAGAGTATGGAGGCTTTACATAGGTCCTACGACTGGAAAGAGGTAGTTCCGAAGGAACTCAGGAATAGTTTAATTGTACAGCACCATGTTCCTCCTACTTGCGCCCACTTTGGGATTTTAAAAACCCTGAACAGAATTAGACACAAATATTATTGGCCTAAAATGTCTGCTGATGTAAAAGCTTTCATCGGTAAATGTCAGATATGCTTAGGTTACAAGAGTACTAATTTGTTACCGCCAGGTTTGATGGGAAATCCCAAATTGGTTCAGCGCCCTTGGCAAATGATTGCAACTGATTTACTGGGGCCTTATCCGAGTTCATACAAGAAAGGTTATACTTATCTCTTGGTAGTTTCTGATTTCTTTTCTAAGTACACGAGGCTGTTCCCGCTGAGGAAGGCTACTGGGTTGAATATTGCTTCCATTTTAGAGAATGAAATTTTCCTGAAGTTTGGAGTTCCGGACACCATTGTGTTGGACAATGGTCCTCAATACATTTCACGTGATATGAAAGCTTTAGCCAATAAGTTTCATATTCGTCACCTGTTTTATAACTGCAGATATCATCCTCAGAACAATCCTGTGGAACGTGTTAACAAGGTTTTGGTAGCAGCGCTTGGTTCGTATGTTGGATCTGACCACAGAACCTGGGCGAATCATCTTCCAGAAATTGAGTTAGCCATTAACACGGCAGTCCATGAAGTCACAGGTTACACTCCGTTTTTTCTCAACTTTGGCAGAGAGATCATCATTTCAGGAAAAGATTATTTAGGCACTGATTTCAATGCTGAAGAAATTACGTTTGCTAAGCGTGACTCTTGGGCGTCAGGTTTAGAAGAATTGAATGACATTTTTTCACAGGTACGGACATCGTTAAGGCAGTCATACGAACGGAACAAGCTGAACTACAACTTGCGTCGTAGAGATATTCAATTTAGGGTTGGGGAAACCGTATGGAGGCGATCATTCGTATTATCAGATGCAAGTAAACACTTTTCAGCAAAATTGGCACCTAAATTCATTAGGAGCAAGATTATTGGGAAAATTTCTCCAGTAGCATATCAGTTAGCTGACATGAATGGCAAAAAACTGGGTATTTATCATTTAAAAGACATTATTAAATCTGAAACTCCAGTTGATCGTTAGGGTTATTTCAATAGGGGTTGGGTTTTTCTTATCTCCGTTGAGAGATTTTCTTTGTCATTTTATTTGAATGTTATATGTGTTCTAAGTATTTGCATGCATATCCAGCAATTGCATGTGGATCATTCAGCGTGGTGACGTGACTTATCCTTACGTCCTCACGTTGATTGCATTGTCCTTGTCAGTGTTTGTGTTTTCAGATATTACACGTATGTGTTGTACTTTGCAAGTGTATAATGCGTATACTTAAGCATATGAAGTTCAACGTGTGAAAGTGACTGATCATCATTTTCATACATTGAATTTACTTGTAATTTCGGTTTGTTTCCCTGTAGCAAAACCGTTTTTACATAGTTTTTCAAAACCTTTTATTTTAATTTTTATTGAACTATTTACTGTGTATTTTTGCGGATGTATAGAGGTGTTTAGCGTAGTATCATTATTGCTATTAGTGTGTAGAAACCTAGAATACCTTATTGTTTCACTTACTTTATGTTGGTGTCTTTTGGAATAATTTCCATGGGAAAAAAAATATATATATTTATATGAAAAAGGCTATAGCTTCAGAAGCTCAAAATTATCTATTTTTCATATCGTTTTAGGAAACGTATGGCATGGGCATTGTTCCAATTTGTTTACTCTGGTTATGGTGATGGTTGTTTTTCACACGCAATAGTGAACATATTCCTTAAGGTTCTATTCTATGATACTTAAGTTATTATTTTATGATATACATAACATCGGTACATATATTTGATGAGTAAGCATAATATAAATACATTTATTAAGTTAATTCCGCTGTGGATTTTTGTTTTAAGATTATTATAAAGGGTTTTGTTATTGTTTTGTTTTACAATATTGGTTAAACAATTTTTAATTCCATGGTCAATTTCTGGATGCATTTTATCCTCTATTTATACTAAAGATTTTGAACTTAGTTTGTTACTTCAATTTATTTCCATATTCGACTGGTTGTTGGAGTTCGCTTAAGAGCTCGAGCGAATTTGAACACCCTGTCAAATGTGAGAAATACTAATTCTGTTAAAAGAGTTACATATTTATTACAATAAATTATTGTCATATAGTTATTTGCTGATTACAAATATGCTATCTAAAACTAGGGGAATTAATCATGTTCACATCCAATTTTATTGGGATCTTCTATTTGGGTAACTTTTTTCGACAGAGGTCTTCATTCTGTGAGTGGGGTCATTACTTGCTTGAAGTTTAATGGTTTGATTCTCGGCTATTTATTTTTTTGATCAACAGGTGTCAGGGGTGTTTTTTTCAAACTAGGATTTAAAATAAATGTTTGTGTTTGGACTTCAGTATTTTTATGTAATATCTTCCTCATTCAATTGAACTTTAGAATGTTAATTAGGTATTCAGTCTTGCAGGTCATCTATGAGAGTTATTTACTTCCTTTTCAAATAATTTTTTTGAAACATTTCATTTAGTAGGTAAAGCACATTTCATTCTTTACTTAACTTAGCTTTTTTCATGCAAATTTTACTCAGTAACATTATGTAAGCTTTAGTGGAGCGGTTAGTTAGAAATCTCACTTCTGAATACTCTTCAGCGTCGCATTGTCAACCCTCATCAGCACGGGGAAATTTCTTCAATGTATGCAGAACCTCACTCAAGGATCTTCTTCAGCTTACACAAGATGCAGTCTTGATCATAATACATCTTCATTCTTTTGGACGGCAGAGCTAGCAGCGCGGGAAAAATTTCATCACCTACACAGAACCTCACTTAATGACTTTCGTCTGCTCCAATTTGAGATGTTTCATCGCTACCTTGGGCCATCTTGGGTCATCAGTTTTGGAAGAAAGAAATATCAGAAGACGCTGAATTTGAGATTTCAGACCAAATGTTTCATCGCTACCTTGGGCCATCTTGGGTCATCAGTTTTGGAAGAAAGAAATATCAGAAGACGCTGAATTTGAGATTTCAGACCAAATGTTTCATCGCTACCTTGGGCCATCTTGGGTCATCAGTTTTGGAAGAAAGTAATATCAGAAGACGCTGAATTTGAGATTTCAGACCAAATGTTTCATCGCTACCTTGGGCCATCTTGGGTCATCAGTTTTGGAAGAAATTAATAGCAAAAGAAGCTGAATTTGAGATTCCGGACCAGATATTTCATCTCTACCTTGGGCCATCTTGGGTCATCAGTTATTGAATGCATCATAATTGGAGAGAAGCTGCATAGATTGATGCGTCTTTCTGTTCATCGCATTATGTCATGGCTTCAGTATTGCAGTACGGTGGTCACCGCTTCTTCCATGAGGTACATTATAGGGATTGGGAGTACTTCTATCACCAGGATCCTTCCGGCTGACAATCCTTATATTTTGGCATCTTCCATGACTAACATTTACGACCAAGGCTCACATAGTATGCAGTTCTCTTCAGGAAGTGACACATGGACCACTTGATTTCCAGGAGGAAATATTTTCTTCTTGGTGGAGGGGTAATGTAACATTTGCTGCTAGCGTCGTGAGCGATTCGCAAATTTCGCATGATTTGGTTGGCAGCATTGCACTCCGAAGGGGCGGCAGATGTTTCAAGATGCTTCGGAAAAAGTTCGGGCGCTTCAGTTGACGGGAGTACCACAGATCGAGCAGGTGTTTTTGTGTGACGGGCTGTTGTATGGCTGGACTCAAGACATTTTGGATCACGAGAAGTGAGATTTAAATTACTAATATTTTTAACAGATCGAGATTGTGCTTTTTAGATTATTTTTAGGGATTACTGATTCATAAATATGTTACGTTTTACGTCACAGGCGCCCATCAGTAATTTTCTTATGTCGTTACAATATAATTTCTTTCTTATTGACACGTGTCGAGAAACTTTAAACATTTACAGCTGGGTACGATACATCGTAACCAGTCACCCCTGATGATTAATTCTGTTGTTTAACTTAGAGTCTCATAGCGAATCATTATAATATGTTCCAAGGGCAGGGTTTGATTTTTTACAATAAATTATACATTGTTCACATACCTACTTATTATTGCTACCTAACCTCATTGCTTGCTTGCTGGCTTTGTATGTGATTATTTATTCTATTCATGGATGGATGACCAGGTTTGGAGGGAATGAATTACAAGTAAGTATTTAACGTCACATGGTATTCAACGAAATTAGAAACATATTCACTGCCATTTCATAAAATATTATAAATCAAAATCCTTTATCGAAATGTAATAAAAATCGTCTCAAAAAACAGTTTTTTTATGTCGGTGTGTACCTAATATTATGATTTATATCTATATATTATATTATATGTACAACTTCCGTTAAATAATAATATATGAACCGAGAATTGGTTTTATGACAACACCTGCCTGTTAGCACTTTTTTATAAAGGTAGTTTAATTCGAATACTTCCCATGTTCCAGAAACCTATTGTAATAATTTACATTTCTGATAAGAATTGTGCAAAAATATTTTGTGTTTACAAAACGGCGATAAGGTACAACGAGCTCACACATAGCGTAATAAACTTAGTCCTGCCACTGAGAGCTCCACTTTATCCTCTCCCTCTTTCATATACTCGTATGCATGAAATTGAAAGAGACATTACATCCGAACTCTCAACGGCAGAAGAACATTTATTTTTTGTACTAATGTGCGACTTCCCGGAACAAGTTCTCACAGCCAGACCGACAGACACGACATTTCTTACATCGTACAATATTTCATTTGACGTGGAATCGATACATTCGATCAATCGATAGTGCATGACGACACGATCGACATTGCTCGTGATTTTCTCAGGTCAAGATCAAATCAACCATTCGTTGTGGAGAAATGCCTCCCCATTGCTATAAAAGCACCGTTTTAATAATTTCCTCGCAAATGAGACGAATTGCATCGCGCAAATAGACCCTTGCTGGTCGTGAAAATAGTTGAGCTTGTGAAAAGCCCATTGTGTACACGAGCTTCCTATTTTCGAATTGGTGGATGATTTTATGTAATCTATTTGCGTAAGTTGCGTGATAATATGACAATCTTATTAGAACTAAAGAGGCTGCATTTCAATTGTCACAAGCAAAACTGTGAAATAAATTAAATCTTCAAGGAAATTTCCTAATTCCTAATAGTAATCTGAAAGTGGAACTATTTTCGTCGCCCGAGAGATAAGCATTGAAATGGCTTTAGGAATGTCGTAGTGATCATTAGGACCTGAATAGCTAGAATCTTCCCCCTATTCATCTCTATTACGTTCAGTTTCACAATATTCTCAAATTGGGAATGACATTGACCCACTTATACGGAAATTCAAGTATTTTGTGTACAATCACTTACAAAATAAGTAACCACCTAATCATTAGGATTTTTAGGGATCTGAGCAATTCAAGGTCGCACAGTATTCTAGAAATTATCTCATGAAATCACAAGTTCCTGGTATGAATAATATTTTTTCTTGACTTTAATTTTAATACTGCCAATAAAACTTTTGTATTGTGCTTAATGCACATAATTGTGATATTTCCGGTATTTGGACCTTATTCCAATAATTAGCATAATTTTTTCCTAATATTGGCACAAATCTATTATAATATTTTTTATGCACCAGATTTATATGTCCGGGTTAAATTTTCCCCACAGGAAAAACTAAACCGTTTCACACACTTCCTCAAATGATCATCCAGTCAATTCACGCTATGAAATTGCACTATATAAGTATAATAAATATAAAATAATACAAGAACAACATGGCAACCTACCTATATTTTATACCCTGTGGAACTCCTAACTGGACCTGGAAATCCTACTGATCCCTCAATATAAATATTTAAAAAATCTTTCGTTTATTAAAAAATCATTTCTATCCTAATATTATTATTATTATAATAAATATTGCCACATTAGAGATGCAATACATTTATTCTAAGTATCTAGGTACACTCACATCTACTTACATTATTAAAATATATATTTCAGAAGAAACATATAAAAAATTCTAAAGTATCTCTTAATCCCATCATATTCCTTTCATCAGCCTTATGGGAATATAATTATTGGCATAGGGCTAAATTTTGGAAAAACACCAGTGTGACACATTTTTATCAATGGAATTACTTAACCCGCCATTGCTGACATGAATTTGACTTACATCGTTGGTGACCCCTCACACACCGGGGTTTTTGACTACCAGTTTTTCAATAATTTTCTGTTCATGCACTTTTCATTGGAAAGTTTATAAAATGATATCTTTTTCTGTCAATAAAACATAGGTATTCCTTAAATCAATTCTTTTTTATTAACGTAACACAATATCTTTAGATGCATTAAAATTATGAGATTTTAACAATATTTATTTACATCCAACAATCATAATATTTAACGACAAAATCAGTCTATGACAGTTGAAACATAAAATAAAAAAAAACATAAATGATGATACTTATGTTTTTTGTCTTATAAAATTACCAATAACCATTTGATTTATTTAGTTGGTGATGCCGGTCTCACGCACCGGGTTGGCGCCAAAACTCTATAACGTGCGTCCGCATCGCTGTCGCAGGGTAGACTGGCGGTAGGGGGCGTGGAATAAGGCAGCTACTCGAAATCGCGGTGTGATTCGATGAACGGTAAAAAAAATTACACTTTTTCGAATTACCAGGTCTCACAGACATATACGTCACCAAGGGCGGGTTAAAGCCTTAATTACAATAGTCATAGAAATAAAAATTCTTTAAACCATAATTCTTGATCAAAGTAACCAATTATTAGCACACATGCCAGTAACAGAAAAAGTGCTCAATCACGACATTAAATGTTGGCACCCTTTAAACATGGATCACGATCACTTAAAATTAAAAACTTATCCTTAAAATTAATTTTAAAATTTAATGCCTGGCATTATCTCGAAATCATTTAAATTTACAGTTTATCGACAAAAACTTTAATGAAGGCAAAGAGGCAAGGCTATAGAATCGTTTTCTTTCAATATCACAAAATCCCACACGAGCACTTTCGGCGCACCGTTTTGCAAATATTGCTTGAATGTCGCTAGTCGTAACTCATATTAAATGCTAAACATATTTTTTATACTTGGCAAATTTAACTAGGGTTGCATCGTTTATATTGTGTGTATTGAAGTGTGTTGATAATTGGTACAGTGCTAATAGTTGGGTGTTTCACCTATTTTGCATAAAATATTTACCTACTGTATATCATTCATCCTAAAGAATTAAAGGTTATTTTTACTTCTTATGATGGTCTTCTTCAAGAATAAATGATTTGTTATATTAACTAAAATACGTTTAAATGACACGGTTTGGTTAGGAAAAAATCAGAAAAGCTGTATAATGTTGAGGAAAGTTAAATTAGGTTACGTTAGCATCGGATAGATGAGGATATGTTAGGTTAAGTGAGTTTATTATTATCCATATTTAATTGTGTTATGTTAACTTTTTACCCGCGTTGATCTACTCCGTTTTTTCAATACCCATACGCGGTATGTATATGTCATATTTCAAGTACCACGAGGCACGAGGACACATTCACTTGATTATAGATGTTTTTTACGAAAAAAATTTTTACTTTCAAAATATGCCTGAATATGTCAGCATCGTGATAGTTACACGAATATTCTAGCGAGCGGGAAAAATACTGTGACATAGTAGCGCTGTTATAGCGTCAGTCGAAGTTAGCGTAACAAGGGCTGATACGGGCGCGTGTGAGGCATGGTTTTTGCCGTATCAACTGTTGTTACGATCGCGTGGAAAATTAAGATAGGTGAGGTTAGGGTTAGGTCGCATTGCAATGCTCTACGCTGATCCAGAGCAGTCTTTCCCAATTAGTGGTGTGCGTAACTCCGGGGTTGGGGTTTCTTGAAGGGGTACGCACACGCAAATATTGAAATCGCCAAAACATATTTTGAGTCAATCAATATGCCTATGACAGCGTGAGAACTCAAGGCGGGGTTTGCGCTACTACTCAGGAAAGAATATTGTAATACAGTGCTGCGTATTTTAATATTTTTTTAATCATTTTGGCTCCACGAACGCAATTATGCTCTTTCTCGAAGGGGTACTCAGGAAAAACTAATTGGGAACCATTGATCTGCAACATACCTCCAATAAACAATCATACCCAGAAGAGGTCTCAGTATCCGCTTGACTACAAGGCAGATGACTCGGATAACGGATTACGGCAGAGTTCACGCTACTCCTATTGTGATGGGAATCAGTCTAGCATTAAGAACCACACTGAACTGGCTGGCGTACCTATTGTACCACTGTACCACTGTTTCACTGTACTGACAACGGCACCATACTTTCGTACATGGCATCGTGGGTTTATGGAACAATTTTACAATTGCACGGACAAAAAATGATTTCCCTTGAAACGGAGATGCATCAAAATGTTAGGTATTTTTAATTATTTTAGTAAACAATAGACACTGTTATTTTAATTGGGTACATGTCAGCAAACATATGTACAATCCGCAAGTAAAGGCACCTACCTAATCACGTGAGTGTCTACTTGATTATGTATTTCAATAGATGATGCTCCAAGGAACTAGGGTCATTGACACTTTCAGCACCGGGATCAACGCAAACATGGTGAAAAATATTTTTATTGAATTTGCATCCAAGTAATCAATCAAGTGTACGCTTGCCTGGAATATTCCCGTTGTGAGGAAAATTAAAAAAATGAAGCCAATTATGTTTCATAACATTTTACCTTTAAAATGCAATAAGCATACTCGTACCTACACTTAGGAGTTTTAATTGAAAAGTGGTAAAAAAAGGCAAAAAAAATAATTTTTTTCAAACATTTTTTTTTTCAATATTTAATTTCACTCAATAGTGCTTTATAGAGATCAACATGCTCCTATTACAAAAACTCACACATTTCATTGAAGTATTATTTGAGCTTAGCAGCGAATATGAACATAATTATAATATAATTAGCGCGAGATATTGTCCCAAGATCAACTTACAACATTATTCCACAAACATGTTTCGACGGGTAAAAAGCAGGAGTAACCTTTTTTAATTTATTTTTTCATTCAGCACCTTGGCTTTTATGTCTTTCAACTTTAAAATATAATATGTCCGTTTTCTCCTTTTATTCCCATAAATCAAACCATTCTCCGTGATTTTGAAAAACAGCACACCGTCGCTTAAGCGGCAACATGACCTTCCTATATCATTTTTTTCCAAATTGAGATGAGTATGCAAAAAGCGCGTTTCGGGTCGTAGCTTCCTTCTGCATTGACATGTATGTATAGGTACTCAGTTTCAACAACTCGATTTGTAATAACACGACATAGGAACAACCTATGAAATCCATTATTTTTTTTGCTTTACAGTATAGTACAAAAACCAGAAATATGTCATGTTGCCGCTCAAGCAACGATATACAATGTTCTCCCGAAAAAGTATCTTACTCTTTAAAGTGCTGCCACACGCCTTAATATTTTTTTGACAACCGTAGTTGAAACTTATACACCACACAATGTACGTGCACTAATGATGTATGACGGTATGGTTCGATCGAACATGTTGACTTGGAACCATGATCGTCGTTAGGTCCACATGCTCGGGCTGCTCGACACAAGACGCCGTTAAATATTGGTGGTGGCGTAAATATCTAACGATTCATCTTTAATCTGGCAACCACGCTTGCTATCGTTATGTAATGTACGTACATGACAGCGCCCTCCCTTTTCCACTTATGCTTGTAGCACTGTAAATTTTAAATTATTACTGACCATGATTTTTTTTCGCTACGAGCCGTTGGCTCGATATCGAACAAAAAAGCTTCGAGCAAGACGGTACACACATTGAGTCATGTATGAATGAGCGTAAAACTATCGAGCATGAATGAGCATTAATTAATAACTCAAACATTAATTCCATCAACAACCCCAACATTGATAGTTTTGTTGAATACAACATTATTCCGGGCAAAGGTTTAAGTGTTAAAAAGGTAAATAATCCTTATTTTTTTATCCATCCGGTACCTACACCTCTACAAAATGGTTTATTACAATAACAATTCACATGTATCTATTTTTCAAGTGAATACTGTCCAAGAGTCCCAACTGCTCCCGTCTGGAGCCAGTGAGATTATGACATCCCTAATTGGGGTAAGTTGTGAGGTTGAATATACAGTAGGGAAGGAAAGGAAATGGGGAATAGGAAGGTGGTCACCAAACATGGCTAAAGCTATTTCATCCAACATTTCAATTCGGAATAGATACTGAGAGTATTTACAAATTAACTAAGTATATAGTATTTTAAATGAAATTGTAGAATAGCACAAATCAATCAAATAAAATTTACCTTAGGATTGCTAGTCAACAGCCTTGCCCCTCGGATTGTATTTTACATCAATTGTTTCAAAATCAATTTTATTTTATCTGTGAATAAAAGTTCTTTACTAAAGATTTTTTTTACTAAAGGAGTAAATACAAAATATATCGTCACAAATGTTTATAGTCACGGGGGTCTGCACAAATTAGTACTTTTATGTTTAAGATTATATTAGAACTTCTAATTCTATTAAAATTTAGAGTAATATTGTCACCTGCAACTATCAACCTGCAACTATGAGATAATTTAATTTTAAAAAGAAACAACGTGATTTTTATCCCCCTACCCAATACCTGCCCATGCTCATACCTGTCCGACAGGTATAAAATGAAAAATTGGGAGGCAGGTATGAGTACCGCCCTGAGAACCATTTATAGAATAACTAACCACCTTGCCAGAAGTCACCCCAAGTGGTTCGCTACGTTGGTTGGTTGGTGACTTAGCAGGGGTAACCGGGTTCATGGGGTGAGGTTTGTCTAGGTCTTGGCGGCGAATGCCTTTGCCAGTCTACTGGTTGGGAACCTAACCTAGACCTCTCCAGCCAGACTCTCGACCCGTCGCCGTGCAATGGGAGAGAAGGATTTCTACGTCCATCACTCCTGGACACATTGAACCCTAGTTTCCTAACCACCCCTCATAGCGTTTTCCTCCCCTGAACGTCCTCTCCTTCCTTCCCAAAAGACACTCCACATAGCATCCCCAAAGATAGGATAATTATCTTCCTCAATGCCTCCTGTGTGAAGCAAAAGAAAAAAAAAATATATATATATGTATAAATACATATAAATCTAAAATCCCATAAAATCTCCGTCTTAAAGTCTAATCTAAAGTATTAAGTGGGACCACCGAATTCATACAACATGTCAGTCTACTAATGACGGCGCAGTAACTTGAATACTCCAGTGCACAGTACACTCCATCTCTCGGAAATAATTTTAAGAGATCCGGCCATCCGCGGATCAAAGGAAATCTCAAAGAAACTCAACATCAGACTGTCTTAGCAGAAACATGCGGATTCTGCAGCTTCTCTGGAACAAGGATAATTATTATTTTCTGGAGCACTTGCGATAATAAATTCGCAACAAGAAAGAGTTTTTTCTACTTACGTCTTTGGTGAATTTGATTAATGAATTACACGCATTTCCTGATATTATTTAATATACCTGAAGAAAGTTATTGTACACAGATTGCTACTAAACCAACGAGGAAGAGTATTATCAATATCATATCTTGACGAATTTGATTTTAAAATTCACGTTTTGTAAAGTCAACATTTTTATAACATCATTTGTTAGACTTATTTACGGTATGTATCTACTGATTATATCAATAGCCGAAATTTTAAATGTCGTGAATGCCAATAAATCAAAAAATGAGTTAAATATGAATTTTTCTCAATTTTTTTTCTTTTTCGTTCTGCGTCGTGGAAATATTTCTAGAAAAATTGTTGCGCATTTTAGGATGTGCATTTTAAGAGGAACTAAATTAACTACTGTTATTAACAAAAATTACAAAAATGTCAAGTATTCTGACGGTTCCATTCAACGCTATTTAAAAAAAAAAATTATATAATAATTACAGGTCTACAAAAACAGTACATATGATTTTTTGAAAAAAAAAAAAAAAAATTTGATCTCCTAGACAATTAACATTTTGTCCTTACAGCATTTCAAATTTCCGTGATCGATATATTTTTACCTAACGCAGTAAAATTTCGTAAACGCAATAAGTTTTTGTGACAAAGCACTCTTATTAAGAGCGTTTAACCAGCCAGCGGACGAAAATCCACATTTCGTCGAAAGTTGTTCTTCCGATCGTGCAGGGCGGTTACAATGAGAAAGATTGATTATTCTCCGTACCAGCTTTTTTAAATTATAACTCAATATCGAATTTATTTCAATCCAAATTAGCTTTAATTTATACCTTCATCCAAAAATGCTGAAAGGCGTGATGATAAAACTATTAAAATAGTGAACTTTTTGTAGTTATTTTTTGATTATAAGTATTTATCATTTTTCAATAATGTCTAAATTTAATAAGAATGTTAAAAAAATCTGAAATATATTAGTTTGTAAGTGCGCAAATAAATACACAAATGGACCAATTTTCGTCAAGAAACACATGTACGTACATATTTTTTAATGATTTTATTGAAACTAAAATTGAAATTCTAATACATAACTTTGCTAGATAATGTATTGATTTATTTTACTTCATGATTACATTATTTGAAATGGGTGTGGTATAAAACAAAAACTTTTTTGAAAATTTAACAAATCTGCCAACGACCTATGGAATAACCTTATTATTCTAAAAATTAAAAAAAAATCTAAAAATTTATTACATAACTATGCTAGATAAAAGAACAATCTTTCGAAATCCATTTATAATTTTTTGTGGAAAAGAGTCAATACGTCTAAAAACTTTTTTGAAAATGACGTATTTCCGGCTTTCTCTGGTAATGCCCTCTTAAGGTGAAATGCTTATTTAAAAAAAACTTTTTAATACAAAATTCATAAATATTTAAAAATAGCGTTAAATAATTTATTTCCCGGTTCAGCAAAACTGTAGTGTCTAAACAAATTTGCATGGCTTAATTCCCCAGTAATGTCTAGTATCTAGGTCTCTACAACTAGTTTAAGAATAAAATCAAATTTGTAAGCTTTAAAATTTTGTTGGTTTCATATTATTCTTTAAGATAAAGTTTTTCTAACAGACGAAGTAGAAATAAAGAGAAGCGTGCAACAGGGTTGTATTCTTTCACCTATGCTGTTCAACTTATCATCCATCATCACTATTGGCTCTATAACCCCTGGTGGGTCTTGGCCTCCTCAAGAGTCTTCCTCCACTCATATCGGTTTAGTGCCAGCTCTCTCCAGTTTGGAAGCTCCAAGATAGATATGTCTTTGAGGACGTTGTCGCTCCATCTTAGTCTTGGCCTTCCCAGGCTCCTTCGCCCTATTGGTCTTGAGTTCAGCAGGAACTTTGGTGCTTGATGCTCGGTCATTCTCTCCACATGACCCAGCCCCCGAAGTCTTCCCAATTTTATAAATTTTGCGACGTTTATTAGCTCCTTAAACAAAGTATAGAGCTCATTGTTATAGCGTCTGCGCCAAAATCCATGTTCTAGAACCGGTCCGAAGATGCGCCTCAAATTTTTTCTTTCAAAAACGTCCAGTGCTCGCTCATTCCTCTTAGTTAGTACCCAAGTCTCAGCTGCGTACGTAAGTACTGGTCTGAAAAGTTTTTTTTCACACTAATATCTTTGTGTTTCTGGACAGCAGTCTGGACTGTCTGGTTTTGTAGGCGGAAATAACAGCGATTTGCGTTCACTATGCGCTTCTGGATCTCATCTGTGGTATTATTGTCGTTTGTTATCAGGAAGCCTAGGTATGTGAATCTTGGTACCGTTTCGAAATTTTGGTTTCCACATAAGAGAGAGTTGGGATTTGTTGGGTGCATCCTACAGCCATGTATTTAGTCTTTTGCTGGTTTACTACGAGACCCATATTTATTTACTACGAGACCCATATTTACAATTTATATTCAGAAGAAATATTCAATGAAGCTCTGCAAGAAGCTACTCAAGGACTTGTTATAAATGGGAAGATTCTGAACAACCTGCGTTATGCAGATGATGCAGTACTTCTAACAAGTAACATTGAGAATTTACAACTTTTGCTTAATCAAGTAGTGATGAGAATTTTGGGCTAGAACTGAATATAAATAAGACAAAATACATGCTCAGAAGCAAAAATAACGCATTGGATGACAATCTTTATATTGCTGGAACAAAACTAGAGAAGGTACAGAGTATTGTATACTTGGGCTGCAATGTAAATGATAGATGGGATCCTTCAGTTGAAATCAAATGCCGAATTGAGCAAGCTCGTTGAACTTTTATCCGTATGAAAAAAATGTTCTGCAGTCATGATCTCAACCTTGGATTACGAATGCGAATGGTCAGATGCTACGTGTTTTCGATATTATTTTACGGAATGGAAGCATGGACGCTTACTGAAGAACTAATTAGGCGACTTGAGGCATTCGAGATGTGGATCTACAGAAGAATACTTAAAATAAGCTGGATGGACAGGGTTACAAACGAAGATGTTATGGTTCGGATGAATAAAGAAAAGGAAGAAATTAAAACTATAAAAATCCGAAAACTTCAATATCTTGGACCTGTGATGAGACATCCAGAGAGGTATGAGATCCTGCATCTCATAATGCAGGGAAAGATTGCCGGAAGACGGGGCCCTGGAAGAAGGAGAACCTCATGGCTGAAAAGCCTGAGACAGTGGTTTGGCCAGTCTACCGTGGAGCTGTTCCGGGCCGCAGTAAGCAAAGTCCGCATAGCCAACATGATAGCCAACGTCCGTTGAACGGACAGGGCACAAGAAGAAGAAGAAGATAAAGTTTTTGAAAATTATAGAGTTAATACTCGGATTTTTCCGAAAAGTCACTTTTTAAAATAAAATTTTGGCACTCGACACTAAAGTTATTTTGCGAACTTGTTTAATCATTATATGTCCCAAATACGAATTGAAATAAATAAAAGATGTTCGTGTTAATTTGTCGAAAGAAATGACTTACCCAAAAAATAACTTCTGAAGGCATCAACCCACTGCCTCATTGTGTTTGTAAAAATAAGCGGTGTTTACCTGAAACAGAAACATTAATGTGTTAATATTTTTCGAAAGACCATCTTTTTAATAAAGACAAACATTCCCGGGTTACGAATAACACGTTAATTTGGTGAAATGAAAATAGACTTTTCTTAAATATCTCAAAATGTCAAACAGTTAGATTTTGATTGATAAAATTAAAGACGTAGGCATCACTTTTCAATCAAAGTTTTGATTTGTTAACCACATAACAGAAATTTCTAATAGGGGCTTTAAAACGTTGGGATTTATAACTAGGCTAACTAAAAATTTTAACAATATAAAGTGTATTAAACTGTTATATTTTGCCTATGTAGGAAGTCAACATGAGTACAATTCTCCCATCTGGAAACCACATTATAGTATACATGTACAAGCTGTTGAAAGAATACAAAACAAATGCTTACGTTTTCTAAATTTTAAAAGGGTATTCCAACAATAAGGAACTCCAGTGAAAAATATACTGGCTTTAAAAAATATTTTCATATAGACCAATAAACGCTGATTCTGAATATGTATAAGTATTTTGAAATAATATTAAACGCAGAGTTTTTAAAAAGTTATTAAAAAGTCATTTTTAATCGGGTCGTAAAAACACGCCGTCAAGGTGACGTCACTGTTCGACGTGTCGTGACTTCACCGTAAAGTCATTGTACGGGAACGTATGATTTGACACAAGCCATCGTATTAATTTATTCGTTTATTTACGTACTGTTTATAGAGATTTAGTTGTTGTGTTTATTGAAACATTATTTAGGCCTAAATAATGTTTAAAAAATAAAGGTATTTCTTATTAGTTTATCTCTATTATTGAAAATATAAAAAAACTACTGCACGAAAAAAAAGTATTGCTATATCTAGGGAGAATACTTTGAACAACGAAATTCAAAATGGCGGCAGTAGATCAGCTGATTGCCCGATCCTATACTAATTTTTCAGGAGTGATGACGTCACACAACTCACCATAAATACGGTGGTTTTCGGGGGGTCTTGAAAAATTAAAATTTCGACAATTATTTTAACTATTAAAACTAACTCTAAAAATAAAAAAGCAGTTATTTAAGTTAGAAAGGTTATCATTCCTTAAAAAAAAAAATTAAATTTTAAAAAATTGGACTGGAGTTCTCTATTATGTTGAACTACAACACTCTGTTAAATAATATGAATATGCTCAAATTGAGAGACAGAAGAATTTTCATTGACTTGGTATTTCTATACAAAATTCTAAATGATTTAGTTTGTAGTCCGGTATTGCTTGAATTGATGATACCATTACGTAATACTAGAAGTCAGGAATAATTTCAGTGCAGAAATTCTGGGACTAACTACCATTTTGCCCTGAATACTATGGAGGGAAACAATTATACAAAGTCAGGGGTCATCTTCAATTTATCTTTAAACAAATATAAAATATTGTTACTGAGGCAGTTTACTTATGTACAATAAACACCGTATATTTCTTTCCATTCGTATGTAAAAGCTCCGAAAAAGGGGGTTAATCAATAAATATGACAATATTTGAAAATCTCCTATTACCGCCACAATACGCGGAAATTGCCATTTTCGTGATGGAGAACTTGCCAGCTGAGGAATTGAACTCGCGACGCTCGTGTATGATCCGCATAGGGAACGTACCCATACTACGTGACCAACTTTTTGCAATTTTTAACCCCCCCCCCCCCCCCGGTGACCAAAATCCTAAGCAACCCGCCGCTCATTTGTATGGAGCGTGACATTTTGAAGACCCCCCCCCCTAAACGTGTCACGTAGTATGGGTACGTTCCCTAAGATGGA
This sequence comes from Limnephilus marmoratus, assembly GCA_917880885.1. NCBI lineage: Eukaryota > Metazoa > Arthropoda > Insecta > Trichoptera > Limnephilidae > Limnephilus > Limnephilus marmoratus. The sequence goes on along the minus strand of OU862912.1, from coordinate 27,595,173 downwards.
AACTCATAGACCGGTCAATATAAGATCGTACACGATGAATCTTTTTTTTCAATGACTATAATTTACTGATACCATTTTAAATACAAAACCGTAAAACACTCAATCAGTACTTCGTGTAAATATTTAACGACAAATATTTATCGTTATTTTTATTGTAATTAATTTATGACTTCATCGTTTGCGTAAAAATGGCACTGATAAAATATGTAAACGACAATATAAAATGGGCGCCAAAACCATTGAGTATGGCAATGCGTCGTTTACAACCAGAATAAACTTTCGTCAGATAAGATAAGGAGAACATTGGTTTACATTGGGCCCAAAAAACACGAAATACGAGTATACAAAAATCGTTCGTTCAACCGATAAACAAATATTCGTGTGCCTGAGATGTTTTACATTTTTAAGGAGCACGCGGTTTCTAAACTTGATAAGACGAAAAGTGATAATATATAATAATTGGCAGTAACGGATGCATAAAATGGAAATCGCTAAAAGGCATGTACTACCACCAACTTACTACTTACATACTCAATACTCATAGATAGTTGAAAGAAATGAAGAAATTGATTAAATAATTTAACTTATAACGATATTATTTGTCAATGCGTTAGATTCACTATTTTCATTAAAAAAGAAATAGCGGAGATGATACAATACTGACGACTGACGACTAGAGTTATTACTTTTTATTGATTGACCATCAACTTTTTATTTTTATCGATATTTTTTAATTAAATAACTTGGTTTTGTTTTCGTTTCAACATCATTTTTGCGTCTTTTATCATGAGCTTTTAATTAATCTTAAATGGTATTTTGATACATGTATTTACTTCAAATTACTTTGCCACATGTATTTATTATTGCATATCCCTTTCAAAAATGTTCAGTAAACATCTGAATGAATTATAAAAAGAAAAAAATTATTCTTCATAGAAATTACGAATCATAATTATTCATCATATCATTTATTCATCAGCCACTACAAACTCACAAATTTTGATGCCGTCTTATGCTAAATAATTTCTATTTGCGATTCAGCTTATATTGCTGTTTTTTATCCGTTGTTTTTCCATTTTTTTTCATAATATCTACTTCTATATTAGTTTTCTGAAGCCCAGTTGATTAGCGAAAATTCACGTGTGACAAAGTCATCAAACGGCTACTCGGCGCCTTTTTGTTTTTTGAAATTCTAATTTGTCCCGTCAAACGTCGATTCTAGGTGCATTTCAGCAATCTTTAAAATCTAATAAACTGAGAAGCTTAACATGATAGTTCTCCTCTTCTGCTGATCACGATTTGTTCAAAAGCTGAAATGGACTTAGAATCGGCGTTTAACGGGTACCTTTAAACTGACAAAATAAACAAAATGTCCATTTGACGATTTTATTACGATTGAAATTCTGGAAAACAACCCATCGTAAGTAATCGTATGAAATGGGAACCCAAAAGAGCTGCCTGTGTGGGTAATGTAAAAATAAGGAGTGAATATGAAAATTATTATCTTTCATGAAATTTTAAAGTTACATTGATAAAGAAAAGTGAAGCAGATATTATACACAGACATTACTTAGATATCAGTTAGTATATTGAAACAACACAATATGCAAACAAACGCATTACAAAAAGCATAATAAATTTTCATAATTACAACAGGAGATAATAGGATAATGCCCTGATCCTCCCTCACCAACATGACAGACTGCTACTGAGCTATCTCGACAACACCAAATGAAATGAAAAATACTAGAAATGTTTATCTGCTTACTATCTTCCTGGTTCTCATCATTGCCGTCACAGTCGATCGATTACGTACAGATTTCGGTAGTTTGAGGATTGTACCGACTGTACACATTGTATCTACTGTACCCAGTCTGCAAACATCACGACCGTTTTGTAATTCAGCGCCTGACATGCAAATTGTACGAATTCGCTATGCGACCTCAAAAAAATCTCATAAATTTTAATGTCCGAATGAAAAACGAACGTTAAATACATGTCTGTCATGTTGGTTCCTTTGTTTTTGCGTATTTACCTGGATGTATAAATTAACCTATCAATTATAAAGAATGTTGTATCAAGCGTTGGAGTTTTAGCAAACAAACATTACATTAATTATTAATTATTATTACAAAATTGTAACTGGGACACAATTTTTTACATTTTCTAAACCCAAATTTTTGTACGCATTGAACACATTGTATCATTAAATTTTCAGGCAACATTTCATTTTCGAGGTGAATATTCTAATGTACTTTATGATTAACTTAATAATAATAGTTTATTTTGATTCTGATGCTTGAGTTTTTATTGATTCTGTTAAACTGAAAGAAAAGATGAATTATTGAATTTAACCTTAGTAAACCTACTTGTAATTTACGTAGGTACCTCCTACATCTGTCTCGTCACAGGAATTCCAATGATACAGGAATCAAATTAAAAAATGTGCTTGCCCCTGACAAATGCATTTAATATATGCGATTAGCCTAACTTAGAACGGGTGACTAAAATCAAATACTTAGGTATTATCTTTGACAGTAATTTAAAGTGGAAAGAACATACCATCACTACAGCAAACAAACTTAGAAAATCAATATACTTCTTTAGACATACTCTCCACTTTCTTAACTTGAATCAACTGAAACAATTAACTAGGCAGGGGAGGAGCAAATGCTACGGCAATTGATCCGATTTTTAAAACTCAGAAACTAATTATAAAGATCATACATGAACTACCGATTACAAACAGTTCGGATGAAATCTTCAGGAGAATCTGTGTCTTGGACATTAGGCAACTTTATGTTTCCACAAAATAATTTAAAAAAATTATTATTATTTAAACAATCCAGTACCCACATCACTACTCATGCAAGGGAGTCTTTAAAATAATTTACCCCTACTTAGATCGAAGATAAAAACAAAAGAACAGTATACGTAGATAACTAAAAGCGAATTAATGAAATGAGATTTTGCTTTCAAGAGAAAACACGGATACCTATATATACCCGGAACAGACGGATACCTATAGATACCTATATATACACAGATATGAATATACCCGGAAGTGTAAATAATAATATCATGGTTTATAAATCACATGAGTTAGTTCCCACGTCTCACTTTTGGCCATAAATCAAGCAATAAAATTCCACAAATAAATAAGCCGATAATTTTAAAAATCACTTGTGATAATTTACGGCGTTCTGGCTCAACAAACTTGGCATAATCATATAAATATCAATAATATCTATGGCATTTTAATATTCAGCGGTGTTGTTTCAAGTATTTATTATTTCGATAATTGTAAAAACTTAGGTACTATTTACTAAAACGATTTTTTTTATGTGAATACCATACAAAAACGTAAGAGCCATAACTGCTCCCAACCGTCTAGCATCCCCTATTAGGGTAGGTTGCAAGACTGAAGCGAGTGGTGCAAGGAAATAGATGGGGAAGGCAAAGTTAGAGAAGTACCTGGCTATTAAGATTTGGTTACCAAAAACGGCCTAAGCCGAATCAAGCAACGTTTCCATTCTAAATGGTTGTCTTTCACCCATGGAAAATCTCCGAATGTATCATGTCTTCCAAGGTGAAATCTCTGAAGGCATGTTTCTGCAGAAACCAAAAAAAAACTGCACATTTCAAATTACAAATCTCTCTCCAACAAATTTTATTATACTTTTATTCTTCATACTTGAATGTTAATGATCAGATTAAATAATTAAATATAAAATTAAAATAATTGTCTTGTAAAATGTATTACAGATGGGTATCGACTTTATCCCTTGTCTGGATCCTCAAATATAATTTTTATTATTTGATAATAATTTTCTTTCATATTTCAGTTCCAATATTTTGAAAATGTTACCTCGTTCGTAGAATGCAATAATATTGTTTAATAATATTTTAGTTTAATAAACTTAGTTTATATTTTATTATTCAGTGTATTTACGATCGACGCATAATAACAAATGAACGCGTTGTAATCGCTTTCAGTAGCTTAATGGCCTCATTTACCAATAATAAACAGCGGGTAAGTGCTAAAAGTGCATTTTAATAATGTTTCAATGGGCGTAAATACACGAACATTTCAAATAATAGTTCACCGGACTTCACTCCAGCCAACCGCCTATTATAAACTGTCTCTATTCTCCTCCAAAACGCAAAATGCAAACCGCACAATGTCAATTGTTGTTGAAAATTGATGCCACATTATAATAATAATACAAATGAATATAAAGCGCAAATTTATAGATTGACCATTATGACGGTTTCTTAGAAGGTGGCAATGGCTGAATGCTGAATTGGTAAAAGCGCAGGTCCCGGTTAGACGAGAGGTTCTGGGTTCGAGTCCCAGTTGCGACAATTACCTATTACTATTTTATTTTTTATTGTAATAAAACAAATATGAGTTACGTATACATATACATTTTACAAAATATTATTTTAAAGGTTCTTTTTTGGTCATGTATACCTGTATTATCAGCAAAGAGCAGTTCTTGTGCCTGATAAGAGAGCCACGATTCTTACTTAGGTTGTAAGTTTTAATACATATTTATGTTTGGTTCAAAATATTTACTTTTTAGTGCAAGTTTTTTTTTGAAAAATTGTTTAATTTTATTTATTTGTTCTGATTGGTTAATGATAAAGCGTTATTCAGAAGGAGATTTTATTTTGGTTTTTATGGCTTGGAAAATATAATGATTTTGCATTTGAGTTGTTTTAAAATTAGGTGTAATAAATTGGTTTCCATTTCTAATTAGTTTGTAAAATTCTTGAAATTCTTTGTTAATTTTTCTTTACACATTTTTTATAATGGAAGCTTGCTTGAATATGTGATCGACATTTGGTACTGGAAACAATTTAAAAGGTGATTCTGAATAATAGAAGAGAATGTATGAGACGTTGTATGAATGTAAACGAGGCAAGGAATGTGTGCCAAGACCGGGATGTTTGGCGGTCCGTCCTCTCTGCCTACCCCTGCGGGGAAACGGCGTGATGGTTAGTTAGTTTTAGTTAGTTAGATTCTGTTGAGCTTCTTAGTTTTCATGATGATTTATGCGAAACTTTCACTGAGTTTAGATTGTTTTTGTAAGATCCTCTCAACCTATAATTCCGTAGATAAGTAAATAATGAACAAGAGCATAGTACACATTTTTTTATTATTTTAACATTTAAGATATTTCTTAACCTAAGAAATATATAAATACATTTCCTTATTCTCTTTACTAGTTCTGAAATGTGACTATTCCACTTCAGGTTTTGATCAATGATCACACCGAGATATTTAATTTTGGATGAAGAGTTTTACAGTACAAATAGGATTATGTTGTTTACAGAGTACATGATCACATTTTTCGTCGTGGATTACAATATTAACTTTATGATCAGGTATTTTATGTTAGAAAAATAAGATGATGTTGTTTTTTTATGAATGCAGTTACATTTTTTAATTTTTCGATTTATTAGATAAGAGTTAAATGGGTCTATAATTAGAAACGTACTCCGGACTACCGAATTAAATATTGGCGTGATTATTGCTTTCTTATACGTGTTCGGGAAAACTCCTATCTTAATCTCATCTGAGAGATTGGTGAAGAAATATAATTTTTGATGTTTTTTAGTATTTTTACGAAAAGGCCGTCAAATCCCGGAGCAGAACCGCCTCGCATTTTTTATGTAGTTTGTATAATTTTGGAAGGATTGGTTGGTTCAAAAAGTTCTAGTTTATTTTCTGAAATCGGAGTTTTTTCAAAAACAAACCTTTTTTAACTGAAATTTATTCAGCTAGATTCTTTCCAACGTTTGCGAAGAAATCGTTGAATGCATTTGCTCCTTTTTCAGGTTCATAGAGACAATTTATCTTTTTTAAGTTTTCTGTATTTTGCTCTCTTTCATATTTTCGTTTAGATTATTAATGTTATCTTTTTCTTCAATGATTTACTACATTGATGGGAATAACCTTCAAAATATAGTTGTTTTTATAAAAGTATGGAAATTTATTTGTTTAGCTGAAGGTGCAAAATCTGAGGAGCGTTTTTTGATTTTTTTTATTTAGTTTCAGTGGGGAAAATTTTTAAAACATCGTGTAAAAAAATATTGGGCCGAGGCCACAGCGTTTTTCGTTTTCCATCGGCCACAGAAAACAAAAATCTTGTGACCCTACCCTAATGTTTCATGTTTGCACAAACATTTGGTTCAATGTTTATTATAATAATTCGCTGGAGACCCGGCTTTTGAATAAATTCAAAGGTTTCACAGTTCTCCTCACTAGGTGTTCTGTTCTGAGGCGGCCTGTAGTTTTTTTTATACTTGTTTGCTTTCATTGTCTTCATAAACCATTTGGCCCATGGCCGGCCCTGGGTATTCCACTACACGTGTTGAATGTACCTATATTCGTTTAGTAAATTCTCACAGTTGAGAGATATATTATGTATCTACAATCAACTGCAAAACAAATTATCCTTTTGACAGATTACCAATTGAGGTATGTTGTGAGGCTGAATGTAGTGGGCAGTAGAAAAAGATGAGAAAGAGGATGGTGGGGAAGTACCTGGCTATTCAAATTAATTGTAAAAAACATAAACTTTATTTGTGCACACCGGGTTCGAACCCGCGACTTTCGGATTGCGAGTCGAGAATGTTCCCCTCGACCATGGAGGCCGTCTAATGAACAGAAAGCTATCTTAAAATATATAGGCGGTAATGATGTTTTCTACCTGTATTTAGAACAAAATATACTTAAAAGAATCATTATCACGGATCTTTTCGACACCGTATCATTGCCGGGGCCCAAATGGATGTTGCATGAAAACAAATTATTTAAGACTCATTCCCCTGCGAAAAGACGGATCTGTGAATGACCCGACGGCTTTTGTGTTTCCTCCCTCCTACTAAAATGGGTCTCTCTAAGACCAACTAAATACAAGTTCACTCCTTCCCTACATTAACATAACCCTCCTCGAGTATCATACTTGTTCCCATCAGGGCCCGTATCATTGGATTAATGTCAGTGGTTGAGTGGGCATCGGGTTTGGGTCCCACCCAGGCATTCCGTGTTCGATTCCTCGGCTGGCTAAGTCCTCCATCACGACTCGAGCAACATTTTCGGCTTACTGTAGTGGTAGTAGGAGATTTTCAAATATTTTCGGATTATTCGTAATCCGGGAATGTTTGTCTTTCTTTAAAAAAAAAATGTTAAAAATAAATAAAAATCTTTGAATTTTATTTAACAGCTGCAACCCACAGCTGAAACGCTGGTAACCAAAACCCAGGCCAGTATGTCCCACGCCTTTACGAACACCGCATTAAATCGATGCCATCCCATCCCAGTGACGTTTTACTACGAAATGAATGGTTAACGTCATTCATGGCCTTTCATTGGCGACAATAATAATTCTCAGGCCATTAATTGGGTTTGTACGGCGGAATAGCCGAGTGATTATGTACGAGTAAATGCACCGTATAATACCCGATGAGGAGTAACTTGGACCATGATAATGGTAGCCGCGTAAGCCAATCAACGTTACCCATGAGTTAATCATACCTAAATGATACATGGGTAGTGTGTCATACATTTGAGGTATCTGACATCCTCGTACCTGCTATTTAACAAATCGCCAAATAGTCTTAATCGGCAGAAAGTTGGTCCCAGATCCGCATATTAATACCATTGCTACTTTATTTAATATAAGATTAACGATAGAACTTAAATGATTCCTGGGGCATATTTTTTGAAGAATCAGTACGACTTTCCCTAATATGCGTAGTGCATGCATTGGTGTCTCTTCATGAAGCGCATCAAAAGTAATACTACTTATTTTATTTATTTTATTACTGTTTAAATTATGTTATGTTATGTATGTGTGTATATATGTAATTAGTGTAGTATGTAATAGTAATTATGTTATGTATGTATAGTATGTAATTAGTAATTATGTTATGTATGTGTGTATATATATGTATATGTGTGTATGTATATATGTGTATGTGTATGTGTATGTGCGTGGACATGTATGTATATATGCATGTGTGTATCTATTCACGTACATGAGTGCTTGCATGCACATGCACATATATTAATAAAAGAATAAGGTTATGTACATTTTTATAATCTTTTTTAAAATATTTTTATAATCTTATGCTAAATTACTCCACTTTTCCTTTCTATTGTGTACTTTCTACTTCCTATTTTTTCTACTTTCTACTTTTTATTTAAATTTTTTCCAACTTTTAGCACCATTTATATTAAATCCATATGTTTACACTTTACTTTAAACTTTAAATTTCATACATAGCGACAAAACTCCATTGGTCACCATGAAACAGGCAGCCGCCTAGTATGGTGATTCAATAATCTACTTTATGTAAATGCCACAATTATTAACATGTATTATATAAATAAATAAATAAATAAATTATAACATTTTCACAGTAATAAATATAATAGGTACTATGGCAAAAACAAAATAGTGAAATACACATTTTAAAGGTTTTCTAAGCCAATTAAGAGAGCTCTGTAGTGTCTGGTGTAGGAGTTATTTCATAAATTATATAATGAAGTGTACAATAAATAATGTATACAATAAATAAAATTTACATCAATATATCCCAACGAGTGATTCAAAAAGCTGAACAAATGACACAATGTAGCATATATTCATGTAATGATAATTGACAAAAACTAACATGCCGGGAAATTTTATGGTTTGAAAAGTTTTTATGAAAATAAACATACCGAATTACTATTTTTTATCTTGTTACTAACGCTCTTATTTATTATTTGCGTTAATTTTACCCGCATTCTTACCTATTTTCCAAAAAAACCATGATCACCTAATAATAAATAATGTTTCGGCGGGTTTTGTCTCTTGCTCCAAATATAACTACCTACATAAGAATATGTCGAACTGTATAATTTACTCCTTATACATTATTACGTAGATTCTGTGATAGAGAATTTATACTATATATATCTAGTTTAAAAGGCCAATAATATAGTTGAGAATTTCTCCGACAAGAATAAAGGGTGACAAGACAATAAAAACCTTGTAATATTACGTCTTATCTTATTTATTCGTTCTACAAATTTTCATCCTACAATATGTTCTAACCTTACTGGGGCAATGACTAAAAACTAATTTTTAGAAATTTAATTAAAATTAAATTCGATAATGTTATTATCGAGTTCTGCAAGTTTTTTGTTTAGTGTTTTAGTTACAGCTGTTTCGACTTGTAAGGTCATTTTCAAACTGTGGTGAAGCCACGTACGGACGACTTATTTATAAGATTTTAAATGTCAATTTTTAGTGTCTAAGTTGATTTATTACCGGTTAAACCAATTTGTAGAGACACTAATTGAGAGAGTGCTAATGTGGGATTCGGAGTATTTCCCTTTGGTTTGCCTTGCACTAAGTGTAAGGGTTTTCTTAATTGATTTAGAATGACGTTATTGCTATGACTCATTTAAGTGCATTATATTTCTGCAATATAATGCACTTAAATGAGTAAAACTTAAACAGCTGTAACTAAAACACTAACCAAAAAACTTGCAGAACTCGATAATAACATTATCGAATTTAATTTTAATTAAATTTCTAAAAATTAAAATGGAGTTCTACGAATTAAACACAAAAACAATTAATAAAAACTAATTGATGGATGACGTACCGATTGCCAAATGTAACATTGAAAATGCATTTTTATTCTACTATTTCATTAGATTTAAATGATCATTCTTAAAAAAATCGATTGCAGTTCAAACGCGGTAGAAGTGAAACCTTCGCCCACACAATCTCAACCAATAGGAGCCTTGAAAAGTGAGCTCATAATCAAAGCGGTCAATGCGGTAAGCCCATTTCCTTAACTCCTTTTTTACCTTTGGTTTTTATATTTAACTTTACATTTATGTCACTTTCTTTATGTTATTGTATTATAATATATATAAATATAATTATGTCAATGGCACATGTTGTGCGGTGTGTTTTGAAATAAATGTGGTAGAAATGAAATCTACTAAAGTAGACACGAGTTGGGAGGCTATGAAGAACTGCACAAAGAGGAGACCGATAGACTACGAAGCACCGCACAAAGCGGAGACCGATTTGTCTATCTCATTCTCTCGCAGGCAAAATCATATGGATGTGTGTTTGTCTCATTTTGGTGTCGCTCGCTATTTTTCCTTTCATCGAGTTTCAAATTACAACGGTTCTAAAGACGTAGTCACTTCAAAATCGTTTAAATGAAAGCGTTTTTTGTCAAGTTCATTCAAATTCTAACAATTGGTAAAGCAGAAAATCTATATGAATTTGTTTCAAATCAGCAAGTCCTCGCGAATTGTGAGCTATTATTATTTGTTACAATATTTCATTTATTCGATAAATGAACTTGGTCGATGTCCGGTGATTACTACGAGTATGTTTTAATAATAATTTCCTCTCTAATAAATAACGAAATATGTGTTGAAATCACCAATAAAGTAGAGAATTTCTGATAACACAATTTCACTTGTAAATAAACGTCACTGCTCATTTAGAAGCCATTGAAACGTATAGGCTTGTCAGAGTTATTCACCGATACTGGAAGTAACAATAATTACTAAGTGGGTAACTACCGAGTGGCAACTGGTACACGGGCTGGCTGCAAACTGTCACGGTCTATTTTCCTTATGGTGGGGTGGGAGAACAATCTTTAGTAAATACGACCTCCAGTCTCCAGTCAGGAGCTGCAAGTTGCGAAGCTGCAACCTTTACTCCCAGAACTTCCAACCTGTGGCTGAGAACCCCATGAATAAATAATTCCCCCCTGCAATACACGTAACACGTAAATATACCCTGAAAGCACCGACGTACAGTGTACGGGCCTCATTAGACCGCAATGCAAATAGCGAGAGTCGCTTTTATTTAAGCGCCAAGTTTATGGAAAGATTTTAGAGAGGAAATCTCCTATTAATAGTTAGAATTTGCTTTTCAATTCCGGCGAATTTGTTAATTGGTCTCTTAAAACGATTATTTAGCAAACCGTTTGGTTGTTAAAATTAAACAAGGAATAAACTCGGTAAAACGTCCCGAAAAGTTCAGAGCGCGAGCTTTGGGAGTATTTTGTTAACTTTTAATTTGCTTTGGTACAAGTAGGAACAACGAACAGGAAGTGATATATACATCGCTTGCTCATAATTATATTAAGTATGAAAATTCACAAAGAAAATATCGAATGATTTGGATAACAAATTATAAAATCTATTATAAAACAGACAATCTGCATAAATGAAGCAACGATGAGCTCTGGACCAGCACAGCTTTTTCTGTTGAAACGTTTTTTGGTCCCAACTGCTCCAACCGTCTCGAGTCAGTGAGTCTACGGCATTCCCAATTGGGTTATGTTATGAAGCTGAAGGTAGTGGGGAGGGCAAGGAGATTAGGAAGAGGAATGTGAGGAAATATCTGGCTATTCAGATATGGTCACCAAACCCGGTCAAATACATTTAAAGCAAATACATTTCAATTCAATGTGGTGGTGTTACACCAGGGCGGCTTTGAGAGTATCATTTACTATGGGATACAAATATGCTATATTATTTAAAATGAATTAGTTGTGAAATAACACAAAATAATCAAAGAGAATTCATTTTCAGCTAGCTGAATTGCACCATGGTTTTGGAGCTTTGAAACATTTATTCAACTTGACAAAAAAATATTTTTTTAGTTCCCTAAAAATGTTTCGAAAAACGGTGTTTCATCATAACTTTATGTAAACTGAATAATAATAATACCCTAAAAAATATTCTTGCAATAAACCTACACAATTAATTCAGGTTAACGAGAATCATTCATACTTCCACATTAATTGTTTCGAATTATTCACAATTATCAGCATTTCTAACGGAATTCCAAGAATGATCCAATAAATGTGAATTTATTCTAATACTTACGCAATCATTCCGCCAGATGATTATTATACTTGAAATCATAATTGCCAGTGAATCGTGTATCTAAAAGCTTACTTGGCAGACTAATAGCGGCGATAACAAGGGATCATAAATAATTCATTACAAAGTTGACGAAATCGGGAGCTTTTTGGACTGGAAAACTTCCGGAATGAGCTGTCATGATTCTAGTGTGTAATATACTTACAGGGGTGACGCATCTTTAATTGAAATGCGTGTGGTGCACAAGGGCGACCGAACTAAGGGGCGACTTCTTCTATTTAATTTTTATTTTTTATTTTTATATTATTTTGTTTTTCATTCAACTTATTTTTAATTTGTATTATTATACTTAACATAAAATTGGCCACTACAACACGGGCATGTGCCTAGTGTGATGGCCAAAAAATTATCCATTTACTGTAATGTATAAACTTTACTGAATAAAGAACATTAAAAAAAAACATTAAAAAAAAAAATTTAAAAGTCTTACTGGAAAATTTTTTTTTAACGCAATAGTATATGCGTGATCCATATCCATGAACTGCTTTAATTTATGGTAAAATCATAGTTTTTGATCGAATAACGTAGGTACTTATAAAACATTAGAAGATCTGAAAAATATTGGCGAGTAAGAATAAGAAGGAATCCCGCAAGGATCACATCTCGGACCTCTCTTGTTTATTTTATATATCAATGATATGAGTGAATGCTTTAAAAATTCCAAATTCCAAATTTTTGCTGATGACACTAAAATTTACAAAAAAATCACTAATATTAATGACAGCCTAGAATTGTAAGATGATATTAATAGGCTTGGAATATATTGTGCGAACAACCAACTGTTCCTTAACCTAGAAAAATGTAACACAATATCATTCACCAAAAGCATAAATCCCCTAATATTTCCGTACAAAATCAATGACGTAGAGATAAAAAGATGTTGTAAAGTGAAGGACTTAGGAATAATTATGGACTCCGGAATGTCTTTCCGAACACATATAAATTCCATCTGTGACAGGGCATACAAACTTCTAGGATTCATCATAAGAGTGACCAAACCATTCAGGTCACCACACGTAATCAAAATACTGTATGTCTCTTTTGTTCGCTCAATATAAGAATTCGGATCAGTCATATGGAATCCCCAATACAAAGTTAATATTGAAAGGTTAGAAAGAATTCAAAAAAAGATACTGAAACACCTAGACTTTAAATCCTTTCGAACATCAGAAAGCCTAAAAGACTCATTAACATTCCATAATTTATCAACCTTAGAAGATAGAAGAAATATATCCGACCAGAAATTTCTATTCAAAATTATTAACAACGTTGTTGACAACAACTATCTTCTGGAACACATTAATTTCCACTGTCCAATAAGAAACACAAGGTCAAACCAACTATTCCACATCCCACACTCAAAAACAAATTACACACAACATTCATTTCTCCGAAGGACGTGCACAAAATACAATGATATCTTTTACAACGCTGATATTTTCCATTTGTCCTCAGGCCAATTTATTAAATTCATAATAGAAAAAATCAAAACAAATTGTTAATTATGAACTCTCCACCCCTGCTGCATGTTTTCCTTCTTTTTATAATAATAATAATAATATTTGGATGATTTACATATCCCACATGCTTTAATTTGTGTATTTTTTTTTAATTTCTGTTGTACATATATATATTTTTTCTTTTTTTCTACCACTTTATGTTTTCTTTTATGTTTTAATCTATGTTTATAAATATATATATATATATTATAAATTTTAGCGGAAACTTCGCTGGTTAATGCAACCATGTAATATGTTACTCTATTATGAAAATATGTATAACTGTTTGTTTCCTTAATAAACTAAAAAAAAAAAAAAAAAAAATAGGAAAGCATACTGAGATGATTTCACTTTAAAGAAAAATCATTGACTTGTAAAAAAATGTTGATTGAAGATTTGTTTTATAATCTTAATATATGAAAATAAATGTTTCTTTGTTTGTCCCTTAAGCGTTCTTAAAGCATTCATCCGATTGTTATAAAACTTTGGTTATTTGATGGGCGCACACCCCCGAAGTTTTCTATATTTATATAATGGTGAGCGTTATGAAATTTGTATAAAAATACACTAGGTGGCACGCAGTTGCTTGAAAAATGTGTTTATTTCACATAGTTTTGTTTAGTGGCAGGGAGCGAAGGCGTTTGGGGGAGGGGAATCCGAGAGAGCCCTTCCCCCCTCTCGAATTCTAAAACCATAGGGAGGGGGGTCGCAGGAGGGTGGTGGCGGGTAAAGTGGAAGGGGAATGTGGGAGGAGGGTTACGGAGAAGAGGGAAGGCGGGGAAGGTGTAAAAGGAACACGGGAGGGGAAAGTGGTGAGGAACGAGGATGGGAACGGGGATGCATGGAAAGTAGACGCAGGGGAGGTGTGAGGTGTGGAGGGTTGTGGGCGAGTGAGGGACAGAGCTAGGGATTGCAAAGGAGATATAGTACTAATATAGTAGTAGCGATAGGGGACAACAGGGGGTATTTTTGAGAAAAAACATTCTTCACCCATAGCGGTATATGACCTGCTTACGCGTCAGAAAACCTTCAGATTTATTCGTGTACACACCAGACTGAAAAACACAAAACAATGTTTATCCAAAAGCACTTCCTCAGAATTAAACACTTTATTTCTTTAAGTGGCGTTGCAACGCATGCCGGCTCCACATAGGAGGTCCTGAGGAAAATAATTTTCCTCGGGGCCTATGTTATCTTTGCAAATGCCATGTTGAGGCCGTATGAGAGGTGGGTAGGAATCTGGGGTTCGGTAGGTGGCGACATGTGATACAAATAAGTCATCGAACAGCAAAATGACATGTACATATTTTACTCCAAATATTCTCAGGAATCGCTGGTTAAAATCCTTCTGGTACGTGCTGTTGCACTCTGTTTCGCCGTATAGTTCTTATTAGAAAATTATTTCCAAGATAGGGCGGACTTTTTATGCTAAACTCTTGTATAATCATCGTGATGAATGTTTGGGTTATTGCGCCGTGTTGCGCTCTACCTTATTTAGCCAACGTTTCGGTAAGGTCACGATAATACTTTTGTCCGTGAAATCTCAAATCCTCTCTATTTCTTAATTTTCATCTAATGCCATTTTTGAGAAAGAGTAAAACGTTACAATGGAGAAAGCAGAAAGCGGTACGCCCATACTTGTGGCGGTCCTGCATTCGTGCGGCTGCAGTGAGCGGGCGAAGGTTGAGGGGATCGCCGTGTGTAGAAGTGATCGGTGGTGTGAGGTGGTGGGAGGAAGTGAGAGGTAAGCGGAGGGAAAGAGGGGACCAGACACGCGGTCTGCCGACCTTGAACGTTTAATGGCTCTGTGGATTTATGAACTGTTGGTCTTGACGACAATATGATGCTGAGATTATTATTAAGTGACGGAAAAGTAATAAAATGGTGACGAGTGCATAATAATATGAGTATAATGTCATTAAGATTATTCACTGAAATAAACATTCTTTTAGTGAGCTTCATATTTCGTGATGATTTAGAATAATTTAGATAGTCTCAAAATAATGTTACGTGTGATTTGGGCGACCGCTTGACTCGTAGCTTTTGCTGGCAAGAAAAGTTAAAGGTAGGAAGTAGGAACGAATATATCTTACACAATGAAAATTCCAATCGAACTTATAAATTATAATAACTTTCGCGCAGAAACCAGACTCCTTAAATTTATCAGATAGAAGAGTGTTAATGGATTTGTTATTTTTGTACAAAATTATCAAATCTTTAGTCGAGAGCCCTAATTTGTTGGAACTAATTGGCATTAATATACCTGCCAGATAAACTCGAAGTAAAGATATTTTTAAATGTAACAATAACCTCAACACTAACTATGTACTCTATATGTACATTGACCGATTCCAAGAATTCACCTTGCGATTTCTTGCGAATAAACATTGCGAATTTATAGATATATTTGGTGTTGACAGTTTTGCAATTTTCAAGAGGCAACTAATCTCGATTTTATTAACTTTTATTATTTTTTTTTCTTTTCATAAAACCTTCTCTCATCTAAAACCTTACCAGTAATTTATATCGTTATTTTATTTTACTGTTCTATTTTATTATCCTACAAAAATATATACATGCAACTGTTTGTTTATACCTACTAACTAGCTCTTACACATTGCACTTTATTTTATATTATTTTAGGTCTTATTACTGATGTATTTATTTATTGCTTCTTCACAATTTATATACATATATTTTTAGCATGTAATTATTAACCCCACTAGGGTTCACCTGTATCAGGGTGATTATGATTATGTGATTATCTTCTATATAAAAATCTCGTGTCACGGTGTTTGTGTTCGCACTCCTCCGAAACGGCTTGACCAATTTTTATGATTTTTTTTACATATATTTGGTAGGAATGACAATAGGTTTTAAAGTTTATTTCATACCGCTAGGTGATTAGGGTGTCCCTATCCAGAAAAAAAAAAAATTTTTAACAATTTTTTTATTTTTTATTATTTGACATCAAAAAATACCTATAACCCAAAATTTTTACTCTCCTACCCCACACTCCCATTTTTCAATCGCGATTTTAGTATTTTCGTATGAACAAATTTAACTGTCTTTCGAATTTCAAATAGAACGAAATTATTTATGTTGTTGAATGACAGATGGCGCTACGTCCGCCTCATCGATATATCCACACATGGGCAAGGCATTCACGAGAAGCGTCGCGTCATTTTTATATTTCATTCGGCATCATGTTCTCGCGTAGGCAAACCATCGTGCTTATTTGTGTTAGCTAAAGACGGACCGACGAAAAATATCGTACACTCACTTGCTCTTCGAAATTCGTATCGATTTTCTTAATTTCATTTTCCTATTTTAGTTTTTTGCTTTTATCGGCGGTCATCTTCTACAGCGCTCTATGCTTCTTTCTGTAATAGATCCCATCCCCACACACTTACGTTATGTTTTATTTAACAACCAAAATATTCACTAGAAATAATTTATACCGCAGAACAATGTTTGTCGGGTCAGCTAGTAAATATATTTAAATTTTAAGCCATATTGTATTAGTTTTTTTAAGTACTACTCATACTATTTCATTTCTTTTAATCTCTGTTATGATGTTATATACCTTGCGATGATGATTGCATTCTTATTTATTCTGTTTATTGGTTTGGTAACACACATAATTAATATTGTGAATATAAATTTCCTTCTATTCATGTAAAAACCCACTAGGGCATAAATAAATATAAATAAATAATTATTAGGTACCTACTTCATTGATAATTTCCAGAAGTTGAGGAGCACTCTCTCAAAGAGAAATGAAATATGTATCGACAAATAAGATCATAATGGATATTTTACAATATGTATACCTTCCCAGTTATATAATTTTCTAGTGCACATGAAGCAAGTAAATATATAGTTTTAACTTAATGCAGAGAATAAAAATCAAAATCAACAACAACAAAAACCGTTTGGAATTGATATTTCCATTTTGAGAACTCTTCTCAACATGGTAAGCTCATTTATTGAATCAAGTCTGTTCCGTCGATTATTATGTTTTTGTGTTTCTTTGACAGATTTTGGAAATATTACTAACTTATTTAATAAATTTGGATAACTTATATAGCGCTGTCTTCGCAAAAAATACGCCTCAAGAACGCTGTACAAAAGAGGTAGCTAGATTGCAGCTATCAATCGCATAGCCAATTGGAATTGGAATTCTAGATCCTTGTTCAAAATTTAAAGATATTTTTTTTACTTATAAACAAACTAAAGCAATATGTTTTTGATTAAAATTAGCATGGATTTTACTTTACTATACTAGATCACAACTCGTCTTGCAACTCATGGATTATTCGAATTCTAGCCCCTTAATAAATTTAATAAAATATCTTATGAACGTATTCGTTTTATTAGCCTCTCACTTCGTACCATACAATTAATTGATAAGTTAGTATTTTTTTCATGTCATTTAGCTACATATTTATATATTTAGGTATTTCAGGATTATCGGTATTTTTGTGCAGGCGCATAAGACGTATTAGCGTGTTTTCATATATTTTTTTAAATTCTACTGCGAGTTTCTTTCGAAAACGGGACATTTTGCTAAGCAGTATTCGGGGACACCGGGATACGCTGCCTGAAAACGGGACTGTTCCGGTGAAAACGGGACGTCTGGTCACATTAAGTATACCTATTAGAAAAAAAATGTTATAAATAGGTACGTGTTTGTTGTACATCCTGGCACTAACTATTGTTGTGTACTTACATTTAAAAAATTGAAACCATATAAATGTATTAGGTACTTGTGTTGTTTATATAATCTCCCTTAGTTCTATCGTTATGTTTTAATATCCTTATGTGTTATTTTACTATTTTAATGTTGTATCGTTTTCGTACTGTTACGTTACAATGCATTTGTGTTACGATTTCGAAAAACTTGCATCTACATATAGAATTTCTAAACAGCGTATATACTAAAACATTTAAATACAATTCATTCGTAAACAAGGCCGTTAAAGTAATGAAAGTTATAAAGTTGTGAAATATCCACCTATGTAATTTATATAATTTGTAATAAATCTCGGAATGGCGTTTGACAGTGAAAAACTGAAAGTGTTAAAAAAAAAATTTGCCTCGCGATCACCGCCCTTCAATAGAAGAAATGTATATTCGTTGTACCAATTAAATTATAAAAATGCAAGGTACGTTATACAGAAACGAATACACGTTAGAATAAGCACCGCTTAAGAAAGGATAGCCTTTCTTAAAATATGTATATGAACGGGCCGCTAAAGTATGTCCACTGGACCTAGTTAAGTGAACCGACGCGAGTTGGCTCACTAACGATATCGTTTTAATTAATTCTAACAAAATAAATACGCATTTCTAAATTACTAATTTCATACACACCTACTTTATCGCATATCTGATATGATAAGCAGATCCAATTTTGAAAATAAAAAATTGAATAAACATTACGAATGAAGGAATATTTCACACTACTTACTTACGCAAAGTGTACAGTGTACATATCACCAACCGCCGAAATCAATACGTTTACGTGTGCGTCAGTACGCCGAAAGCATATTGTTAATACATCGAGAACGTCCGCAAAGGACCAAAGAGTGAACAGGTTAAAAATATTGTTTTATGAATACCACAATGCACAAAAAATCCAACTGTTTCCAGTTCTCGGAGGTCAGTGTGTCTATAGCATCTCCCTCCAATAGAGGTAGGCTGTGAGGTTAAGGAAACGGGGAAGGGAAAGGTTAGGTGTGGAAGGGGAAGATGGGAAAGTATTTACAACAATTTAACTAAATATTTGCAAAAGTAAAGTTTTTGTTAAATTTTAAATCACTAAACTGTAAAGCCTTTTTAATCTCATTTCAGCATTGAAGGTGACTTAATTGTACTGGAAAGTGATTTTAGACTTGTATTGCGGGATTGGGTTTTATGGAGTGCCGAAGACCATTATTTCCATACATCGTGGAAGTGCTGGCGAAGGAACCCACAAGAGATTTATATGAATGTACTAGTTCCAACAATGGCTAACGATATATTGTACGCCGTGGGAATTATACGATGTATTGTTAAGTCACTCTCTTTGAGTCCATTCAGCGAAAACTAATAAAACCCGTCTACACTCTACAGAACTCTACCGATAATCATCTATATTATATAGATACCTATGTACCAAATGATAATATATACACATGTTTAATATATGTATTGTTATGTTTGATCTTCTCTTTCATTGTTGACCGTTCAGTTTGGAAAATTTTCATAAAAACAGTGTTTTCCATTTATCTGGGATAACGATCGTAAATGTACTGTTGTTTTAAATTGGTTTGTGGTTAATTCTTTCCACTGAAAGGATAAACCGATAGAATTGTGTTATAGGCGTGTCCGTGGGATAGAAGCAATCTCACTTTTTTTGGAATCTGGTAATATTTTTAATTGAAAAATATGACTGCTTGAACAAATTCCTAATCAATTTTCCTCTGGCCTTATGGGGAATATGAGTCAAAATTTCTGTAAATATAAATCATATTTGAAAGCAGTCGGTGGGAGTACTTGTAGATACTTCAAAGTTCAAAGGATTTTCAGTTCAGTCATTTGTACCTACTTAGTGTGTTTTTTTTAACTCATGATAGCAGTGAATACAAGTAATGACTGGCATTAAGCCCCGTTCTGATTGGGCAAGTAATTAAGTCAGTAGCGAGTAACTCGCCACTTGACTGACTCAAATGCTCCTACTTACTACTAAATGTATGGTGTTCGGACACGTTTAGTTACTAAAATACTCGCTACTCGACTAAAATACTTGCACAATCAGAACGGGTCATTAGTGCCAATGAAAACAAAGTGCATTAACTCATGATGGCAGTGAATACTAAGTAACTAACTAACCATTACGCCGTTTCCTCGCAGGGATAGGCAGAGAAGACAGACCGCCAAACATTTCGGTCTTGGCACACACTCTTTGCCTCACTCACATTCATACATCGTCTCATACATACTCTTCTATTATTCTGACTTTTGACATGGTCCGACTCAAGTATCTGATTCACTTGATCGTGCCATGTCTTCCTCAGGCGTCCCCGACTTCTTCTACCATTCACATTTGCGCCATATATTCTTCTTACACTACTCTCTTCGTTCATAAAATTAATATTTCGCTAAAAAAATAAAATTATTTAATCATTGTACAGAAATGGCATTTGGTTGATAGTTTTGGTGCATCATATAAGTCGTACAAAACGAGATGTAACAAGTCCAGCACATTGTAATAGGCGTTGGCTTACTTATGAAGACCTCGCTTTTCTTAGATGTTGGCGAACAACTGATTTAATGTGCTGAACAGGTTTGTGTGATGAGATTTGAAAGCTATGAATAAATTTAAGATAAAGATATGTGTGAACTTCAGACTTCCTCAACGAAAGTTTGAATAGTAGTAGCAGTGGCGGCTCGAGCACTTCTTTAGTGGTGGGGATCGACATATGTTACGTACTGTACCGTAATCTTACCAACCGTAGAACGTAATATAAAATTTCGCAGAAAAAATTTTGATGGTCTAATCATGCTAGTCGGATATATAAATACAAAATAATATAAAATGTCCATAGATATATACCAATTTACAATAAGTATTATAAAAATAAAGCTTTATCTTGCAAGATTGTTATCGAACTTAATTTGAACACGAGCGATTCCCGCCCGTAACTGTGCAAACAAATGGTTCAGAGGGGATCCAAAGAATTGTCCCCGCGGGTATTTGAATTCACGTACGAGTGCGCATGCGCCGTTGCATACAATCGCGGAACAACGCAAGGAAAGTGTGGGGATAGTTCGGATTATCCCCCAAGTGCGCAGTACATTCTGCGCACTGAGAATCTGAGAAATAGACCCGCTGTTCTTATGCGCCTTATATTGTTCGCTGTACGCGCGTAGGGTCTTATTAAAATCATTCGGAATATTTTTTTAATTTTATTTCTGCAAATATTAATTACTTTTATGTTTACAGAATTCATTCATTTTGGTGAAGACAAAGCACCGACTATTATTTCCTCTAGTAGGTTTTGAGTGTAATTGGTGGGGACTGTCCCCATTGTCCCCCTGTGAAGAACCGCCACTGAGTAGTAGTACAGTGTAGATTGTAGATAGTGTAATCCGAACCCACTATAAACCTAACCTCCAGTAACCCGAACCTTCGGGTGATGGGGGTGGGGTGGTGGGAATGGGTGGAAATCATAAAACGTTAACCATTGAAGAAAAAAATTATAAAGGGACTTGCAATTGTAACGAGATGTATGAAAATAGCGAGGTAATATAACATTGGTAAACACACAGTATCCGATTTGAAAGGTTAAAAGAATACAATTCTACGAAAGTCCCCAGAAAACATCAAACCCTCAAATGCTCGGAAAATTCGGTGTTTCTTAAAGACTCTAATAATCCGAAAGTTCGTCAGTGAACAAAGTCCGTTTTGGATTATTCGGCTTACAGGGAATATAATGCTGTAGTTTATTATGCGTACGATCTGTTGGCCTGTTCGGAAAATCCGTAAAATTAACTTGTGGATTAAAGATGCTGCCAAGTTTTCAATAGCTCATATAGACATATATATAACTTACTAGTTTTCAAGAGACACAGAATAAAACGGAAGCTTTCAGATAACTTCCTCGCGGTTGGTTTCCATAATATAGGTTATTTTCATTTCCCGACATGGCTTCAGAAATTTGAAGTAGCGCTCCAAGACTGACTGGGCTGCCGCTGAATAAAACATGAAGCCAGAGACTGGACAATGTGGGGTATGAAAGTGGAAGTGAGAGGGGCTACAAAAGGCTTCAAAGGGAAAATGACCAGACGCAGAGTTTTCAGCATAAGCCTGCTGAAAGAAATTATGAAAAGCGATTCCTCTATGCAGGATGTTTGTGTTTCAACCTCAGAAAAACGACTACACTGATTTTGTGAGAAGGAAACAAGCTAAAAAAAATACTTACAACACTACTCCGTCAGAACAATTCAAAACCACTGACTTTAAAAAAAAATAATATTCGCTACAGAAAATTCATTTCAGAAAACCATGAGTTTAATCTTCGAAGTCTGAACAATCATTTCATATCTATACACGGTGTTTGTGGTTGCACTTCTCAGAAACGGCTCGACCGATTTTTATGAAATTTTTTATGTATATTTGATAGGTATGAGAATAGGTCGTAAGGTATATTTCATACCGCTAGATGATTAGGGTGTCCCTACCCAGAAAAGACAAGCGGGCTTCAAACGGGCGATGTGGATTCGATTTGTATGAAAATTAACAGATGGCGGTATGAGTTGATTTATCGTGGTTATAAAGATTGGGTAACCATCCAGTAGATGGCGTTATGTTTCTTTAGCCACAGCAACGCGTGGCCGGGTCAGCTTGTATTATATAATATAAAAAATTTTATATAGTGCTATGGATTACATTTTATGCGATTGATATATTTGGTGATTAACATTGTCCTTTCAATAATGAGCTAGAAAGCGTTTTCTATGCATTAGATAAGACGCCATATTTTTTTTGTTTTTCGTATTCTTTAATTTGTGGTTTAACCACTCGGACCCACAAGTTTGTTTTCAAGCTACCTGCCACATTACCAGGCATAGTGATGACGCATGAAGCGTACCTAACTTATTAAAAAAAAAAAATCTGGAAAAAATAGTGTTACGGCGATGCCGGATACTAAAGCTTTTAAGTTAAATCAATAAATTAATATTAGTGAGTTTTTGAAAAAGAGTTAGGCACGTAAATCATATTATTCACTCGTTTGTCAAAATATATGTGAAAAAAGAGCGTTTGCAGTATTCCACTGTGTTTTTAACTGAGCAATAAAAGAATAGAAGGTATTTTTTCCTGAATGTTTCTTAATATGACGGTGGCCCAATTGTTGATAACCTTAAAGTTGAGTAATAATTCCTAAAATTACATAAGAAACATTCCAGACAACGTTAAAATCTGCAGCCGGAAGTTAACTCCTCAGGTGGGGACGTCAAGTTTGCGGGTATGAGTTACCCCGTGAGTTACCGCAGAAGTTCAACTATTAACTTGATTTACTTAAGATTGCGGGAAATGGACCAAGTTATATTATACGCCGGATAACAACATTACAGGCAGGGGCAGACTAAGGGGACATTCCAGCAAATGGAGATTTGTAAAAACCCTTTAAAAAAAATTAAAAGCTTGACTCCTCATCCTAGATCTCCACAAAAAAATCGCGTGAAGAAACTGAAAACCGGTTTTAAGCGAAAACTTTTCGTCAACAGCTGATTATGGCCACTATTAAAATAAACAAAAGGTAGGTATATAAAGGTTTAAGCTTATACAAATTAGAATACATACAAATTACATAG
This sequence comes from Limnephilus marmoratus, assembly GCA_917880885.1. Classification (NCBI taxonomy): domain Eukaryota; kingdom Metazoa; phylum Arthropoda; class Insecta; order Trichoptera; family Limnephilidae; genus Limnephilus; species Limnephilus marmoratus. The sequence continues at coordinate 27,571,326 of OU862912.1, read as the reverse complement.
AATACATAATAACTAACCTACATCTAACCGGTTTATTCTATAGTGGAAGATGCTCTGAGTATGCCTCGCTGTGAGAATATCATACGCAATAGACACGTTTCTTGAAATGGCTTTAATAACGATTTTAACTAGATCGATATTAGCATCTCGAAAAACAATTAAGTAACTAAGTAATTAATTATTAAGTTTACTATAAAGCAGGAAATAAATGTGTTCTGAAGAATCAAATTTTTCATCAGCGAGTTCTGACACGAAGAAATTTAAAATAAAATTAATGGTCAACTCAAAAATGCTCAGTTAATAACGACGTTAATTTTCATAAAGTGCTCTGAAAATCCATTTGAAAAATAAGACAAGAAACAAGTGATAGTTAAATATTTTTTAATTATCATTTAAAAAATCGAGTGAAACCGGCAACTACAAGTTAATAACGAAATTTACTATAAATAGCCAATTTCTATTCCATGCGTGAGAAAATAAATATCTACATATGTGTGGAAGTGTAAAAGTGACTAAGTAATTTCACGTAATACCTTCTCAGCTGTGTTTATCTTGTAATTCAAAAATAAAACGCCCTCTTCCGGCTGCCAGTCCACCCCTTTTAGGTTACAGACAGAGCCAAACCACGAATTTTAAGTGATTCTAAAATTAACCGCACTCTCCTAACTCTGGGCTAACTGCTCAGGGCTTTGTGTTGAACGCCAAATATAAATAATATTAAAAGGTTTTTTGTAGCCGCTGTTTATAGGTTAACGAATAAAAAGGCCTTTAAAAATTCTCAAAATGGATAATACTTTCCGACTATGAAGCTTCGCAGAGCCTTTATATCTGACTGTAATGGCGGGCGATCCTCAGAACGACCTGCCATTTTTTATGTCAACTTCATTTAAGTCAGCATTTAAAAAACAAAGAAATAATAATTGATTTTTATGGAACCAAATTGATCGATGCTTATGTATGGAACGTAAAATAAAATGTTGTAACTATGTGTGTACATCGTATTTCATTAATAATTTTCTAATACCAAACGTTAAGATTAAATTATTTAAAAGCATAAGGGGCTATTTTATCAGTTCTGATTAACTATTGAGTATTCATCAAGCACCTTTTTTTTGGTTTTCCAAAAACAAAGCTTAACACAGGAGGCTCTGGGGGAAATAATTACCCTTTGGGCCTATGGCATCTTTGAGGATGCTTTGTGGATGCTGTATGATGAAGCAGAAAATTTAGCGCTAATTGGCAGTTTGCTCAGATATAGTGAAATACCATCCTAGATATTGTAAAAGACCATGGAACTGCACTCTTAGTAAAAGACCATCAAAATAATTATAAAATCGTGAAAGCTGAATTCAACTTGACCCTTTGCCCGTATTTTACATAAATATGCTTCCACTAAAATTGCATGTGACGTTCTATCCATTTTGCTTACATATACAATATATAAGTTAATTTCTTAATTTCTTAATTAATTAATAATAACTGCCCTGCGAAAGTACGCTGGAAATTAAATTATTGTAGATAATACAATTTTTTTAGACAGTTATGTATTAATATTACACCTCCAAGATATAAAAACAAATCAGCTGGTTTTTAAAGCCAATTACAAAAGCATACATTTTTTAGCAAGATTATCCAAGAAATCATTTTCTCGTGTTTTCAAAGTGGGAGAATAATTTACGATAAGTGTGGAAATGAGATAATAAGTATTTGTAAATGCACCCAATTTTCTAACATGAAATCTATAAATAGCTTATTCTACCTATTAGGTAAAAAAAATAAAAATAGTACCGCACTAATTTAGAGAAAAATATATCACTTACCTGCTACGAAAACGAGGTTTAATAGTCTCAATCCATGACTGATTTCTTATTTAAGCAAATAAAGTAATAGATGTTTACCTGAAACAAAAACAAACAGTCATTAAAATCTACATCGTACTAGTTAGTCCTCAAAAAGTGTGATTGTAATTTTATCTTAGTTGAAAATTTCCTCTAAAACCATTAGATTTGTAAGTTGGTACGTAAATACCTACTACGTTATTAATCGTATATTTTCGGTAGCGTTTTCATTTCAAATAATGAATTATACAATTTCTCCAAAGAAACTTCACTTGATTTCAGGCAGGTAGGTAACATAATGTTTAAAAAATGCCAATATGAAAATCCAAATAAATACGAGGATTTCACATTTGAAAAAAGGAACTTTACAGAAACATTAAAACGGCCATCATCTTGAAACGAAAACGGAAAGTACAAACAAATTTACAGGCACGAAATGCAAAACAGTACTTCGCTACGCTCAGCAAATTATTATTTAATATATTATATTCGCTGGCTTTAACCTCAAAAAAAAACATTTTATATTTAGAAATAACAAAAATTGGTACAATTCGTATTGATTAAAAATTGAAAGTTTTATTTTAAGCAGAGTTGATAAAAATCATGATTTTAAAAAATCATAAAAACCGGTTTTATTTCATTTAAATAAGATTTCTTTGATTTAAATAAGATTTTTTTTAATTTTTTTAATATTTCGTCTATTTTAACTCCGAAGTCGGTCTATGTAAAAAAATACAATGTTGTTGTTCATTTTAGTTATTAATTTACAAATTTCAAAATCAATGTACCAGTCTTTCCAAAATGATTTTTTTTTATTTATTTAACATTTTACAGTACACAAACATTTTTTAACATTATAACATTAAAAATTTAACCCAACATAAAAAAGAGCACAAAAGGTATGGATTTGTCTTTTAAAGAATTTCTTCCTACCCACCTTGCTTTTTCAATAAAAAATCAACAACTAAGAAAATTTAAAAAAAAACTTAAAAGCAAAAATATTAATAATGAAATTAAGCCATTTGGGTATCATTTTTATATTGGTTTTGTGATTTGTCCAAATTTAATCTTTTCAAAAGGAAGATTAATTTGCCCGCCTTCCCAATGAGAAGTTCTCATTGCCTAATCTATTTCTTATTGTACTGTGCACCATATTGAATGCCGAAAACATTCATTTCGATCCCAGAAAAAGAAGCAACTGCACTTTAGCAGTTTCGTTTCGTTTCAAGATTATTATCAATTCTTCTTCAGTTACACATTTTTTCATATTATATATATTTCTAACCACCAATCGGTGGGTGAACTTTTCTATATGACTTGTTTATAAACCAATAAATACTCCAGAAGAAGGCTCAACTTTGGCGTACAAACGAATAATACTATTCATTAAACGAACACGGCACACCCGTGCAATGCCATAATGTGTAAACAGTAGCCATAGTTTATGCCGGGGGAAGTCCCTTGGCACTTTAGGCGGGTGATTTGGTTGCAGTAAAAAAGTAGTGATTTAAATCATAATTTTTTTTTAACACATCACTTTATATTAATCGCGATTTAAATCAAGTGATTTAAATCATCTCAACCCTGATTTTAAGTATTAAATTAAAAAAAACACTCTTCTAGATACACCACTTTATTTGAATTAATAAATGACAGCCAATCAGGTTTCGCTTATCTCAAGCTTTATCCAAGATTTATTTTTTAGTTCAATTAAAGTGGTGTATCACAAAATGTGTTTTTCCAATTACTAAACAAAATACTCGAGAGAAGAACTTAAATTACCGATTCAAATACATACCGAACATTCTGTCCAAACGGTTATACAGAAATGGCGGTGGTTTCCATTGTTATTATTCACCTTATATGATAAGTAAAGACCGTATTATATGCAACAAAAACAGCCCAAAATATGCATGTAAATATGCAATAAAAATAGCTGAAATATGCACGAAAATCCATAAAAAGGGCCTAAATATGCAACATGAAATAATACAGGAAGTCATATTTTTAAATATTTTTTTATTTTAGTTAGCTATTAGTTCTCACGGATAACAATCGTATTTTAGAAAATATCAATTACAAAATGTATTTAACGAGAAATTTACAATTTTTCTTTAAAAACGAATATGACTAAGTACTGTTCTACATGTTCTGTAGACAAATTGTGTCTACGATCTCTTAATATATTTTTGTAAGGGGAAAAGGAGCGTTCTACATCTACTGATGTGACTGGACAGAATTTAAATTTGGGTGTGATATTTGAACTTACATATTGTGCCATGCAAAATTTCACCTGCCCCGTTGATGAAGCTATCAATTTGGCACAAGGGTTCAAACCCTGGGTTATTGTTCAGTAAATTTTCAAAATTTTCTTTGAGTTTACTCGAGAATGGCTTTGGCAACGAGGAATCCATAAGGCAAATTTTCTTCAAAACCTGAGTAGATTCATTCAACGCCAATCCATGAGTTTCAAACGTTTTCACTAGCCGCGGAGCGATCAGTTCACTAGCCGCGCACTTAGATATCTGACGTTTATAGTGTCACTATGTGAACGATGAACGAGATCGAACGTAAATATGCAAGATCTCAAATTTTTTGCTAAAATATGCAAGTACCACTGAAAAGGGTCTAAATATGCAAATGCATATGCAAATATGCATTTGCATATAATCCTGTCTTTAATGATAAGTAATAAATATTTGTTCTATCTTGGCTGCCACTTTTTTATAACCGTTTTGGATACAATGTTTTATTGGTATGCCAAGTCCACTCTTAGGGTATTTTATATTTAGTCGTTGGTTTTTTCACTGTCGCACATTTTTAATTTAATTTCATAATGCCGAACCACTTTAAAAAAAAATTACTTATCTAAACATATATATTTTTTTACGTCAATCGGCGTAGCGTGCATATTCAGTATAAAAAATATCGTCAGTGGAACTGGGTAATTCTTTGCTAAGGGCACCTTCTTACTTAGATAAATTGGCATTGATAAATTTACTTACTTAGATAAATTGGCATACTGAATTGCAAATTAATTATGAATCAAACGATGTCGTCCATTTATCTTATCTTAAAAGTACACAGAAAAAAAACATTTACGCATAAAATATTTATTAAATTGTTAAATTAATTATCACCGTAAGTTTACATAATCTAGAGAAAAATACTACATTTTATCGCATTCTGCCAGATATATCTACAAAATAATATTATGTAGATCTACCTTGAATAAGCTTTAAGCTAATGCCTACCATTCATTTCGAAAGTTAGCTTTGTGGACTTCAAACTCCAAAAAATATAGCAAGGTCATTGAAATACAACGGTCGTAGGTTATCTCAAATAAAATGAATGGTGTATTAAGTATCACCTTATCTCTTTCTACAATATTCCAGATATTATAAGAATCTGTTCGAGGGGCGCGTTTGATAGTAGACGCAACCAGGAAGTCCGTACCGTCTGAAAAGTGATAGCCTGGTAAAGTCCAGACATTTATAAATGCCTCGGAAAAAGGAAAATTGTAAAACTCCTCAACTTTGGACGAAAGGAAAAATGGGCCTGCCATTTCAATGAATAAAATAACTTGGTTGGCTGCGAAACAGCCAGTGTCGTGGGTACTTTTATTGATATATCATTTAATTATTCGAAAGTGATAAAATATTGCAAAGATAATATGCAAGTCAGGCTGCGAACAGAAAATTGCATTTTATGTATCCAATATTATTGCAATATAATTTCTTTTCTTATTCAAAAAATACGAAAAATATCGAAAAAGCAATATTTCTAGTTTTGTTTTTGACGAGTATTTTGAAGTTATGAATATTTAAGGCAAAATTGCTTATGATGGAAATATCAGAAAAAAACGAAATAATGTTGTATTTATAAAAAAAAAACAAACGCTTTATATGTAACCACGAATGTTTATTATTTTATACATCGACCGGTTTCGCTTCGACCAAGCTACATCAGATTATTATTCATATACCGATGTAGCTTGAACGATGCGAAACCGGTCGATAAAATAATAAATATACGTGGTTAATTTCAAAATGTTTTTTTTTTTATAAATATAATGTTTTATCACAAAGTTATTGCTTCTGATGAAGAAATTGTATTCGTTGATTTAGATATTCCGTACAGAATGCACAGTGCAAATTTCATGACGGTGTAGTTCACCGTTAGATGATTTTTGATGATACAGATTTAACGAATATATATTTTGTGAATGCATGCCTAATAAGTTAGCTAAGTAAGTATAAGCAGGTACCTTTTATTCATTCAAATATCTATTAATGTTTGAAAACTGTTTTTGTCCAAGTACGAGTTTTGTCAAAAAAAATTTATAATTCTTCAAATTTTAATGTTTTGAAATTTTGAAAATTCTATTCAAGTTCTGCGATTATTTCTGCATTTTATTAGCTAACTGGCTCACATTGAAATAATAACAGAACTTGAATATAACTTACACCGAGCTGAAAATTAACTCCAAAATTTTTTAAAATATTTTTAAATAACTGGTCCTAAGTTATTCAAACCGTCACATTATGTTTTATTATTTTTCGAATTCAAAAAACTTGTATTTTTTTATTTAATTTATAACACTCAGTTTAGTCGTGAAATGCGTGAATTAGTAAATCAAGTATATATCACAAAACATAAAGAGCTTCATTATAACAAACATACATAAATAAGCACGAAAACAATATTGTGTTTTATTATCATATTGCTTAGTCCAGTTATCACAGCATCCATTTGCTACGAGCCGCCGCGCTGGGCTAGTAACATACGGCCACACAAGTTGCGAGATCATATCAATTATTAAGATTTATTTCTATGATTTATAATCTCCTGGTAGCAGTTTCCCTCGTAAATAATATTTAATTCACAGTAAAATGCAAATTGACAATGCAAGATTGCCTTAATTACACACTTAAAAAACAAAATGGAAAATGTGAAAAAAAAATATTTTGTGTAAATTTAGAATGAATCAACAGAATTGGATTTTGTTAATGTAAATGAATAGCAATAACTGGGGCTCCAAGTTGCAATACTTCAATTTATTGTCATTTTTACTAACCACATCATTACATATGGTTTATGGCCATGGTAACGCGCATCAAAAGATAGAGACGTATTAAAGGATATTAATTACTAAATCAATAACAGAGCGATCATATCTTTAATTCTGATTTCAGGTGTTGCCCGTTCGAAATAGAGCAAGCACTCATGTAATTAATTTTTTTAATAAGAAGAAAATAACATTTCCATATTTAGTTTAAAAAAAAACTTTCATAATGGTGAATTAGGGTATTTTTCTTCTCTGATATACCAAAATGGTGTTATATTTATGTAATGAAATCAGAATTGCCAAGTTCTATCGAATGTTACCTTTATTTTTCTCCCCCTCCCCGATATTTTCATCATCCCCCACAAGTGGGCTTGACATAATTTTACAGGCTTTGAAATAAAACAGCATCAACAATTTTATCAGCGCTTTATAGATGTTATTAGAGGATTTAGGCTGTGAAGGGATCGCAATAAAGGCGATCGCCTCGCTTACGTTACTACTATCCAAGTGTTCAATGTCCATTGTCCATGTCCAAGCATTTCTCCAGAATTGCGAGTCGAGTCGTGAACGTCCATCGGGCGACCATAGCAAAATATGGCCATTAAATGCCAAAGACACCGGTTGTATTAAAGCGCTCGTTACGACCTATTAAATCATAAATGCAAATGTTGTGGAACGGATTCAGGCGGCTAAATTGCATAACAGATGCCGGCTGAGCCATTAGATATATTAGTTTCGTCCAGAAGGTTCGCACAACGCACGGGTTCTGTGACAAAACAGAATTTTGAGGAAATTTTTTTTCAATGAGTACCTAACCAGTGGCGATGTTTGATTTCGATTTTAAAGTTAGTTTTTTTTTACATGAATACCGCACAAGAGTCCCAACTGCTCCCGTCTAGAGCCAGTGGGACTATGGAATCCCCCATTGGGGCATGTTGTGAGGCTGACGGTAGTGGGGAGGGGAAGGAGATAGGGAAGAGGAAGGTGAGAAAGTACCTGCCTATTCAGATCTGGTCACCAAACACGGCTAAAGCCATTTCAAGCAACGTTTCAATTCTGAATGGTGGTCTCACACCAGGGCGATACTGAAAGTATCTTCCACTCTGAAGAGTGGACCGTTTGTGCAGAGAATTCCTAAAAAGGTAGGAAAATAAATTAATCTTATGTTATACACACTTTAAACAGCGCGCCATTGAAATTCAGTGGTAAAAAGTCTCACCGTTAATTTTGCCTTAGAGCGAGTCCGAAATGTACAGCGTAAGTGAATTTATTAATTTAAGGGACTTTTGAATTTCTATCTAACTAACCATCACGCCGTTTGCCCGCTAGGGTAAGCGGAGAGGATGGACCGCCATACAACTCGGTCTCGGCACACACTCTACGCCTCATTCACATTGGTAGATCGTCTCGCACATACTCTTCTATTATTCTGACTCTTGACATAGCCCGACTCAAGTATCTGATTCACTTGGTCGTGCCATGTCTTCCTCGGGCGTCTCCGACTTCTTCTCCCTTTCATATTTGCGTCATATATTCTTCTTACACTCTTTTCACGTTCATTCGCTCTACATACCCAAACCATCTGAGGGTCCCTTTCTTAATCTTTCTCATTTGTCTTGCATTCGTTGCGGATCTCCACATTTCTCACACGGTCACTTTTTTACCATACATCCGCCTCAGAGATCTCATTTCAACCGCATTCAGTCACCTCTCTTCTTCTTCTGCCAGTTCCATGCCTCACTGCCATACATCAGGGTAGGTACCAGAACTCCATTGTGGACTGCTAGCTTCGCTTCTTTTGATAGTTTTTTTAATAGCGCTAACATTGGAGTTACCTGCATTTACTCTTCTTTACTCTTATTTACTCTTCTGCAATAGCTCTCTCGTAAACATACTATCCAGATACACAAACTGATTCACCTGCTCCAAGTATTCATTATTCACAACTATATTGCACACTGTTTTCGTACTCTCTCTTTCAAACACCACGACTTTAGACTTACTATTCACCATTAACTCATTCTTCATACACCTACTTCATACATCCTAGACTTGAGATACTGTACATCTTGCATACTATTAGAAAATTGCAGCAGGCAACACTTTCAGATTATTCAATTTCACGCCCAATCCCACCCTTTCAATTCTTACTTACAATTATTTATGTATAGATTGAATAACAACGTTCTGTTCTATTAAATAGTTTATACAAACATACTAGTGGCGCTTCAGCGGTAAAACGTGCTTGCGTGCCACCCGTCATTCCGAATTTCTACCAATTTATAAAAGTTTCCTTTGAACACTTTCAGCCTTGCCTTAGTAACGTTCCAAAAAATAAAATGTACAGTTTTTACACAGCGTGTAACAAAAACACCGTTTAACGGTCGTGAAGTGTTTTTTTATAAGGCTGATGTTTTTCCGAACTGAAATAATAAAGCTATAAATAGGTAACACAAATATGTTCAGGGTATAACAGAACAATGAAAAATTAATATGATTAAATAATATGGTAGGTTAGCTTAGGTTAGTGTAGTTTGAGTTAGGCTAGGTGTAGATTTTTTTTTTCGTTTATCTTCACTTTTCTTCAATGGGTTCTCACACTGTTCCGTTGTATCATGGAGTCGCGTCGCACCTCGCACCCCTACCGGAGTCTAGACGATGCTATTCGGCAGTAATAATGGTTGCACCGTCTGTCTTTGTTTATTCTTCCAAAAGACAGTAAAGACACTGGAAATTATGTAAAATTGTCTCTGCATGACATTTGGTGCGCCGCCCATCGCGAGATCAAACACTCACTTGAGAATAATGCTTCGTGTAAAATTATCTGGCATTTTAAGTGCGAATTTGATTAAATTCAATGGTGTTTAAATTATTTCAATATTTGTATTTTTGATATAATTCATGGTGGAATTCCATCATAATATATTAAAATAAAACAAATATAAAACTTATTTCCACTTTAATTTATTGACCGTAACCGGTTTCAGCCTGTTAAGGTCATCTTCAGACTGGTACAAATTATTCATAACTATTATAAGATTATTCCAACTCCAATGTAAATAAACCTGGGGCCCTTAAAAATTCAGTAATAAAAAAAAATCCGTATCATCATAAATATAATAACGATTTGACAACAATAAAAATTAGGTCATTAATAATGCATACTACTTGTAAGGTTTTTCGCAAACAATATTAGAGTAAGGCTACAAGCCCGAGGTAATTAGGCTGAATAAAACAAAATAAAAAAATGCCAAAAATATATTATTGAAGCTCTTCAAAAATAATGAATCCTCTACTAGATCGTGTATGCATAACACTAGATCGAATAAAAATGATATAAAAAATATTCCAAGTTATAAAACCACATTTGGACAAAGAAACTATACATACTTTGCAACAAAACTCCATAACATCCTTCCCCAAGACATAAAACTAATAAAAAATTCAATTGAATACAAATCAAGAATAAAAATATGGCTTAAAGAGATCAATGAGAAAACCCTAGCGAAGACGCTAAAAACGAAATAGAAGACAAATGAACTATATTTAAATAACATTAGTCCGCCTCGGCACAGGACCCCCTTGTGAGGAGGACTAAGAAATACAATACTTTATACTTAATTTCACCATTACATTTTGTATGTAATTTTTTTTTATATAGTCGCTAAAATAAAAAATTTATTAAAAATTTAAAAAATTAGAAATTAGACAGCCAAAGACCACTTAGTAACAATTGTGAGAAAAGCCAAATATTCGAATAAAATTCCATGTTTACCACCCCTCTCCCCCTCCCCTATATTTATGTATATATAAAATTCTCGTGTCACGGTGTTTGTTACCATACTCCTCCGAAACGGCTGGATTAATTTTGATGAAATTTTGTGTGCTTATCTGGTAGGTCTGAGAATCGACCAACATCTATTTTTCATACTCCTAAAAGAAAAGGGTATTCCACTCCGAAGAAAATTATTTTCCCCATACATTTTGTATGGAACGAATTCTCCTATTTTGAAAAAACTGCAGCCTTATTGTAAGGGGTATGAAAAATGCTGGAGGGAGGGGTGGAGAGGGGAGAAAGGAACTCAGGAAGGGGGGGTTAGCGGGACGGGGGAAGGGGAGAAGTGGAGTGGGGAGAGTGAGAGGGGACGCGAGAGGGGAAAGGATACGCAGGGAGAAAGAATTTCGATCAAGGTATGGTATACGCAGGGAGAAACAATTTAGATCAATTCAGCTAATAAGTTGACAACAGTTTTTGATTCTGAGGCGGTACGAAGTTCGCCGGATCAGCTAGTTTATGTATATAAACCGTGAGTTACGAACAATTTGTACCAATCTGAAGATTATAATAGGCTGAAACCGGTGACGGTCAATGAATTAAAGTGGAAATAAGTTTTATATTTGTTTTATTATAATATTTTAAATTATTTCACTTTACCCAGTTTTGGTTTCATAGGTATTATTATTTATTGTGAACTACCTGTACTATCTTTAACCTGTATAGGAATATATTAGACCTGTGTATATTTTCACTAAACTACGAATTGGTTATAAACATATTTAATTTTAGGTAGATACTTCATAAATTATTTTTTATAGACTTTATAATGTTATGTAAAAAAAAATCAGAAATGATGCAACATTAAATTTCAGGTATTAAGATCCATCGGCGGCTTTTTCCTTTTCCATAACTCGTGTTACGGCAGTGAAAACACTGATTTAATCAGTGTGAAAATACTGATTTAATAATAATAAATTATTATGCAGGATTAATAAATCAGTTTCTTCTAAATTAGACTGAACGATTCCCAGATTTCTAGAAAACGAGATTTACACACTGTGTTAAAGGTTATATAAATCCATCGCAAAAGGAAGAAAGCAAACATAATTAAAAACTGTGAAAGGGTCGAATGGCAAATTCATTAATAACAGATATTTTCATGAGTAAGAAACTAGCTTTCCGACTACTCTCAACAATCTTCAGCCAGTGAGAGTATGAAATCCCTAATTGGGGTTATGTTGTAAGGCTGAAAGTAGTGAGGTAGGGTAGAGGAAGATGGGGAAATACGTGGCTATTAAAATCTGATCACCAAACACCACTAAAGCCATTTCAAGCAATAGTTCAATTCTGAATTGTGGTCTTTCACCTAGGGCGATATTGATTATCTATTGTGAAACTATGCAAATTAATTAAATAAAATTTACATGTGCCCGCCGGGATTTGAACCCATGACCTCTTGATTGCTAGAGATTGCTTGAGAGACTTAACCCTCAACCACGGAGGTCTTAACCATCATACTCGGAAAGAGATTAAATTTTTAGGGATGTCCTCTGCAGGTTGCCGACCGCAATATACACAACTGGAGGACAAGTGCTCGAAACAAAACACAAACAAACTTTTCAACAGCCTGATAACCAGATTGTAGGTAGGTACTTGTCAGGCGGGAAGACCCGCGGATGAAAAGCCAGGAGAGGCGAATGGATGACATCAGAGATCAAGGGACTCAGCCTGACAGCTGTGCCGAATTTTTATTAAAATATGACACAAGTTAATCATCACGGTAATCACTGTAATCGCGTAATAAATTTGCTAGAGCGTTCAGTGTTACCATGTAAAGTAGTTCCAGAGAGATGTCGATCATCCTCTTACTTCTCACAAGTAACACGAAACAGACAAAAGTTACTAGAACGATGTTCGATAACGTATTACGTGTACGTTACGTACGACCTCTCTCAGGGACTTCTGAAAACAAAAAGTTATCATGTTTGCTTGGCCGTTTTGTCGTTAAGATTTCACTTTATTTTTTGCGGTGAGAGTGCTTAATGTGGGAAGTATCAGTATTCCTTAAATAAGCCTTTGATTGAGATGCTTGATTTTCCAAAATCATGGTAATTAATAATCTTGGAGGAAATATTTATGTATACTTTTCCTCGAAGTTAAAAATTATATTTGTATTATACGTAAAGTAGCAAGTGTCTGATCAAATTGTCTGTCTTAAATGTGAGATCGTTGATATTATATCAGGGGAAGAAATAAAGAAATCCAGATCAAATATATATTTGAACTGAATGCTTCAGAGGATTTTGTTAACATTATAAACATCTTAAACCCGACCAGTCGTATAATACAATACCCGTGTATTCAAACTTTCTTGCATCCCTTTCTCACCCTTCCAAACTCACATAAACTACACTTAATAACATTACCACTGAAATTGTCCAAAGTTTTAATATATACCAGGCACAACATTTTGATCGACTTCAATTTTGAAGTATCCTGCCTAACCATTTTGATACATCTACCTGACCAGTATTCGATAGAATACGAAGACTCCTCAATCTACGATTACCTTTCATTGTGTTATTTTACCTATTGTCTTTCTTCAATATCAGAGCCAAAAACTTAAAAGTATTATTGCAAAATATCAGAATAATACCCATTGCTTTGCAGATAATTGGAGCAGGACGATTAGGCTTGAGAACTGGAGAAAAATAACTGGGGAGAAGAGACAGTGGAACTTCTATAGCGAATTAAAAAAAAATAGTACGATTTTACTTTTCTTAAAGAAATACAAACATTCTCGGGTTACGAATCTGACAAACGAAAACTGTTTCTTGGTCGTGATGGAGGACTTAACAAACCGAAGAATTGAACTCAAGACGCCTGGGCAAGATGCCATGCCAACTCAGCCACTGAACTATGAAAATTATGATGTCAAAAAAGAGTTAATATTTAATTATACGTGGTGTTGGGAAACTCGTAGATAAGCGGAAAACTGGTGAAACTACGTCAGCTTTTCGATTTTATTATTTCATTGTACTCTTTTCAATTTTTTTCGGCTAATAAAGAGTTGAAAACGAAACGACAAAATCACTTACACGGAAACATAACACGTTTAGTTGGTGCTTACAGCATTTTCAAAGATTGCATTTAAGTGTTCGCGGCGGTTACTACATTTTATTTGTTTGCTTTCTAATAACACTTGTCGTTTACTACAATTTGTCTGTACCCATTCCCATGCGTGTTAGAAGAATTAGCACAAGGTTCTGTTTTCTTCCTCTTGATTACTTACTGTGTTCGAAAGATTAGAAAATTTCGTATGTTTTGTTTTTATCTCATTATAATGAGTACATATTTGTCTTCTGTGGTATAATAATTTGTACTGTTAACATTAAATTTTAAAAGATTTTCAATTACATTCACATCGTTTTCATTTCAAACACATTTTTTTGTATGTCGTAAGTCGTAATCCAAACGAATACGGCTTAAAAAATAACAACACACATTTACAGCTATTAAACTTTATGCAGCTGAAAATAATGTTGATTTTCAGTATTCATCCGTGTTTACAACATTTTTGGCGTACAAAAAAAATGTCAACTGCTGTAAGCGCCAAAAACAAGCCTTCTTCACTGATAAAAGATTTAAATATTACCATTTGATAGATCATTTTTTTTTCAGTTAAGCATTTTAAAAATGGCATTTCCGTAAGCACTGGTTTAAAAGTTACGATTTTTTTTCTAAAATCTGACAAGTTTTTTGGCTCTGGTAAGCAATTTAGTTTTTGGCTGTTACAAGAAAGCAATAATGTTACAGCAGTATTGCTTTCTTGCGACGATATGATGTAGTTTCAGGTGTTATTCCGCTTGTGCCACCCCTTTCTGGATACAGCGTATTATCTGTATTATTGTACCACATGATCCATTTACTATAAAACCGCGGTAAATAGTAAGATATTAGGTATTATATTATATGTATACAGTAAAGGTATTATCTTTTATAGATATTAACTTGTATATGTATCTGACATAACTTAGTATTTTAAAATGTTGGATTAACATATTTATTGCTTACGATTTAAACGGAGTGTGAGCAATGATAAAAGGAGGTTAAATAACTTGACTGCACCTGAAAACCTCCCTTATTCATTCAATTTCACGCCACCTCGCCGGAAGGGAGTTGCCTAATAAGGGGTGTTACACCTGTCAGAACCCTTCACATTGACAAAAGGGCGCTGAACATTTTGGAAAAGGTTCACATAAAGCAAATTATCAACAATTCGGAAGGATACCTATTTTAAGCAACGTTGAAGAATACGACCGATCTTAAGAAATTCAACGGGAAAAAAGAGAGAGAGTAATGTGAAAGATATTTAAGCTGTATTGAAGGATAAAAATAGAACAGACTCGGTCGACGATATTGACCTTTCAACCACACCAAAATAGCTATTAATATTATTAACTTAAGAGGATCCACTAGTCCTGGAGAAATTCGACCTCGGAATTCACGCTTATTTTTGGGAGGGATTTAAAAATACTTGAGAAAAAGAAGGTTGGAGAAGGTATTTGAGAGTTGGTTTTCATATGTTGATTTCGTAAAGGCCTGTAAAAAACATTAACTCCTTTTTTATGCATGGTTCATTATAATAACAAGGAAATTTAAAATCGATTGCACGGAACCAAGCGATGTGCAGTGTGCACTGTGCAGTCTAGATATGTCCACACACCCCCGAATCTGGGATCTGGGAGGCGACTAAGTGCGACTAAACGATGCGCTATCGGCCCTTCTACAGATGGTATAAGGATGAAATTCGCAGTTGGTTAACGCCTCTTTTAATTCACTGGAAAAAATATCTCCAAAATTCATCTTTTATTTTATTTTGCGAAATTCAGGCACAAATATTAAAATGTTTTCCGATTATTTTGAAAATAACTTAATTTGCCATATTATATACTGAAACTTTATCCAAAAATGGACTCATTAGTAGAAGATTTTGGCACTTGAAAGTATTTTTAATAGGCCTGATGCTTTGTTTTTTCCAGACTCACAAATGGACTTATTAAATATTAAAATAATACTCGATTATTTCCAAGGCCAAGATATGTTCTAATCGCAGTATTTAAGGGCCTTTACGCATTTCGCATTTTTCACATTTCGTCGAAAGATGTACTTACGATCGCACAGGGCGGTTCCAACGAGAAAGATTAATTATTCTCCGTACCAGCTTTTTAAAATTATAACTCAATATCGATTTTATTTCATTCCAAATTTGCTTTAATTTATACCTACATCCAAAATGCCGAAAGACGTGATGATAAAACTATTAAAATTAGGTACTTTTTGTAATTAATTTTTTATCATAAGTATTTATAATTTTTCAATAATGTCTAAGCCAAATAAATGTGCAAAAAAATCTGAAATATATTTATTTGTAAGATCGTGAATAGATAGACAAAATAGAGAAATTTTCGTCATCAATAAGTGTTCGGATATTTTGTTGAATGATTTTATTTGAACTAAAATTAAAATTTTGAAACATGCGTTTACTAGATAACGTATTGATTTACAATGATGCAAGATTATATGATATAAAATATGTCTTTAAAAATAAGATTTTACGATTGAAAATTTAACAAATCTGCCAACGACCTATGGTTATAACCTTACTAAAAATCAACATATTTAAAAAAATTTAAAACATGCGTTTACTGGATAATAGAACAATCTTTCGAAATCAATTTATATTTTTTGTGGAAAAGAGTCAATACGTCTAAAATTTGATTTAAAAATGACATATTTCCGGTTTTCTCTGGTTATACCCTCTTAATTGAAGCATCTATAATATTTCTAAGCGATCAAATTTTCCAACCAAAAACAAATGATTTTGTATGATTTTGCATTATTTCGCTTGGATTCATCTCAAAAAGAAAAGATAATATGGAAAAATATGGAAACTTATTTTTATTGATTTATTATTAAAAATACGACAAATATATAAGTTTCTTGTCAGGAAGTTGTAAAAGAAGTGATGTGTGTACTATATATGTTTGTAACTCACACCGTAGCTTTATGAACGGAGGTATTGAATGAAGAATCGAATTATCATTGATTGGTTTATTGAATACACTTATATCATTTATCGATGATTATTAATGGAAGGTGTTCACGGTGGCAGCGACAGGAAACGAATGTCCAGGGTTCGGGACTGCAGTTAATGAGTAGCACCATCTACGCTTTTAGGAATTTCTGGGAAGGGAAGAAAGGTGTGAGGAGTAGGTAGGAAACTGGGGTCAGTGTCTCCAGAAGTGACGGACGTATGAATCCATCCCTCCCATTGCGGTGTAAGGTGGTGTTCCGAGAGAGTCCTACTGGAGAAGTCAAAAGGTCTCCTTCAACAAGTCTCTCGCGATCCGGCTTGCACGCAGCTGTTGGGCAAATGCATCCAAAGCAAGATCCGGAAAAACCTCGTCCCATGAACCCAGGCACCCCTGCTAAATCACCAAATGTGGCGAACCACTACGGTTGACCTACGGTGGAGGTATTGGTTATCCAATTAATGGTTCCCGGGGCGGTGGCACCCACACCCGCCTCCCAAACTGATAAAAACTGTTTTATCCATAACAAAATATTTATTTTGCAACACTGGTTCTTATCTACCCGGCTTCGTGAAAAAGTTTTTGTTTCATTGAAATATTTCCACCTATTATTTGGATTATATTTCATGACGCCAGAACTCATAGTTTGAGACAATGTAATACGATGGTGTGGTGATGTTGATCTCACTTTCATAAGTTCTAATATTAATTAATAACCAAGAAATAACATATTTTTAACTTTCGCTAGATCGATTTTATAAAACTACGTAATAAAAGTAATTTAATTTTTTAATTTTATGAGTGAAGAAATATTATTTACAGGTTAACGATTTTGGATGAAGCCAAATACCGAGTTTGGCGCCAAGTCTTAAAGAACCATCTGACTTAATTCCGGCCGCATAAGAAACATGTTAAATGGCAAATAAAACGAGTGACTCTCGATTAATACTCACCGTAAGCAAATAACACAAAAAACTTAAATTTAAAAAAATATGCAAATTCTGAGGCATCAATGCATAATTTTCTCGTGTACCGCAAACTTCTAGGAATTCGAACATTGTGACCAAATCTCTGAACGTCTTTTCATAAAGATTTATGGTTATAAAAAGTACAGCGTGGTATTTTTTACGGATACTAAATTGTTAGTGGCTATGACGAATGACAGAAGATGTTGTGTAACTAGAAGTAAATGATTCTAACGACATTGTACACAAATAAAAACAAAAATCAGCCGTGAAGAACATTGGCAAGAATACAATAATTTTACTTACAATAATATTATTTTGCATAAAATACTCCGTCGGTCACGAGTCAAAAACAGAAATATCCATGAAGTCCACGAACTCATATCTCTACGTCTCTAGTTCCGATTTAAATAAATGAAGCTCTGATATGATATTCTCAGCGAGACTCATTCCCGTACGTTTCTCAAGACTTGAAATAATACGACTTCATTATAGTTTCAGTTCGGAAGACTTCCGACTTCCTTCACCAAAGACATGCACCTCTCCCATTATGTAGAGCGCATTCATAATAATAGGTACGTCTTCGTATGGAAGCATCGAGAAATGGATACAATGTTAATACTTCACATAATTGTGTTACCTGTTTTCTAAATGGTGAAATGTAAATTAGACAGAATAATACCTAAACTGTTATTATTATGTCCAGGTCATTTAGAAAAATGCATCCGATTACAACAAATAAGGTACGCATCGCGTATTCATTACACTAGCAAAATAAAAGTTTTTAAAATAGTTACGAAATCAATTCTATTTTCGCGAAAGAATCTCCACAATTATAAATCATTGATTTGCTCTCTGATTTCATAACGGAGACAATAATATCTGAGACAAAATAATAATATATATTCCTCTCTTAATATGTAGAATTGACTGGATACCAGATAAGTAGAAAAGATTTTCGCGAATTCAACTGTCCCATGTGACAGGATAATGTATTGCTTCTAAAATCATTAATTATGCTGTGTTGTAATCTATTACTTCGCTGGACCGTATAAGATTATCATCTAGCGTATTAATTGTGAGATATTTTTCTTCGACTTGCTAGAAATGCTCGATTCACGCAATTTCTTCTGTCGGCATAAAAAAAGCTTGCCGACGTGAAAATTCTCACATAGCTTCATAGTTTATTTGTTAAAAAAAATGTTACCATGTTTTTTCGTTGTATCAACGCATTGTAAAGTTTCATAAATTTTCCATGGAAAACTCATATACACAAAAATATTTTGGTTTTCTTTTCTGAAATGTCAACAAATGGGTACAAGAAAGCGCTAAAAACAGAGACGCAGTACCTACGTGATACCTTAAAAAGAAAATACCATAAAGAAAGGGAGCCCATGAGACTTAAACGTTCACAATACATTTTACATAACAATAACAAAATGTAAATGTTTTTTATACATAATGTTATGCACCATTTCTTCCCTCGTTTGATCTCCGCACGTTCAGTCGATCGAGTGATATACGAGTATGAACTTGGTTTATTCTGAAGAATTCGATGTCAAAGAATCTGCGTTTGTATCCTCGATGATTTATGTGCTCCGGTTCGTACGCTCGCTACTCGGGCATTGTTTTTGAAGAACTGGACGCCTTCTAGGCGATGACACGTCTTTTTGTATCTCTCGTTGGATAATTTAGGTATTTTTTTGTGAAAAACATCCTGAAAGATAGATTCTGAAACGTGGAAGCTGAAAGTATTATATTATTTTTATTTACGACTTTGATCCCATTATTTTTGGTGTCAGTGTGGAATATCATTTAAAGGAGACTTTGGTTTAAGTTAGACCTGAATTCGTTATTATAATGCCGCGATTTTGTGGTCCTAATAAAGTTCTCCACTTTATTAAACATAAACACAAACTAAAACCAAAATATTATAATATCGCTATTAAAGGGGTACTTCGTGAATATAGCAAGTCACATTTTCAAGCCTACGTGGGTAAATTATTTAGGAACGGTTTTCCCTTTGCCTTATTTTTCTATGGTGTCCTGCGTTAATAGAACTTTTTTTTTTTTTTTTTACAGTGAATACCGCACAAGAATCTCAACTGCTCCCGTCTGGAGCCAGTGAGACTATTGCATCCCCTATTGGGGTATGTTGTGAGGCTGAAGGTAGTGGTGAGGGGAAGGAGGTGGGAAGAGGAAGGTTGGGAAGTACCTGGCTATTCAGATCTGGTCACCAAACACGGCTAAAGCCATTTTCAAGCAACGTTTCAATTCTGAATGGTGGTCTTACACCAGGGCGATACTGATAGTATCTTCCACTCTGGAACATGCCGCAAATATACTATATATATTATTTTAAATGAATTAATTGTGAAATAACACAAATTAATCAAATAAAATTTATTTGCGCATGCCGGGTTCGAACCCGCGACCTCCGGATTGTGAGTCAAGAGTCTTACCCACTGGACTACGGAGGTCGTCAAAAGTCTTACCCACTGTCTACTCAAAAGCAAAAAATAAGGACTTTTTTATTGTCTGTTTTTTGTTCTTTGTTCTATTTGGTGATTATTGGAAAGACCGCTTTTTCGAATATTTTTATAAAAATATGATTCCGTACCGAACTACTGTTGGATATTTCCTTTCATAGGGTTTTTTTGGCTAGGATAAGTACTGATTCGTTGCGATCTACATATTTACAATAACTACCATACATAGACTAATTGTTGTGTGTTTTTACTAACGTCAACAATATTTTTTTGTAACAGGATAATTAAATAAATGCCCTATTTGCCGGTGAACACAATTAGTTTTTTATTTTGGGTAAAATCAATTTGCAAGTATGACACCGATTTATATCAGTTCATATTCACTCTGGGTTATCTGAAATCCGAAGCCGGCGATTAACAGCGCCTCTCTTTATTCAGCCCTGTCAGAGAATTACCTGAAGATGCTCGGAAATAACAGGAAAGCAACTTACTCTCTGGAAACACTTGACCTTTTATCGGTCATCCCAGCTGTGACATCCCTTCCAGGGATTCCAGGGATTTAGACATCTATAAGCCTGAGCGGCGAGGTGAAAATTAACCAAAAGCATCCCTCGCCCTAATTAGTAAGAGACGAAGCCATGCGGGAATGAGAAAGTATTTGAGATCGAAGAATTAACAATATACGCTCGGAAATAGAATTATGCATGACAATTAGATGTTTTGTTACAGTTTGGAATAATACCAATCTGGAAGTATTTTTCAGAAAGGACACCACTGGACAGATTATTCATCAAAGTAAAACCGCGTATTATAATATTTAGAGGATTTTAGAGTAAAGTTCACTTAGTTGTACTCTTTTCAGTGATCTCAGGTCAATGTTAAGGTTAAAATATTATCTATATAATATCATTTTTAACATTCAATTTCGTTATACGCAAATTGTTGGTCAAAACGAAACAAACTATTAAATTTCATTGATATTAAATTTTAAAGTGCTTACCTATTGGTTATTCGGACGTTTTGACCAAGGGCCATAGTTATGTATAATTATTTCTATTTAAAAATGACTTTAAAAAAAATGCCTACTTTAAATTAACCTTATGTCACGTGTTCGATTCCTCGGCTGGCTGAGTCCTCCATCACGATAAACCATCATTTTTCGATTACTGTTATGGTAGTAGGAGATTTTCTAACATTGTTGGGTTATTCGTAACCCGGTAATGTTTATCTATCTTTTAAAAAAAAATTAAATTGGTGTTATTTAATAAACCAACGGTTTTAAACATTTCGCTATCTCTCCGTGATAGTACGTAAATGAGAACGTCTGTTGAAATCTTTCATCAAATATCCCCTTTCTTCAAACAAGTTGCTTGCGCGCTATATTGGGAACTGTCAGACTAACTACCAACGGAGCAATAGCAACGGCTAGTGGAACTTTTGGGAACATGCGCGATTCGCGGCTGTTTGTGTTTGCTTCAAAGCAGTCAAACATCGCAATTACATCGGATCTGTTTCCTTTTTTGAGTTTCATACAAGAGTGCGTTAGTCTACGTGCTAATTTTCTCTGAAAATTTTATTTAGTTTTTCAAATGAATGAGAGATTTGAAGCCACATTCTTACAGTGCATGTCTAAGGGGATGTATAAGATTCCGCTACATCAGTATAAATGAATATAATTAATGTATATATTTTTTTTTTTCCAAAAAACTTTATTTATACACAAAAACATGACATTTTTGTAAAATTTATTAAATAAATAAAAAAAAAATAAAAAAATAATGTGCATCTAAATTTTACGTCGTATCGCGCTAATTTATCAAATGCATTGCACACATACTTGTAATTTTTTAATTATTTATTAATGGGCTGGTAGATTTAATCTGTTATAAGCCGCCATAAAGCCTTGGAGTTAATATTTGTATAGCACCCTTGATGCATTTTTTTTATTTAAGCAGCGCTACGCAAATAATTCAAATATTACTCTTATTATTCTCGACAATATGCGGCATCTGATTATACCAATCTAAATGTCAAGATTGGCTTTTAACGAGTGAACAAACTTGTTCGATTTTTTTTTTCAAATAACTTTTTGGTAATTATTTTATTCTTGGGCATTAACTATGTAACAATTTATAATGACAAATAACTTTTTGTCATATTACCTATATTCTCCTTACACTCTACACTCTTTACAGTCAACCCATCTAAGCTTATCTTTTTTATTTAAAAAAAACGACATTATAGTAGTTATAATTAATTAGCCAATAAACTTGATAAAATTGTACAAAAATAAAAGGCTTATGTCATTCCCTTGCAGTAGGTAAAGAAAATAATGCGTTTTGATACACGTAAGCTAAATCATTAAATAAATGTGTTGACGACCTCAGTAGTCCAGTGGGTAAGACTCTTGACTCACAATCCGGAGGTCGCGGGTTCGAACCCTGCATGCGCAAATAAATTTTATTTGATTAATTTGTGTTATTTCACAATTAATTCATTTAAAATAATATATAGTATATTTGCGGCATGTTCCAGAGTGGAAGATACTATCAGTATCGCCCTGGTGTAAGACCACCATTCAGAATTGAAACGTTGCTTGAAAATGGCTTTAGCCGTGTTTGGTGACCAGATCTGAATAGCCAGGTACTTCCCAACCTTCCTCTTTCCCACCTCCTTCCCCTGCCCACTACCTTCAGCCTCACAACATACCCTAATTGGGGATGCCATAGTCTCACTGGCTCCAGACGGGAGCAGTTGAGATTCTTGTGCGGTAGTCACTGTAAAATATATATAAATATAAAAATAAAAAGTCGGGAAACCTAAGGACGGGTCGGGTTTGTGAGTTTCAGAAGTCTGGTAGTTTCTATCCTTTGCATACGCGAAAGCTTTTAGTGCGTACGGACTTTCCAGAAATGAATTAGTTCGGAAACCTTTCATTCTGGGAGGACTTACGACTCTAGTAAGCTTTTCGGGGGATGAACCTCTACACAAAAAAATCCACTAAGGCTACCAGTTAAGCACAGAGTAATTACCAATAGCAACCTACCTTCAGTTGTCTTGCTTTCATGAAGTTTCTGATAACTTCAGAGATCATTTCTTTCAGAGACATCAAAAAAGAAAAATATTCACGTATTTCATGCTAAAAGCTAAAATAATACCACATAATATTACAAAATGAAGTCTGTCTACTTACGATGGGTTTTCGGTTCAGGAAGACATGTGACACATTATTAACTATTTACGAAGCTCATTTGCCGACCGAAATCAATTCACGGCTTTTAAATGAAGATGTATCATTTCGGGCGTTAGTGTCAACTAGTTCTGTTTATCTTGTTTGTCTAGTTGGCTGAAAACTCAACAACTTTCTCGGAAGCTTGTTATATAAAGACGGCATTCTGTAATGGTATTTCATTATGAACCAAATCTGTCGGAGAGTTGGTCTCAGAGTATTAGAACATGCCTTTTTAAACTTAATCCTAAATTTCCATAAGGATTTCAATTTAACACTTTCTGTGAACCAACATAACTACTTATATAAAATAGTGTGTTTCTACACTTCTTCACCTATGTGAATAACACTACAACTTTTTCTATGTGTGTATTTTTGACCAGACCGGTTTCGCCCTGCTGCGGTCTTCTTTGGGCTGGTTTTCAACTAAAGCTAGAGAACACTTTAGTCGGGGGTGAAGAGCATCAATTTATTTCTGTCACATATTTTTAATGTATTCGTCATTAATTCGTAACATACTCAGATTTTCTGAAACCATTACAACTTATAATAAATAATCGCAGAAAGCGAGAAAGTGTCTTTTATATCATCAGTGGAATTTATTTTGCCAAAAGTCAGCAAATTAAAAATTAATAAATAATATTTTTTTCTTCTTCAATAATCGCAAATTCACTTTGTGGCGTCATTTTTAATAAATAAATTAAAAACTGTAGTCATTTTCATTACATATTTAAAATTATAATTATTTTTAATCAATTTTGTGTAAGCCAAATAATTTTTCCAAATCAAAAATTTTAAAATATATATTTGTCTCTGTTCGCTGAATTTCAAACAATACTTTTAAAAATAGAGGAACGCCTTTAGCTTTGTCAGATAAACCATCAAAAGAGTTGGAAATAACCCCTTTAATCCCGTATATGATCCGGGAAAGCGGTGGTTTCGGCGTGCGAGTAAAGAGTGTCACTCAAGGGGTTAATCTGGATCATAATTCAACGGAATTGTTTATTTTACGTTGACAAGACACTCTATGGCGGGGGCGGCTAAACATTGATGAAATTTATATAAAGGATCTGTTGCATTTATGAAAATCACACAGAAGTTTATATTGAATGCCTTTCCTTCTTCTCTTCTTATCCAGAATACTAAATCTCCACAAACCGCATCGCGACCGAGAGTTCATAAATATCTTCGCCCCCTCATGTGGTGACATTTTTCTTGGTGGAGGATTTACTAAACGCTAATCGTGGGCGTTCAGTTTGTGTATATGTATTTCAAAATACAGTCACAAACACCCAGATTAAATAGTCGTTTTTAATAGATAATATTGGTAGCACGGTACACCTTTTCACATATCACTAATATATCATAAAATCATAATGAAGATAAGAAATAATTAAATTAATAATAATCGAAATAGCTAATATTTCAAAACAAACAAATTTGTGGACGCGGCCTAATAATTGGCCATCTGTGTGAATAAAAACGTAGGTAAAAGGTGTATTTTTATAGTCACAATGTGAAAGGCATTTATTTGCATACATTATTTTGTAATGCGTGAATTAAAAAGTCTGAAGGCATCGTGAAATTTCATAACTTTTTTGTCAGCGATTTAGTGCAACCATATTCAACTCGCATTGTCATTAAAAAAACATGAGCTTTGAATATTTCATTGAACTCTATATTTCAGTATTAAAACCATTTAATTGGTATTTTTCGGTGTAGGCATATAATAGTTTTTTACTTAAAATACTAATAACGGTAATGTGAAATTACAACGATTTGAGCATTTAAACTTTTACTACGGTTTATTTCCTAATGAATTATTGTAAAACTGTTGACACTTTTCCGAGTTTTTGCTGAGCTGAATCCTGTACATTTAATTCACAGAAGATCTAACCCATGCGGTACCAACGGCTAAATTAATACCACTTGTAAGATTACCATGCCGCACCGCCCCGACTTGTCAGAAGCCCTACACTTCCAACCAGGGCTGCGATTCTAGAGCAACGATCAATCGTTACTCGTTATGCGCCATCTGCGAACGAAAAATTACTCGTCGTCGCAACGAACTTTGTCAAATGTTTCATTTTTACGAATTCTTCAACGTCGAATGGTCTAAGAGATGCTTATATTGGCCCTGTGAATATTATCTATGTTCCTGATGTTTTTGAGATTTCTATGGTGTGAATTTGAAATGTCAAACAGTTGATAATATTCGAAATGGCTGGGAGTTCAGGATATATTACAGGTCTTAAAGCAGCTGCTTCAGCTTGCTCGACATGATATATTGTAGCGAACATCGCTGGTAAATCAGCCATTGGAATATGGAACCTTAGAACGACTTTATTAAAATATACGATGTCTTTGCGGGTGCGAAAATGCGCGCGGGAAAACAATAGCATTAGATTTTGACAGCCAATGCATGGATACGCAAACAACTCACCATTCGACTGGTTCGACCTATTCATTGTTGTGTGGAATCACTTTTAAGTAATGCTCCTTCGACCAGGATCGTAAATAACCAACTAGACCAAGGTACGTACTTTCGACAGCGGTTGCGACCGACCTGGCTTGGAGGATAGCATCCCAGAGACTAAAGAAGGCAACTAATTTCGCTTAAAAATTTATTGAATGTGAAGTGTATATTAAGGATTTTTTATTTGTCCTCCACAGAGGGGTCATCCATTAATCACGTGATGTTTTTTAGCAACTTTTTAACTCCCTCGCCCCCCCCCCCCCCTCCCCCCTGGTGATATGTGGTGATGTTTTAGACTACCCCCACCCCCCCATACCCAAAATCACGTGTATTTTTTTGGTACAAAGTATATTGAATTATTCAGAATATTATTGTGCGTTCAGCGAAAAATAAATACACGTGATATCTCATTATATCCCCCCCCCCCCCCTCCCCTCGTGATATTTCGTGATTTTTTCCGAACCCCTCCCCCCTTTCGAGCCTTATTTACACTTATTTATTTCGTAATATTTTGCTCTAGTTTTTTTACATAAGCCAGAAAAAAATAAAATATCAGGCCGATAATGGTCATTTAAAAGTCAAAATCTCTTGCTTACGAAACCCTTTTCGCTTACGGTTTTATTGTAAAATGGGGAAAATCAAGTTCTTTATAAAATGATCGTTGAATATTAAAATTTTTGTGGCCAAAATTCCAAAATAAAATGAAATACGCTTTTTGGTGAAGTTTTTTTTCTTCTGTAAATCAAAACAGCTAGTAGAGTATTGCCATCTAAAAACTTATTGCCATATACATAGCGGCCCGATTAACGAATTTGATTACGAATGTTACACGACATGGTGCATAGCCTCGACAAATAATCATAATTATACATTAATTTCATTACGGAGTGGTTTTATGGTACAGTCCCTCATTAAAAAAATCACAAAAAACGCCAAGTCTGGAGTCCGAATCATTTGTTACCGATTGGAAGCCTAGTTCTGAAGGTGAATGCGACTATTTCCAAAACCTATTAATGAAAGACGAGGAAGACAACCAAAATAACGTACCTTTAGATGTTTAGATGATGTTCTGTCTATTGACATTAATGACATTATGCAAGAAGTGGGTGTACAACCAAATTTAAATCTTGAGACAAAAGTTGGTGATTGGATACTTGCTAAATTTATAGCGAAGAAGAGCCTCAAATAGTACACAGAAAATATTATAAAAATGATGAATACAAGAAGACAGACAAATATGTACGAAGGGTTTCACATTAAACCAGAGAAAATCATAACATATTTTCATTCACGAAAGTTTATGATGTATCCGAAATTTATAACGCAGATATTAGATATATGAGAGCTGTTTTGCCAAACCACTATATATAATATAATAATAATATTCTTAGTAAATATTGTGAAAAATAATACTACATAAAAAGGGAAGTTTTTTTGCCCCGTCACTAGTCTAGTCATACAATGTTGCACTTACCCCAATCTGCCAAATAATATTTGATTTATAATGTATATACCACTATATTCAATATTTTTAAATAACAAAATTGTGTTTGATTGCATTGGCAATTAAACTTTTTAATAATTTAGCCAATAATAAACATATTAAGGTTGGATCCACTTACCCCGAAGGTGGGATAAGTGGATTTATCAAGACTTTTTTGATGAAAATACTTAAAAATCAAATAAAAGCAGTAGATTAACTTCTGATGATAAAACAATTTAATTAGGGTATAGTTAATATTCCTTGTATAAAAATTTGAACGCCATTGGTTAATGCTGTGACACTAAACTTCATCTATTCATTTTATACGGTGCTCTTACCCCAACTCACCTTACTTCTTTCTACTCTATCCAAGGGAAGCACGAGATGAAGCAAGGTCTTACTTAACCTCCAATATTGGATATTCTCTAGTGGTTCAACACTACCAAAGAAGATATAAGTATTAGGTAGATTTTTACATTTGCATTTGGATGGCTTGGACTAAAGGATTTCGAGTAGAGACTACCAAAAAAATCCTTGTATCTAGTGTCCTTGTATTTATTTAATGTTTATAATTCATGTTACTTTTCCAGAGTTCCATAAATCGTGATTCTTTTTCCAAAGTCTCCACAAATCATATTACTTTTCCATAGTCTCACTAATAGTGTTCCTTTTTCCGGAATCCCCATGAACCGTGTTGTTTTTTCCATAGTCCCCCACCCATCAAGTTATTTTCTCCATAGTTCCGCAATTAATTTCCCTCCGCAGGTATTCTATTTAGAGCTTTCACAGTTTAATAAACGTTTCCATTATCTTCAAACCATAAAAACTTCATTGAAACACTTCAGTTACTACAAGTTATGTAAAGCCACTTCAAATTGGATTCATCGCAATTCCGACTTTGCTTTTCTTTGCTATTCAATCAAATCATTTATATGGCTGCCTTATATTTAAGCGTCTGAGTTTTTCCACGAAATCGAAAATAGGGGTCGGTGTCTGGTTTCTGGTTTCAATCGTCGCGTCGCGCGTCGCGATTGTTTTTCTTTAAAACTGTCTATGGCAACCTCCAATTTAGAAATGTTGTGAGGGGGTGCCCTTAGGTGATTTTTCACAAAAACGGTCACAAATTACCATTTTTTTACATTAGCTCCACACAGGAGGCCCTGAGGAAAATATTTCCTTAAGGCCTATGTCATCTTTCGGGACGCTGTGTGGAGGGTCTTTTTAGGAAAGGAAGGAGAGGAAGTTCTGGAAAGGAAAAGGGTATGAGGGGTGGGTAGGACTATGGGGGTCAGTGTGTCCAATAGTGACGGATGTATGAATCCATTCCTTCAACTGCGGTGCAGGGCAATGGATTGAGGGACTCCGGCTGGAGAGATCAAAAGACCTCCTCAACCAGTCTCTCTTGATCCGGCCTGCCACGCAACAGGTGGGCAGACACATCGGCCGCCAAAACTTTGATAAAACTCGCCTCATGAATTCGGGCACCCCTGCTAGGTCACCAAACGTAGCGAACCATTTGGCAGAGGTGTTGGTTATCCAATAAATGGTTCCCGGGGCGGTGGTACCCATACCCGCCTCCCAAATTGAATTGTCATCGTGGAAAGTAATTGAAGAGGAGAAAAAAATAATTATTAGAGAGGAACTAATATATTTAGAAGTAGTGACCGACTGAAGGTTCGGTTTCGGTTTCGGTTTCGGCAAGTTTCGGCAAAAAAATGTAATTTCGATATCAGTTTCGGTTTCGGCAGACAATCTACCGAAACTGAAACTTTTTTAGACACGTTAAAAATCGATTGTTTACTGTTATTTGGCTTATTTTTTACACTTATTCAGACAGTTAACACGTGTTAAATTAAATAAATAAATAAAAAACACCACATTAATAAGTTTGTGAAAAATAATATTTATTTTATATTACTTCTATAAAACAAACAATTTTATTTAAAAAAAAAAAACAACAACAAAATATGTTAACCACTTCCCAAAAATTTGTTAATAATGAACACTTACATTTTAACGGAAGGACCTCATTAATTGAGTATTTTAATTTTTATTGCGTTTACAATCACAAAATTCTTTTTATATCTGTTAAATGAAATAAAAAACAATAATTGAAGTATGTTAAAAAAAAATTTATTTCTTGACATTACTGATATAAAACAAATCAAAATTAACAAACATGTTAACTACTTCTTGGAACAAAAACATTTGTCAATGATCAACATTTAAAGGAAGGACCTCATTAATTGAATATTTTTCTGATGATGGTGGGTGACATATGAGACTCTAACTCACCCGAAGTCAGCCGAATGAGAAGTTCTAAGAAGTAGTTAACATGTTTTGTACTATAAAAAAAAAATTCGCATTATTCAATTATTGTTTTTTTTTTATTTATTTAGTTTAACACGTGTTAACCGTCTGAATAAATGTAAAAAAATAAGCCAAATAACAGTAAACAATCGATTTTTAACATGTCTAAAAAAGTTTCGGTTTCGGTCGAAACTGAGACAGACGCCGAAGATTCGGTTTCGGTTTCGGTGGAAAGTCCTGTTTCGGTCGGACACTATTTAGAAGATATCACGTTCTTAAATATATTTTCAAGCATTTCAAACAACACGAGCACAAACTAATTCTATTAAGTCGTAAGTCGACGGTCATTTTGATTAAGAAAAAATTAGGTGCCTACTGACTATAATAAATGTATATTACTGTTTTTGTAGATCTTTAACCTCTTCCCGCATCACTCGTGGCCAGGATATTCAAAAATTTATTTTTACTTCCGGTCTTTATTTTTCGTCAAACAGAGAAGTTCAAACATAAGTCTTAGCTATCCTTCTCAAATATGTCGAATACTGCCCCTTTTACACAATTCAACATGAATGAACGTAGTAAATCTGGTAGGTACACAGTAAATCACATCCGATACATAGTAAATCACACATCTGCCATGATGTTGGACACTGTAACGCTATCCGAAACACTGGCTAAAGATG
Source organism: Limnephilus marmoratus (assembly GCA_917880885.1). NCBI lineage: Eukaryota > Metazoa > Arthropoda > Insecta > Trichoptera > Limnephilidae > Limnephilus > Limnephilus marmoratus. The sequence continues at coordinate 27,540,912 of OU862912.1, read as the reverse complement.
GAGGTAGCGCCACACGGCATAACACCTCAAAAATAAATAACGAAAATAGTAAATCCGATATCTAAAGATTTTGACGCGTGCGGTTTGGCTATACAAATAAAAAGAATTTATATTATACACCATTATTATAGGTAAGATTTTTCCAATACTAATGAGACCTTTCTTGATTTATTTTAGATGTTTTCCATTAAAAAAAATTATATATAAGGTTCAAAACATGTGGCACCACGCATTAGGAAGACCTGTCGAAAGTTATGGATAATTATTGTTCAAATGAATTTCATCAATTATGATTTTTTTTCCAAACAGGGGAAGACCCGTGGGAAATAATTTCCCTCGAGGTCTGTATTCCAGTGCCAATACACAAACGAAAAAATTAGGGGAACCTGTGTGTCCTGATTTCACAGAGCCTGTTAAGTCCAATTTTAAACAGCACATGATTTTAATTCGTTTAAATTAATAAATGTACATATTCGTATATTTGTTTATATTCTAACTGACTGATTAGTTGGCTACTATAAGATCCATTATGATTATTCATTTCTGGATTTGAGGGAACGTCGTCGTGAGGAAAGATTTTATTGTTAATAAAGTTTTAGGTTTTAATGAGGTACAGTTTGGACGTGTTATTATGCTTTTCTCATGTATTAAATAATCGGTTTTAAAACACAAGTTCTGCATTTGAAAAATAACCCACTTTTTCGGTGTTTATATCGGCGCGGCGCAATGAGGCATTATGTAGCCGGTGCATGTGCAATGAAACTGTGTTTCTTTCATAAATTAATGGAGAGTTGCAAAATACAGTGAAGCCTCCACACACCCAGCCCCACTGGCCGGATGTGTGGAGCAATCAAACGGAACCGGTGATGGCACTGTGCCGCATCCGCGAGAAGTATTGTCACAGTATTTCTGCTCCACTGTGAAATCACGGAATCGATAGCTGTATAGTGTGACAATGATGCTAACAAAAAAAAACAGTGAATATATAATTTTAAGAAGAAAATAATTATTAATTCATTTCAAATATGTGATTTACGCGTGATTCCATAGTTTGTTTTTGAATCAAATTACAATAGACAACTTGCATGGATTTCATAACGACTTGGAAAAAACCGTGTGGATAGATTTTTTTACTAAGATTACGAAAATGTTAGTAAAAATTTTTAGAAATGTAGTTTTGTTATTAAATAAAGAAATCCATTATTTGGGCTCGTGACGTCACTACATTAAAATGTCCCGTCTTCGAAAATGTTCTAATAATTTTGTAAAATTCCGAATTTTTGAATTTGACATTTAACGTTCACTAGATTTATTGTTTGTTCTCTACAAATTTGTCATTTGATTTGAGATTTTGACAGATGTTATGAAGAGAACCCCGTACACTTTATGCCTTCTGTATCTGTTTTAGAGGTGTAAAGGTAATGGTGCTGATTCTAATTATTATTATCTATAATGTACAAGTATATTACAATGGATTTAGTCATATATAGACGATGAACATTATAATAATTTATGATCAATAAGATGGATCAAGGAAAAAAATGTTTATGAGATGTAATATTTTTGGTCTGCCTCGTTATTCTCCTGTGCCATTCGTGTGGAAAATGTTATTTTTTTAAAATGATTTTCGGCTATGTAATTATCGTTTTTTCGCACCCATAAAATTATGTCCCGTCTTTCCGGTTTATAAAAAATCGTCTGATTTTTCGGATTCAATTTTTTTTAAATCGCCAGGGTTTCAAAAATGCCTTTAAAAAATACAGAATGTCATAGAATATTTACGTAAACCAGATTTTTTTTTAATTTGATGCAAATGGCCTATTGATAAGTTTTATGCTTTTCAAAGTAACTTTCGATTTTCTATTATTGTTATACGCTTCAGAGTTCTACATCTTGTAATAGCCGTTTATGTTTAAACAATCTCTTTTGCAAGACTCGAATCGCTTTAGTTTTCGTCAAAATAATACGACGGTTATTAAATAATAACGTATCTGAATAATTGTGGGGGTGTCTCGAAATATTTTCATCATCTCTAAGAACAATGTAGAACTGTTGAATAGGATTTGTACTGTACATACTATTTTTCATGCCTCTTAGTCAACATCTTCAAAGCGAGCCAATGTTGCACACTGTTCACCTGTCTGATGCTAAGAGGTTAATGAGCTGTGACACGGCACTGGCGCCATCTCTTGAAATGGAAAAGCACTAAACTTAAAGAACAATGAATATTTTGTATCTGCTTGAAGTAGATAGATGATCTGATGCGGAGTAGTGGCAATGGAGTGAAAATTTCGTATTTAAAATTATACAGCAATATAGCATTTTCTATGTTTTCGAAGGAGGTCATCCACCTTATGTTGTTCGCATGTCAAAAAATACTTGGCTAATAAACCGTAACGTGGTAACTCTCATTGCGCAAATAGTTTCTTAAGAAAATGCATCGGATCAATGCAAAAAAATCACAAGGAAAACAATGAAAACGCATTAAAAATTTATATATTTTTTCAGAAACTTTCTTGACAACATTGTTTTAAGCTGAAATTAATATTTGGAAACAAAAACATTGGACGTTGCAGTTCATGTGCCAGGGAATGTAAGAAGAACAAAAAGTGAAATTTAAAAGAATCAATCATTTAAATTTTGTGAGGTGAGCTCAAAATATTTGAAACTTTTATAGATTGTAAAAGCTGCCAAAAATAACTACATATTCGGCGTAATATTCCGCACTTTAAAAAAGTAAAGTACATCTCAAGCGTTTTATCAATGCTCGATCCATGGCCTATATAAATATTTACACAGTAACTACACATTCCTGTTTATGGAACGGTTAATTTCTGGCTGTTATTCGATACTTTTTAAAAATTTTATTAAAATACATCTTATATTTATTAATTTTATTAAAAATTACCTGTTTTTAAACATCCCTTACAGCAGTAATTGAACGCACATGTATAATAAAATACAAATCCCAATACTAAAATTACAGTTTCAATAATAATTGAAAACATGTGTAATACAAGATAAAACAATGAGATAATTAATTAGTTTTTTTTTAAATAGGCATTTCACCCTAAAAAGTGTGCATTGTGAATTAATTAGTTAATTTTTATTGAAGGTTTTGAATTACCGGCTATGTAGTGGCTAAAACAAGATAAAGCAATGACGTAAGTAATTAGTTAATTTTAATTGAACGTTTTTAATTACTTACCTAACTAGCCTATGCTGAAGCCAAAACTAGATAAAACAATGAGATAATTAATTAGTTGATTTTTAATTAAGGTTTTGAATTACATGCCTAACTAGGCTGTGTTGAGGCTAAAACTAGATAAAAAAGATAATTAATTAGTTAATTTTTATTGAAGGTTTTGAATTACCTGCCCAAGAGTTGAGGCATCATTTGATCGATTTGTTTGTGTACTAAAAATCAATAATGTCTTTGGTTGCTACTTTTGTTCCAGTATGGGGAATAACATTATTATTATGGTATCTAGATCGTTGCTAGGAGTTCGGATTTGGATAGTGCATCTGCGTACGATAATAATTGCACAATCTGTGATTGTAAGTAGGTAAGTTTAATCAGTAACATTAAGTTTGAATTCGGATAGTGCATAGATGATAATAATTGAACAATCTGAGGTCGTAAGTAAGTACGTTTAATCAGTATCATTAAGTTTGGGTGAGTGCGCCGGTAAAAGCCCTATCGTTACTGCATCTAAATGTTTAGTTTGCATTTGAAAACTTTAGGGGATTCACTTGTCCTGGTTCAAAGTATATAAAAAAAAATTATACACATAGTGTGGATCAAAAAAAATTCATTTAATAATAATTTCGATTCTTTATAAAATTGAAGAATGTAAAAAGAAAACATAAAAAAGAAATTTATCAAATTAATTCGCGATTTAAACGAAATTTATAAACATCTTTACGCCTAAGTATCACTGGACATTTGAGGGATAAGAGGGGACTGAGGGCGGGTATTTCAAAATCGTTCGAAAAACCTTATTGAAACTTTCGATACTACCGGCGCGTGCACAAATACATATAAAGTGTCCTCAAAAATGATTTGCCTATACATATGTATGTGTGTTTGTTAAATAGGTAAGATGATACGCCTTAGTCAGTTTTAGTGAAGTCGCGGAAGTCGTGTTCTCGTGTCATAACGATTGAGTAGGCACTTTGACTTCGACCTCGAGTGGAATTACCGTATTGGGAGTTGACGGGTCGATGGACTTCGTCATTAAAAAAAGATTAATACGTCGGGATTTGAAATGGCCCCAATCAGGCACTAAAGAGCCTCTTTTATAGCGAACATAATAAATTATGCAAATTCCCTTAACTATACGACATTTATTTAAGATAGATAGATGGTAGGTATGGGTAGTTATACCGTTGGTTAGAACTTTTTTAGCAATATTTGTAACTTGTAAAGGTTACATAAAAATACATAAGTTCAATAAAGATTAAGAAAAGTACCTAATCATTAGGAACTAAATAAAAATACTAGTAGATACAGATTTAATCTTATGAAGAATGCTGAAATATGCCAAGCCAAATGATCTTTTATTGCTAAGACTGTTGGCCCCATAATTTGACCGTTTAAATAACGATAATTTAATTGTTTTTCTTTTTTTTTTCTCATAATAATAATTACGAAGCAGAAGCAGAACTTGTTTATAATAAACTGTTTTTATACATTGAATAATAATATTATTAAATATATAAAATAAATTAAAAATTAAAATGGAGTTCTACAAAATAAACTTAATAACAATAAATAATTGTTTTGCCTTTAATAATGAACTGCTCTAGAATTTTTCGTTTCGCCACCGACAGCCGGATACTAAATGACCTACAATTTCGCGGCATAATACTGGGCAAAATTGCATGACGCCAAAGCTTACCAACCCATATTTTAACTATTCCAATGACCTGTAATTTTGCGGCAAAATAGTGGGCGAAATTGGATGATGCCAAAGCTTACCAACCCATATTTGAACTATTTTAAACAAACACAGACATTTCTGCTTCACAGCCAAAATTGCACTTCGTTCAGCACTCCAGTATAAAATTTATTATTTAGTCGGAAACAATCTGGAATGATTTTCAAATCGTGGGCACCGCAAGAGATTACGTTCAATTTTGTCGCAGTAATTTAAAAAAATGTAAAACTGTTCAAGGTTTGCTGTTGTTCTGCGCCCCTCGTGCCTGGGTGGTGCGTCGCGGATGTGCGTCGTGGTTCGCGCGTCGTACCTCGCGTGCAGTGTACAGTGAAGAGCTAATGCATCCACCCACCTTGCTTACACTCTTTTTATTTAATTTCTCGCAGGTCCCTGTGAATGCGTCAGTCGCAAACAATGCAATTACCACCGCGAGAATTCTACTGCGAGATATACAGAGAATGTGGAGCACCAGCGCTTCCTCATCGGAATTCCTACATTCCACTTTTCAGTTTTTAGTTTTACTTTTAATTAAATTTTTAAAAATCATTCATTATGAAAAGGCGAGAAATCATTATTTTTAGCAAGTTTTTCGAATACCATATTTTATTTACCAAAATTCGCCATGTCACGACGCAGCCAATATACAATAGTGTGATGGTTATGATGCAAGGCAGTTTTTTAATGTATGTGGGCGTTTTTAAAAAGATTTGTTTTTCGTTTGCTGATTAAATTCACTAACTTGTAAAGAATTCCTAGGCATATTTCACTAACGTGGAGTAAAGTGTTGTTTATTAAGATCAAAACAACTCAAAACAAACCTATCTACCACTGAACCTCCTGAAAAAATTCATCAATAAATTGGAAAGAGCTGTAAAAATATCGATCTTAACTTTTTATGCTGGCATTTATTGTGTTTTAAATATTTAATGAGATTACAACGCGAAAATAAAAGTAAAGACAAGAAATGCCACCATAAGGCAAGAAAAATCAAGATGGTGCAAGAAGACGGCTGTAAAGACCAAAAGAATCAATAAAATGCAAGCGAAGATTAGTAGAGCCAAGAAATGCCAAGATGAAGCGAAAAGCAGCAAGAACAAGCAACTTGAAGGCAGAAGAAACTAGAATGGGTGAGTAGAAGCAAGAACGTGAAAGCAGATACTAGGGTAGACTGAAAAAGAGCTAAGAAGAGTCAAGAAAACATCAGAAGAAGAAAAGAACAGACCTCAGAAAAAATCGCAATCAAATTCTTTATTTTTTAGGTTGACATGTGGATTAAACTCCACAAGAAGTTGCAAGAAACACCAAAAATAGCCAAGGAGGAGTAAGAAGAGATAAAAAGAAGCAAGAAGAGTCAAGAACAGACTAGAATAAACAATAACAAATACTAAGATTCAAGAAATGTAGGAAAAAGCGAGACTAGCCATAGTAGGTGAGAATTTGAAAGAAGAACCAGTTAAAACAGAGGTGAGTTAAGAAAACCCAAGAAGAAACTAATTATAGACGGTAAGAGATAAGTAGGAAGCCGAGCCGAAAAGAAACGAGAAGATCCAAGAAGAGGGAAGAAGAGACAAGACAAGTGGAGACAAGAAGAGGCGAGAATTTCAAGAAGGAGCAAGAAGAGCCAAGAAGAGACAATCCAAGAAGAGACGAGGTACTCCCAAAAGTAAAACGAGACAAGGAAAGCTAAAAAGAGGCATGAAGAGCCAAGCAGAGCCAAAAACAGTCAAGAAGATCCAAGATGCAAGAAGAAACAAGAAGATCTAAGAAGAACCGAGAAGAAGCAAGAAGAAGAAAGAGATAAAGGGGAAAAATATATGTAACCCTCAATCCATTCCTTTATTCCTGCCCTTCCTAAATTCCAATATTGGCTTATTATGTTGCCATGTATACCGGTCGATTAAACTCCAACCTGCTTCCTATCCTCAGAGCACGTGTTCCTAGTCCTAACAAATCAGTGCCCCCTGGTGTACCGGTCTTACCGGGACAGGAGTGCTCTTGGCTGGGGTGGTACAATCGTATTGTTAAAGACTCTTTACCAGTAGAAAATTTCTATTTACCTACGGTTTAAGAGCTGAGGGAGCAGACTGCGGGTCGGTAGAGATGGAGGACGAAATAAAAGGCGTCAGTCATAGTAGTGAGTCAGTCGTTTATTGGGCTACGTAGCGAGGGTCGGTGAAGCAGTAAAATGATGTATGCAGGAGTGCCGTAGATGAGATGTTGCAGGTGCACGGAGGTGATGGTGTGGTGAAGGTCGTTGCAATGCGGCGGAGCAGACTTCGGGTCTGCAGGTCACCGGTACATTGCTCGTCACGTGGCGGTGGAGTTGACCTATCTTCCAGGCCATTGCTCGACGCTTTGAGTCGCGGAGGTGAACGGTGAGTGGCTCTGTGAGCTGAACCACCAGCAGATCCAGCAGAACCACAGCAGTCCTGGCGAGGTGGAGCGTGTTTCGATGGCAGCGAAGCCCGGTGGGCGTTAATGTTAAAGCACGTTAATGTTTAAAACATCCATGTTCTTTTAATAAACTAAAACATAATTTTGTTTTATATTTTTGTCAGTAAACAACAAAAGATACAATTTGTAATTAAATTCGATTAATACTATCTTAAAATTACATAAATGTTATGGTTTACCCCGATCGCGTAAAAATCTAAAATTATTAATGAATGTTTTCATTTTTTCCTCAAAACTACCCATAATTTCTAAGAAAGAATCCATATAAAGTTGAGAGTGTAACATGATGTTATTCAGAACAACAACAATGAGGTTTATAATTTTATGTACTTAATATAACGAAATAGAATAAAATTATTATGAGATAATTAATCATTGTCATTATAAAATAAAATTTTAAATTGTTCAAGTTATATGATTTTTGTCTACTTTATTTAATAACTGTGTGGTCTCACATATTATTAGGCGAACGAACCAAAGTTGTGTCAGTAATAAGATAAAAACAGCTTTTTCTGAAAATGACGACGTTTTACGAAAAAACTTAAAATTGCTGTAAATAAATGGTTGGAGATTAATTTGCATATGTATTTATATTCTAAAAGGTAATTAAATTCATTATAACTTTTTTCAAACGAATTTCTTTCTTTCGTGAATATTTTAGACGATATGAAGGAACGTTTGACGAAAAATGCGAGGTGAAATGATTTTTTTCAAAAATATCTACATTTGTGGAGCGTGTAACTCAAAATCGGCTAGGATTTTGAAAATTATATACAGAATAAAAGTTCTAGATAATTTTATGAGCTTTTACTTATTTTCAGAATATTTTCCACTGCGACTCACTGTTTTCGAGATATAAGCGGAATCCCGAAAATTTGGACCTCCCCCCCATCACCAACCATAGCTCACCGCCTAGACGTCAGGACTTTTAGTATGTTCATACCCTAAGCACCCTTAAAAAGTTTCTGAGGGAATCGCTTAGGTTCCTGCTCACCATTCATTGACTGGACTAATGTTATTTGAATACAGTGCAAAACATAAAAAGGCAAGTACCAATCTAAAAATCCATTTTTTGAAGATATAATTACGGTAACTACTGTTCATTTCTAATAGTGTACATTTGTACATCTCATCTTCCCATTATCGCGATCTTATTTCCAGGAGAATATACGTGATGTACATTTTATGAATGTATACTGCAAAAAAATAATACTGTTGGTACATAATAATTTTTGTCACATTTGTCCTACTCGAATAATTGAATGTATAAAGAAATCCCAATCGCTATTGAGGGATGATAAAATAATTCGTTGTGAATTCTAAATGCTGTGAAATATAAACCGAAACTGTAAACGCTCAACATGTCCTTAGTCATGAAAATTATCTACAGTCAGTAAACAGAGGACAGATAAAATTCAACAATAGACGTTGGTGTTTTTGTGTCAGCAAAAATATTTTAGTACATTAGGATTAGATTAAGTTAAATATTTAAGTACATTAGATTTATTTTATTAAATAGGTACACCCAGAAGCCCAGAACTGTTACATTTACAGCGTCCAATTTTATGATTATTACATTCATTTTTTGTTATCTAAAATGTCTAAGATTGTAAATGTGTCTGACAATTGCGTTAGGTAAAAATGAGTGAAACGCCGACGTAATCTAAAACATAATTCAAACGCATTAATATGTTTACGTACTTTGGTACTGATAAGTCTACAGGATTGGAATCTAACTTTTCATTGATATAAAGCACACCAGATAGGCTTTTGCACGACTGTAAATTAATAACCAAATTGAAAATGTTATTCAGCCTTCTAATTCAGAAGTCTTAACTCTAATTTGAATCTTTTTCATACATGTGTTCTATTCATTATTATGCAAACACTCCAACGTTTTCTTTCCGTCATATGTGAAGATATAATTAATTATCAAATGTCGGTACTCTTTAACTTGATAAATATTTTACTATTAAACAAGTCACAAAATTTAGCGAATGTGAGAAGAATTATTATTCAACGGCCACTTTTGCCACCCCAAGGATATTTTGTAGTTGTGACGGGATATTTGTGATATTTATATAAAGAAAATTAATTATACGTCTACAACAATCTTTAACATAATGTTTGACCGAACGTATTAATCGCTTATAATATATATAACATATTTTTACCATTTTAGGTTTATTCGAAATGTTGGCTTACTATTTACTACGATCGACTGTTATAAAAAAATGTTTTAAGGTAAAACACCCTATTTCTGATACGTTAAGCTATCCCTTTTTTTCATGAATTTCAATATTTTTTTCTAAAATCAACCTTGTATTATTGAAATGAAATTTTGAATTTTTGGAAACATTGTTTAATTACAAATAATGAAATCTCACGTTTTGGTAAATTTATTACCGTTAAATATTTAAAATCATTTAATATGTAACATTCTAACAAAACACCTATTTCTGACATAGCAAAATCAATATGTTTCTATTGATTGACATGACTGTTCGTATTTCTGACATATCAAAATCAATGTGAATCCAGTATCCGACATAGGTACATGTTGATGTTTCGATCATACCTGCAAATAAAATGCAAAGCTATGTGGACAACATTTAAATCAAAAATCGGTGTTTTGGAGAAACTTTATTATCCAATTATTATTTAAAAAAAAACCTTTTTATACAGGGATGAAAACGAATTAAAACCTTGTTATTTGGTATAAAACATCGCTTACATTATTTTGTCTGTTGTTTTACGCCAACAAGGAACTTAACCGTATCTTGCCTTCTTCGGGCATTAGGTACATCAAACTTAAAATAGGTACAGTAACAAATAAAGAAAAAAAAGTATAGGTACTTTGCATTTAGGAAGTTTATGAAAAGTAAGCATTGAACGCTATTACTTATAAGAGTTCCATCACAAAGTTATCATCTGCAAAACCAAACATTGTTAGTTTATTTTTTCATATGTCTTCATTTCAGGTACCTCATACATTTGATATACTCTCTCTGGCCATATCCAAAAATTTATTCCACATAATGACATAGAATTTATTTGTGCCTTTTTTCTGTTCTTTATGGCACTTATTTGTCCGGGAAAGTATGCACACTCATATAAAAATATGACATAGTTTTCAATTTCTAAATCAATTGACTTAGGAAACAAATCATTTTTCAACGTTTGAGGATTTTTTTTCGTTTTTAGCTCTTTTTTGTATTTTCTCTTTTGGCACTCCTTTCTCGCTCTAAACATTACTTGGCCTGTTGATTTCGTTTATGAAATTCGAACCACTCACCAGAACTAGCTACTGTTGGTATTTTTGTCGTTGCATGCTTAGTGAAAGAAGTAGAAAGTTGATCAATAACAGGCCAGAAAAAACTATTTTTAAAAGGAGTAAGCGTATTTTCTTTGTCTTCCTGCTGATTAAGAAAACTGATTGACTGATTTTTTGTTTCTCGTGTAGTGTTTCCATATTATGTTCACTGTCTATAAAAACAATAGAGATATTCAAAATAGTTTCGTCATTCATCTCAGCAATCCACTGAGGGTCTATACCCTTAATACTATCAGAATTCATTTCCGATAACATATTCTAAATATCTAAATTCCCCGAAAAGCTGTCTACAGTTGCGGTCATACATTTCCAAATATCAAATAATGCAGTGTACTCCGTAAGGCCTATCCAAACCACGCGCTATTCACGAAATTCTTTCAAAATAGCAGAATCGATTAAGTTCTCAAGATTTTGGAGACGGGATGTAACTGGTGATTCATTATTTTATATAAAATTTATCGTTTCTTCCACTGCAGTGCTCTCTGGAGTCACTGATTATATACTTTCATTGAATATTGGTGTTTTAATAATTTTTCGTATGGTATGGCATTTGCATCAAGAGGAAAAGACTACACACTCGAAAGCCATTTTTGAGGTGCGATTTCATATCCGTTTTATCTAGTGCGCTATTTAAAATAAGTGCAAAATTTTCCGTTTTTACTTTTACTTCCTTATTTTTTAGTCGCCATTCCTGAGCGGATTTTTAAAGGACACTTTTAACGGCCTAAACACAGCTACATCCAGCGGTTGAAAGATGTGTGTGGCGTTCGGGTACAAAGTTACCAAAAGAATTTGATTTGGTTTTCAAAACTCACTAATATTCAGTGTTAGGTGAGGTTTACGCCATTTACGAAAAGAATGATAGGAAAGGCGATATTATTGTCTTTCAGCCATTTAAAAAATGCGTTGGCAACATATTCATAAAACGTTTTCCCAGTCATCTATCCAGAATCAGATCGACCAAGCCCCCAGTAAGGGGGGGGGGGTGCTTTTGATATTTATCATACATTTTTTTAATTATTCGATTTGGTTGGGTATTTTGGCCTCTAATCCAAATTATAGTTTATTATAAAAGAGGTGGCGCAGCCGTTCTTCTTATGTCAGGATAAAAAACCCCCAAATTATGATAATTATCAATTTCTGACATACCGGTCAGAAATATGAACATGATTTTTTGGAAGCATATCATTTTCTGACATACATGTCAGAAATATGGTCACCCTATTAAAACAGGTACCTACCTATTTCTAACCGCTCAAAAACTATTATAAATCTATAGAAATATATTATTTTCCGTTTTAAATGTATAAATATGATCAATATGTGAAAAACACACAAAAACAATACATAATACTGTGATGAACTGTGTCATCACATTTTACAAAATTATTATTTCATTTATTATCTTGTGCATTAAACAATGTACAAGATAATCAATGATGGTTGGATGCCAAAAAACTAAATAAAAACAAATCAAACCACATGTATTAGAAAACACATGAGCAATTGATTATCGTTGAGCCAGCGCCTTCTCTATACGTTGAGCACAATGATGATTTTCAGAATTTTGTCCGAGTGCGTTCGGTTTTCAAATAATTGGTGACGTAGCAAATTTTTAACAAAAATTGTAAATTTGTTTACCTAATAACAGTCGTAGTTCTATGAGTATCAGTGTAATATGAGTTGTATCATTTGTAAGTAGGAGATGAATGGCTAAAAACTAATCTTACAGTTCTATAAAACGTCCAATTTCAAATATGTGGCATATCTAGTGAACTATTTATCGGTGGCGACCATCACACGTACGCCGCAAAATTTACAAAGAGTATTTATCCAGCAACGCTGGAGAGGACTCGACGACTCAGTTGCCAGTTGCCAGTTGTTGGCATGCAGAACTTTAAACCGAGCGACAAAATAATGTCTCGTCACATTAAATTAATTGGCCCAAACGACCATTACTTCAAATCAATTGACATTTAGTATGGCAGCGAAAGCAATGGAAAGCCGGTGGGGAAGATTTAGTATTGAGACTGCATGAATCAATTGCAATTCATACACGATGGGACCACTCGGACAAGCTGCACAACATTATTCGTATGCAGATGCAAGATGCCAGAGGAAAAACATGCGTATGGAATGAACGCGCTGTAGTAAAAAATATTAATTGATTTTATAAACGATTTTTCCGTAATATTTCAGGAGCGGAATGTTTTTTTAATACTTTCGCATTTAAATCATCAATCCTTAACAAATTTGAAATAATTATTTGTGAATAAATATTTAGATTTTTGTGTGTTTGTTATTTTTGCTAATTTTTGAATGAGATGAAATGTGAACCCTTTCACGGTCAGCAACAAAGTCACTCAACACAGCAATCTCTACCTAAGTTTCTATAGGTTTATGTTTTAGGTTGATATGGGCTGAAATTTCGAAAAAATAAATATAATAATTCACATATTTTTGAATGTAGCTATTACTTTGTGGTTATCCATTATAGAAAAATGAAATAATTAAACTTTGTATAAACCACTTACATGATGCGCAAATCCGACCGGTTTCGGATAAACTGTCAAATTAGTATAAGCTTTCCCTGACGAAGGAACGTTTGTTATACAAAGTTGTACAAGGTTGTTTATACAAAGTTTAATTATTTCATTTTTCTATAATAATTCACATTTAAAAGAGTTTTCCTGTCGATTTTAACAATAATACCTACTTTATTACTGGAAAAGCCCTACTGCAACAGCATCCTTCTTTATTGTGGATTTCAAATGACTGATTTTCAATTTTATTTAGTTACTTAGAATTTTGTTATCGATACAATAATGCAAATATTTTTTTCGTATAATGCCCATCTCTACAACTTTTCTAAACTTTCTTGGTAATTTCTTTTTTTTATCAAAAATAAATATCTGATACCACGAAAGAAACCACTCTGCTACAGCTGAATATTTTGTATATAACAGGTACATATTTCAAAAACCAAAGCTAGTATTGAATTCGGCGACAATACAGAGAATATCACGTCATTTGAAAACCTTAGTAGTTTTACGAATATCCTTAACAATCAAATTGAATTTTGTCATTTGGGTTATTTGTCGGCGTTTTATTCTAATTTAGCACACTGACAAATGAATTGCCACAATAACAATCTAAATTATGAAGGTTGTTCATCTGACTGAAACATTGATTGTCCAATAAAAACATTTTTATGACACAATCAAAGAAAAGTTTATTCTTGCTCAAATAACGTGGCGAGTTCTAGTTTTCAGGAAAGGGGGAACACAACAGGTTTTGAAGCGTACAAAAACATCATTTATGTAAACAAATTTATGTTTGATCTTCTGGCGATAGTTGGATTGATGTTTGCAAATTATAATAATTAGGTAAGAAGATCAGGGGTAGGCAAGAATTTCTAGTGGAGTCCGGATTCCAGAGAAAACATAGAAAACAAGCTGCATCACAAGTAAATTAGTTCGCAACAGGAGTTCCAAAACGTTTTCGACCACGGAACCCTAAAAAGTCATTTGGATGTTAGCAGAACCCTAGCGAGATTTTCAACCTTTAAATTTATGTTTGTATCTCAATTTATTTGTCCCTGTAATTTATCCCAGATCTAGTGAGTCTATGGCATCCATTTGAGATTTGTTGTGAGGGTGAATGGAGTTTGGATATAAATTAATCCATCCAAGAACACTTTTGAGAAAAAATGTTTCTACTACAAGGTCGAGTCAAAGAATACCGTTGATTTTGAGGTAGGTCAATTTCCGAATAATACAAATATTCAAATTAAAATTTTAATACGATAATTTTCATTTCATGGTAAGTTTATTTATAAATAAATTTATTAGTATTAACTAAATTAAAAACTAGTTGAAATGTGACGGCGAGATCTCTAGTTGCATAATACCAAAGTGTTTGCACATGTTTTCAATGATCAGAAGTTAAATCTCCTATTTTAAAGAGCTACTTTGGAAAGCTAACTATCTACTATCTCCTTATTTTAAAGAGCTACTTTGGAAAGCTAAAACAAAGGGAAAAGAATTAAAATATAAATACATTTGGTATAAAAATGGTTCGGTTCTAATGAAAGAAGATGATGGCAAAAAAATCAAGGAAATAAAACATGAAGACGACCTCAATAGATTATTATAGAATTTGATTAATAAAGGCACCGAAAATATTTACATCACTAAAAATGGATTTCGATTTAGGAAAATGCGTTGATTTAAGTGACATCACAGAACTTAATTTAATTATTAAAGATTTATCAACTTGCAAAAATTTTTTAAAACATTCCAAGTTTTCGTTACTTTGTTTCAACGTTAGAAGTTTAAATAAAAACTTTGATGAAACCGTAACTATGCTGGATGGGATTAAACACCGTCCTGAGGTACTAGTGTTTACAGAAGCTTGGCTAAAAAAAAATTACCAATATACCTAACATCCCTGGATACACTGTTTACAACACAAATAAAAACTGTTTGCAGAACGATGGTGTAGTTGCCTATATAAAACAAAATGTTCACGCGACCGTTGATGAAGTTGTTCTCCCTGGCGCAAACTGCCTAAGCATGCAGATATCGAGTACCTTGTGTGTAATAGCTGTGTATAGATCTCCATCCCAGGCTCAAATAGATCATTTCCTTGAATCACTGAGCGAACTGCTTGACTCTACATCTATCCAAAATAAGGAAATCATTTTATGTGGGGATATAAATATCAATACTTTGGATTTGAGCGATATGAAAACTCAGAAATACCTCTCACTTATGGCTTTTCATGGTTTGAAACCAATCATAAATTCACCTACAAGAGTTTCTTCGACCAGTTCAACCTGCATCGATCACATTATGGTGAAATCTAAATTCGAACCACAAGGAGCTGTCTTCACTACTGACATAACAGATCACGATGTGATATTGCTGAGATTTATGAGCTTTACACTAAAGAAAATAGCAAAGGATAATGTGAAAATCAAAACCGTCATAGATAACAATCTTTTGAAGGAAAGATTAAAGGAGGAATCATGGCAGTCAGTCCTATCATCTCAAGATGTTAATTCAGCTGCTGAAAATTTTATAAAGTGTTTAAAAATGCACATGAAAAATTGTTCGTCTGTACAAAGTGAAAAACATAACATGAAGTACTTAAAACCTTGGATAAATGATGGAATTATTAAATGCCTCAGAACCCGTGACAAATTGCACTACAAATGTCGAGAAGAGTTAAATAATATTCAATTGCTGAATTATTACAAAAGATATAGAAACTGGTGTACAAAAATTATAAAATATACAAAACAAGCATATTACAGAAGAAAATTGGATAACGTCAATGGAAATACCAAACAACAGTGGAAGACTATAAAGGAGGCTGTAAATATACGAAAGGAACAATTGTCTATAAAAAAATTAAAAATCAATAACAATATTATCTCAATGGAGGAGAATCCAAATATAATCACTAATCACGTAAATAACTTTTTCAGCGATATTGGTCCTAGATTCGCCAAAAATTTGTGCAGCGCAAACAAAACTACCGAAAAGTGTCTTGTAAACAATTTTATACCTAGTACTACTCAAGTAACAGGAGACACATTTGAATTTAAATCTACTAACATTTATGAAGTTACAAAAGTGATACGTGAATTAAAAATGTCTTTTTCCTGTGGTATTGATGGCTTAAGTACAATGGTGTATAAACAAAACGTTTCTGTATTGGCTGGTCCCATATCACATATTGTTAACATTAGTTTTAAAAATGGCGTGTTTCCCTCTCATTGTAAGATTGCTAAGGTTATACCTCTTTTCAAAGGTGGAGATCAGCTAGATGTTAACAATTATCGACCCATATCCTTGCTCAATACTCTCTCAAAAGTAATAGAGAGATTGGTAAAGTCAAGATTAGTTTCATTCTTAGAAAAGCACAAAATACTCTCCGACAATCAATTCGGTTTCAGAGAGAATAAAGGTACGAGTGATGCTGTATTGAAGGTACTGACCAAAGTTATAAGCGCGCTGGATTATGGCAACAAAGCTTTAGCGGTGTTTTTGGACTTATCAAAAGCATTTGATACAGTTTCCCATGAATTGCTCCTTAAAAAATTATCATCTCTAGGTATTGATAGTACAGCAATGGGTTGGTTCAGATCTTATCTTAGTGATAGAACGCAGCAAGTAGAGATAAATAAAATATTAAGCAATGGTAAATCAATCTCCTTTGGAGTCCCGCAAGGTAGTGTGCTTGGGCCAATATTGTTTCTAATATATATAAATGATTTATGTAATCTGAATATTCCTGGTAACATAGTTAGTTTTGCAGATGATACTACCTTAATATTTGAGGGTAAAACTTGGGATGAAACATTTAACAAATGTAATACAGGTTTAAGAGTGGTAAATAGATGGTTAAATAATAGTATTTTAACTTTAAACTTACAAAAAACCAAATATATCACTTTTAGCATTTCAACTAAAAGTCAACCTTCCGCCACTCATAATTTAATAATACACAATTGTTTGCAAACCTGTAACTGCAACCCTTTAGAAAATGTAGTCAGCATCAAATACCTTGGCGTAAAAATAGATAAATTTTTAAGATGGAACGATCATGTTAATATGTTGGTAAATAATATTAGGAGACTTACCTATATCTTTAAAGAACTTAGACATATACTAGACAAGGAAAAATTGAAGACGGTTTATTTTGCAATAATCCAGTCTCTACTTTCTTATAATATAGTGTGCTGGGGATCTTGCCAAAAGACTTACATAGAACCACTTAACATTGCCCAAAAACTGATCCTTAAAGTTATGTTCAAGAAAAAATTTAGATATCCAACTCATTTACTTTATAAGGAATGTAATGTTATGAATGTAAAACAGCTGTATATTACACAAACACTTTGTAAATTTTTTAATAATATTAATATTGCAGAAAGAACTCAGCAAATTCGTACTACTAGAATTGGGTCTGGTCTTAACTTTGTGGCAATTCAAACTAAATCTTCTTTTGGTCAAAGAAATTACTTCTATCAGGCTCCACTCATATTTAATAGCCTTCCAGAACATATTAAGTCATCTAATTCCTTGTGCACTTTTAAAAAGATGGTTAAATTATTCGTATTAGCCGAGGATTGCCAATTGATTTTTTCTACATTGTCATTTCTAAATTAATAGCATATTGATAATTTATTACAGTATATTTACTGTTAATATATTATTTTTTATGTTCTTCTTAATTTACCATTACATATTAATTTTCTAACCGAACCTCATTTTAAATATTATAGATTAAACAACTTGCAAAAAAAAAAGTTATTTCAAAGATAATTTCAACATATGGTCACTCTACATGTTTTACGTTATAATGTATTTGTTCCTATAGTGCAGTAGAGGCCCATTCTGTGAGAAATATTATTGTAACAATATTGTCTTTCAACACCTATATTATTTTGTGTACTCTATAAAATTGTTAATCTCAAGTCAAAATGAAGTTCAAAATTTCAATTTAAACAATAACACCTAAATTAAAAAGGTAAAGAAACAATAAATAAATAAATATATAGGGGTTATCGTATCCCATAACTTTGTCAACACTAAAAGATCACACGGATGGCATTTCTAAGATGTCACTTACACTATAAAAAACAATCATATTTTAATGAAAACGGGCACTTAAATGGAATGAAAACAATAATGTTGTGATCAAAACGGTTTCTTTCATATTTATTTCATAATTATTTGATAGTCACTTTAATATTTCATAAGAAAGATTCGCTCTAATGTAATCGCTTATAAATCTTTGTTTTTTTTTTTTCATTTTTTATATTTTACACATAGGTATTTAAAAAAAAACCTAAGGACATATATTTTTTTAATTTTATCTATTGTTGAAAATGGTATGAACTAATGATATAATGAATGATAACATTTTGTCTGATCTCTTAACACTTTGTTGTTAATTCATATATTTTTATCACTTATTATTTTCTCTGTTTATCATTTTATTTTTAAATTTTATTATTTTGCTTTTACTTAACTGTTTTGCATGACCGATATTTGCGTGTGTTATTTTTATTAAATTGTGAAATTATTAACCCCGATACAGGCGAACCCTAGTGGGGTTAATAATTACATGCTAAAAATATATGTATATAAATTGTGAAGAAGCAATAAATAAATAAATAAATAAATACCCACGTAACGATAACGAAACGCAACTATAGCTTTGTCATGTGGATTATCGAAACGATATTATATTCCCGACCCTCCATTTTTATCATATTCGATGCATGGAACAGAAATAGAGGTAACAACGGAGGTGACAGAACAGCACAATGTTGTTCGAACATATTTTTTAAGGTGACTCGCGTTCTTGTTGATTTTGCAAAGTCTTGGTAGAAACGGTGGCGCACGTGTTTTATTTCCTTCATATTATTTACGTGTTTTAGAATCGTTGGTTGTCATGGGCCTAAAAAAGTAAAGTAAAGTGGGCAGTAAAAAATTGAGAGAGATTTGACGGAGGGTACGCTAACGCAGCGTGAAGCAAAGCGACCGCTTTAACCCGCTTTAGTGACGTAACCTTATCCATTAAAATTTCAAATCAGTCACAACGGAGCCTGTTTTTCCCTTGCGACGAAAAAAGCCCAAGGTAAATATTGTCGCCCTTTAAATATTTACATTCATAAGGCACAAACACAAAGTAAAATTGAAAAATCCCCTCACGTTCAAATTTTCTTTGTGTATTTTTAAATAAACTTCATTGAATTATTCATTTTAAATTAACATTTTGGTTTTTTAAACGTACGCAATTATGAAACATTTATAAATACGAACAAATGCTTAATAAAATCTTAATATATAAAACAAAGTCGGGTTAGTTACACTACTTATAACTCGAGATCGGCTGGACCGATTTTGATGATCTTGGATTTGTTGGATTTGTCTCCTCCCCGGATAACAGAATAACTATTAAAACATCGCAAAAATTCACGAAAAACAAAATTATGACGAAAATTATTTTTTTCTTACATTTTGTATGGAACGAATTCTCATATTTTGAAAGAACTGCAGCAATATTGTGATAGGTATAGTATTGAACTGTGCGTGAATTCTAAAAATACAAAAACGACAAACGTCAATGCTCTGATTGTTTTGCTTTCGTTCTTAATCATATAATGCTGCCCCTCTTTCTTACAAACTAAATGTCAATAGTCGAAAATGAGACAAACGGTGAACGTATGTCTCTGCACCCCTCCGAAGGAAAAATACAATAATTATAATAAATCTCTCACAGACGTATAAAGAAAATGAAACATACGTGGAAAAGTAAGAAAATCACAACAAAATATAAATCCGTACTTCCGTACACAACGCCATCTCTGATACAGACAAAAACAAAACACGGACAGTTGGGCATCGACAATTGCTTCATTGTGTAATTTTTTACTTAATAAAAAAGCATAATTTAATTTAACAGTTATTACTTCTGAGGTGGTACAAAGTTCGTCCGATCAGCTAGTATAAAACAGTAGCGTAGGAACAATTCTCAAGGTTTGCTATACATACTTAAAAGTTCACGAATTAAAATAATTTTTAACACTTTTAATTAACTATCCGCCACTCCGCTTCTTAGCAAGGATAGGCAGAGAATAGACATCATGCAACTCTATCTTTACACACACTTATTTAATTTATTCAAAAAGGAAAGACAAACTTTCCCGGACTAAACCAAAAATGTTTGAAAATCTCCTACCACCATCACCCTAAGCGGAAAATGTTAGTTATGTCGTGATGGAGGACTTAGCTAGCCGAGGAATCGAACACGCGACGCCCGGGTGGGACACAACCGCGATGCCCACTCAGCTACTGATCATTGCTTCATTATCATTTATGTATCGCCTCGTATATAATCTTCTCTTGTCACGACCCGACTCAAATATTTGAAACTTTTCATATTCGTTTTATCAATATACTTGACACTCGTATCAATGAATGTTATACAATTGTGACTTTTCAATGATTGTCATTTTAGGTATTGAGCCATTCTATATTACCACGTCCAACCCGATTGCTACGCTACTGAATATTATGAAACGGATAAACACATTAAAGTTGGCAAGGGGAGCTGGTTTCAATATTATACAAGGGGGCAATCTCCAGGATTATCCCAGATTACGCATTTAAGTGCGCCTTGGGCCAAATAAAAATGTAAACAAGATTCCGTATTTGAAAGTAACAGATTCTTGATTTACCAAGAATTATATTTGTACGAACTGGTTCCCGGCATGCGTTGCAATCCCATATTCAAAGAAATACATTGTTTCTCCCTGAATCACCCCTGATTTCCCGTGCGTCCCCGTTCCCCTCCCGCGTCCCCTTCCTAGCTAGTTTTATAAATTGTAGCCTGTATGTTATTCTGATGTATGAGCTACATTTATTATTGTAATGATTCATTAAAATTCATTCAGTAGTTTTTGCGTGAAAGAGTAACAAACACACATGCATCCATACAAACTTTCGCGTTTATAATATTAGTAAGATTCGGAGCTTTTTCAAAACATAAAAACACCAAAGTCAATATAGTACACAGGGCCTTACTAATAAAAAGGCAACTATTTTCAAAGCATTCATAACATACGCATCATTTTAACATTGACACTTGAACACAATGGGACAGATTATTCTATCGTACATGAAACTTAACCTCAAAACACACATTAACAGTAATTCATTCACACGCTTACCTTGCACACTTCTGAACAATGCACACAATTTATTATGAAAGGCGTACCACTGATAGCTCTATTTGAACCTCTCCTTCTTTGCAGGCATACAGAAATATGTAGTGGTTGTAATGGAACTTTCAGCGGCAGGATTATATTGATGATTAGTTCCTTTTCGTTTTAGGTTATTACTGTGGGTATCACACCACCACTGAATATACTTTGAATAAGTAATCGTCAAACAACTCTACTCGTGAGATGAACATGGCGGTAAGAATAGGCATCTAGTTGTTGGGCATTACTATTCGGAGAAAACAGATAATGTACATACCTACCAAAGATATTGAAATCCAAAAGAGATATGCTATGATGTCCGCGCAACTGTCGGCGGACTATTATCTAATCGGAGTAGTTTGCATACGAAAAGAATTTGTTCATTCCGTTGATTTTTTTTAAGGTGTCCATTAGTATTGGTTAACAATGTAGTTGGAATACGGAAAGAATTCGTTGATTTATTTTAACTTTCGTTTAGTTTATTCGTTAATTATTCATTAACTTAGTTTATTCGTTAAGAGCGTTTAACCAGCCAGCGGACGAAATCCACATTTCGTCGAAAGTTGTTCTTACGATCGTGCAGGGCGGTTACAATGAGAAAGATTAATTATTCTCCGTACCAGCTTTTTTAAATTTTAACTCAATATCGAATTTATTTCAATTCAAATTAGCTTTAATTTATACCTTCATCCAAAAATGCTGAAAGGCGTGATGATAAAACTATTAAAATAATGTACTTTTTGTAGTTATTTTTTGATTATAAGTATTTATCATTTTTCAATAATGTCTAAATTTATTAAGAATGTTAAAAAAATCTGTAATATATGTTTGTAAGTGCGCAAATAAATACACAAATGGACCAATTTTCGTCAAGAAACACATGTACGTACATATTTTTTAATGATTTTATGGAAAAAAATTAAAATTCTAAAACTTGCGTTTGCTAGATAATGTATTGATTTATTTTACTGCATGATTATATTATTTGAAATGGGTGTGGTATAATACAAAATCTTTTTTGAAAATTTAACAAATCTGCCAACGATCTATGGAATAACCTTATTATACTAAAAATTAAAAAAATTTCTCAAAATTTATTACATGCGAATGCTAGATAAAAGAACAATCTTTCGAAATCCATTTATAATGTTTTGTGGAAAAGAGTCAATACGTCTAAAATCTGATTTGAAAATGACATATTTCTGGTTTTCTCTGGTAATGCCCTCTTAATTGGTAAACATTATCGGTCCCATCCAGTATAAACTGCGGATAGCACATATCTGATATTTCAATAGCTTTCGCCAATCGGCATTTTTCATATATCGGGTATGTTGTGAGGCTGGAGGTAGTGGGGAGGGGAAAGAGATTGGGCAGAGGAAGATGGGGAAGTACCTGGCTATTCAAATATTAGAATCTAGACGCGATTTGTTCCTGCATCATTCGTCTCTTGGGTATTGGGCGGGATAAAAACAATCAATTTCGTTTCACTTTTCGCACCGATACCTCTCCACTTAAATACTTTTTACACTTTCCACAAAGAATCATCGAAAAGCTACGAAATTTTTACTTTATTATATAATTAATTTTTAAATTAGATGAATCTAAATTAGGACTGTCAACATCTGGACAAAATACGTCTTTATCTTATTTTAATTCTTGTCACCATTTTTACATGGCGGATAAAAAATGCGTGTCGCATATTAATTTAAACATGATATATTGCTGGTGGATTATTCTATACAAGATTCCGTGGTATTTACATATGTTCAAATGAAAAACATTAAAAAAACAGTTTCTCGGCGAATCGCGAATTATACATTTGATGAAAAAATTCGGAATATGAAACGAAAACTTTATTTTCTCTTCGAATTGTTAACTTGACAATTCATTAAAACAGATATATGTGATATGTGTGAAATAATGCATGACAATCAAACAATTATGGAATACTCCGACAACCTTTTACTTTTGCAACTTTAGTAAGTTTTCAATGAGATTGGGTGAAAATTAAAAACTACAATACATTGAAAACTAGGCCGGAATACAAATTTTAGAAAAAGAGGTACACGCAGTGAATTTTTTAAAAAATAGATCTAGAATTTCAGACAAAGGTGATATCCAAAAAAATTTTAAAAAAAAATAACTCTCGAATGGTGAAAATTATGGATGTATGCAGTTTTTATCCATTAAATGGGTTGAGTCTTGCTTAGACACCATTCAGAAACCAAAAGTTCTAAAAATGAGTAGGGTCGTGAATACACACCCTTCAGAATCCAAAAGATTTATAAAATAACTTGTGCCATGCTTAGTGATCTGATCTGAATAACCTACGTCCCAAACATCCTCTTTCCATTTCCTTCCCCTCCCCGATGTGTGGAGATGCACAATACCTATATCCCAAATTGTAAATGCCATTACATAAAAAAGCACAGAGAAACCACTATTCAGAGCCCGAATGAAGTGCACTTTTGAACAATGGTAGTCAGATCTGAATAGTTAGGTGCATTTCAGCCTTACTATTCATCTTTTCCATTTCACTAAGCTTATAATGGAAGCTATAGTCCCACTGGCTCCTGCAGTGGGATCTTATACGGTATTTCAAAAAAGTCTATCGAATTCTTATTTTCCTGGAAGAATTATTTTCCATTTTCTATCTCAGTAGATAAATTATTGAACTTATAAAATACTGACATGTTTGACACACGAATCATGTATAACGCCTTGTTGCCCGTAATAAATAATAATGCCAATATTCTACATCTCAGATCCCAGAGTCTAGAGATTTCTCTATCTGCAATGGCAAAAAATATATTTTCCGGGGAATAGTCGGCAAGTTCATATATTATTATATATGAATTTGCCGGTGGATATCAACAGGATTTCTCGAAGTGAAGAATATATTCGGAAATACAATTAGGTTTATTGATGAAAATCAATTTACTCTTTATTGCGGGTCTTGTCCTGGACTTGTGGGCCTTAGGTACCATTAAAACCTGTATTATCTTCAAGAGTGAGCCTATCAAATATATTTATTTGATATTAGCTTAAAATCTTTATTTAAAAAATATTGAATTTTTAATAAATAAAAAATGAAATTCAATCTGTCGCCTTGCTACTTGTATTATTTTGTGCAGATAAATATTATTTTTAAGTTCGTTAGCCAAGACGAAAAAATGTTATGTTTTTTCAAGGCAACGGTCGATTTTTTATTTTGATAAATATTTAATACTCCATTAGGGTGACCTTGAAAAAAATATATAAAGCAAAGGAAAACAAATAGTCTACTTAACGAAAATGAAAAATGCAAACATATGATACACATTAATATGAAAGAATCATTAATAACTATCAGGCTTTGACATTGTTTAAAATAACATAAAAAATCATTGTCAATCTGTTTTTAAATTATGTCAAGACGTTTCTTATTTTATTTTGTCAGCTACGTCATATTATCACACACGATGACTTTGATCAAGGTGAAACTGAATAAGTTATCAAAAATAAATATTTCCCATGAGGTAGGCAATATAGACGTATTCAAAATTACAACGTAGGACAAAGAAAAAATTCTTTTGCATCCATCAATATTCTTTGACATAAAAACGTTCAAATGAAATTTGCCAAAAGCCGTCACAATAATATCATGATGATTTTGTACCGCCTTCGGTGGCTGGTTTTTGAGTCAATTTTTTGGCATCTTCGATTGAGGTATGTTGCGAGGCTAAAGGGAAAGAGATGAGAAAGAGAGAAGTTGGGAGAAGGAAGTACCTGGTTCTTAAGATGTGAACACCAACCACGGCTAAAACCATTTCAACTAATGTTTCGAATCTGAATGGTTGTCTTTCGCCAGCGCGATACTGAGAGTGTCTAATACTCTACAAACCATCGTGGAAGCATCATTTTAGAGAGTTTTTAACACAGTGATATTATTTTTTATTCAAATAATAACATTTTAAATTAAAGGCGTGGTATATCATCAGTCATGTGATTTTCATTAATCGTATTTTAGAGGAATCAATTGAAAATTATTATAAGAACACCTGTCATACTAATGTATCCGATTGATAAATAATGCGTAAAACACTTAAAAAACTTGTTTTATTCATTACAAACTAGATGCATTAATAATAATTAATGGATGATAATTCAAAGACTAAATTTATTAAGATTTACGCATTATCAACAATGTTTCAGTTCATTTTTATCGGTGATTAACTGGTGACTTAATTAGTTATGTTATTACTTTGAAGCGTTCATAAATATTATTACAAAACCTTTACCAGATATTTGAATTTTATTGAGCTGTGTTTACTGTTTTCGAAGCGAAGTTAGTTATGTTTGATTTTTCGCATTTTTATTTCAGTATTAAATATGACGTGATGTATTTTTCCTCTGATAATAATGTAGAAATGATGTTTCAGGAGAGCGGAACTGTACTGCTAAGCATTGTTTAACAATTCTCTCAGAATATCTACTAGTGGTATCACTTCCGTCTACATTTCGCGTACAAATCCTAACAGTAGTTCAAAACATAGACAAAGTTTACAACAGGCAATGGGAAATATCATGGGCTCGGTTTTCATAGACGAAGCAAACTTCAATTCATGTTAAAGACATTTCTCCTCTACACCCAGTGAGACCTCAGTTTCCTATCCTGACTGAAATACAGCCGACTACAAGTAACCCAGAGTAGTGGATATAAAAATCACATACATTTGACTATTGAAAAAAATGTCGGTGAACTGCATGAAATTTGCACAGCTTTGCCCAAATCAAATCGCAAAAATGTAAAAATAATTTCTAGTACAATAATTTTTAGCTTTCAACCCAATTTTCCTCATGAGCTATGAAGCTTCGAAAGATCAAATTGACTATAGGAAAAAGGCAAAAAAAAATACATTGTTTTTTTCGTCCAATAAAAAAAATCGATAACACAAAAAGGGGCAAACCCTAGAAGTAAAATTCTATATTTTTATGATCACGGCAATGTAATGCCCATATAAAACTATTATTACGTGATAACATTTGTTCATATGATTGATGTTCCTGAAGTTAAAATTGTCATTAACTTATACAGAACAGAATAAAGCAATGGAAAATGGAATGGAATATTTGGTGTCACAGATGTAGTAAATGAATGAAATGTATTTCATTTAGACATGAGTTTTAGATATAACACAGGGAGCTGCAAGCAGTGCTCTTTCCAAGAGTTAATTAGTTACCGCGAGATATTTTCGTACTTCAAATACACAGAACAATGACATGTATATGTGTGCACAAGGAACAAAATTCATTCAGAGGAGAAATTCATTCAAAACGATTATTTTCGGCCTCCTGAAAGTCTGAATTACTGGAAGCGTTTTCCAATGTGTTGTAACATATTGTGCAACCTATTTAAGATCAAAACAATTCAAATTTATTTCAATGATAAATGGTGACAACTGACTATATCAATTAAAAAAAATGGTATACCTAAATCACATTTGAATCTTTTCTCGATGAAGAAAGACGTCTCAGCGTAAATACGATGCTGATGTTGTATTTAAACCAAGCATGGTTTTATTCGGGTCTAAAGGTTATCTCAATAACTCAATGCTTTGGCGCAGTCGCAAAATTAACGGAAGATTCCAGAGTTCAAACTTCGTCCCGGCAAATAGAGGTGCCAATAAAATAAAAGAAGAGAAAAAATTATGAAGAAAAAGGAGCATAAAAAGAGGGGTGCTGCCACATATAAATATAATAATATAATCCAGTTTGCTTTATGTGTATTTTTTGTATTATGCTCCATACTTTAAACATGCCGGCTATTTGTATTGTCGCGTCATTTTATCGCGTTCCAGGACACAAAATGCATTCCTGTTTGTTCACAATACCATGTTTCAGTCCCGATGCATTACAGTAAACTCCACTATATAGGAGACTTCCAATCGTATGAGAGAACTTCAAACATAAAATAGCGCCATAAAATGAACTTCAAGAAAGTATAAAACGCTACTCCCGGCCAATGCAAAACTCTGTTCGATAGCTGAATGCACTTCGGTACAGAATACGGAATAATGCTTTGACAGTGGTGTGAAACAGCATCTTTGTATTGATCACTTCACTAAACCAACGACCAGAGTCGGACCATACCCATTTCTCAAGAATGTTCAAATGAGGGAAGGTCGGGCGGAGTTTACTTAGTTTTTGCTATTAGATTTCAACAGACCATTCTAACTTTTATTATTATCAAATTATCAAACTAGGTTTTATATAGAGATTTTCTAAATCAGTAAAGTGTGCGAAATTTCATCAATATACGCCCGCCGCGGCCGCCGGCAATCTTCTTGAAATAAATATGTATGTACACCTAAAACGCTTCCCGTTAATTCTAGTAACTGAAACTTTAGTCATTATTTTTTAAACAAAATTAATTATTATAAAATCACAATTAAAAGTGGGTTTTATTTAAAAACTTATCTCCATAAAAGAATACATTAGTCTATCAAAAGAAATTTGATTACTCCTACCGTAGATCAAAAACAAGTTCATCGGTCATTCCAATTTTGTAAAGTTTCAAATTCATTTTCATATTCATTCCATCCCTTAATACAACATATTTAATAATTATTACGTCCTCCAAATTTAATATAGAAAATCCTTCAATTCAAATACAGAAAAGTGCACAAATACGTTTTGTAAAGAAGATTTTTGAGTATTCTCTACAGCTAACAAGTTTTCGGAACACATTCAGAGGAAATGAACATAAGAGGTGTCCTTTTGAACGTAGACATCTAACACGTTAAAGATCACCGACCGCACTATTAAAAGCATCATAATATCAAATTCCATTTTCCAAAGTTTTATAAAATATATCCAACACAAAACATAATCGTAGTGACTAGAGCTCCTCTCGCATTGAACACTGAACAGCTGAAAGCGAGATTCCGAGTAAATGCGCTAGAATCTTGTGAATATTAAAAATGAAAAGGCGGTAAAAATTTTTAACTATCAGTCTTTGAGAATACTGATCCCATTGATATAAGTTTGTCGTGTAAAAGGCGTGACGAAGACCGGTCTTAAACTAAGAGAAATATTCATATATCAAAGTCCAGAGTAAAAGAAGAAAGGGGAGTTCTCGAGACTATTCACAAACTGACAGGAATATAATAAATTTTCGGTGTACATTGCGGAGCTCTCGCGTATGTCATACAGTTTTAATTTGAAAATGTTGTCGCGTAATTCTGGTCAACTTCAAATAAAGGTGAGTACAACAGGGACTGCGGCGCGTCAATATTATTGGCCGCTGCACAAATAGGTCCAGCGGGCGATTTGCATCGGGAATATTTGCAAAGCATTGTACTTTTTGTGTTGTCATTACTTCCGATCTGGCGAACTTTTTCCCGAATCGGGAGCGACCATGTTAAGTGGAGCACCTATTCCTAGAACGCTCTTTGATATTTGAAAGCACGCGCACACGCTCACAGTTGGCACACACAGGCGCAGGCGGCACGCACACACGTGCTAGCGCGCACGCCGTAGAATATTTCTGCAGCGGGCACATAGATTTATTTGCGGCCGGTCGACACGGTTGGATGTTTGGCGTTAAGTTACAGTTGTGTCAATCATTCGCAACTCGGCATGTATGTATAAATATCAAGCGCGCATCAGGCGCCCGACTAAAGAAAAAATTGGCCACGGTGTAAGCCTCATCGAAGCAAAATCAGAAAAGCGCCTG
The DNA here is from genome assembly GCA_917880885.1 of Limnephilus marmoratus. Taxonomy (NCBI): domain Eukaryota; kingdom Metazoa; phylum Arthropoda; class Insecta; order Trichoptera; family Limnephilidae; genus Limnephilus; species Limnephilus marmoratus. The sequence goes on along the minus strand of OU862912.1, from coordinate 27,511,684 downwards.
CCTATATTCAGTCGAAAGCGCTCAGAAGGAAAATTAATCATTTTAAATCGTTGACAACACTGTGGACTTCCGGGCCATCATTGCCACCGACCGCGACTATTGGCTGCATGGCTGCCGCTTCCACCGCCCCGCGCCCCGCGCCCCTAGTCACAACTGTCAGGGAGGCGCTCATCAGCTAGGCAAGAATGTGACGCTAATGCGCGGGAATTGGGAATAGTACAAATACCACTAACTTTCCACATCAAAACATATTCAAAAATGCACAAAAGGATACCATTAATCATTACACCAGGATCAAAGACAAAGTATTTTAGTAAGAATCAGTCACCCTTTCATAAAACTGTACATTCTAATGCCTTCAAGCGCCAAAGTATCTACAAAAACTACACGGTATATAATTGGAATTTAACTTTAATTTTTGTTTTCTTCACACCTTTGTACATCAAGCAAAACCGAGTTTTAACAGTTATGGTGTTAAATTATTATTACATTACATTATGAATCACGCCCCCTCTTTCACTCACCCCACAAAATAATATATATTACGTAGGAAAATGTTTGTATTACGTTTATTGCAATAGCCTCCATGAAATGCATTTAGTACTACTGGCTACATAATAATAACGTATTCGAGATTTGCGTTTATCTATATTTCCACAAATACGCAGAAAAGTATAAGTCTATTAAATCATTTGTCCTCCCATCGAAGAAGACCGTAAAGTAAACAATATTATTGTTATGTGTGCAATTTATGCTGTTTGTAACCACAAACACCGCACGTATTAATATTACAGTTCCCAGAGAAACACAGCCATCTCTCGGCGACTGTGTAGGTACCTACAAAAACAACTTGGCTTATTTGACATTTCAATAAATTTACAGGCCAATATTTTTGACACGACGAAAAGCAAACAATGCCTTCATACTTCATCATACTGCAGACGAAGTTTAGTGAAGCTAAATCATCTTAATGCCCCAGTCTAGTGTTAGCGTTGGACGACGTTAGCTTGATTTTCAAAAAATTGCGTTACACAATCAAAATAATCCTACAAAATCGCTTACACTAGAAAGAACTGTTGCAAGCAATAATACAATAATATTAAATAATTGAAGCACTTTAGAGGTAGGTAGGCGCAGCTTCCAAGGTCCGAATTACACCAAAAATTATTTCAAAATTCATATACATATGACAATACCAAACCTTGTCGACATCACCTATAATCTATATAATCGTATCAAGTGATACGACAATCAGACGGTATCTGCAAATTGGTGGATTTTGGGAGGCTGAATGAAATCTAGCAGAAGGAGGTAGAGAAGACAAGGTTGAGAAGAACTGGGCAGTTTCTAGTTACTAAACACGGAAATCATTTCAAGGAACATTTTTATACAGTGATCTTTCAAGCGGGTGATACTGGGGGTAATTTCATAAGCAGTGTTTTTTTTAAAACTGTAGTATTTAGGTTCAAAACTACGATATTCATCGCTCCATGTACTTAGGTTGGATCAGTATTAAGAGGAATACACAAACCAAAATTGTGTATATTCTTATACTCGTATCACCATGAAAGTAGGTAATAGGCCTTAAAATCGCTTGGCAAACGGAGGCCAGGAACGGTCGTTTCAGTGCATAAGTGATTCTTAAAGTGAAAAATTCTTTAGCGCCGTTGTGATTTGGAACTCGATGAAACCAAAAATAGCGATACTAAAAAGAGACAAACACAAACACCTATAGGATTTAACCGGCGAGAGAATGAGATAGTAGGTATAATCGGTCTCCTCTTTTTGCGGTGCTGCGTAGCGGAGAACCGCAGCGTGCGGAGCCTTCCCAATTTTGTCTTCTTTAGTTTTCTGAAGGTTTCACTTCTACCGTGTGTGAACTACACACTTTTTTTAAATATGTGTTTTATATGCGTTCATATTTCTAATGAAAACATATTTTTAGGTAGTTTATGCTTATATTTTTTATAAAGTAATAATTAACAATTTTATTTAAATTCTACTCAAAGAAATAGATATAAAAGTGTCAATTTATTCAACGCATTTTTTTATATTCATAATGTAAACTGGTTCACAGTAAAGTGAACATAAGCATTAAGCTTCGCCTTAAAGATCTTTCCATTAGATCATGTTATATGCCTTGAATTTGCCTAATAATTTACTTACACAAATTAATTTTAACATATAATCACGTAGTTTTGTTTTCATATTTAATAGTTGCATCATAAGTTGTGTTACTTCGACAAACCTGAATTTAAATTTGCATATAGGTACCGATAGCAGAACTTGGAGACGGAACCTATTATGTCGACACTAAACGTGAGGCGCTCTATTCGCCTTATCTACCTCCTTTAACTCCAGTTTCGTGATGTCATGGCGGCTGTTGTATGTAGGTGAAATCTTTTCAAATTGGTTACACTTCTCATGATGCGGTAGCAACGCGCTTGTTTGTCGATTATGGAGTCACGGTTCGAATTCTCGACGGGTAGGTACCTACTTAAAAACATGGCGTGTTTAACATCAGAATAGTTGTTTTTCCCCTCCTTATTGAAAAACACACGATGGTTTAAATTGATTAACTGTAAACATTGTAACAAGTAATTGCTGTGGTTTCATCGGAGCAATTCATGGCGACTTTTATACTAAAGTTAGTTCCACTGCATTGTTAAAAGTAATATTTTCTGGCTTTTTCTTTTAAAATGATATTACCCAAGAGTACAAACTGGAGATCGTGAAACTATAGCTATGTTTGTTGATGACTCCCGATTTGAGGAATGTTTTGAGACTTAACCTATAAATACAAATAGTAATTAATATAAAAGGCAAAATTGTAGATGGAGACGAGGGTATATTTAGAAATTTCAAAATTCAAAGTATGAAAGGGGATGAGGTTTATAAATATTTAGGATACCCGCAATCGAATAGATTAGATCACACTAGTATTAAAAATGATATTAGGATTAAATTTCAAACTAGGATCAGAAAAATTTTAAAATGCAATCTATCTGCTAAAAATTTAGTAAAAGCAATAAATACTTGGGCAATACCTCTACTAACGTACTCATTTGGCATAATTAAATGGTCCAATACAGATTTAGATAGTTTAGAACGATTAATTAGAACTACGTTAACAAAATTTAATTGCCATCATCCAAATTCAGCTATAGAACGAATTAATTTACCTAGAAATTTAGGAGGTAGAGGTGTAGTCAAAATAACATCTTTGAAACACAATCAGGTAGAAATGCTTAGAAATTTTTCCATAGGAAAGCTAATAGCTCAGAAATGCACAAAATAATTTGCAAGGCAGATAGAAATATTACACCTTTAAATTTATATGACGAGAATGCCAACATTCTTATAAATACTAACCAGGAATTATTAGATTCCTGGTCAAATAAAATTATTCACGCAAAACACTTCAATTATCTCAACCAAACGTATGTTGACAAACTTTCGTCAAACAAATGGTTGAGTATTGGAGAGTTGAGCGCAGAAATAGAAGGATTTATGCTTGCAATTCAAGATAGAGTCATTAATACTAAAAATTATAGAAAGCATATAATCAAAGATATAAATCAAATTGATGATTTATGTAGAAAATGTTTGGCTTTTCCCGAAACTATAGAACATATTATATCGGGATGTTCTATATTAGCGCCTTCCGAGTATACATTTAGGCACAATCAGGTTTTAAAAATAATTCACCAAAGTTTGGTAATTAAACATAACTTGATTGATTGCCGTAATGTAGTACCTTATTATGAATATGAACCAAATTCATTTATAGAAAATGAATTTTATAAAATATATTATGATAAAACTATACTAACAGACAGAACAATTAGTCATAATAGACCTGATATAGTTTTACATGACAAAATTAAAAAAATAACTTATATCATTGATGTAGCTATTCCAAATTCCTGTAATATTCAAAAAACTGTTTCTGAAAAAATTAGAAAATACACAGATTTAGGAAATGAGATTAAAAGAATTTGGCATTCTCGGACTATAAAAATATTACCATTTGTTATTTCGGCCACTGGCATAATACCTAGGAATCTGATTCAAAATTTAAGCATATTAGATTTGTCAAAGAATTTGTATATAAAAATGCAAAAAGCAGTAATTTTAAATACATGTAGGATTACAAAAGATTTTTTAAATATTTATATTGAGGGATCAGTAGGATTTATAGGTTCAATTAGAAATGCCACAGAGCCGAACCCTCTGATATGAAAATATCTGGAGTCGGTGAATTATATTCCCATTTGGTCTCTAGTAGGTTGACATGTTGTTCTTGTATTGTTTTGTATTTATAATACTTATATAGTGCAATTGCATAACGTGGATTCACTAGATGATCATTTGGGGAAGTGTATGAAAGGGTTTAGTTTTTCCTTCTTTTTTTTTTTTTTTTTTTTTTTTTTTTTTTTTTTTTTTTTTTTTATTTTTATTTTTATTTTTTTTTTTTTTTGGGGGAAAATTTAACCCGGACATTTAAATCTGGTGCGTAAAAAAAGTAAAGAATGCGAGAAAGGAAGAAGATGAATAATTGCTTGGTTTTCACAAAACATTTCGATTATCCAAGTAACTTTCTTATTAGAAAATGATTGAGAATATCTTCCATTTTGGTTTCTATGCTGCTCTTCCCAGAAAGGTTAGTGTTTGAGTGACAATCTCAATAACCAGAAAAACTCTAATAATAATAAAGATAAATTATCATGTTTATTATCATGTTTCATAGAAACGTGATTTTTATGGAAATATTCCTAAACAATATAAATACGTCACTTCTTCATATTTGCTTAGAAAAAGACTCCTCTACCTTTTTAATTTTGCTTCAGACGTTCATAGTCGTAGAGACATGTAGGAATTTTGTAGTTGGATAACAAGAAACGAATGAATGTTCGTGTGTTTATATTCTATTAAGTCATTATTGATTTTTCCCAAGATTGCGGTCCACGCTAGACATCTTGCAAAAATGAGTCACTTTTGCCGCACGTTATATCTATAAAAATGAAGTATGTTTGCAAATGTGATAACTGTAAGATACAGAAAGAGATATTTGCTTCTGGGTCCAGAAGTCGTGGTTTCAAAATCCGGCGGGTGCAAAAAAAGGATAGGTATTTAAATTTAAAAAAGAGATTTTTTAATTATAATATTAGCTAAAACTACACTTATTTGATCAGTGGAAATTATTTTCACTATGGCCTTGTTAAAAAGACACAATTCAGAATCAGAACGAGAACATTCTTAAAATCACTTTCGTGTGTTCGTTTCGGAAGAATTTGAAGTGGAAATCGGCCTCAGACAAGGGTGCCCTGTGTCACCAATCCTCTTCACTATATTCATGGACCGAATCAGTCGAAACAGCCAAACTTCGAATGCAGCACTGGTAGGCAGTACTGGAATCAGCTCCCTACTATTGCTGACGACATCACGAGATTAACGACATCACAGGAGGGACTACAAGAGTGGATTAACCGTTTCAACGAAAAGTGCACGGCGTCGGGAATGAAGATGAGTACCTCAAAAACAGAGATGATGGTTATAGGAAGGGACCATATTCAGAGCAACATACTCGCTAATGGGACTTAGCTGGAACAGGTGGACAGATTCAAATACCTTGGGGTCGAATTCTCCAGCGATGGTCGGCAAGACGGAGAAATTGATAGAAGAATAAGTGCGGCAAGCAGTGTATTTCGTCCTCCCTACAGCTCAGTGATAAGAAAAGCCGAGCTCAGTATCAAAACAAAGATGGCAATGTTTAAAACTGTATACCGCCCGACGCTCACTTACGACCACCAGATATGAGAGGAGTTGCAGGGTTTACGAAATGGGATCATATATGAAACTCGACAATCCGAGATGATCTAAACATTGAACCACTGCTACTCGTCATAGAAAAATCGCAACTGAGGTGGCTTGGGCATGTACTAAGAATGTCTGATGACCGAATTCCGAAGAGGATACTGAGTGCGATTCCAGAGGGTAGACGTCCAGTTGGCCGCATAAACACAGTTGGGCGAGGCAACTCCAGAAACTGTATGAGGAGAGGATGGGTCTACCATGGAGGGAGGCCGAACAATCAGCACAAGACAGGGACGTATGGAGGAGCCTTGTCGATGAAATGGGTCCCCGACTCGAATGGGACAATGGGAAGGAGATGATGATGTGTTCGTTAACGAAATCTGCCAAAAGATTCCGTATTTTTTGTGGGATCGTTATTATATAACGGACGTGATCTCCTGTCAGATTTTTTGAAATTTTTATGGCTTTTATTTGCTTTTTCTATGTACAACGTACATTAAATGAATAAATAATCATGCATACTTGCAGGAATTCGTGTTTAAATCGATAAACTAAAATATGTGACATTACCACTTTCCCGACGGCTATGTGAGAAAACTGATTGAAAGTATATTGGTATAAAATATGTGACAGTAAATATGTAAAAATACGCAAATCAGACAGGAGATAACGTCCGTTATCCAATAACGATCCCACGAAAGATAAGGAATCGCTCGGCTGAATAAACTAGTACTAGCGAGAGCTCGTACTGACATCATCGACGTTCGTCCTCTTCCATCCCACGCAACGAAAAATACAGAAGATACTATGTATATTGACGATGTCGCATTCGATCTCTCGTTGGGGCTAGTATAGACTATTTCCCGATCTCCCCTTTTTCCACTCAATTTTTTTCATCTTCCCCCTTTTATTCCATCTTACGAAAATAGTCAACGGCATAATCTCTTTTAATTGATTCAAAGCGTGATTTTCGAAGCAAATCTCTCTTTCACATCCCACATATCTGACATTTTCTCCTGCGCCAACAAAATGCTTAGATTTGTTCTTCGTAATGCGATATCATTTATTTGCTAATGGAATTGCAAAATGGAGAACATATGAAGCTCTTCGACCGGTCAGCGTTTGAGTGAGCATCGCGTTTGGGTCCCACCCGGGCGTCCCCTGTTCGATTCCTCGGCTGGCTAGGTCCTCCATTACAACACAAGCAACATTTTCGGCTTTCTGTGGTGGTAGTAGGAGATTTTCAAACATTTTTGGGTTATTCGTAACCCTGAATGTTTGTCTTTCTTTTTAAATTAAAAAAAAACTTCTTTGCAGCATACTGGAATATAGCTCCATTATTTGGGCCCCTTCTGAACAAAACCGTATCGTAGAAATAGAAAAGTACAAAAAAGGTTTATGTGTTACTTGTACATGAAGAAATACGCATAGGTACTATTCATTCCTGTATCCACCCTTGTTGCAGAGGATTGCTTGATTTCAACAGCTTTTTTATAGCTGGTGCTATACTCAATCCGCTTATGTTGAAAGATATTAACTTATTTGTCCCTAACAAGTATACTCGTTGGAGATCCCATGCACTTTTTTATGCCCCGAAAGCGAAGACTTCTATCTATCAGAATGCGACAATCAACAGAGCGACTCAACTGCTTAGCGACTCTGCATTGACCTTTCACATTTTCAATGTTACAGACAGTTCAGCAGCTATCTTTCGACGCACGTCACAAAATAGTAAAACTGCCCCCACACCTCTTTAATTTGTATCTTCTCCATGATAATATATTGGTGTATAACAATTTTACGGAGAACATGAACAAATGAATAATCTACCTACTGCCTCCATTCAGTATAAATGTACATTGTACAGTGGTATTCACATTGCAAAGCTACGTATAATTTCTTATTTTTTTGATGTTTCAATGAAAACACAACTATCGTAGTAATATGAATAATATTTAAATCAATTTACAAACTAGTAACAACGAAAAAACTACACTTAATCATCAGATTTGTACGCCGTTTTCTCTCGTAGTCGAGAATATTTTTCACACTATCAGAATATTATTTTATGATAATCTCATGTAGATTTATAAAAGACAAGGAGCAACTGTTGGGTGATCAAATGTGGCAACAAATGGGACATAGTGCTTAGCACAAAAAACTATTGCGATACAAGTTTCCAAGCATGGAGAAATAAATTGTAATAAAAGAAGATAAAAGAAATGACAACTGGTCGCTCTTAACATAAGCATATGTGGAACATTTTACATGTTGTGAATGCGAAACTATTCTTTCCGCTTTCGTGTCATTTTCTTTTCGGAATGGAAAAATCATTTTGAGCTGAATTTCGTTGAGGGGAATCGTATAACAATCACAGTTTATTTTATTACAATAACTCTCCAGTACGTACAGTACCTTCTCATGTGTTTCCTATCTATGCATATCAAATTGAGTAGATCAATTTTGAAGGTGTATTTGCGAAAAGTCGAAATGTCTAAAAAGGTTACAAGAAAATGATTTAATTTGTAAAATGATTTTACTCAGGTATAGAATTTATGTATGTCTCTTAGCTACACTGAATAGAAGAAAAAATTAGAACTTAATAATAATACCAAATAAGTCACAATAATCGAGATATAAGTTGACTTCGCTCGAATGAAAAATTATTTCTTTTTTTTTTGGGGTATGGTTGGTGGATAATATACGTATTCTTAGTTTTATTTGCAATTTCTTTAGTTTACCTATTTGGTGTACGTTAATAAAATTAATAAATTACCTGGAGAGAGAAAGGAAATGTAAAATTGAGCATTTGACTAAGTTCATTTGCTTTAATACGCATTACAGTGACTGTCTTTTTTTATACAACTATTGAAAAAATATGTGTTTTTAAATGTAAAAGCATAAATAACTCTAATACTGCTGTTTTTTGTGTAATGACAACAATGTGGTCGGTGACCCATCGTTCCGATAAGGTTATTATAAATCAGCAAAAACTGGTTGCTAACTCCAGGACGTAAAAATGTTTTGTAAACAAATAGTTTTCATACAACATCAGAGGGAAATTATAGACAACATTACACATTTAGCTCGCCGGTGTATTGACATAATATGAAGTGCGAAGAGGAAAAGCAATGATTCGGGGTTGCCGATACCTGCAAATGCATTATTTTCTTTAACATATACAAGTTCAATGAAAGTTCATTACTAAAATTTCTCAACATTTCGCAATTTTTTTATTCAGTTTTTATTTTTTTAAATCCTTTTTTTCCCAATTTTACATTTTATAGTTAAATATTTGGAAAATAATAAAAATAATGGGAACCCACTAGGGCGCAGCCTGTGCGTGGGTAATATAGTTAATTATATTTTATTTTAGTACGTAGAAAAAAACAAACAGTGAAGTAAAGCAAAAACATGATTAAAATTTGTTTAAACAGTTTGTACAAAAAGTGTGTACAAAAGTGTACAGGGTAATAATAAGTGTATAGTGTAATAATAGGTATATAGTGTAAATAATAAGTGTAAAATTTGTGAGAAACATAAACTGATATAAAATTAAATAAATAGACTTTTTACATCTGTTGGATTCAGCCATATTTTAAATTTTTTTTTCTTGTAATGCGGAAGTATAGTTGCAACTTGAATGTTTTTTGGTAAAAGGTTGAAAATGCGAGGTCCAATAAAACTACTGTGAGTTTGCATTTGTTTTGTGTTTGTTTGAGGGGTATAAAATACATTAGATTATGTATTAGTAACTAACTAAATAATGGAGATGGTGAATATGTGCAAATACGCATTAGAGCCACGATTTTGCACATGGAAGATTTTGAATTAATTCGATATATCCATACATATTCGTATATATTTGTTTTTGACCCCAAAAAAACTTATGAAAGTACCGGTTAGCATATACAACAGAAAAATGCCATTCCCTGAAGGCGCTTTTCTGTTTCGGAGTACGACTCAAATATTTATCATATGATGTTAAAAACGACAACATTTTGTAATTTGGCATTAAACATGGACTCTTTCACTTGCGGTGCTTTTCTTTTCGCTGATGCGTCCAATCCAACAGATTTGTTTAGAAACAGCATTTTCTAGGTTCATCATAAATACGGTGCTTTTGCTTAGTTTGATGTCTCATGAAAGATAAAAACGACATTCTTTTGTGGTTTGATTTTCATTCAAGGGATTCTCTTTTTAAAATATTTAAAGATTTATATACATATATTTTAATATAATAATATACATATAATACATATATACGAAAAATATTTACATAAATTTTATTGCTTCATATTTTTATTTAGAAGGGTAAAAAAAAAGTTTACCGCTCGTACAAAATGTGGGATGATCCAGGGGCTCCGAAGTGGCCCCTTGGGGTTCCGTGGCCGAAACAGTTCTAGAACCCATGCTCTAACTAAACACTAGCGACCCAATTCACAAAAAAATCTTACAAAATATAAAATTCGGTCCAAAGTTTAGCTATCATTTTCCAAAAATGCAACATTGCTATCGTAACAAAAATAGAGTTTTATATCACTTTCTATGTTTGAACTGTAGTGAAAAATAATATAACTTAAAAAATGTATTAATAAAGATCAACAAACGTTGACTCTGAATGCATACGTTTTATTATATATTATTATATGTTGAATTTTCATATTGTCATTTAAAAACGATTTAAACACCATCACATTAAAACATAACATTGGGGTCGTCCGTTAATCACGTGAGGCTCGAAAGGGGGGGGGGGGTTCGGAATAAATAACGAAATATCACGACGGGGGGGGGGGGTATAATGAGATATCCCGTGTATTTATTTTTCGTGATAAAATTCTGAAAATTTCAAAATACTTTGTACTAAAAAAATACACGTGATTTGGGGGGGGGGGGTTAGTCTACAACCTCACCACATATCACCAAAAGGGGGGGGGGGGTTAAAAATTGCTAAAAAAACATCACGTGATTAATGGACGACCCCATTAGGCTAGTGTCACTGAATCTGCTGATGCTGAAGTCACGGGTATCAGACAAATACATAAGTCAACATTTTGTGGTGTTTTGTATAGTAAGCCAAAACTCAGATTTTGTTTGTATTTAAAAGATTTTGTTGTTGTTCTTTCACAGTATCGACGGAATTGAAACAATTATAGCCTGACTGGAAATCGGTTATATTCGGATATTTTTTCCATTCCTATCTGATGCGGAGATGATTATTTTATTCTAGTAATCTGATTAATTGCAGATTTTCACGGAATAAAATCTAAGTGATAACATCATCTTATTACTCGTCTAAAGTGATTATTTGCCACAAAACATACATTATTTTACTACGGACGGTAAGTTTCAGACTGATTTGAGTTTGTGATTTTTTGGCTGCTAGACCCTGCAGGAGGATTTTTGATGAGCTTCGCTCAATTTGATAAGGTTCCCTGATAGTAGAGTTTTGCCCCTTTGTATGAACAACAGTAATTATTACACATAGTTCCCTATTTATTTTCTATCCAGATAAAAAGTCATTAATTAAAGCGATGGTGATGTGGCAGCAAAGTCACAAGGACAAGAAAAACGTGAAATATCGTCGTACATAAAATTGGAATCAATTTTTTTCTTTTCAATTTGACTTCGGAAAATGTTGTTTGATTAGACATTTATTTTTTTGATTTCATTATTTTAAGTTTTCACCGCGTTCGGAAATTTTCAATCCTGGAAAATTTAATTTCTTTCTGAAGAACGGGAAAAAGATTGAGAATATTTTTAAACATATTTAAGTTTCGGATATTTAGGTAATATAAGTTTGGAATTTTCCAGGTTTACAAATATTTATTTGACTGAAAAAAATTTCCCGCAATATTGGAGATTCGGAAAAAATGTCGATAATTTCAATCAAAAAAAATAAAAAAATAAAATTTATAAATTACTATTTTTTTGGTTTTGTTGTGCAATTTGGAAATTTTTCACTTTGGCAATTTTTTGAACCGATGATTTTCAGGGAAAATTGACAATGGAAAAGTATGCTCGGAAAGGGTTTCGGGAAATTGTATAAAAGTTTTTAAAACTGAGAAATTCCTAGTTTTGTAATTTTTCTTTTAATTTTCTCACCGGGGATGTTGTTCGAAATCTTGAAAGGTTTTTTTTATTAAATAACTGAGAGCACCACTTACGTTAATAATAATCCTTAACTATAGTACAGAAACTGTTTAAAAACTTCAAAAGTTTTTTTTGGAAATAACAGTAAGCGCTACTTCTGTTTATAACAATCCTTAACTGTAGTAGAGTAATTGTTTGAAAACTTCAAAAGTTTTTTTTGAAAATAACAGTGGGCGCCACTTTCGTTTGTAACAATCCTTAACTGCAGTCCAGTCATTGTAAGAAAACTTCAAAGTTATTTTTGAAAATAACAGTAGACGCCACTTCTGTTTACAATAATCCTAAACTGCACAGCCAATAAGATATTAATACTATCAAAAGATATCAATTGTATTTTAGAATTGGTTTCAGCACCAAGGGAATTTAATATTATTATGTCATGATCAGTGTATTATACATACTAATATGTTGATTAAACGTAATACGATGCATTGTTTTCGTAGTATACAGATTTTGGAATACTGTAAGTTGTTAATCGGATGCGTTCACGGGAGTATTTTTTTAACTTTTGTAGAATACAATAACATTAGTGATAAGACGCTACATTTTACCTAGTGTCCTTCAATATTAAAAGCGGTTAATCTTAAGAATATAAAAACGTCTCACCCCCACACAAAAAAAGGTAGGATTTTGTGACCGACGACGTCACACAGTCATCCATAGATTTGGCGGTTTTGTGCAAACCGAAAAATTAAAAATTTGATTATTGTGTTAACTATTAAAAAACTAACTTTAAAAAATGTACTGGCATTTATTAAGTTTGAAGGTCATTATTGTTAAAATTAAAAAGGGGCTGGAGTTTCTTATTAGAATCTGTGGCCGTGGAATTTAAGCCCACATAAATTAGGAGGTTATATATCTCACGTGTGACAAGCAAATAGGGAAATAAATGTAATTTCTGTGCGCAAGAAGGCCTATCTACCATACCTATAGTGCAAATGGTACTGGTACCTATGTGGAAAAAATCTTTAAAATTTTGTCTATTTTGGCACTTTTATCAAATCCTATTTGCCATCCGTTGAAACTTGGCTCCCATAAATACTTTCAATTTTTACCATACAAGCACTATTTTCATCGTTGTCCATGGTAAACCCGTTTTTTGTATGAAGACTACTTAAACTGTCAAAGCGACGGTGTTTTTGTTATTGTTTTTATAACAATAACTTTATTTACCAGAAGAGGTGTGTTCAAGACTTGGCGGCGGATGCGCCTGCCTGTAATCTGCGTGGCAAGCCAGATTGGGAGAGGCCGGTTCGGAGAGATCTTTGACCTTTCCAGCTGGTCTCTCTCGACCCTCTTACACCACAGCGGGAGGGGTGGATTCATATGTCCGTCATTTCTGAACAAACTAACCCCTAAACTCCTACCCAACCCTCATACCTTTTTTCTCCACAGAACTAACTACCTCTCCCACTTTTCCTTTAAAAGACCCTCCACGCAGCATCCGCAAAGATGACGTTGGCCTTGAAATTATTTTCCTCAAGACCTCCTGTGTGGGTTAATGTAAAAAATATCTCTGTGAATAGGAGACCTTGCGTCCAAAAAACATGTTTCCAATTTTATCTTTTTTTACACTGGAGGTTTCCACCGCATACCCGCCCCGGTATAAGTAACTTATGGTTACTCCTTCAGGGCTCTCACAAGGAAGCTAATTTTTTTTATTTGAACGTCTCTACATTTAATTTAAACAAAGCTAGACCCCCAATCTTTTTTTACAACTTTTTTTACAAATCAAAACCAAAATTCTTGACACATCATAATATTTTTAAAATAGCTGACCCGGCCACGCGTTGCTGTGGTTAACGAAACACAACGCCATCTGTTAATTTACATGCAAATCAAATTCACACCGCCCGCTTGCGAGCCCGCTCTTCCATCACATACAAACATTCTCCTTTATATATTATAAATTTCAACCAATTTACACAAAACCTTGACAAGTTATATAGCTAAACCTTCCTCATGAATCACTCTATCTATTGGTAAAAACCGCATGAAAATCCGTAGGTTTTGAGTTTATCGCGAACAGACAGACGTGCCGGAGGACTTTAATTTATAATATGTAGAGATAAGTTCTTACTAGGTACTTATCTGCTTAATTATAAACCATATATCAAGTATTTGTTTACCTATGACATTATAGACTGAAGAGGAGCTTACAAAAACAATCTAAACAAGTAAAAGTTTCGCAAAGAATCATCGCAAAAGTAATAGGTACTTTAAAAAAATTCTATCTTCTCAATAAAAATAACTTTTTAAACTATATCCAGTACTAAACGTCGATAAATAATTTAAGCAATCTCACATTATCAAATAGTATACAGAAAAAAATTTCAAGATTTCTACAAACTAATGAAGCATAAATTATTTACACGTAATTTTAAAACAATACAAACACAAAACCATAATATTTACCTAGCCATAAAAACTACAATAATCTCCCTTCTGAATAGCGCAGTATTATTAACCAATCACAACACATAAATAAAAATGACCAATTTAAAAAAAAAGCATTAAAAATAAATATTTTATACCAAACATAATATAGTACACACCCAAATTTGAATCAAATTCCAAACGGGCGAGTAAAACAAAACTTCACTACGCTCAGTCAAAAAATATGCGTTAAAAAGATAAACAACTTCCTTAGATATTTGTCACTCTAGTGCAGTTATTCCCAAAGTGATCCAGGTGTGCCCCCAGGGGTCCACGGGGGACTCGACGGGGGTCTACGTTGGCGTGATAAAAAAATGGGGGTCCACAAGTTGTGTGTGGGGGTCCACGAAAATTTACCTGGTTTCGATAGTAAAGAACAAAAATGTTGGCATTGTTTTACCTGTCAATGTAGGCAGATAATACACTACTCAAAAAGGGTAAGGGAGCAAAAAAAAAATCCTAAATTTTTGGTGATTTTTGACAGGCTGTATTTCGGTGAAAAATGGTAGTATTGAGACTTTAAAAAAAGCATTTTGAAGCTTTAAGATTACAATTTTCAGGTTTTTGGCAATTTTTTTTAGGAGTTACGGGTCACTTGCAATCTTAATTTTTTGCTATTTTTTTGGTACACGGGCTTGACATTTTTTTTCAGTTAGACCGGCTTATGAATCAGATAGCCTTAATATTTAGCAATAATTTCCTTTTTTTAAAACCTCCCTTAATTTTTTTGATTAGTGTATTTTAAGAATGTCAGCGACTGTTACTGAAAAACCTTGCATATTCGATATTTAATTATATTAAGGTGGGAAATACAGGACTAGGCTTTTTTAATGATTTTCATGATTTTTTTTTTGACATGGAAGAAAGGCGAAATTTTGTGGTCATTTTAAGAAAATATTGTGAATTATTCGAAGCATTTCCTAGGAAAATATGAAAATTATCAGCTGCTCTACATCGAACGTCATCATAAGACGTAGCTTTTATGTGCATTTTAGAGGCCACAGTTTTCATCTCAAATCAATAGGGTTTTGAATTTAATTTAAGAGATTGTGTCTCTTCTATGTAAACCTAACTTTTCCCAAAAAATGGAAATTATTTTTTTTACATATGTGTAGTAAACAGGAAACCTTGATGTTTTACCATTTTTTTTTTTGATTTTGTTGTAATTAAAAAATACTTTTGACAATGATATTACTACGAATTTCGGATCCCATGGAGCATAATTATATAAATAAGGTATCTGCACATTTTTAAAATGTTTGGTTAAAAACTTTCTGAGCTAGAGTGCACACAAATACCAAAGTCGTTTCGAGAAAAATGTGTTTCAAGTTTACCACGTGGTTCGGCACAAACACCCTCGTAATACCGGAACGAATTGAAATTTTTATTTAAAACTTTGGGAACATATTCTTAAATAGTCATACTAACAATTTATGAAATATAAATACGTTTTTAAGTTATCTACATATACGAGTATTTCCCCCCTAAGGCTGTAATCATATTATTTTAATAAATAGAATACAAAATATAATATTTTTATTTTTATTTTTATTTATAAAACTCCAAATTTAGAGTTGGAACTCAGCCGCAACACAAATTTCCATCGTTAGATCTAATCTTCACATTTTGATGAGTTTTGGGAAAATGGTAGAAATGTAGCAGCTGGGGGTCCACCGAAATCAACAAAATTTTGAAAGGGGTCTACGAGAATTGTTTGGGAACCTCTGCTCTAGTGTGAACAGTTCCATTTTGAAATGCGAACATATCGCTGGCTCGTGATAAGCGGTTCGCTATTAAGAAAAATGCCACCACAAGAAGGAACGGAGATTTTAACGATTTCCCGGACATGAAAAGACTTGTGGAGAGATGCTGAAATTCGGATCAAGAATACTGAGAAAAAGATGTAACGTGAAACATGACTTCCATAAGAGTAGGTATCTACACATCGATTAAACGGAGAAACACGCCTTAGAAATACCTACGTGAACATCTTGTTTGAAAAATTTTAGAGTCTTCTTAAGCAATGGTTTGTTTGTAGTTAAAGTATTCAGACAGTCAACAAACTGAACACCGTTTTTGGGACAGCTACCACGAAGATATGTATTCAAGCGATGCCACCAATACTTCCGATACTGCATAATATTTCCTCCGTTCGAACAACAGAGAGAGATGAGGGTTTGTGTATTGATTCGCGTTTTTTTATATTATTACGTTCAGAGTGTAAACGTGTTACCTAGAACGGCGGAATGATTCCTTAAATCGTATTCCAGAGGCGTTGGGATTTTCGTCTTCCGAACGAAAGCATAATATTTTATTTATTCAGAAAATACGCCTACATCTTCAGTGATACATTTCCCGCACAAACTCGCGCGAGAGATGTGGCAACAATCCGGATCTCAAGAAGACCGAAGGAATGTTCTTGGAGACTAATGCGAAAATTCTGTTAGCTGGGAATTATTCCAAGGAGTTGAAATGTCCCGATAAAGTGGGTAAAATTACTTTGTGAAGGAAATAATCGTGTGTTCCTACATTATAACTAATTATTATTTATATTGATACGATGACATACCTACTACAAGTCGAAGGGCTCAGTAAATTTACCCTCGGGGTCAGTGGTTCATAACCTTGTTGCAGGTACTGACCCCCACCAGTTTCATATGGGCATTTAACGAACCTTTCTTAATTGGAAATCGAACCGAATCCTATGAGTCGGGGATATGTCTTGAGCTCCGCCGAACCCGCGAGACTGATTCACCAAACCCCTAGGGTTCGATCGAACCCGGGTTAAGGTTCTAACTCTGCTCTAGGTACTAAGCGAAAAAAAATCCCCTTTATTAAACGAAATACCGAAATTCCGATTAGTGCTACCGCTAAGCATAGTGCTTATAGTTCTTTTTTCAGTACTCAATAGGTAATTTGAAACCTCTTTTACATCTTGACATACTTAACTTTGCAGTCAGCGTCGGCGTCAATTGGTATAGATTTTGTGGATACAAAAATTTATTAATTTAAAGCGAGCGTTCTTCTTTTGACCGACTGCCAAAATTAGATATCTACGAATTTTTTGATCGTATACGTACAAAAAGACCTCACAGTAGCAATAGGCAGACAGCTCACTGGGTAGAAAAGATTATCTCCTCGTCCTCATAGTATACGTATCCACACATACCATAGTCATAGTTGATACAGAAAGTGGTTGAAATGTTCCCTAGCAAGGTATATTTTACGCAGGCAAATATACCAATCGTAACCGTACGGTTATTATTAGAAAAATCTTAGAATATCTATTCGCTCGTAGTTAGCACAACTGAAGACCTTTTTTTCGTCACCTTGGCGAAATGGAAGTCAAGTAGAGGCTTTTGGTACCCACTTTTAAACTTTTGAAAATAGTAGAAGAAACAAAATATCTAGGCACAACCAATAACTGGACGTGCGACGATGACATCAACAGGTAAAGGCGAGCTCTCAGTATAAAGTCAACATGCTCAGTAAAAGGTTGTCGCTTTGCAGTCTACTTGTGAAAAGGATGCAATTCCTTACGTTTTGTATAACATTTTATATTCGGGCCAAATTCAATAACGCCTACCGCATGATGTTCGGCATTCCCAAACTCTGCAGTGCTACTAACATGCTTACGGAGGGGTGAGATCCTGATTTTGCAGCCCTCATAAGAACCCGGGTGGCAGGATTAGGGGAGAGGATAAACTCCGGAAATGTTCACACCATCGATGCTCGCCATAGTCAAGATTCCAGAATCGAAGCACACCGGAAAAGACATTGACCCTGTCAATCTCAAATTAATGTTACGGATCACTCTTTTTCACTACCTATATTTTGTGCTTGTACCTTCTTACACCTGTGTATATTCTTTAGGGAATGTGTGGGGTTCTGGGGTTGCACTAACCTCTCCAGATTCCGGAAAAAATAAATTATTAATAACACAAACTCATAAACTTTTAAGTCAATAACTATATAATAATAATAATGCCTGTAAGTACAGGTACAAGTTAATTATGAAATCGACAATTAAAATATCGTACCGATTTAGCTCATACAAACGACATAATACAAACTAACGAATGTATAGCATTTATAGGGGGCCAAAAAAAATTATCGAATGAAAGAACTTTTCGTATTCATTGTTAGCTCCAATCTAAATAAAATTGTCCGCTAAGTAATTTTCTGCTCAGATTTAAAGCTATGAATTAATACTACATTAGTAGTAGTAGCAATTATTCGTGGTCTAATCATTTCAACCGTTTTGGTTCAAATGAATGGACAATGCTGATAAATTCAACGGGCAACAAGTTGTCGAATGATTAATCAATAATTATGATTTCCAATAAAGATAAAACTAGTTAACTGCAGATGATACTCACGATGAGAAAGAAACAATTCTGTGAAAAAGCAGCGATTGAAAACGTGCAGATCGAGAAAAAAGATGTGATCTTGTGAGAATACTGCAGGTCGCAAGAAATAAAACAAAAGCCGAGAGATACTTTATTCTAGTGGGAGATAACATCAGATCTGTAGAAGCCATAGTAAGCAATAAATATATGTCAGAAGGTGCATGAATGGAAGGAAGTCAAGATTGCGTTTTCAGATTGAAAAGTGTGCCACACACAGTCTATCAACATTCAACAGTGTATTTAAGTAAACCTGAAAGAAAAGTAAATGTATTATGTAATGTGCTTTGCAATAAATTTTAACTCAAGTTAGTGTTTACATTATAACCCAAACAGATTTTTTTTTCGTATTTATTAATAATTACAATCTTCTCTATATTCTCTGTGAGCAAAAGAGGTAATATAAATATAAAATCAAGGAAAAAAAATCAAAGTAAAAGTAAAGTAGTATAAGAAGCAAAAAATAAAGCTAGAGCAAGTATGATAAATAAAAATGATCCACTAAATACCCTTAAACGGTTGGTTGTGACGTTATGAACCTTAAAGAGCATTTTCTGTATGGATTTTCAAGGTCAACTGTTTTCAGCTTGCAACGTCATAAAACCAGACAATAGATGCCTGTTTTGTTCAATAAGAAAAGAGTTTCGAAAGTCGTGCAAGTCGAGTAATAGTTAAAGCCATGAAATACAATAATAAAGCCTACAAACGTATATTTACATGTAAGCATTCTTAGACTAAATTTCATTTCTTAACAAGAAAATCAGTTTTAAACGACTTTTCCATGGCAATTTTGCTTTACAATGCAATACGATAAGCATACAATGATTTCCTTATTGAAAATCAACTGTGGAGTTTAACAACACTGCATAAATAAAATGAAAATCCGATATGATAAAAAAAAACACAATATTAACACGGTACGTATGTATATACTAGTGCAATTTTATTCAACATCAGGCTTTTGCAAGTTTTGATGAATATACTCGTAAAATCCGAAAGGAACTTAAATCTAATTGAAATCTTATAATTTTTTTTATCTATTTTCGGTATTTTTAAGAAGATTAAAGCCTATCCTAATTAAAGAGTATCCGTACCTATAAGATAATCTAAAATACAAATAAAATACATGAATATTATTATTTCTTCTTGTTCTCCATAAAACGGTTGTATAACAAACAATACATTACGGATAATATCAAATTGCACATGATTTTCATTTTTTTTTCTTTAATCATCTTCATTAATTCATTCTATTACAATTTCTATGCCTGCCTCAATAGAAATGCCTGTGTTGAGAGCAGACGCAGTTTATAACATGACATCGCTGGGCGCATAATATCTCTAATGTGAAAAATATCAATATTTTACAGGAGAGCGAAAAAAACAATTATGATGCATGTAAATGATGGCGCGCCTTCAAAACAATATTTTATTATATTAATAATGATTATTAACGTAGACAGTAAATAAAAAGAAATTTAAGTCACCCTTCATTTTCCCGCTTAAAAAGAGTTTCAATCTCCGTAAAATTTAAAAAAATTGCAGTTGAAGGTATTACGCGTCCAGTGACGATGAGCAGTTCATAACACAAATTCAAATAACAACACAATATTACGTTTTAAATAAAAGACAATCAGCGAAAGACAATCGTACCATTGGAAATGCACACTTATAAATTGGTTTTGTTAAAATCTTTGATGTTGGCTTGGATCTGTCTTGGCTGATGAACCAAGACTGTCGTATCATTGTCAATGTGTCCTGTGTTTGAAGAGGTACGCTAGTATGTTTTTGGCATAAGTTGCCGAATGTTCAAACAAAGATTCTCCTAACGATTTCATCGGAACTGCGTATGATCAGTAGTTTTAGAATAATCTTTATAAATAGTTACGGAGCTAAATCGGATCAGTGGCGGTAGCCATTATTATCTGTATTATCTTTTGTAGAGTAATAGATGCTAGTTTTATTTTGATCGTTATAAATTTCTGTTGAATATAATATTTCAATACATGTGAATAGGCGGAAAATAAAATATAATGCTGGTCAGAACCTTGAAAGTATTTTTACCTAAGACGTCGCTAAAGTTGATCTAGTAACCCTTTTGTTTATTTAAAAGTTTACCCACAATATGAGTAACAAGTAAACATGCGTTATATTTCACTGACCTGTTAATGAATGTTGCTCAAAGGTTATCAGTTAGTGCAATAATATCTTCGAAGTTGTTTGAATTGCAGTCAATGTTCAAGATACAAGTCAATACAGTCAGAAAATAATAATATTCCTATATAGTCGATTAGTCTTCTGCATGAATGCATCTTTTTCAGATAATAAAATCAGTTGAAAGTGAAATAGTAGCTCCTAACTACAGTTGTCTATTCCAATAGTACCTAAAGATCTGCAAAATTATCTCTGCAGGCGATCACACGCGAGGTGACCAAACGAGATACCTATGATTGAACTGAAATCCTAAATGTCCGCGGAAAGGACTTCCTGATTACACCGAAAAGTTAAAAAAAAAAAAAAAAATTATTTTCATTAAGATTATTGATTTTTGCGTACTTTTGCCCCATGCTAGGGATGTCTCTGTATTATGATAGACAGATAATTAAAAGCCTAATTCATATTTATAACATCTGCGTACTTCTTTATTGATTGGTTATTTCACAATTTATTCATTTTTCAATTGGCAATAAATAGTACGCATCTTTTTCGCAAAACTTGCGTAAAATTATGGCATGTACCTATGTACTGTGACCGGACAACTCAGAATCAACTCAAATGAACACCTCCTTTAAAAAGTCATTAAAAGTGATGAAAAAAATATTTAATACTTGAACCGCATGTACGTGTGTATTTATGGTATGCAATATTCCCAATTACTAGACTGGATTTAATTTAATTTCTTTTTATAAATTAAAATATTTTTTATTGTTATTAGGTTTAATTTGTAAAATTAAAAGTGTTAATAATATTTATATTATATTTTTTTAAAACAGTCTATTTGTAAGCAAGTGAACCCAAAACCTCATCATTTGGCATACCACAAGGAACTGTCATCGGTCCAATCCTTTTCATTAGATATATATGTAAAACAAATGTTCGCTCTTCCTATAGTTGGAGCTATTATATCTTACGCAGACGATACTGTAGGTAGTTATCAATAAAGGGAAATCATAGGAAACAATGAGGATAGCAAATATCAATATAAACATACTCAAAACATGGTTCGACCTACATTGTCTCTAACTAAATACTGAGAAAACATATTTTATCCCATTCTCTCTGAAAGAAAGAAATTTCGAACAAATATTACAATTAAAATCCATTCATCGTAGTGTGAAAAAAAAAGTAATGCGAAAATGCAAATTGTCTACCAATAACATGCAATAATAGTATAAAGTATTTGGGTATCATAGTAGATAAACACCTAAAATGGAACGAACAAGTCCAAAATACAGTAACCAGAGTAAGAATACTTATTTACATATTCATTATAATGAGAAACATTCTATCAGCAAGTATGATTAAAACTATTTATTTCTCCCTTGCATAATCTATTCTACAATATGGTATAATCGGATGGGGGGGGACTTTCAAAACTAACCTCTTAGGGAACGTACCCATACTACGTGACCTGTTCGGGGGGGGGGTCTTCAAAATACCATGCTTGGTACAAATGAGCGGCGGGGGGTTTAGGTTTTTAGTCACCGGGGGGAGGGGGGGGGTTAAAAATTGCAAAAAATTGGCCACGTAGTATGGGTACGTTCCCTTACCGGTAGAAAGGGCACAGAGGTTGATTCTAAAAGTCATTCTACGAAAGCCATCTATATTTCCAACTACAGTTATTTAACTCTTTTAGGGTTCTCAGTCTAAATAAATTCTTCGAAAAAAAAACTCACTCTTACAAATCCACGAAGATCATTTCATTACTTCAACAACAATCACAAAAATAAGTAACCGATCTAGATCACGGGACAACCTAAATTTAAGATGAGTGCTTCTCAACACCATTATACCTATCAAGGTATAAAAATTTGTTATGCCCTCCCATATAAAATCAAATCTGAATAAAATTATAAAGCCTTTGAATCACAAATCAAACAACCGCTAGATCAACCTGACACTAATTATAAGTTTTAATTTCAAAGAACGAGTTTCTACGTATACATTTTTATTACATTGCACCTATTAGTAGTAATTGATCAAGTGATAATTATAATGCTATTTTCTTTAGTTTAAAATTAATTATTCAATTTCATTATTAATTAACAACAACCAAAAATTTAAATTAATATATATATCCTTCTTGTTTTAACATATTCTCTTAAAATCCGAACAAGCGAATATTGTCGCAACAAACTATAATGTACCTACTCTTGCAATATTATCAGCTATTCCATTCCAAACTGTCAGAATCAACTATTGTATGTACTTACCACCTTCCACCCACCTATTAATTGAAATGTAATAATATTACTTTTATTCTACTACATCTATATTCTTACTTTTTAATTATCTATACTGTATATCTAATTTAGTAACGACTATGTTAGTAAATTGCATTATCTTTATCTGTTGTCATTCTTATAAGTTTATTTATTTCTTCTTTTAAAAAAAAACATTTTTCCTTTCCTTTTACTGTAATGGCACGACTCCCCAATTCAAACAAGAGAAATGCTTTTCTCTTTTTAAATTGGGTAGATTCATTAACTAAAAATTACTTTATTTGTAATTAGTTATTAAGAACCATATATTTTCCTTCTGAAAATCTGTCGTATGTATGTATTTCAAATGCAAAAAAAAAAGTTCTGTTGCACTTCACATAAACCATTTAAATATTTGATTATTAAATATTTCAAAAAAACTTATTATTTTCCATTTAAACCTAACATTATTCTTATTAATTTTATCAACATATCAATAGATATAGAAATATCGTAAATTAATGAATTAAATTTTTTTGACAAAAACATAACAAACATAACATAACAAACAAACATAACAAACATAACAAACATAACATAACAAACCTCCCCCCGACAAATCAGTTCAAAACTGATTTAATCGTACAACGCTCATTGGCATTCAAAGCAAAGAAATAGAAATGAATTGATGAAGATATAAAGAGAGATATATTCTTTACTGCTTTGTGTTGCGATAAGAATCTAGTAATAATATGCCCCACACTCCATACAAATAAATACTTTCTTACCAACTCGATACCGACACCAATTTTCCAGGGGCAATTTCTTTATTCAAGCATTATTGCTATTCAAAATTAAATTAAAAGCAACTTTTAGATTTTTAACGAATTAGCTACCATGGCAACAAACTTATGATAATATTATTGGTAAACTTATTTTAAGGTGTAAACATCTAAAGAGCATAATAAAATCTCACGAACATTATTTATGAAGTTACAGAACAATGTTAAATATTTAAATTTCCTTTCTAAATCAAAATATACAAAATATTTTTTTTTAAATTTGAAATCATTCTTAAATCATTCTTAGAATGACATATCTCTCTTAGATTGTTGTTTTGTATCAGGTACTTAAGAAACTTATAATATGATGTTTTCACGCGGGAAAGAGATGATTTACGTGAGTTGAATTTTTTCGAGTTTTTTTTTTTACATTAGCTCCACACAGAAGACCCTGAAGAAAATCATTTCCTTCAGGGCCTATGTCATCTTAGGGATGTTGTTTGGAGGATCTTTTTAAGGAAGGGAAGGATATGAGAGGTGGGTAGGAATCTAGGGGTCAACGTGTCCAGGAGTGACGGACAAATGAATCCATCCTTTCAACTGTGCAAGGCAATATTCCGAGAGAGTCCTGCTGGAGAGGCCAAACTACCACGCTGTTTGTGCTAAGTCACTTCACGTAGCGAACCACTTGGGGTGACCAATGACAGAGGTGTTGGTTATCCAATAAACGGTTCCCGGGACGGCCGTACCCAACCGCCTCCCAACTTGTGAATTGAAATTCAGAGTGTAAAGCACTGTACTTAAGATGTGCACGGGCACGGGACGAGAATACAAAATAAATAAGATTATTATTTACCTATAAGGAAAAAAATCAAACTCTAAAATTGCATTTAACCGGGCAATGAACCAAAAGATATGGCAATAAATATTCAAAATACAATCATAATAATGTACTCATTTTTACCCAACTAAAACTTTGGTTTATTCAAATTTTATTAATAACCACGAATACGATAAGGGAACGTACCCATACTACCTGACCAACTTATTGCAATTTTTAACCCCCCCCCCCCTCCGGTGACCAAAAACCTAGCCGCTCATTTGTACCAAGCGTGATATTTTGAAGACCCCCCCCCCCCCCCCTAAATGTGTCACGTAGTATGGGTACGTTCCCTAAATGGTATATACAAATTGTGCAAGGCTTCTTTCCTACACTGTTGGTTTAAACTAACTAAAACAAAGGCATTTCGTTTCGTTAGAAATACACATTTTAGTTTCAAATAACAAAGATTATTGTGGATATTTTTTTTAAATATCAGTGAACTAGAGGCATATCGAATGCAGCTGTGTTGAAACACATAGTTTAATGTTTTCTAAAACAATATTTATCATAATTGCTTTTAATTTGATTTTATCGCAAATAAATGGTGTATTGCTATTTTCTAGATTTATCTGAATTGCACATTTAGCATTGATTCAATCATTTTAATAAATAAAAATCCTGCTACACAATTCTCAACAACAATGAACTTTTCGTTTTTTATTGGAAGTGAAATATGTAGATATACAATATTTTATTTTTACAATATTTAGAGGTTTCTCAAACTAAGTATACTATTTAATTCCTGAAAGCTTGCGTGGTGCGGCAGAGTGATAATATTTTGGCTCTTGACCCTTTAGCCGTAGGTTCAATTGTATTTCGTAGTTTTGAAAACGTTGGTTTTTCCACGTACCCACTCGTATTTTAGAACTATGTTATCGAAAGTTTTCTGTGGTTTACCATGGCCCGTCATAGACTATACTATGTATAGTAATCAACTCAAAGACATTCACATAATCGCACGTCATCGTGAAAAGAAAACCGAAAAAATAGAGTTAGAAAAACTTTTAAAAATTCGGTATTAAGAGTTACACGGGATTTAAAGGACTAAAATATTCTTCTTGGTTGTATTTTTTGGAAACAATTTCTTACCGTCTCTCACCAATAGCAATAAAATGACATTATTTAGATGCTCGTTTAAGTTGTAAGTGTCGTGCGCGTCCGCGTGTGTTGGGAAACATTTGCCAGTTCTACAGTCGTCTGCGGGACGCTCACTTTCATTAATCATTCCTTCATTAGTTTGTTAATTTCCTCCTTCCTCAAGAAACACACGCGGAGTGTACAGACAGGGCCGCGCTCGGATCTGTTCATTTCCGGGCCGAACGACACTAATTATTATGGTCCTATGACCTACAAGCTAACAGAGCGATCACTAAGTTAAGTGATAAATTGCTTTGATCGAAAGACAATTTTTTTATGACAGGGCGTTCCCACTTGTCTAATACAACATTTTATATAGTCATCATCATCATCACTCTTGGCTCTACAACCCCTGGTGGGTCTTGGCTTCCTCAAGAGTCTCCCTCCACTCATCTCGTTCCAGCCGTTTCATCGTTTGCCAGCTCTCTCCAGTTTAGAGCTCCAAGGTCGATATATATCTTTGAGGACGTTGTCGTTCCATCTTAATCTTGGTATTCCCAGGCTCCTTCGTCCTATCGGTCTTGAGTTCAGCAGGGACTTTGGTGCTAGATGCTCGGTCATTCTCTCTACATGACCCAGCCACCGAAGTCTTCCCAGTTTTATAAATTTTGTGACGTTTAAATCCTTAAACAGAGTGTATAGCTCGTTGTTATAACGTCTGCGCCAAAATCCATTTTCTAAAACCGGTCCGAAGATACGCCTCAAAATTTACCTTTCAAAAACGTCCAGTGCTCGCTCATTCCTCTTAGGGAACGTACCCATACTACTTGACCCGTTCAGGGGGGGAAGGGGATCTTCAAAATACCACGTTTGGTCACAATGAGGGGCGGGGGGCTTTAGTTTTTATCACGTAGTCAATCTAGAAATCTAAATTAAGTTCTAGTTACAACATATTTTGACATTAGTTTTATCTTGATAATATTGTTTCCACTTGTAATTATAGATTTGCACACTCTTGCCGTCACGCAGAAAGCGCCGTATTAATAAAGACAAATATAAGCCAAAAAATTATTCAAAACCATATTAATGCATTACTACGTGAAAACTGTAGGGGGGGGTCTTGGAATATACTGCACGTGTATGGGTACTGGTCCGATAAGTGTTTTGTACACTAATTTCTTGGTGTTTCTGGACAGCAGTCAGGATTTTATTTGATTTTGTAGGCGGAAATAACAGCACTTTACGTAGTAATCTACATAAAGCATTTATCTTGTTAATTTACTATCTACTCTCTTGAGGTGATTAGTCATTAGATAGAAAGATCACCATTCCCGGGTTAAGAACAATCTGACGCCTTCATTAAAAGCGGAAAATAGTGCTTGTAAAATGTTGGAGGACTTAACTGGTTCCATGCCAACTCAGCATCAAGTCAACTCGACACCTCTTTGAAAAGTCATTAAAGCTATTAAAAAAATTATTTTTAAATAGCCCATAATCCTAACCTAACGTAATCTATTTAACGTAACCTATTTAAAGTAACCTATTTAACTAAAAAAAAATCATCACTTTTAATGACATTTCAAAGAAGGTTCTGAGTTGATTTCATTCTGAGCTGTCCGGTCACCGACTTAACTATGTTCTGTTTTTCTCACTGAAATAATTAAAAAAACAATATTTTCACTTCTTTACTCTCACATTTCTAAATAAAGATTTGATTTTGACCTGCAAATGTAGATATTATGTGACTTTAAGCGAAACGATAAGCGAAAATAACGATAAACGGTGTTGATGACATCGTTAAAGCATTACAGTCAAATCAGATTGAACAGCGAAGTTAGCGCTAAGTGGATTAAATTTGTAGGTTTTTTAAGTCCCTCCAGACTTCAACAGTCCGATAATAATAACGACAAAAAATGCAGAGACTAAAAGTACTGAGACACTTAAAAAGGCGGGCATATTGCATCATTAATTTTGACAACTTAACCCTCAAGATATTCCCACTTAACAATGAAAGTGGTAAGTATATATATGTATGTTAACAAATCATTGATGTGATGCGTCAGATAGCGTGGTCATCAAATCTCCAACAAATCATAAAATATTATAATCTTGGGAATGGTCAATTGAAATCAAAATTTTTCTGCACACTTCCTACCAAAAAGCAGAACATCACTATTTGTCTAAGAGTCTAAGGCAACCAACATTCTCAGATGGGGGAATCTGTATACGGTATACAATTATTTATAACAGTAGCGAGTCCATTTTGGTATATTAGCTCTCAATTCGGTATTAGTTAGTATTTCAACGAACAGAATCCATAAAAGTGTAATCTATTGCAATTTGAATGAAAACAGATATCGCCAATTTACTTCAAACCTTACGACTCCTAGACCCGAAGACTGACCAATGACGCCAAATAGTTACATATCTGTTCCAGAAATAATATCGCATTATAAGATATTCTGTAAAATCACGCGCGTTCGTTCGCGGGAATGATTTTAAATCAAAGGCAATCGATATTAGAATTTCTAATAATGGAAGTACTGATTTCCCAGTCGTACTTGCTTTCCCTCCCGCGATCGCATTATTTGTTTAATTCTGTTTGACCTTGTGACTCCATCTCTGAGAACGAGAAGTTCTCCCCACAACGTAATGTTCAGGCCTGTCTCTGAAAACCAGGGCTGATGCCTATCTACGCGACGCTGCAGAGAATTCTCAGAGGTCTGGCCGATCGAAGCAATTCCGATGTCACCAGTGGATCCTCAAAACTCTGACTCCGTCAAGGTTTAGATTAGATTTGTTTATTTTACAAATTGGTTTACATGTATGTTCTCTGGTATTTTAATTGCGCAATGATTCTGCTGAATATAATTAATATCCTCAAAGTTATCTTATTTTATTTAAATATTAAATTCTTACCAAAGTAACAACAGAGGCCACGTCTCCGTAGAAGAGTTCTCAGTTAAAGTGAACTGAAGGTCCGGATTTCACGTGGGAACCCGTTGCCTCCCATTTATTTATAATTCTAAAATGAGCCTTCATATCTATACATCACTTTGGGGACTAGGAGCCATACACGGCTCACCATTATTAACCTAACCACGACAAAATGTGTAAATTGGCACCCACATCATATTACTACGCAATATTTGACGCACTCCGTGGTCTCAATATTTCTCTGTAACAAATTGAATGACGGTATATCGGTGATAATGGTGAGTTTTACTGTCGCGTCTATTCTCTCTTAGCTCTGAAAAGATCCAGAGTCGCCCTCTTCTGCGCTCCTCTCCTCTGATATTTGACAGTTTACGGTCGGGCGGCTTCGGACGGACAAACAGGTGGATTTTTCTCGTTAATAGCAGCTGTGATCCATCCCACCAAGCACAGTGCGCACAGCGTGACGACACTTTTTGTCACACAAATCAGAGAAATGATGTTAAAAAAATATGTTTTGATCCGTTGTCTCTTATTAAAACAATTATTCAAAGGCATAATACCACAGAAGCAGAAGAGCAAAACACGTCATGTTCTAATGTAAATCTAACTAATATTATAAACGTGAAATTTTGTGTAGATGAATGCGTGTTTGTTATTCTTTCACGCAAAACTGCAGAATGGATTTTAATGAAACTTTACAATAATATAGGTCATACATCAGAATAACATTATGGCTATAATTTATAAGGCTAGCTAGGAAAGGGACGCGGGAGGGGAACGGGAACGCACGGGAAAGGTGATTCAGGGAGAAACAATGTATTTCTTTAAATAAGGTATTGCAACGCGTGCCGAGAACCAGCGAGTACTAAATAAAAACATGTTGTATTGATAAGTATTTGATTACTCTCGGAAAAAATAATAAAAATACCGCACAAGGCCAAACGGCCTGGAGCTAGTGAGACTATGACATCTCCAATTGGGGTAATTTGTGAGTCTAAAGGTGAGTGGGGAGGGGAAGGAGATGGGGGAAGAAAATGGTGGGGACGAAACTGGCTACACACATCTAGTCACCAAACATGGCTAAAGTCATTTCAAGAAACGTTTTAATTCTGGGAGGTGGTCTTACATTAGGGAGATACTGAGAGTACCTTATAGGTATATATATATGTATTATATTATAATGTAAACCAAGGTCAAGTCTAAGTACACTAATTTCGTAAGCCTGCACAACATAAATTTAAAATATGATAATTATGACTTATAGTATTGTGGTTAATTCCGAACTACACGTAATAAGGTACTCGTAACTCTAAAAAATATTTTTTTTTTAAATCTTTACTCCAATCAAAGCAAAATATATACTAGGGTCAGTCAAAAAGAAATAAATGCCTCCTATGTTTTTTCTCCTTTAATTGTCAAGAAATAAAAAAAATGCAATTAGATGGGGTGAAACTATTGACGATTAATTTGTTACGTTTCAATAATGCTCTTGAGGCGATTTTTCGCAAAAACAGCTCTATATAAGTTGTCCAAATTTATTATTAATATTATAATCTCCGTCCATTTCCGTAGCTTTAGTCCATCTTTTAACAAGGGCATATATTTAATTTTTATGATGTAAAAAGCACGGTCACACCCAGAACACAATCGCCATAACTTTCCCCGCCGATCACACAGTTTTAAATTTTTTTGTTCTTGGTGAGTTTGTGTGATGCCATTCCATTGACCGATTCTTTGATTCAGTTTCAAAAGAATGAACCCATATTTCGTCTCCGGTCACAATTTTTTCCAGAAACTAAGGGCTGCAAGTGTTGTGAGGCTATTGCATATTGTTTTTCTTGCTTATTTATTCTGGCCGGTTAACTTTCTTGGTACCCACCTTGCACAAACTTTGTTGAATAATCAGTTGCCGCAATCACACTGCGTTTACTGAGGGAGAGAATGCGACATCTGTAGTTATCTGGGGTCACCACGAATGATGTCATCAACTCGCTCAATGTTGCGTGTTGTCACTGCAATTAACGGTCTGCGTCGCTCCGCTTTTCGTCAGTGGGTGTTTGTCCTTCAGCTTCGTTACAGCGATGAACCTATAGTTTGGCAGTGCTGACGTCCACCGTTGCATCATGGTACAAATTTTTCAGTCTTCCATGAATGCGAATGGGCGTTTCACCTTCTACAGTCAAGAAGCAATCACACAACGCTGTCTAATACGAACATCGATATTAACCATTTTGCAAGCGACTGCAGTGCTGCCACCTGTTGAAGCAAAAAGTTACTACTGCAGTAGATTGTAGACGAAAGTTTGAGGAAAAGCACCAAATTCAAAATTTTTCTTTAACCAACTATATTTAAATATAAAAAATAGGAGACATTACTTTTTAACTGACCCTCATATTATTTAGATTAGACTTAAATTATTTTTACGTCCAATAGATGACGGAAACGACTCTATACAATGTATTATAAATACACTTATAATAGCACCGTCGTTAATTAAACTTTTATAGACGTGTGCCCGGGTTCATGGGGTGAGGAGGAGGCTAGGTCTTAGCGGCGAATTCGTCTGCCCGTCTAAAGTTTGGCGGGCCTGATTTGGAGAGACTGGTGAAACTGGTTTTACCTCTCTAGCAGGACTTTCTCGAAACATCGCCTTGCACTGCAGTGAGAGAGATGAATTCAAACGTCCGTCACACCTGGATACACTGACCCCAGATTCCTACCCATCTCTTATATGTTTTCCTTCCCAGACCTTCCTCTTGTTCCTTTCCTTTAAAAAAGCCTCCACACAGCACAGCATCCCCAAAGATAACTTAGGCCCTGATGGAAATGATTTTACTGAGGGCCTCCTGTGTGGAGCTATTTAAAAAAAAATACCTCAATCACCTAATCATCTTATAAATTAACACATGTAACTTTACGTTCGGAAGCTTCTGTAATTTTTATAACTTAACTTAATTTTAATAACCTCATTTAACACAAAATTTATGAAACGGATGTAAAAAATCTATCGATTTTGAAAATGTTCTGTTCGTTCCATAGTTCATATTTTTCACCGTCTGCAAAAGTTAAGCGCGTATAATGTAATTATATGTCAATATTGCAGGATTACAAAAAAAATAAGTTCCTTTGCAGATTGAACTGGTAAATTATAGGCCTATTAGTATACTACCAGCATTAGAAAAAATTCTCGAAAAATTTTTATCAAATAAATTAAATAATTATATTGAAAAATTCACTATCATAGATCCAAATCAATACGGCTTCCAAAGAAAAAAATCACTGAAAAACTACTGCAAGATTTTTCCAATTATATAAATAATAAATTACATGTTACATGTTAAATTACATGTTTCTTTCTTTGGACCGCCACAAGCAGACGTCAACATAACATTGATAAACTCCCCAATAACCATTTCAGAAAGTGACATCACTCCAAAGACTTATATAAAACTACTGGGTGTCAATCTGGACGCTGATTTTTCCCTTAAAACTCAAGTGAACAGAACCGTAAGCACGGGATTTTTTCAATTGAGGCAAATTAAAGCAGTAAGGAGAAACCTGCCAACTGAGGCGACTAAATTACTAGTCAATTCGTATGTGGTTTCACGCTTAGATTATTGCAATAATATGCAAGTCTTCCAAAATATCAAATCAACAAATTACAATCCGTTTTCAACGCTGCGGCAAGACTTATCACCGGCGTATCTAAATATTCCCACATTTCAGAGCATCTCAAAAATCTACACTGGCTTAAATGTCCTGAAAGGATCCAGTTTAAGCTCTGCTGGATGGTATTTAAGTCCCTTAACGGAATGGCTCCGGCTTACTTATCGGAATTGTGTATTCCAGAAAATTCCAATTATCGTCAGTCAACCCTGAGGTCAGCAGCGTCATCAACTATCGGAAGGTTAAAGGAACCAAAGCGCACAACAAATACTAAGTTCGGTGAGCGCGCTTTCGGAGTGTCAGGACCTAAAGCCTGGAATGGACTGCCATATGACTTAAGAACGATCACATACGCGGCGGAATTTAGAGCTAGACTTAAAACTCACCTTTTCAGACAGTCGTATCCATAAACTCAAAATCTTTCACTTTCACATTCAATGCCCTCGACACCGTAAATAACTAACCTTCAAGGTCATTTCATGAACATTCTCCAGCCCTAAAGAGTCCTAAATATCAACAATACTTTTGCCACTAATCTCTAATAGTCCTAAATTCTCCAGTATTTTAAAATAAATACCAACTCTACTTTTGCCACTAATCTATTCATAAATGTAATACTAGGGTAGCAAGTAATGTAAAATCATGCAATGTCCAGTGTGTTAACTGTAATGTCCTCCGCGTGCAAATCCGTATCTTCTCTATAAACTTTAATTAAAGTGTGTTTATCGGAAGTGACCAGCCAGGTAAGTATGTTTCTGTATCCATTTATAAATAGTAAAATTAGTTAGAACCTAAGCATTCCTAATAAATTGTACAGCGCCCTCGAGGTGATTTTTCACAAAAACGGCGCTTTGTAAATTATCCAATTATTATTATTATTATAAATGAGAAATGAGATCCCTGAGACGTATGTGTGGTAAAACCATGTATGATCGTGTTAGAAATGTGGATATCCGCAAAAAATGTAAGGCTGATGTAAGTATAATGAGCAAAATTAAGAAAGGGACCCTCAGATGGTTTGGGCACGTAGAGCGAATGAACGAAGAAAGTAGTGTGAAAAGAATATGATGCAAATGTGAATGGTAGAAGAAGTCGGGGACGCCCGAGGAAGACATGGCACGATCAAGTAAATCAGATACTTGAGACGGGCCATGTCAAAAGTCAGAATAATAGAAGAGTATGTATGAGACGATGTATGAATGTGAGTGAGGCAAAGAGTATGTGTCAAGACCGAGTTGTTTGGCGGTCCTTCCTCTCTGCCTACCTCTGCGGGGAAACGGCGTGATGGTTAGTTAGTTAGTTAGTTACTTGTTTTAAATATCGATAACTCTACAGCTTTTGACACAATTAACTCTAAAGAACTTCTGAAAACTCTAGAAAAAATTGGAATAAGAGGAAATGTGTTAAATTTATTTAAAGATTATCTTAGAGATAGAAAAATAATACTTTTAGTAAAACAAAAAATGTATCTGCAGGAGTTCCACAAGGTTCCATAATGGGACCTACACTTTATATAATTTATGTAACTATGATGAAAAAACTTTTCTCTTTTGTTAAATATTTTGTATTCGAAGATGATACGGCATTAGTCATATCACATAAAGATCTAAAAATTGCAATTGAACTCATGCAAATTAACTTTAATCAACTTTGTAGATGGACACATGATGCAGGACTATTAATAAATGCTAAAAAAACCAAAATAATGCTCATAAGATCACCTAATGCCAAATTTCAATTTAATCCTAATATTATTTCTCATAATTTTAATTGCATCCATAAAAATATTCCAACTAATTATAAATATGAAAGCTTAGAATTAGTTACGGAATACGTGTATCTTGGTGTTACAGTAGATTGTTTTTTTTTAAATGGGACAAACATATTTAAAAAAATAATACGTTTGTCCCATTTAAAAAAAACCTGTAAAAGACTCAGATCAATTGCTGGCAGAATGCACACATTAAATTTTTTCTATCAATTGAAACACTTAAAATAATTTATATTTCACTGGCAGAATCTATTATAAGATATGGATTAAAAATATGGGGAAATACTAATATAACAAATCTGAAACATATCCAAGTTGTACAAAACGCAATTGTAAAATTATTAGTCGTCCCTAATATTTTCAAACAGAGACATAATACACCGTTGCTGTTTCAGAGTGCCAAAATTTTACCTGTTAATACTATGGCACAAAATTATAATTCAGCATATATTTACCCCGCAGCATAAAGAGAAATTAGAACATTAATACAGCACTAGATTTACGCGCAACGCCGGGTTGATAGTTCCGAAATTTAACATTAAGTACGGACAGAGAACGTTTGAATACATCATAGCGAAGATATTTAATTTATTACCTGATTCTATAAAGCAATGAAATTCTATGAGTAAGGTTAAATATATGAATAAGGTTAAATAATGAATGGTTAAAAAAATATTTATATTGATATTGATATGTATGAAAAAATGTTGAGTGTGTAGATATAATACGTAAATATTAATTTTTTTAAAATGTATGTGAAACTAAAATATAAGCACCTGTTGACAAGCCAATTCAATTGGCTTAGCAGGACTGGTTTGTGAATTTAAAAAAATCCTGAAAACAGTGAGACTATATTCATTTCCATAATCTAATCAGCCCTCTTAACCTTCTCTACCGCAAATTTTTTCCAACTGTTTTCCCCAGACTTCCAACATAAATAATATCATTTTTTTCTTCAAATAGTATTACATCTCTCGAAACAAATGCATTTCTTTAATTGAGTTCAGTTAAAAAATGAAAAAAATCAAAACAAAGACTTTCTGCCACAATTTATTTAGAAACAATATTAAAAAAATCACACACACTTTCATTAAAACTAGTCTACAAACCAGAGTTCATAATACGTAATTATGATAACCTGCCGGCAACAATGGACCCGAGAAAAACATGCAACATTATCTAAACCTCCTGTGCAAATTTTGCGTGCCCGGAAATGTTTCAAACTGTTTACAATTTATTTGAACTATATTTATAACTAGAAATAAGGTCAGTACGTAGCACCGCAATAATTTCCCTAGTTTCATAATACATATTTTGTGGATTGTAACGTTTTTCGATTTAAATTAGATAACAATATTTCTCAAACAATACGTACCTGCACAATATCAGGTCCACTTGCCACATTTTTATCCACTTACTTTCTTCCGGACGTTTTCCAACCCGTTAGAAATCTAGTTACATTACCCCGATTTTCAAAAAAGATGAATACAATAAAAATACTGTCCTATCGGCACTTCCAAAACTTTTTGAATCTCTTGTTCTCGATTTAATTTATCCATCAATACTAAAATTTATTAACATAAAAATCAACACGGATCCATTACTGCACGGTCAATGCTACTAAAATATTACTTTACCATAACTATACGTAATCTTTTACCAACAAAAAAACAAGATGGCAGTTTCTGTACAAACTTTTCAAATGCTTTCGTCAAAGTGTCCTATAAATAATTACTTAGTAAACTGTATGCATTAGGACTGAGATGCCAGTTGGATTGGTTCTCGAGTTACTTGTCTAAGATAATCTTATTTGTCAATATGAAATATTCCAAATATTAGTTATTTTATGCAACTAGTGGCCTACCGCAAGGAAGTCATCTCGGCCCCGTTCTATTCAGGCAACTAGGCAAAATAATATTAATCTGCAACAATAATTCTGGTACTAACTTCCATATATGTACGTGCTCCTATTTCTCTCTTTCACACACTTGTAAACAAATTCACCTCAATTATCAACAAATTTTATATATCGTACCAGTATAGATACAGAGTGTTAAGGGACAGACTTGACCTACTTCAGTGATTCCTGATATTACTTGGAGTAAAAAATATGAAATGAAATTTTGG
This sequence comes from Limnephilus marmoratus, assembly GCA_917880885.1. Taxonomy (NCBI): domain Eukaryota; kingdom Metazoa; phylum Arthropoda; class Insecta; order Trichoptera; family Limnephilidae; genus Limnephilus; species Limnephilus marmoratus. The sequence continues at coordinate 27,475,208 of OU862912.1, read as the reverse complement.
TCTACGGTGAAGTTTTTTTAACATTTTTTTTTCTTCAAAATCAAACAAAATAAAATTTATTTCACATGTCATAATATTACAGTGGTATTACAAATACCCCCCCCCCCCCCCCCCCCCCAATCAATCCAATTATTCCAGGATATTCTCATGATTGCACGATTCATTCTTTTGATCTCAAGTTAGTTATTTAAACGTTTAAAAATGTAAGTTAAATTCCTTGAATTCATTTCTTTATTATTTTTTGAAACCTCATAATTAAGGTGAGTTGAGGGTGCCCCTTTTTGGGTATTATAAAATGGAATATAAATAGTTTTTTCACAGTTCAGAGTTTGGTTGAGATTTTTTGTTGTTCAAGATTTTGATTGAGCCATTCTTTGGCAATGTACACTTATTTGCATTTTCAGAAACTTCGACCCAGGATTTATCATGAACTGGGATCGCAATATCGTCAGCGTACTAGAATAGTTTTCCCGTAGTACTAATATTACAGTGGTCATTAATTTAAATTAGGAACAATAAGGTACCGATAACCTTTCCTTGTGGAACCCCATATCTCACAGATGCTGGTATTATTCTTATTGTTATTTGTAAATTATGTACTGTGAACCAATATCATTGTTTAATATTATTTTCATGCCACTAGCAATTCAAAAACTTCTGTATCTGTTTTTTCTTTCTCTTTTTTTTTAAATATATATTATATATATTTAAATGCTAACTTATACCTACCGTATATTATGTAAAAAAATTTAAGTTTTTAATTTAATTTTTTGTTTTATAAACATCAAAAATTCTTGTTGTTTCTTTATCATGAAGTAAATTACAAAATTATTCAAAAGCCCGTCAGGACGTTTATAATTAATAAATAATTAACCCCAATACTAGGACATTTTGCTTTCATTGAAGGCGTAAAAAAATATGCATACATTAACATTAAGCGATGTGTGAAATGTTTTATTTATGAACGTAGATGCCGACATGAAATTACGAGTTTTGCACGCAAACTATGATTGTTGACAAATGTTCTACGTTTGATCGAATGTGTACCTACTTCAATTATTATTATTGTTAAAAATATTATTATCTGAAAATACGATTTTTTTTTAAATTTCTTAACCATGCATGCGTCACGCGAAAAAATGTTTTGACTAATCACCACTCTTTTTATGCAAAATAAAGTTTTGTATCAAAATAATTGGTGCTTATCAATGATTGGCCGTAAATGTTTATACAAAAGTTTTATTTACTAATAAGAATAAAAAAATATATTTTTTTAATGCTCTTACTACTATTTTTCTATTATCATTTGAAGAAAATTGTATAAAATATTATACATTTCCCGCATAAGAACAACGCATATCTCATCCCTGATAATATAATTGATCCCTCAGTATTAGTGAACCCTTTCTTTCAAAGATGTGCTATTTTTATTTAATAAACTAAAAGGTTTTGCGTTTCTCCTGAAAGCCTATGTAAAATGAGATACGCGGTGTTATAATTACGATAAGGTACTAAGTAGGTATTATCTAGAAAAAGTGTTTACAAAACGTCACCGCTGATAAAATCTGTAAAATGAGTCCATAATCCACATACTTTAATCGTGTAATAATTTTAAAATATTTTTATGTAAACAAAAGTGGCGGGTCGGAACGCGGAGGGTGGCATGGGTTTGTTTTTTTTTCCGAGGTTAATGAAATTTTACACACGTGACTTTCAAAACAAAAGAAATATCACTGTATATGTGAGATTTCGAATAACCACCTCTTACCCTTTTTCGCACTATGATACTTATTCACGAAATTCTGCAGTATTAAATATAGCAAAAATAATAATTACTGTTAGGTACTCTTTATCAAAAGCACCAAAAGTAATTTTTCAATTACCTCAAGTTTCCAGGCGGCTATGGCATTGGACCTAGATCATCTCCGTTGAGTTCCACCTGTATTGACATGATAGAATATATTTGTGTCTCGTTACTTATTCTCCACTAAGGTAAATTGATATAACCTTCAGATTCAGGTGAGCGCGGTCATAAACGGCAGCGATCTAACTGAGTTTGAAAAAAAAACTCAAGAAAAACTTAATCGCAATATTACGCAGTTTTTCTCACAGTTAGAATTTAGCAATAAAAACTTGATGACATCCAACACCGTTTTATAGGGCTTCCGTCATCTCACTAATTTATTTAGACTCTTTTCAAACGCCTAAAAGGCACAGATCCATAAATGATTTGTCGTGTTAATGTGAAATCAAAATGAAAATCATTTACAAGTGTTTTTAGTTTCGGCGATCTTTTACCCTTATTGTGTATTTTTTAAACTCTTCGTTGTATAAAAACATAATAATATAATTTGTAGCAAAATTAACAACGTTGAGTTTTTTTACATTAACGGAAGTTTGGGGAACGAAAAAGGTATTAGGGGTGCGTATGAATCTGGGGGTCAGTGTGCCCAGGAGCGAAGAAAAAGGAGGATGAAGAGGTCAAATGGTCTCCCTCAACCGGCATCTCCTGAATCGGCCCACCACGCGGTTGGTGAGTAGATGCATCCACCGCCAAGACCTGGACAAACCTAACCCCATGAACCTGGGCACACCTGCTAAGTTACCAAACGCGGTGAACTACTTGGGGTACCTAAGGCAGAGGTGTTGATTATCCAATGAATTAGTTCCCGTGGAGATCTCCGCCTCCCAAATTGAAGTTAAAGCTCGTTACACACGTGAATGTGGGCGTGGCCTATCTCACGAAATCGCTCACAATAAACTCCCATACCGTCGCGTCGTCACAGACGGGTAATGAAATAAACATAATTATAATATTATATACAGTGACGGTTGCATGGGATTGTATGGCCACGCCCAGAAATATTTATATATTACATCCTTCGTGGGTAACAAGCATAATTGCACAACTTATTTATGTTATATTATAATATAAGATGTTTAGATATTTAGGCTGCAATGTAAATGATAGATGGGATCCTTCGGTTGAAATCAAATGCCGCATTGAACAAGCTCGTGCAACCTTTATCCGCATGAAAAAAATATTCTGCAGTCATGATCTCAACCTTGGATTACGAATGCGAATGGTCAGATGCTACGTGTTTTCGATATTATTTTATGGAATGGAAGCATGGACCCTTACTGAAGAACTAATTAGGCGACTTGAGGCATTCGAGATGTGGATCTACAGGAAAATACTTAAAATAAGCTGGATGGACAGGGTTACAAATGAAGATGTTATGGTTCGGATAAATAAAGAAAAGGAAATAATTAAAACTATAAAAATCCGAAAACTTCAATATCTTGGACATGTGATGAGACATCCAGAGAAGTATGAGATCCTGCATCTCATAATGCAGTGAAAGATTGCCGGAAGACGGGACGGCCCTGGAAGAAGGAAAACCTCATGGCTGAAAAACCTGAGACAGTGGTTTGGCCAGTCTACCGTAGAGCTGTTCCGGGCCGCAGTAAACAAAGTCCGCATAGCCAACATAGCCAATGTCCGTTGAACGGACAAGGCACAAGAAGAAGATAATATAAGATGATACAAAATTAGGATTATTTTGTTCGTTTTACTTTCAGTACCTATCATTCTGATAAAAAAAATACCATTCAGAAATAAACTGTTGTAAAAATGGTTTTGGCTATGATGAGTGACCAGATTCAAATAGCCATTTGTAAATAGATTTACATAGTTGTTGAATAGTAGAGGTAAACCTATAAAATAAAAGTCTTAATTTTAAGTCTACCCGTATGTGATGCGCCGTCTTAGTGACGTCTTTTTTGAATTGAGATAAATTATAACTTGGCGATCAGGTTGATAGTTGAAAGCGATTAATGTACCTACAAGGAGTGTAAGGAGAATATATGACGCAAATGTGAATGGTAGAGGAAGTCGAGGACGCCCAAGAAAGACATGGCACGACCAAGTGAATCAGATACTTGAGTCGGGCCATGTCAAGAGTCAGAATAATAGAAGAGAATGTATGAGACGTTGTATGAATGTAAACGAGGCAAGGAATGTGTGCCAAGACCGGGATGTTTGGCGGTCCGTCCTCTCTGCCTACTAGAGGTGGGTAAGTTCTGCATTTTTCCGGAAGCCTCCGAGACTTGCTTCCTTTTAAAAGTACACGAGTTCTAGGAGCAGGTCCCGGGTCCGAGTTCTTAGGTGCGGACTGGGCACTGGGTATTGTTGCCGCGCACCGAAACGGGACGCACGGGTTCAAAGAACTCGGAACCAGGACCTACTCGTAGAACCCACACGATAACTCAGAACCCCGGAGTCGGACAAGACCCGCACGAGGACTAGGACCCATTCAATGTAGGTACATTCAATGTACCTACATTGCACGGTCTTTTATTGAGAATTTAAATAAGTAAATTAATAAGCTGTAATGCTTTACTATAAACTATTATTTTATAATGCACGTCACCCGTTGATTAACGATACCAGATAAGACGCTCTAATTAAAAACGACTCCGTATCTAGCCGAAGCGGTCACGCACGTGTATGTCGATCAACGGACAGCGACCGAATGAACGCCCAGGCCCAGCCCACGTCTCGTGACCCAAGGGGAAGTGTCGAGTGTTCAACGGTTCACGCAGTTCCGAGAACTACCGAGACCCGCGACTCATGAGTGGAATGGTGAGTGACGCCGGACGGTAGTTCGTGGTTCCTGCTACTCAGTACTATTCATTAGCACCGGAGTACTCGCGGAGCAAGCCGGCGGCCACGGGGTGAGTCAGGAATGTATCGTAGTTCGTGAGTCCGGGAGTGGGCGGAATGAATGGATTGTGTCGCGATTCACGACATTCACGTAGCTCGGAACAAGGCGCTTGGGTTTAAAGGAACCCGGGACTTGTATTCGAGTGCCTAGTGGCTAGGAAAGCCGGCCCCGCGGCGCCGCGGTTTTCGCGCTTCGGCGTTGAGTTGCTCGGGGACCGCCGGATTTATTTGGATGCGAGTACTGGGACTGGGCCGGGTTCTCTGGGAGTAGTCGATTTGAAAAAGGAGTGGGAGTAGGAACCGCTTCCCGCAAAGGAACGGATCACACGAGCCCATTCCAGCTGAACTGACACATCGCTACTGCCTACCCCTGCGGGGAAACGGCGTGATGGTTAGTTAGTTAGTTAGTTAGTTATACATTATTAATGCGATGGGTATATTATGGCATTCAGTTGTAATAATTCAATTGTGTTATAAGTGACAAGGGTTCGTATCTCTTGCGTTTTTTTTTTCAAATCACGTGTTGAATAAGCATGCATTTTGGACAGCCGTTTTAAGACTTGTGCGTAGTTTTATGTTCTGTACCTATCACAAGGTAAACTTGCCTATCTCTTATCTTTACCAACTTAGGTTGTTACTCCTTATCTCGTGTTTGTTTTTAAGAATCTAAACAATATTTTCTACTTCTCGTACACTAATGTGATTTCTGGTTACAATTCGAAGTCGGCAACCACTTTTTTATTGGATTATAACAAAAATTAAATAACTTTGAATTAAATTTTATTACGTTTACTGTCCAGATAAAGAAGATGTTTGTGCTAAGGGGAGAAAAATTTAAAATTTACAAAGTGCATTCATAATTTAAAATTAATCAGACAATTAATATAATTATGTAACATTTTTAAATGATAATAAAAAAGACAATATATACATAAGAAAAAATAGGATACATTTATAAGATGATTAATAAAAACCTTAAACAATGAATGTAGATATGATGTAGGTGCATAATGCATTAGAAATAATAAGCAAAACATAATACATATCGAAAAAAAGTAAAAATGATGTGGTGGTACTAGAATTTATTTTTATTTTTATAATTGATATAGTTTTTTTCTGCGCGTATATCAAGGGGTAATTGATTGAATAATTTTATTCCCTTGTACATATCGTGATGCTGTGCTGTTGTAGTTCGTATGAATAGTACAGTTAGTCCACCAACCGAACAACTTCTTCTCAACATATTATAAATTAAAGTCCTCCGCCGCGACTGTCTGTTCGCGATAAACTCAAAAACTACTGAACGGATTCATGCGGTTTTCACCAATAGATGGAGTGATCTAAATCAGGAGAAAAGATTCATGAGGAAGGTTTAGGTATATAATTTTGTCAAGGTTTTGTATAAGTTGGTTGAAATATATATATATAAGAGAATGTCTGTATGTGGTGGACGAGCGGGCTGGCAAGCGGGCGGTGTGGATGTCAATTAATCGCCGGGGACTTAATAGTGGGATATTATTTTTATTAAAGAGATCTTTATAAAACTGAAGTAGTGCAATTTTGTCGCACATACTTATTTAAGTACCTATATATTATAAAGTGCTCTCCTCTTTTGAAATCCTTACCCATACACTTCTATCTTGGCACACGATTGATCGAGCGGTTAAATCGGAAGTTCAGTACAAGGCGTTAGCGAAGTAATTATTTATTTTATCGAAGGAATGAAGATTTGGAGAGGAACGGAATGGTGTTTTACAAAGTGTGTTTTTCCATTTAATATTATAATTATTTATTGTTTATCACAAATAACCTCGGAGTTTTATTTATTTTCTTTGGCTATATTATCTCTTATTCTAATATAAATACTGTTGAAGTAATGAAAAAAACATACACGTAAACGTAAGTAGATACGTAAATATATGAACAGAACGCCTTCAAATGTGCAATCCGATAAAATATATCGCGACTGTACCGGTTTGAAATATACTCGGTAGGTATCATACCAAATTCTAGATATTTCTGGGAAATACTTCTTTGAAAGCAATCATCTTCTTATTCATGAGCTTTCTGATGTCCAACTTTGGACAAAGACCTCCCTCAATCACGACTTAATTTAATATTTATGTGAATGTTTCCAAAATATAAACCCAAAATGAATTTGAAATAGATTTCAGCGAAGGTTCGTATCACCACCCTACACCACATTATATGAGATGTGATATATAAAATCTCAGTCTATATACCATAAAATATGCGTCTTATATATGCAAATCTACGTGCTATATATATATTACTTCGTCAATGCAGAACGAAGTAAGAGTTTTTTTCTGTACTTATGCCACCGCATGCGGGTGTAAAAGTTAACTCTCTACATGTCACAGAATACGTTCACTTTCATTTGAAAAGCGATAAAACTTCGCATATATCAGCCCCGTCTTCGCGTATTAATTCACATTCTCCTTCTGGCCAACCGATTTAGACTACTAAAACTGCTTTCATCGAGGATTTGTTCCATTTTAATCATGCCAGCTCTATGTGGGCGCCGGTTACTTCTTCTTGCAGCTTCTTTATTACTTGATTCAATGACCAAGATTTTTTTTAATGTTTTTGTTGGACAGGTCAGTGGCCGAGTTGGCATCACGTTTGGGTCCCACCCAGGCATTGTGCGTTCTATTATTCGGCTGGCTAAGTCCTCCATTACAACACAAACAACATTTCCGCTTACTATGGTGGTAGTAGGAGATTTTCAAACATTATCAGTTTCGTAACCCGGGAATGTTTGTCCCTCTTTAAATAAAAATAAAACAACCACATATAAATTATTTTCTATCTGCAGTCCCCGGCGTAACCGGGCTTTGAAGAGTGTTTCGAAATTTGATGAAGACACTAATTACAGACAGTAATTTTCCTCTGTGTGCAAAATTCCAACTAAAAGTGCCAAAATTATGCATTAAGGGGTGGAAGATGAAAGCGAGTTAAGTGTTTTTTTTTATATTTTTGAATGTAGCTATTACTTTGTGGTTATCCATTATAGAATAATGAAATAATTTTACTTTGTATAAACCACTTATTTGATGTGCAAATCCGACCGGTTTCGGAACAAACGTTCCTTCGTCAGGGAAAGCTTATACTAATTTGACAGTTTCGAACAATGTTTTATTATGGTAGGGGTGGAGTTGTTGCTAGATAATAATGTAGATTGGGTAGGTAGGTATTAGTGTAGAGTGGGTGGGTAGGGGAACAAATCCATGATTGGGCTATATGACAATATTTTTTGTTTGTTGATAATAGATTCATTATTTTTAAGGGATTTTTTAATTTCCAAGGCTTCTAAGTTATCTAAACGTTTTCCTTTATGATTAATATGAAGAATATTTATCCCTGTATTTTTTTCAAAACTATGGTTATTTTCAATGATATGGTTAGCAAACTCAGAAAAATTATTATTATTAAGACACCTTAAATGTTCTTTGATTCTGATTTCAAAATTACGAGTGGTTTTTCCAATATAAAATGAGGGACAATCATTGCATTTGAGTTTATATATTCCGGAATTAGTCAATTTATGGTCTTTATCTTTAGTATTTCTCAAAAAATTACCGATATTATTTCTTGTATAAAACGCTGGTTTAATATTAGAAGGAAGATTTTTGCAACATTGAACTGAAAAATTATTAATATACAAAATTTTACGCCATTCTTTATCATTAATATTATTAGAATTGTATAGATATTTATTTTTTGAAATTTTGATAAGTTTTTTTTATATTTAGTTGATGATCATTTTCTTCCTATTTTAAAGGTCAATTGCAAAATTTGTGCAAAATTGTGCAAAATTTCATCAATCTCGGAATAAAACTGGAGATTTATTAAAAAACGAATCCACGCCGCCCGCCACAGATACTCTTCTTCATTATAAATATATACATATAGATATCTATCATATTCAGGTAAAAAAAACATTATGGCTATTTCACCAGCAGATTACAAAGCATAGATGATAAAAACAAAGGTAGATATGGCATTGAAGCGCGCGACTGTCACCGAGCTGCTTCCAAAGGGCAAAGACAATCTAACGGACGGAGCCAATGAAAATTATGTATTTGGTTTGTGGGCGCAACCTTTCGAATATGTAATTTGCAGTAATAGTAGTGATCTCTAGTTTGCGAAGTTTCATACTCATATTGGATCATGGTCCACTTCCCTTTCTTCAGTTATCTACGTTACAAACCAATATTTCAGTGCATATGTGAGTGTCCGGAAAGGTAGGAGTGTTGTGCCAACCGCTGAAGTGATCATTTTCAAGCAAGAAAGTCAACTCCAATGTCCACCTCTTCTCTTGTTTCCTGCTGTGTATCCTGTCTTACGTTACGGATTCTATGTTGCAGTAAATAGGTACCGTTTGACTGAAATCCAATCTCCTTCCCTTTCTCAATTTGGGTGTCCATAGTACCCAAAATATAGCTCCCCGGTCGCCTCAGGAAATGAGTACTCTTGACTAGGGTGGTATAACTGAATCGTTTTACAAACACACTTCATGGGGTTGTGTGATTTTTTACTACAATTTTGAACAAATTAATTTCACCACTTGTCATGAATCATGAAGGGCTGTTTTGGGAGATATTTTTCACAAACAACCGTACAGTCTTTTTGGATATGTATCCCAGCCAGACACGGTCTTATAAAAGTTATGCTAACTCATTTTGTATTACCGTGAGAAAAATGATTGTAAACAGTTTTAGAAAGAGAGATACCGCGCTTTCAGTTTACATTCAAAACTTTACCATCAACGGTCCTAAAAAAAATTTAATGTTTTCCGAAACAACATTTAGCACTTGAAAAATATTTGTCATGGTTTTCAAATTAAAAAAAAAAGTTTTGTGGCAATAACTTTTATAATACCTTTAACAAATTAAATATTTTTCTTAGTTTCATGCAAAAATCATCGGTAAGCGATTTTCAAAACTTTATCATTGCTTGCGTTAAAATTTTTAATATTTGTCATTGTTGATGTCGACTTGTTTATTTATTTCTGTTTTTTTGTTTGTAATACCAAAATCTGAAAGAGTCTTTCACCCATTTTCAAGAAGAATATTTTACTTTGAAATACATTAGGAAACAACGATATTATCTGAAATCAAACAAATGTAATGCGAACATATTTTTCGCGGAACCTGTATTCTGACAGTACTCCTAAGAAGAGTACATTGCAAAATGTAAGAGGTTTTAGGGGTTAAATATGTATCTCCCGACCACGGAAAAGCTTATATCACGGCACTTCGCACGTTAAGTCCTGGACTCAGAAATTAATTATTACTACTTCAGGTAAATATATACAATACAATACAATCGCATATTTGTAAATAAAGTTATTATTTTGACTCCACTGTTAGTGCGGCCGACCCGCAATAACTACTAGGACGTCACGTAGATAGGTTCAACGAGGAACTCATTTAGCGGAGGTCAATGAATGCAAATAGACAGCTTAATTGTGTACCGCTCAGCAATAAATATGATCAAACGGGTTGGTGAAATCGAGATTATGCGTTTGAACCAAATTTTAACTCGGCAGTCACTCTGAGCCTGGTAATTATATTAATAGAATCGATGAACAGTAGTGTGATTTTAATATTAATCTACAATTGAGCTGATCAAGCCAGGGATTAAAACTTAAATGTAGTAAATGTAAAAGGATTTGAACAGCATAAATTATTATTTATTACACCTACCTATAAATTATTTTAGATCTATATGTAGATTAAATTATGTTTAGGTAGGTATTAGATCTGTCTAATATAGCCGCTTTGAACTAATCTTATCTAGAAATATCTACCATGAGGACTCGGTACAAACTACAAACTATAATGTCTAAGGTGTAAGTTTATTGTTTCTATAAGCCTAGTGATCTACAAGTATAGTTCGGTTTCGATTCGGCATTAGGTAGGTATACTTAATTATTATGACCCTTATAGAATAAAGTGGTCCTATTAACGTTCAGATTAATTATTATCAATTATCATAATGCTATAGATTAACAAATTGTAACGATGCCGCGATATTTCGTTCGAAAATGATATAATCATATTCAACGAAGTTGCGAATAATCATATATATACAATATACATATTTTTTAAACATGCTTACCTTTTATGAGGTTTTAAGTTTATTTTGAGAACAAAATTTATCTATTATTAATATACTTATAACTTATAACGTGTCTTTGGAGCAGCAATAAATAATACTATCGTTATTATCCTTATTATGACACCAATTACCTATGTCCTGGCACGTCCACCATAGAAACAAGACAAATGCATAAATATGATACAGAAAAACGTGCCGCCGTGCAAAATTCAATGGTTTTTCTGTTTGAAATTTTGATTTCAGGTCATTTCCATCAGGTGCCATGGAACTTTCAAATATTCTTTTAACGGTCAAGAAATACGATACCATATCCTTCGTTCCACACAATTCAATTGTTCAATAATAAAATGAGTGTTGAAACTCTGGAAAAGCCGGGTAGCAAAGCTAGTAAATAATAAAACGAGAATCCATTCTGAAATCCATCCTGCTACTAATGTTAAAATGTATTTCAATTCTTCCGACATGATATCATAAACAGACAGGGAAAAAGATAAATCGAATAGCTTCGAGCGGTTTTAACGTTGGATCTCATTTTTTAAAAGATAAGCACGCTTTGAGGTGGGTAAAATAAATAAGCACCGTATAGATTCCGCGCCCCGCATTCGTGCATTTCCGCGATCCGAGTGCAGACAGGATTATATGATACGTCCGATATGTTTTGAAGAAAAGTCCATTGCAGCGGCAACCGGCAAGTCTAGAGTTACATCCAAAACAACAAGCAAGTAAAATTATTGCCGAGTCTAGAGCGCGTATTGCCTGTCAATACAACATACAACATACGACTCATTCAAGCGGGGAACATTCGCGAACAGGACGTGTCACTTGTCTGGGGCTGTGTGCAACGGGCGTGACGCTTGATTGATGCGTGTCATGTTCCGTAATGCATTCCGGTGCAAGCAGCATCTTGGCGGCGGAATCGTCCAAAATAAAATTACTAATGATAACTCTCAGCTAACTTTTGAAGATTTTTTTTTATGTCTTCCCAAGGGCACTCGACAATATCAATAAAATTACAACAGCTAAAAATATCTTTCTGCAGATTTAGATAGGCGGAGAAAGGCTTCATGAAATAAATTTTTGGAATTCACATTTTTGCAAAATTATAGAGGAATAAATTTGGACTTGTGAAAAAATCGTAGATCCAAATTTTTACCCAATTTAAACTGTTTTTTAAATTTTTAAACAATTTACTGCAAAAGATAATATTAAATATTAAAAAAGATAATCCAGATTTTGGGATAACTTAAATTCGAAATAATTCTTGGAATAATATAATAGGGTATTGAATTTGCTGTAAATATCCTTGGATTAGTCCTGTAAACAGGGGTTCTCTTTAATACTGTCGAATTCTTACTCTACTGCGATACCTACTTGATTAAAACAGCAATTCATTATTCGAAATAATGAATTGCTGTTCCTCAATCAACATTCTACTAATTACGGTTACCATTCTCCCTTATCCAGAATGTCGAAACTTGTCAACGCAAGTCAAAGCATTGATTTTTTGGTATAAAACTAAATGACTTTCGGCAGTCGATACGCAATATTTAAATGCTTCTTCATGCTTTGACTTGTAGTGTCTCTATATGTACTTTTTATATTGTCATTGCAATTAATTTTTGTGTGCTCTCCCTTCACTGTCATCTCTGTTTTTTTATTCGTGTTATTATTATGTTTTTAATGGACTGTTGTCCGTAAATTAATAAATAAATAAATATTCAATGTCCGTGCTCTAAATTCATCAATTATAGTAATTTACTTACCTTGACTTTGGAGCAGTAATTTATAAATGAATGAATACAAAGTAAATAATATTATTTGCTTAACCACTGTCACAGCTAATAAAGACCTCGGTGTCGCTCTTTATAGATAGCAGGCTTTCTATTCGGGGAAAAATGTTGTTAATAAATCTCGAACTACATGATTTCATCACTGGAACTATCTCTGACTTCAAAAACGTAAGTACCCTTCGTTGCTCATTGGTTCGCCCTATCTTGAATAAGCTTGTGTCGTTCGGTCTCCTTTTTATGCTGTCTACTTTCGTAATATTGATTCCGTTTATTAATGGCCAGGATTTGACAGGAGACAATTATTACTCAAATGATGAAATTGAACCAACTCCAAACCTTTTTGCTTTAAATTATTCTTAAATTTAATCTTATTTTTTTCTTCTTCAAATTTTGTAAATTCACTTTGTGGCACCATTTTATTAATGAAATAATTAAAAACAAGGCGTTTTCAATTATTTCACAATTTTTTAAAATTAAAAGTTATTAATAATTGTATTATCACTTTGTTTTAATTATTTCTCTATTTTTTTCATTAAAAGTTATTAATTGTATTATTGATTCACCTACTTTACTACCATCCATCACTTTCAATGTCCCCTCCTGTAGACTCAGAAATAATGAGCTGCTCTTCTGTAATCAACATTCAATTAATTACGGGTAATATTCACCATTGTCCAGAATACCAATTCAAATCAAGACTTTGATTTTTTGGTATACCTAAGTCTAAACGATTTTTTTTTATGTTTCTAAATATGTGAAGATATATATTATAATTATCATGTCTTTCAGCGAGGTCAGGACTTGACTCGTCACTTCTACGAGTATTTTCTTATAATTTGTCTCTGCCTTTTGTGTTTGTTTTCAAATAGGTACCATCCTAAAGTTATAATTTTTAAAAATTCTTCTAATTTCGTGTTTCTTATTTTTTTTTTTTTAATAAATAATTAAATAAAAATTACGTAATTCATTTTAGTACTAAATGTTTGGCTATGAGAATAAGGTTTTCAACTTTATTACCCATCGATGATTATGACTTTCTGAAGAATTTTTATATTCGCTGTTAATTCTGTCCGGTATTTAATTACTATTCTATAGATCACGCGGCAGAATCAGTGGGTAGAATGTAATAGATTCCTGTAGAATGTAATGATAACTCTCAGCTAACTTTTGAAGATTTTTTTTTATGTCTTCCCAAGGGCACTCGACAATATCAATAAAATTACAACAGCTAAAAATATCTTTCTGCAGATTTAGATAGGCGGAGAAAGGCTTCATGAAATAAATTTTTGGAATTCACATTTTTGCAAAATTATAGAGGAATAAATTTGGACTTGTGAAAAAATCGTAGATCCAAATTTTTACCCAATTTAAACTGTTTTTTAAATTTTTAAACAATTTACTGCAAAAGATAATATTAAATATTAAAAAAGATAATCCAGATTTTGGGATAACTTAAATTCGAAATAATTCTTGGAATAATATAATAGGGTATTGAATTTGCTGTAAATATCCTTGGATTAGTCCTGTAAACAGGGGTTCTCTTTAATACTGTCGAATTCTTACTCTACTGCGATACCTACTTGATTAAAACAGCAATTCATTATTCGAAATAATGAATTGCTGTTCCTCAATCAACATTCTACTAATTACGGTTACCATTCTCCCTTATCCAGAATGTCGAAACTTGTCAACGCAAGTCAAAGCATTGATTTTTTGGTATAAAACTAAATGACTTTCGGCAGTCGATACGCAATATTTAAATGCTTCTTCATGCTTTGACTTGTAGTGTCTCTATATGTACTTTTTATATTGTCATTGCAATTAATTTTTGTGTGCTCTCCCTTCACTGTCATCTCTGTTTTTTTATTCGTGTTATTATTATGTTTTTAATGGACTGTTGTCCGTAAATTAATAAATAAATAAATATTCAATGTCCGTGCTCTAAATTCATCAATTATAGTAATTTACTTACCTTGACTTTGGAGCAGTAATTTATAAATGAATGAATACAAAGTAAATAATATTATTTGCTTAACCACTGTCACAGCTAATAAAGACCTCGGTGTCGCTCTTTATAGATAGCAGGCTTTCTATTCGGGGAAAAATGTTGTTAATAAATCTCGAACTACATGATTTCATCACTGGAACTATCTCTGACTTCAAAAACGTAAGTACCCTTCGTTGCTCATTGGTTCGCCCTATCTTGAATAAGCTTGTGTCGTTCGGTCTCCTTTTTATGCTGTCTACTTTCGTAATATTGATTCCGTTTATTAATGGCCAGGATTTGACAGGAGACAATTATTACTCAAATGATGAAATTGAACCAACTCCAAACCTTTTTGCTTTAAATTATTCTTAAATTTAATCTTATTTTTTTCTTCTTCAAATTTTGTAAATTCACTTTGTGGCACCATTTTATTAATGAAATAATTAAAAACAAGGCGTTTTCAATTATTTCACAATTTTTTAAAATTAAAAGTTATTAATAATTGTATTATCACTTTGTTTTAATTATTTCTCTATTTTTTTCATTAAAAGTTATTAATTGTATTATTGATTCACCTACTTTACTACCATCCATCACTTTCAATGTCCCCTCCTGTAGACTCAGAAATAATGAGCTGCTCTTCTGTAATCAACATTCAATTAATTACGGGTAATATTCACCATTGTCCAGAATACCAATTCAAATCAAGACTTTGATTTTTTGGTATACCTAAGTCTAAACGATTTTTTTTTATGTTTCTAAATATGTGAAGATATATATTATAATTATCATGTCTTTCAGCGAGGTCAGGACTTGACTCGTCACTTCTACGAGTATTTTCTTATAATTTGTCTCTGCCTTTTGTGTTTGTTTTCAAATAGGTACCATCCTAAAGTTATAATTTTTAAAAATTCTTCTAATTTCGTGTTTCTTATTTTTTTTTTTTTAATAAATAATTAAATAAAAATTACGTAATTCATTTTAGTACTAAATGTTTGGCTATGAGAATAAGGTTTTCAACTTTATTACCCATCGATGATTATGACTTTCTGAAGAATTTTTATATTCGCTGTTAATTCTGTCCGGTATTTAATTACTATTCTATAGATCACGCGGCAGAATCAGTGGGTAGAATGTAATAGATTCCTCAAGCGAATCGAGATAAATCTAATAAGCAATGTAACAGAGAATCTGAAGTAGATTCGATCAAAGTTATTCGCCCGAATTTCTCTCTTTTTGTCAAGAAGTGTCATGAATTAATTGGATGCTTGGACATCCTTGATATCATAGCGAGGAAAATACTTCGAATCCAAAAGACGAAGGCTCAAGTTTCATAGTTGACAGCACATCACGTCCACAAGCGAGTCACTTTTGAAAGTACAAATAGAGAGAGCAAAAATAGTGCGGTTAGTTAGTTATTACTATTATTATTACTCATTTCTATTTTCGTCAAAATTTTGCGTTAAAATTTTTCTTATATGGAAATAATTCTTATTATCTATCGCAGGATGTACCTACAATTAAAAAATACAAAGTGCAATTCACACGCGGTAGAAGTGAAACCTTTAAAAAACTAAAGTAGACAAAATGGGGAGGCTACGAAGCACCGCACAAAGAGGAGACCGATTATACTATATGTATTCCCTCGCAAGCTAAATCCTATAGATGTATGTGTTTGTCTCTTTTTAGTGTCGCTATTTTTCGTTTCATTGAGTTTCAAATCACAACGGTGCTAAAGATGTTTTCACTTTAAAAAAATAAGAAAAATCTTCACAGAAAAGTAAAATATCTAATGAACGCGTTTAGCTCATTCCTAGAGAAAATAAAATAATATTTTCTTTACTTTTACATAAACAAGATGTTTTCCGCAAGCTTTTTTATGTTTGGTTCCATTAGCATTCCGTGCGTACAAGTCGCCGGAATCCCGAGTATGGTGTAAAAAGATTCTATGCAAGTACCTATCATGGACTATTTCTTGCATAGACACGAGGAAATAAAGTCTGCAAATTGGAGATCTAGGCTGTATAGAGATTTGGCGTGTTCATCCCGACACCATTAGTACGGAGGGGGGCGGGGGTGGTGACTGGGAGCCACGTGACGTCCTCCGTCCCCCTTTTCTCGCACCCGTTCGAGCGACCCAGTTTGTTGAGCGGGGTTTGAATTTCATCCGGGCAAATGATTTTTAAGTATGTAAAAAAAAAATTCCTGGTCGAATTTAGAGTGGAACGAAAGATTTGTGTAAAAAATTCCAATCTAGCGGCAATGATGCAGTTAGCACTTCGAATGTTTGCGATAAATAATAATTTAATTTAAGAGTTATTTTTAGACCTCATAAACCGGTAAATTACAAATCTTGGCACATTAACTATTTTTTTTATAATTTGTCGTTTCTTTACATGGTAGGTATTATTGTTTACAATTCAATTTTTAACCTCCCTAAGACAGTTTGGGTATATTGCAATACCTCCGTTAGAAGGGGTTATTTCACATAATTTGAACAATTTATCAAATTTTCAAGTTCATTTTTAGGTTCTGTGAAACAACCTGTCCTAAAAATTATTTTTAGATTTCAAAATCGGCAAAATACAAATCTTGACCGATTTACTATATTACAATACTCGCATTAAAAGTATTTTGGCATCTTAAATTTTATATGGAACGACGGGCATGGGTACCGCCGCCCCGCGAACCATTTATTGGATAACCAACATCTCTGCCGTAGGTCACTCAAGTGGCAAGCTATATTTGGTGACTTGGTGAAGCTATAGGGGTGCCCGGATCTTGGTGGCGAGTGCATCTGCCCACCAACTGCGTGGCAGGCAAGATCGGGAGAAACTCATTTCGAAGGTCACATATTGGTCTCTCCAGCAGAACTCTCTCGGTAAATCACCTTGCACCACAGTGAGAGGACTGAATAAATACCCTGGACATGCCGACTCCTTGATTCCTACCCACCATACCTTTGTCCTTCTTCTTCTTCTTTTCTTAAAAAGACCCTCCACAGGATGGCATAGGCCCCGAGAATTATTTTTCTAAGGGCCTCCTATGTGGAGCTAATGCAAAAAATAATAATAATCCCACAACTACAAAACTGAAGTCTACAAATTTTCTAGCTTTGGAATTAAAACCTATACGTAAGGCTTATACATACTTATATATAAGGCCCCTAGCATCTCAGCACATATAAGACTCCTCATAGGGAGATGGGCTGGGCATGTACAATGTACAGAGAATGCCGGATACACGCGTCCCAAAAAGAATTTTGACTGGACACCCAGGTGGAAAGAGAAAAGTGGGAAGACCCAGACTGAGGTGGGAAGACGAAGTAAGAGGGGATGCAACACAGCTTCTCCAGGTACCAAATTGGAAGTCAGCAGGAGGCCAAAGCTCGATATGGGCTATAGCGCCATCGAAGAAGAGAAGAAGAAGAAATTAAAACTTATCCAGCTTTTTATATTTGTAATGACTTCATTTTAAGCTAATAAAGTTACTAATTTTAGGAGAATAAAGTTATTTCCATCTGGAGCTATTAAGATTTGAAGTATAATATTTGCTTTTTTTACATTAGCTTCACACAATAATTTCCCTCAGGCTCTATGTCATTTTGTGGGATGCTCTGTGTGAATGGTCTTTTTAAGGAAGGAAGGATAGGAAGTTCTGGGAAGGAAAAAGGTATGAGGGGTGGGTAGGAATTTGGAGGTCAGGGTGTCCGGGATTGACGGCATGAATCCATCCCTCAAGGTGCAAGGCGATGGGTCGAGAGAGTCCGGCTGGAAAGGTCAAAAGGCCCTCAACCCATCTCTCTCAATCCGGCCAGCCACGCAGCAGGGCAGACACATCCGCCGCCAAGACCCGGACAAACGTCACCCCGTGAACCCAGGTACCCCTTCTAAGTCACCAAACGTAGCGAACCACTTGGGATGACCTATGGCAGAGGTGTCTGTTATCGAATAAAAGGTTGACGGGGCAGCGGTACCCATACCCGCCACCCAAATTGAAACCGACAATAATACAACAAGAACTTTTATATCGTAATACTTATTTGTATATATTGTAAAACGTAAACGAATAAAAGATAATTTGAAACAGAAAAATCAGAAAAAGAAGGAATCCTTTATTTAAATAAAATGTCACAATTTGAGGTTTCAAAAATAAAGAACACGTTTTATTTATTTTAAAATTTTCTTTCCTTTTTATTAGATGGCCAGACATAAGAAACTATATTCAAAGAAATAAATTATTTTTCCCTGCGTGTCCTTTCTCGTGCGTTCCCGTTCCCCTCCTGCGTCCCCTTCCTCTCCCACATTCCCATTCCATCTTCCCCGCCTTACCCCTCTCCCGCTCCACCGTCCTACCAACCCCCCTCCCGCGTTCCATATATTCAGACCCAGTACATTCAATTTTCAAACAGCTCGCGTGCCACCTATTATATTTTTTTATTTAAATTTTCATTTTTCATATACTCATTACATTTTTCATAAATATTCATTTTTGTATGTTATAAGAACAGTCAATCAAATTTGATATCTAACATAGTTACCTATAAAATATCTATAATTCTTAATCCGATTCACAAGTATTGCGTGAGTATTTCAAATAAATTCATTAATAGGGTTTCGAAAATTGAATTTTGTTTTGCAAAATGTCATTCTCAAATTTGGACAGTTTTGCAAGAGTTTTTGTAATGATTAAAAAACTTTTATATATTGTCATGTGGTTGTAATAATCCAGAAACCTTCGTCATATATTCAGATACTCTTATATCCCCAAGCAAATATAATGATTTTTTATATATATAGAGAAGCCGTTGCTTTTTTTAATTAAATGTTTTTCTATCAATTGCGAAAGTGTGTAGCTAATAACACGAAAACTTAAGAAAATATCTGTGCGTTTGCTTTCTTAGTTCTTTTTGCAAGTAAGTTGAGAACACGTTGCATTTTTTTTGTAGAAGTGCGCTTATACGGATTGTGTCAACAAAATTTAAAGTTTTGTTTCATAAGATGATATAAAAAATTTATAAAATGAATATTTTATGATAAACCAATTTACTTCCTAAAATTATTTACATAAATATAAACAAACTTATACATTAGTACTCATATTTATTTATTTATTTATTACTATTTAATTGTTTTGGTAAAATCAATAACCTTATAATAATGTTGACTTTTATTCCTGTAATTACAATAAACCTTATTATTCAGAAAAATGATATTGTCCGATAATGACATAAATATTCTGAATAAATACTTAACAAAATGGCACATATCTTAAATATTTGTGATTCTGTTCAGAAAATCAATTTCACAATAGAGTTTTTTACGTACAACATTTTTTTTTCAATCTTTCCTAGTTTAATAAATTCTGCATAAAATATCGCCGACGCATTCTGCGTGTTATAACATTTTAGACGGCACGCACGAAATTGAAAAATGTTTATTTTATTATGTAAATGTATAAACACAAACACTCCCTTATCTTAATCTAGGGAAGGGTTGAAAAACCGCCCCCGTCGCGCCGTGGCGCAGCCATCCACTAAAATAAACAAGGTTCATTAATGAGAATTCCTCACTAAATATTTCCTCAATTTCTCTGACTTTGTTTTAAATGTTCCTCATGTTAACTTACCATTCGTTGTACCCATATAAATAAAAGCAAATTATTTACAAAATTACTACTTTATTAAAAATGTGAAGGCCTAACAAACGTTTTCTAAAACTCTTATAAATGTGTAAATCGTACCATTCTATCAATTATTTAATAATAATGTTACTGTTCAATTTTAAATCGTACCATTCTATTAATTATTTAATAATAATGTTACTGTTCAATTTTAAATCGTACCATTCTATTAATTATTTAATAATAATGTTACTGTTCAATTTTTTTACTTCTTAAAAAATTCCTTCTAAATTTTTTGTAAATTATTAAATATTTTGTTAGCCTAAACTGTTGAATGAGAAGTATGGTATGTCATCATAATTTTTCTACAAAAAAATCTGTTCTTACCTAATCCTCGGAATGTAGGTGAATAGATAACAATATTTACAGAAAAATCACGGATAGAAGAATCGTTGTACCGGAATTTGTGTTTGTCTGGAGGCGAGTATCAGTAATTTAAAGATAAAAAAATATATTTGTTTAACAATAACACTATCTGTAACTACTTTGAAATGAGAATACGGCACTATCGGAGTATTAAAAAGGTAAATCTAATAAATTACGCATTTAACTCTACTCTGGAAAATAATAAGAACTTATTACTAGAATCTATTGTACAAAATATCGTATGAAAACAATATAAATATAACATAAACAAAGTTTTGTGAGACTGTGGCATCCCCAATCGAGGTATGTTGTGAGGCTGAAGGCATTGGGGAGGGAAAGGAGATGGAGAAGAGAAAGGTGGGGATGTACCTGACTATTCAGATCTGGTCACAAACAAGCAACGTTTCAATTCTAAATGAGTGATAAGAGAGTACCTTCCACTTTCGTACGTGCCGCAAATTGTGAAAAAACAGAAATTATAATTCGAATAAATATTTGCGCACGCCGGGATTTAAATCCGCGATCTCCGGATTCGTCCGTCCGTCCGACGTCCGTCAATGTAAAATGTATGTGACGCAAAACTAGAAATTATTTCTCAGAATTGTTCTGTAATGCCGTAATACACGTATGTGTTTACCCTGCTATGCGATTATGTGTTTCCTTTAGTAGTAGGTACGTCTTAAAATTATAAAATAACTACAATTCATGAGAAAATATTTTATTACAATAAATTGCACTGTTGTCTACAGATCAGCTGTCAATGCGGAATTTTGTCGTAATTTTCAGTTAATGGGAGAAATTAATCCAATTGTTTTTCTTTTGATAAGAGTAATAACTGCGGCTTTTACAAGAGTGCGTGAGGTTATGTTATTGTTTGGTTTGATAGGTTGCATTGTGTGGCCAGCAAATTGCGCGCGCAGCTTCCTTGTGGAAACAAACCTTCAAAATTCTACATAATGCGGTACTATCTCACGGATAAATTTCTAAAGCAAACTTTCTGTCCGACGGAAAATACTATACTTTTATTTCTTGAACATTTTAGAAAAATATTGTTTATTTCTGGTTTTGTAAAGTTTACTTAAATGTTATAACAATGTAAATGGTTTGCCACTGTTGCCAGTAACCTTGTTCCCGGATAAGATCGGTAAATGTTTAAAAAACCGATAATGCGTATTCGCCACGCTCGCTCGCGACATTTCCACCTTATTATTACATGAGTGGGAAACTTTTGAAAGCTGCCGTCTGACGGGAAAACTTTTGAAATCGACTCGAGAGATGTGCGCATGTGCAGTTATCAGTATATAAATATTCGGAAGAATACATAACCTATAACACACTGTGACACGAAGAAAACTTAACTTCATATCATAAACATGCGAGCGTGGAAATGTTGAGACGTCGACTGCACGTTTCTATCGATCGCGACGGTGTCAAGTTAGGGGTGTTTTGGCAGTTTATCCCCGAACTATAGTATTTCGCCAAATATTGTTTATTTACATTTGTTCGTCAAGAAAGTTAACTTTTAGGGGTCGTTGCAAAAGTTTTTTCAGAGTTGCGCGTTTGAATACTTGCATGCAGATTGTTTTGAATGTGAATTAGATCAGTGATAAGTCCGGTAAAATGTAGGGTAAGATAGAGGTAGATCGGTGAAGAGAGAGAGCAGTAGCAGTAGCAGTGGCCACTCACCTGGACTGGTCTGCCAGCTGAGTCCTCCGACGAACATCTTCCTGCAAGCAGAAGAAAGGGGTGTTAGGGGGCGGGTGTTGTGGCGAGTGGGGGTGGGGGCGGCCACGTGCTAGGGGGCACGGGGCGGCTCCCGCCCTGGTGGCCGAGGGCCTGGGGCTCCGTAGGGGCACCTACCCCGGATCGTTGGGCACCTCGGCGGGGGCTCCTGCCTCCTGGGTTTGCGGCTCCATGACCGGTCTAGGTACAGATACACTCACACTCGCCGGTTTTTCACCGCACTACTACGACTACTACTGACTAAACGGACTAGAAACCCGGGGAACTGGCGGCCTCACTAGCACACTACCGGCACGGTACTGGCGCGGGCGGGCGGGGACTGGGGACAGGGACCGGCGGGCGGCGTGAGTCGGCGGCGCGCGCAGCCCCCCGCGCCCCGCAGCCCCTCTTCCCGCCCTACCAGACACATTGATAACGCGGAGGCGCTTTCCGACCTAGTCGTTTTCCTTCTCACGGCACATGGCACATGGCATCACTTGCCACCGACCACTACCACCACCAACCTTCTACTGTTGTTTAGGGAAAATCACTTGCACTTTTACCCGCTATCCGCAGCTCTCCTCAAATAAATCATCATTATAAATTAGAATAATACTCAACAAAACTAATAACTCAACTTATTGCTCGCAATTAATTCATTGGAACTTTTTTATGATTCGTAGAGTTAAAATAAAATAAATCGACAAAAAATATACTTATTAAAAAGTTTGACACCTACCATTAAAGTGAAAAAACTTTATGTTTATTTTATAATTTATTTAGGAATAGGTAGTAATTTATGTTTTTAATTTTACAACTCTATTTGAGAAAATATGTGTGAATCGTGAAAATAAATATAATATATGGGTGTACTATTTAGTTGTACCGTTATGTTGGAACGTTAGCTATTTATCTAATATCCATTACGATTCCAGTTGGAATCCCGCAGCTGTGTTCCAGGATTCCTGCATGAATGACGCCGGGTGGCAGCAAGGCAGCAAGGTGGCCGCCCAATCAATAATTATTTATCAATGCTTTATTTTAAAGTGGATGATATCCTGATCGACTTTTGAACACTCAGCGGTACTGACTTTTCAGAAATCATTATTAGTGAAATGCTCGGTAATAAAAATATGAAGATATGTAACCTACTGTGTTCATTTTTTAAAGTTAAAATGTTGCATTGTTTAATTTAGTCCAAGTAGTTGGTTACATACCGAAATTTAGAAATCTAACTAATCGATTAA
The DNA here is from genome assembly GCA_917880885.1 of Limnephilus marmoratus. NCBI lineage: Eukaryota > Metazoa > Arthropoda > Insecta > Trichoptera > Limnephilidae > Limnephilus > Limnephilus marmoratus. Next base: position 27,451,544 of record OU862912.1, on the reverse strand, counting down.
AAAACATTTTTTCTTTTAAATTAGCCCCTGAAGTGATTTTTCACGAAAACGGCTCTTTGCAAAATAGCCAATTATTATTATAGATACTGATTTTAAACCTAGAAAAGAAGGGATGCGCTGCATCCACAGCATGTATGGACGGACCTCGCCTGGTATGTATTGTATATACCAGGGGTTCCCAATCTTTTTCAGCCAGCGGCGCACTTACAAGTTTAGTATTTTGTCACGGCGCCCTACTTTAGTAAGCTATTTGGAATAGATATAGTGACTATATATATTATAGTCGAAAGAAATAGGTACCTACAATAATAGTAGTTAGGTAGATAGGCACAAAGATTAAAACATCCACAATATGAAATTGAGTTTTATTATATTTATAAGAATTCAGAATTGGAACAGAGAACAAAAATAAATAAAAAAAATAATTAAGAAATAAATAAAATACGATCATATTACTCAGTCAAATCAATGTGACGGGTGAGCTTGATGATTCTGCACAATTTTTCAAAGCGGGGAATAAGATTTGAGACTGCTACTCTCATTTCTTGCTCCACATTGATCTTTGAGCGATATTTGTTCTTGATTTCAGTTACAGCTGAAAGTCCAGCTTCACAAAAATATGATGTGGCAAACGGAATGAAAATTTTTAAAGCTTTCGAAGTTAAATTTGGATATTAATTTTGAATTGATAACCAAAATTCCACCAAATCGGAACTGGTGAATCTAGTTTTGAGGTTGTTGTCGCAAGACAGTTCAATGAGACTCTCTTGATCTTGTGTTGTGAATCCTGGAGGGGCTTGTGCACGGAAAGGATCTTGGATCCACTCAAATTTTTCGACATCATCATTTAAAGTACCTCGAAAACCATTCGGTTAGAAGGGCCATCGGTCTTCTTGTGAGACAACCAGTTCATTAGATACCGTATATTTATACAATTGCGGTAAGCAATCTTGACCGCTGCCTTCATTAATTTTTTTATCCACAACTGCAGTTTCTTCCTAAACGCCGCAATCCTCTCCGATAGTTTCAGAATGTGCGTGTTGTTGCCTTGCAAAGAAAGATTCAAATTATTTAGTTTCCTAAATATATCGCACAAACAAGTACGCTAGTTTTAGCAAAAAATCTGGTTCAGTAAAATATTAAACGGACATTGCGAGCAAGTAGTCGTGGGTGGGTAAAGATGTGGGAGGGGTAGGGTATCAACGGTTTTCAAGCGCTAGGCTTCGGCGAGTGAGCGACGGCGACGAGTATGTAAAGATGCGAGCGCTCAAAATAGGAATTGTTGCTTTATAGGTATCCGCGAATATTTGTGGTTTCGAATAATGATAGAGGATCGACTCACGGCGCCCCTCTTTACTTTCTACGGCGCACCAGGGCGCCGCGGCGCACACTTTGGGAACCCCTGGTATATACCATTGGTCATGTATATAGTTGTCCATATCAGCCAGTATTGCGGAGGTAACAGCGACAGTGACAGCAACAGTTTGATACAATGCCTAACCGGTCAGTGGCTGAGTGGACATCGCGTTTGGGTCCCACCCGGGGTCACGTGTTCGATTCGTCGGTTGGCTAAGTCCTCCATCACGACACAAGCAACATTTTCCTCTTAATGTGGTGGTAGTAAGAGATTTTCAAACATTGTTGTGTAATTCGTAACCCAGGAATGTTTGTCTTACTTCTAAAAAATATATATTATTCAAATTTCACGGCGACTGTGTTTCCTCTTAATTTACAATTTTGACAAAAAATGAAAACATTCTCATTTCTTAATAATCAAAATGTTAATTTAAGTTAATATTGTATTTTTGTAATGATACGTTATTGAAGCTCGATATGATATATTTTCACATTTTAGTTCAAATTATTATTATTTTTTTTTTTTTTTTTCATAAGAAGCAATTACTTTGTGGTTAGGCATTATATTATAAAAATAAATAAAACACGTATTTAACCACGTTGTATTTTTTTTTAAATCGTTGTTTATTTTTATAATCAAAATAAATTATTTGGTTCTTTCTTTTAATTCGATCTCTAATCTCTTCTTGTTACAAATTTGGCCCGTGTTTAAATGTTAGAACTACTTAAATAATAACTACTTAATACTTAACTAAATTGTTTGATTTAGGAATAGAGTTAGTTTGCGCAACCTTATAAAAAAAAACCTTTTTTATGTTAGCAGTTACTTCCTTACATATACTAGTAAATCCAAGAACGCTGTTTTTACAACCAAATTGTTTTAATTCTTTAGACACTCAGTTCCAAGCACAAAGTTTTCATTCCCATTGAGGAAAACGGCAAATACATTTATTTAGATAAATTTTATGCATATTGATTCTAGGAACTAGATGAGGTTCGAGAACTCACACCTGCTTACATACAGTAGCACTGGCGCATCCTCATGTGTAACCAACCCAAGGCAACCAAGCACACTTTTTATGTGGTACAATGAGTACAAATTAACAACTCGTAGGTACCAACAAAAAATAAAAATTCCCTATTCGGGTCGTTGTATTATTCTATGTATTATTTTTTAGTTGGTAAATTTAGATAAAACTTACTAAATAACTAACCATCACGCCGTTTCCCCGCAGGGGTAGGCAGAGAGGACGGACCGCCAAATAACTCGATCTTGGCACACACTCCTTGCCTCGTTCACATAAATACATCGACTCATACATGCTCTTCACATGGCCCGACTCAAGTATCTGATTCACTTGGTCGTGCAATGTCTTCCTCGGGCGTCCCCGACTTCTTCTACCATTCGCATTTGCGTCATATATTCTTCTTACACTCCTTTCCTCTTTCATTCGCTCTACATTCCCAAACCATCTGAGCGTCCCTTTCTTAATCTTACTCATTACGCTCATATCAGCCTGGCATTCTTCGCGGACCTCCACATTTCTCACACGATAAATTATTCCGACTACAGCATAGATATGACTAGTTTTTAATGTTTATAAGTCTAGGGGTTTCAGTACTTGCTTAGGGGCTTGGTTATTTCTCAGCACGTCACTGCGTGAATAATATTCATATGGTATATTAGAATTCGGAAGTTCTAGGAGAAATTCAATTTTTAACTCCGCAAAGAGATATTTTTGGGCAATATCAACCGTATCTTCACTTCAACAGAACGCGTTTATTTGAATACTAATTTAACATTACAACTTATTGAGATTTTTTTTTAATTACAGGGAATTTGCAATATCTTTAATTTATAAAAACCCTAATTTACATCTCTTTTATATCTTAAATATTTATTACATAGCTATATTCTGCAGAGCCTAATTAAATGCTCGACTTGAATAGCGTTGTTTTGCGGTAAAATCGTGTCAAGGGAGCTTATGGTAATGTTTTTGAAGGATTGGAAAAGTATCTAGAAAAAAGTGAAAATCAATGCCACGGTTCGCAGATCTAAATTTCGTATTAATTTTCATTCATTTTATGTGTCGAACCTACATTTATTTTATTCAAATAATTATAGGTTTTTCTAACGTTATTACAAACGTGTTTTTTTATTTTGTATTTTCTGAAACATATTATTTATATAGTGCATCAATTTATCATCTTATTCAAATAGTGCATCCACCAAATTTTGTGACAACTGTTTCAAACCTAGAAATTATGGTAATTACCCCTGTTCACATTGAGGGTTAAATAACTCAACTAATGACAGCGCTTGGCAGGGGCAGAAAAACACCTATCAGGGCCATACTAAATCAGAATTTTAATCATTGTATGGCACCAAAAGTAATGAATAAGCTAATATCATTATGGTTTGCGGGTGCCACACACATCTATATAAGATAAAAGATCATCGCACGCCCAATATCGCTCTCCATACAATCCCATACAGACCCGCCACACAGAGCAGAATTACGGAGCTGCCTAAACGGGCGGGTGACAACAGCTGTCAAGTTGATAGATTCAGTACAAAGAAATGGCATTCCGTGGCAGCTTTCTAATTCATCTACCCCCTCTCCTACCATAGGAAGAATTTTTTTATTTGATAGCGTCATGTGACGGTACAACAAATAAACACCCGCGGTTCAATAGATATCTGCTCGGGCTTCTATGGCTGTGTGTGTCACCTACATTATATAGCTTTTGCCCGTTGCAGGCCACTAATGGGTAAACGTACTAAGCGATTTGATGTTTGAATGTGGATGAAGCAAGCTGTGTGTGCCTACATTTTTGAAGTAAAAACTTCTTTAGCATCGTTGTGATTTGAAACTCGATGAAACGAAAAGCAGCACGAAAAAGAGACAAACACATGCATGTATAGGATTTAGCCTGCAAGAGAATAAGATAGAATAAGCAGTCTCCTCTTTGTGCGGTGCTTCTTAGCCTCTTCCACTCTTGTCTACTTTAGTTTTCTAAAGATTTCACTTCTACCGCGTGTGAACTGCACACTTGTATGTATTTTTTTTTTATTGAATAGTTTCATTTAAAAAAAACTATGTTTGTGGATAAGCAAAGAGTGTGCATCTACACAAAGGGCCCGGGGAGTTAACCGCTCAATTTTATACACCGGCTACTAAGCCACTTTAGTCGCCCGGGGCAAGGCGTTCAGTATGGCATTTTCTCGCAAAAAGAGGCCAAGGAGCTTACCGCTCAATTTTTCACTTTGCCATTTTTTGCCACTTCTTTTCTGTTTGAAAGAAGGCTCCTACCACTGAGCTACTTTGGTCGCTGACACTCTTTAAACGTCCGAGCTCAATTCAGCACACCTGCTACTAAGCCACTTCGGTTGCCCGACTCAAGGCGTTCAGTATTTTATATGGAAACCAACAGAGCCTTATTTTCAGTATATATTATATACAGTGCCTAAGGGCCAGTAGCAAGTTAATACGTATTTTTCGATACGTATAGCCTTAGCATTTTAAGCGCTCTTAGGTACCTACCTCTCAGTGGCGGTCCATGAGTTTTCAGTGAGCTAGAGTGCTAAGATTGAAACGACGTTATTGATGTTGTTGTAGCTGAAAACGATTTTTTTTTCAAAATTTCAACTCTCTGCATGAAATCCTGATCCTGAAAATGTTCATACACAATGCTGAAATTTTGAAAAAAAATCGTTTTCAGCTACAATCACTTTAACTGGCCTTATAATAATAATAATTTCCAGGATGGGGGAGGATAGTGCAATCCCACACGTCCCATAAAGTTGTACATATTTACACAATAGATAAAGTAAAAAAAAGTAAATAGAAAAGAAAAGAAAAAGTAAATAAAAAAACATGAGCGATAATAGAAATAAAATAAATAATCAATTATAATGTAGGACGTGGTCAGCAGATCTCGGGCCCAGCGCTAGCTCAGGAGTGGCGAATGAAATAAAGAAGCTTATAAATTTTAATCCCTGATGGAACTTTTTTCCCGTTAATTTTTGTCAAGATAAACAAACGGAAACGGAGATATGTATGGGCAAAAAAGTCACGGTATCCTGCGACCAAAAATGATCTTTATGGTCACTTTATATAGTAATAATGGCGTTTTTGAATTGTTCAATATTTAGTTGGAAAATATATATTTATATCAGGGGACAGGTAATTTGGTTACAGAATCATTTTTCCGAGCAACATTACTAATAGTAAGTTAGTTCTGCATCTCGGAACAACAAAAGTTCTGTGTCTGCGCGCTCTTGTGAAGTTGTCGGGGACAAAATTGTCGGGAACACAAGATAGAATGAAAAGTGAAAGGGAGCGTTTGTAAGATGGGACTGTAAGATAAAAAAAAATCCGGAAACTGGCCAGCGTATAAAAAATATACTGCTTCAAACAAAGTACTCGTAATATAGTTTCAGTTCTGTAGAAAGATAATCCTTCGCCAATGAATTTAAAATACACTAATGTTTAAATAATAACATCTGCAATTGCCCTTATCTAGAAAAAAAAAACAGAACAAATAAAGTATCTAGGAATCGTAATTGACCATAACCTAAGATGGAGACATCATATCAAACAAATCACAAATAGACTCCTCAAAACAATACACATTTTCCTAAACATAAGGAACATATATAAAATAAAACAAATGAAAACAATATATTTTGCACTTTGTCAATCAATAATCACATATTATCAATACCAAATCAAGTGTGACACACGTCATTTTTCGCTCTGTCAAAATTGTTGTTTCCTATAGTCAAAACATCAAATTGAATCATTAAACCCAGCAAAATTCTTCGGTGACTTAAGACAAAATCAGCCCTTATATTGTTTCTAAAGTGTTGATGCTGTTTTATTGTGAAATCAACATTATAAATATCACAAAAGTGCAGTTCTGAGTTGCCGCAGTTAGAATTTACTCCTACCTACAAGTCAAGTGCCTCGCTCTATCGCCTGTCGCTCATCAAACGTACATATATTAGTCCAGTAAAGGAAGGAGTTGTAGAGTGCGTGAGCAGGAACCTAAGCGATTTTTTCAGAACTTGTTTAGGGTGCTTAGGGTGTGAACATACTAAAAGTCCTGACGTCTAGGTGGTGAGCTAGGGGGGGGGAGGGGGGGGGAAGGTCCCGATTTTCGGGTTTCCATTTATATCTCAAAAACGGTGCGTCGCAGAGGAAAACTTTTTTAGAATAAGTAAAAGCTCATAAATTATCTACAACTTTTATTCTATACGTAATTTTGAAAATCCCAACCGTTTTAGAGTTATACGCTCCACAAATGTCAATATTTTCGAAAAAAATCATTTTACCTCACATTTTTCATCAAACATTCCTTCATATCGTCTAAAATATTCATCCAAGAAAGAAATTTATTTGAAAAAAGTTGTAAATAAATTAATTACATTTTAGAATATATATACATATGTAAATAAACCTCCAACCAGTAAATATTTACAGCAATTTTAAGTTTTTTCGTAAAATGTCATTTTCAGAAAGAGCTGTTTTTTCTTACCAAATTATTAAGACGGGTTTTTTGTTCATGGGAAATTCCTTATTAATTTTTGCACGCAAGAAAGCAGGTAAGTTGTTCTCGAACAGATGATTAGTGGAATTCATTTTATAATCATCATTATTGTGATGGGTGATTAGGTTAGTCGTCGGAGATGCTACAATAACGTGCTACGATGCTGTTCGAGTTGGTGAAAAGGTAATGAATGCGATAGTGGGCTTGACATTCTCAGACATCAAGTTGTCCCGCAAAGTTCGGGCATTCCCAATGTCTTCTGTCAGCTCGTCAATAAAAATTCACGATGAAAAGGTTGCAGTTGACCCAACATTGCTGTTTCAGCGGATGTATATAAGCAAACGATCAGATGAGGATTTGATGAAATTCTTTGAGTATGAGTTGGCCCCATTTCCCTTGGCACTGTTCAATGAAAGTGGGATGCGAAAGACAACTAAATTTGTTCTGTATAGCTTATTCGAGCCTACCAAAAAACTGTTCTACTGTCTCAGATGAACATAGTTGTGGACGGAGGATTTCTACTACACAGAGTAATTTCACAAAAAGATGTCTCCGTTGCCGCAATTTGTGATCGTTATATCACCTATGTCTATCACCACTATCCTGGAATGACTCGCACTGTGGTATTTGATGGGATTTGAACACATCATATTTTTACATTCATTTACCGGATGCAATACAACGTCTGCAACTTTCAGGAGAAGCAAGGTGGGCTTTTCAAAATTGTATTTGGAGTCAAAAATGATCAAGCAAGCGGCAATGATCTTTTACAACCCCTCCTCCACTCACGACGAGGTTGAAGAGGCTGGAAATAAATGCTTCCTGAAATGGTATGCGGTGCCAAAAAGACAGACCTCCCTTAACCAGTACCGCTTCCAGTCGTTCACAAGGTCCGTGACAAATATGAAGCCTGACATCAGCTCCCCCCCTCCAATAGAGAGTGAAGCTAAACAGCATTCCCGGCGGACATACCACCAAGTTCAGCAGTGGCTCGGAATTGAGCTGCCCCCTGAAGAATGGGAGTGGAAACACGAAGGAGACATCCTGGTGCCAATTACAACAGAAGATCCTCCAACACCGGAGGTCCTTCTGAAAATGATGTTTTGCCGCTGCACCAAGGATGGTGGAATTGGCAAATGTGGATGCCGAAAAGCAATGCTGACCTTTTCTGCAGCGTGCCTTCACTGCCAAGGGAGATGCTTCAATAGCGTGCCTGTTGCCGAGGACGACGATGAAAACGACGTAGAGCCCTTTCAGCAAGAACCATCCACCACTGAGAATGACGATGCCATGGATGAACAACGCTTGCCAGGACCCTCACGTCCAAAGAGGATATGATAACGTGAATCCATATAAAGTTGAGAGTGTAACATGATGTTATTGAGAACAGTGCCAAGGGAAATGGGGCCAACTCATACTCAAAGAATTTCATCAAATCCTCATCTGATCGTTTGCTTATACACATCCGCTGAAACAGCAATGTTGGGTCAACTGCAACCTTTTCATCGTGAATTTTTATCGACGAGCTGACAGAAGACATTGGGAATGCCCGAACTTTGCGGGACAACTTGATGTCTGAGAATGTCAAGCCCACTATCGCATTCATTACCTTTTCACCAACTCGAACAGCATCGTAGCACGTTATTGTAGCATCTCCGACGACTAACCTAATCACCCATCACAATAATGATGATTATAAAATGAATTCCACTAATCATCTGTTCGAGAACAACTTACCTGCTTTCTTGCGTGCAAAAATTAATAAGGAATTTCCCATGAACAAAAAACCCGTCTTAATAATTTGGTAAGAAAAAACAGCTCTTTCTGAAAATGACATTTTACGAAAAAACTTAAAATTGCTGTAAATATTTACTGGTTGGAGGTTTATTTACATATGTATATATATTCTAAAATGTAATTAATTTATTTACAACTTTTTTCAAATAAATTTCTTTCTTGGATGAATATTTTAGACGATATGAAGGAATGTTTGATGAAAAATGTGAGGTAAAATGATGTTTTTCGAAAATATTAACTTTTGTGGAGCGTATAACTCAAAAACGGTTGGGATTTCCAAAATTACGTATAGAATAAAAGTTGTAGATAATTTTATGAGCTTTTACTTATTCTAAAAAAGTTTTCCTCCGCGACGCACCGTTTTTGAGATATAAACGGAAACCCGAAAATCGGGACCTTCCCCCCCCCCCTCCCCCCCCTAGCTCACCACCTAGACGTCAGGACTTTTAGTATGTTCACACCCTAAGCACCCTAAACAAGCCCTGAAAGAATCGCTTAGGTTCCTGCTCACGCACTCTAAACCTCCTTTTGGACCATTTGTTTACTGGACTATATACCTACCCATACAACTAATTCATTGCCGTAGACCGACAACCCAGAGGCGACGAACCTTTTTCAAGATGATCTGTTTCAAGTGCCAACTATCTATTACAGACGGTATCACATGTTACTCCTGCAGAAAACAATTTCATTATGAATGCGGAGGGACATCGGAAACTACATTTCGAAAAGCTAACAACGAGAAAAGAAGAACCTGGCGCTGCACTAACTGCAAAAATTCACCCCAATCAACCGTTACGCCAACCAACCCCATGGAAGATATGATGATTGAAATAAAAAAAATATTTTCTGAGCTTGCCTCCCTCAAAACCCTTAACAGTCAAGTCAAGGAAGACATGTCGGAACTTAAAAAATCCGTCGACTTCAACAACGCAAAATTGGATGACTTTACCAAACGATTCCAAGCTTTCGAAGAGTCGATGAGTAAAGTAGCCTATCTGGAACAAGAAGTTTCCTCCCTTCAATCGACCATCAAACTAATGCAAGATGATTCAAACAAAAGGGAACAATGGATGAGGTTACAAAATATAGAAATAAAAGGAATACCTCAAAATAATAATGAAAACATTCCAAACATCCTGTCAGAGATAGCAAATAAAATTGGTATAAACAATTTTAAAACTAATGAAATCGAGTTTGCCACCAGAGTCTCGGCGAAAGACCCACTTCATTCCAAATTAATTAAACCCATAATTGTGAAATTCACCACCCGCTCACGCAAAAATGAATTTATCGCGGAAATTCGACGAAGAAAAGGGATAACAACGAAGGACCTGAATTACCCCGGTGACGAAAGAAAAATTTATGTTAACGACCATCTGACCAGCTCTAACAAAAACCTCCTTTTTCGGACCAAGGGTATTGCGACGGAAAAGGGATACAAATTCACGTGGCTAAAAAACAGCAGGATATATGTGAGAAAAAATCCAACTTCGCCTCCCATACTAATTGCCATGGAAGAAGACCTAAAGAAAATTTCCTGAGTCGATCTGCATCCTCTTCACGTCGAAAAATAGATTTTTTATTCACTCATGTATCTCCCCACACATTTCCCCCCTCACATTATCCACTCCTATCTCACTTATCCTCCCTCTCCCATTATACCCTCTCCCATAAATTTTCTAATTTACTTTTAAATCACTCAACACTTTTCATGAACCAAATTGAAATACATGTTACCGTTTGTTGGTGACCCCCTACACGTCTGACATTCAGCACTGTTCGACATACAATAGCGGTCTCTCTCACACTAATTATCTTCTCTCCCGTGGTAAGCAAATCAACCTTACACTCATTTTATGCCAACAAACATTTACAAAAGTACATACTTAATAATATTACTAACCGTTATTGCCTCAAATATGGATACCTACCTCTATCTAATTATAACAATATCAGAATAATATTATCATTAACCGGACCTGAGATGCATATTACAAGACTTTCACATAATTATTTTAAACTATATTTTATACCCATAAATTATTGTGTTAGATGTACTTACTATGTTAGATTGCATAACTAATATAACCGAACTCACTTGTCGCAGCTATCATATATCATAACTCACCAATCAACATGACTCAAACCAGAAAGTTCAATCCCTATATATGTTCCCGTCCTTTGCCTCTTAATCCTATTCCTATGTTCCTCCCCCCCCCCCCCCTTTTTTTATATTTTGTAACTAAAAAATGAAACTAAGAAAATACTCTTACTATGTCAACACTTTATTATTTATTATTAAATATCATCAGTAGAAAGTTCATAATTGGCAAAATTAACATATTTTTATTGTATTATTTTGTAATATCTGATTTGCTGTCAACTTTCTCCAAAATAAATAAAATAAAAAATAAAATAAAATAAAATAGAATATGGAATAATTGTCTGGGGAGGAACAACAATCTCAGTTATCGATCAATTATAAATCGCGCAGAAAACGATCTTAAAGGTAATACTTAAAAAACATAGACTTACTGATACAGACCAAATATTCAACAGTTGTGACGTACTAGATATACGCCAATTATATGTTAAAACTCTACTAAACTACATTTTCGACCAAAAAAACAAATTTTAACAATCTCAAAATATCACTAACAGACCAGTAAGACAATCGTTCAAAAATAACATAAAAACTCCGACAGTGAATACAAGCTTTGGACAAAGGCACTATAAATATCATGCTATAAAAGCATTCAACAGTCTTGCCCTTGAAAATAAAATAGAAGAAAACAAAAATAAATTCGTACTCAAAATAAAAAATGGATTATAGAACAAAAAAGACAATATTATCAAAATCTCATTAGGGAACGTACCCATACTACGTGACCAACTTTTTGCAATTTTTAACCCCCCCCCCCCCCCTCCCCCGGTGACCAAAATCCTAAGCAACCCGCCGCTCATTTGTATGGAGCGTGACATTTTGAAGACCCCCCCTCCCCCTAAACGTGTCACGTAGTATGGGTACGTTGCCTTACACAGGCCTCAGCACAGGTGAGCTACCCAGTGAGGCCGACATTGCTGAATTGTATTTAAAAATGTTAGATATTACGAGTATGTCAAATAAATGAAAAAAAAAAAATGATTTGGTTGTATTAAGATTAACCGGAATCTAATTGCACCAAATAATGTTACAAAAAATAACATGACATACGAGCAGTTTGTATAGCCCGCCACTTGTAGTAAAACAATCCACTGACACAAACAATAACAAGTCCTTACGTGCGAATCCGAGGAAGCACATACTTTTAAATCTAAAATACTTTGTATAATTATATTTATACAACGTGAATACGGTTTCGAATGGTGCCGGAATTTGTCAGAACCGAAATGAGGAAACCTTTTGTTTCTCTTTCGTATGGTGAAAGTTAAGGTTTTTGTTACAAGTTTCTAATTTTGTAAAAAATAAAAAAGTCGTATTAATAGTTTTTTCTTCGTAAGAAATAATATGTTTGTTATAATGTTATCCGCCTATTTTAGTTAATTTTATTTCTTATAATAATATTATTTTATTTGAAATGATGGGACTCGATGTATTCAATGAAAAGGGAAAGCTGCGCCATGAAAGTCGAAAGTCGTTCATTTTTTTAAATTGCTTTAATGATGAACTCTCAATGATTTAGGATAGGTTGTTTCATTTTTTTTTTAAATTCTTCAAATTTTTTAATTCATTTTCGCATTCTGTGAAAGTTCTATTCAAGTTCTGTAAATATTTCAGTTTTATGAAGCAACCGGCCTATAATGATATTATGACAGAACTTACACAGAACGTGAAATTTACTTTTGACACGACTCGTCCTTAGACCAAGAAACGCCACTGTTTTCACTCACCGCATGATTCATTCACAATCGTATATTGTCTCATAAATACCTACGCTTGTGTTATTTCGGCTATCAATATGACCCGAATCTACTTTTTTGTTTTCATTATTTTTTTTTCTTTCTATAAAAATAATCTTCCATGGAAGCATTACCTTTTGGCTGGAAGGGGAGTGTACAGTGTTTTATTATAGATATTTAGTAGTAATTATTAATCAATAATGCATTATGCACATGTATCATATGTTATATTAAGTAAATTACAATGCGAAAATAGAAAACAATATATGCATACATATATATATTGTTATAATATACATATATTTTTGTAATTGTTATACATTGTTATAATTGTTATATTATTCGAAAACTTGACAGTTCGTGAGCCGCTACCATGTCACGAACAATCGAAATTTTTCTAATCTGCGATATGTCAGATCAGAAAAATATCGATTTGTTTCAGGAGGTTGATTACGATCAAAGATATTCAAATACAATGACGATTAAGTCGGCAACTGGTTTCATTTCAATTTCCCCATGAGCGAAGGCCCTTATTCTTAAAATTAAATCAAGGGAAACATTGTTTTTGGTAAGATTGTCTTTAAAATATTTTTTCACAATGTTTATTATTTGGATTTTATCATTAATGTTTCTAATTTCTTCCGGTAGTCGATTGAAAAAATCTTTCTTGGTAAGTAGGTATAATAATTTTGTGCAAAGGAAGTGTTTAATTTTGGGAATGCGGTTTTCAGTTAGAAATTGATACTGTTCTTTATCTTTTATGATTTGAATCAATGAATTTTTGATTGGAGACTATTTTACTTAATCGAAATATTTTTTTAATCTCCCTAAAATCCGGATACGTTTTAAGATTTTCACGGCCAAAAGTATTTTCGTTATTTGTTTTTGGGGTGTTATGCCGTGTTGCGCTACCTCCTTTTTTAGCCAACGTTTCGGGGCTGATGATGGACACTGCAATGATGTCCGAAAAGTTGGCCAAAGAAGGAGGTAGCGCAACACGGCATAACACCCCAAAAACGAATAACGAAAATCCCTGAATCCGCTTGTTTTCTTCACTCTAATATTTAAAACTTTGAATATACACGATCGTCAACGTTAAATATTCAGAGAATTTCTATTTTAACAATATAAAATACTGGCGAACAATAATGTAAAGTATAGCTATAATGCTACGGACGAAACAACCCTAGCCTAAAGCCGCAATACTCATGCTAGTAACTCGCTCCAAACTCGCTCGCATTTCAGAAGCGTTCTTCAGCGTCCAGCTCCTTCAGGTATGTATATGGTATCGCAGTTCGTAACTCGCATGCTAATAACTCGTATGCCATCCAATTGCACAGCGCGCCGCGGCGTTTGATTTTTAATGTGTTATTGCCACGCGGTGTAGTGGATGAAGCGCAGCATGTCTGAACGCACTCTGCCAGTAGCTGGCAGAATGAACACGTACGTGCGCTGTTTTTTTGCTTTTTTGAAAGTTGATATTTTCGCGATTAAAATGGCTCAGTGGGGTGATGAAAAGACTTTGAAATTCATTATGCACTATCGCAGCTACCAGTTTCAATACAGTTTCGCTGACTAATAACAATAAAATTGCAGTTTGTGTCTTTTTATTCCTTTCGGGACCTCCATCTCAGTCAGCTAAGTGCACGAAACTAAAGATATTGGAGGGGACCCAACACTTTCCCAACGGCGTTATAAGGAAACATATCGTTTCCTCCTTCACCGCACACGTCAAGACTCTACTTTTTTTTTGAACGAAGCTACATTTATTTGAACGACTCTAGACCCTCCAATGTCCATGCATACGGGGTTAGTAAGCAGTATGCAAGTACTTACATTAACATTATACAAAAGATAAATAGAAGTAGCAGCCCGTGGAATAATTCTTCTAGAATATGAGTAGCTAGCATGCCTGAGTCTAGCATGTGTATACTGACCTACAAGCAAGCGAGTAGTTAGCGTACCAGATATTCGCAGCTTAAGCCAAAACCTCCTTTTGGTTTTGGTATTGGTTGCCCCCTATCACCAAAAGTCACTACTTCAAAACAGTAGTTAAACTAACGCTAGGTAATAAAAATCCGATTCAGAAAGCAATTACGGGAGTATTTTCACAATTTGAGTCTTCCGGCAGGAAAGGAGAGAGTTATCAGCTGTGGCCCCGATCAGCAATGTGCCGGCAATCACTTCACCTCTAGGCCATCGGACCCGACCTATTTATGGAAATCAAGTGGGCTGCCCCACTTTTTGCTTCTCACCCTCCCCAAATACTGATAGGTTCAGAGTTCAAACATAACCAGATAATGCGCCGCGGGTAGGTACTTAACTTACTTGCCTACTTTCACCGAGGGGATGGCTGGAAAGAGGGTGAAATCAAGCGCTGGCATACGCGTGAATGTATTGGGGTAGGTACCGGTTATTTTCGTCACAATCGTTCCCTTTTTAAAGACAAATTTTTTGATCCGAAAAATCTTAGTGCTTTTATCAAGAGCTTAAGTTAAAATTAAAGTACGGTTATAGTCCAAGTAGACGGATTAACATTTTTTTTCTCCAGAAATAAAAGAAAAATTAAAAAAGCGAAAATCAAGTAAATACCAATTTTAATTAAAACAATTTTAAGATTTGGGTTTTAGGGTAGTTACCGCGGAGGATCTAAATCTTTCCTCGGTGGTAGGTACATTCTTCGTACTATATATTCTATAGAAAGTTAGACTAGAATCCGCACAGCAATAAAGACTATGACTCCTGACTCCTGATGTGCACCTTGGGGGAGGTCGAATGTCGCTTAGATGTTTGCTATGCAAAAGGTAGAACTCATATCGAAATCGTCCAACTAACGTAATAAAAAATAGTATACCTTTTAATTCATTTGAAAATCACGCACACTTTTTCCGATGATCCTGTTTATAGTTGAATTTAAAATTATTATTTTCAAGTCAACATTACTCAAGTACCTACTTACACTTACAGAAGTAAACTATTTTAATTCAGACTTGCGATTTAAGTACGTTTACGCTTTATAATGTCCACGTTAATACTATATATAGGATACTTACGCACCTTTCATGGTTAATTATAAGAATTGGGATGTACCCATGTTTTTACCTACTTTATATTCGTTTTGTTTTTGAATTTTTTTTTTTTAATTTTAATTTCTTTCCAATGGTCAGCCGTTAAAATGGGGGAAATGCCGGTCAGTTTAAATGATTTTGACGTGTTTTGTCGACTTCTTGGGTTTTTAGTGAATAACCGTAATATATTACGTTCAATTGGACCAAATAATGTCAAAATATATATTTTAGTTAAGATTAATAATTACTTAATTTAGTTTTCAATCTTGAAATTATTTGTTTTGTGTAATTAACCCGTGGGAGCAATGTAATACAATAATATTTTAATCGAACAGCGGAGTTAACAAAAGAGTTTTAAACGACACCAAAAGGACTGTATTTTTGAATACCGAGGGGTGAAGCCACTTGTAATTAATAGAGTTATTAGTTATTGGCATCGCGTTGAAGGATAAAACCCCTTCAAGCAGAGCAGATAAGTTCCTTATTTCAGTATTTTTCACTTGTCAACTAAATATGTATATTTATGCTTCTTTCAACCTTTGTTGACAAAACAAACTCATTATATTAATATTGAGAACGGTGCTCCAAAACCATTGACGAAGGTAAACTTATTATTGCATTGATTGAGGCGGTTCCATGACAACTCAACAAAGTAGCATTTCATCATCCCTATTAGAGATAATTGGAGGTGAAAAAGAAGAAAAAAAATAGTCCATAACCTATCCTAACGTAACCTATTTAAGCAACTTTTTTAAATTACTTTAAACGACTTTTCAAGGAAGTGTTGAGGTTGTACATTATTGAGTTGTCCGGTCGCCGAGGCAGACTCTGATTGACTGGTTTTTATTATTTCAAGAAAGTTTTTGGAGCACTGAACTCTGATAAATAATATGAAGATATAAATAATTGAGAGACATAGATTAGTCTATTTGGACAACTACAGAATAATCTCACGGTTACATTATACGTTTCAAGTATACTCCAGGATAGGTCTTTTGTATTTAAATAGGTAATTCACAAAAGTGCTATGGTAATTGATGGAACACTGGAAGAAGAAATCTTGTTTTCTGCAAAGGAAATCACATACCAACCATAGAAAACACAAAACCGCCTCGAAAAGGAAAATGAAGAAAAGAAATTAAAACAAGTATGGGGACAGGAGTGCTCCTGGCTGGGCTGTTACAATCGTATCGTATCGTAAAAGTTTGGTGTTTAAATGTTAAAAAGATAAACGTTATTTTTTTCCATCCAGTACACCACAACACAACCTAGGGTCTCTTTAAAATGATTGATGTATCTTAACAATACCGCATGGTTTGTTTTAATATAATTACGCTTATATAATTGCGCACTCATAAACCTACTTAAGAGGAATATAAACGCTAGAAATATTTCGAATCTCATGCCTGCAAAATTTTAAAATCGAGCGTCTTTTTGCACGAGGCTAGTAAGCGAAAAAGTGGTTTTTATTTATTTTGTGCATAATTTTATAAGAACGAAAAAAAGTTAGAACATGGAAAACCTCAAAAATAGTCTTAGCCATAAAGGGGTATTTTTAAAAAACTGTTTCTTGTATTACTTCATAGTTAAGTCATGAAAAAATATTTTTTTTTTTGTTTTACGCTTATATTTTTTGTTACGTAAATAATAATTTTATTGTAATTCCAATACATAGAAAAGCTAGTAAAAGCTTCGATTCATCCGTAGCATATTTTTTGATATTCATACTGTAAGCCGATTCGTCGTAAAGATTAATCAAAATAGTATCTAAATAGGATTTCACGTATACATTCATCTTAAATGTAGGTACATACTAAAAACTATAATATAAAGTGTTACAATTGATTGCTCTGTAAACCGTTACCTTACTTTAGTGAACTTTACTTTTCTGTTGAAGGCCTCGAGTCTCGTTACGTCAGTGTACGGATGATGTCGTCGTTTATTCAAGTCATGTTGGAACCCTCCTGGTTCCAAAACGATTTTCACGTGGTTTGTCTCCAGTTCGACGAAATGATACCCGGATTTCACTTTAGGGCAAGTCTATCTATCTCTTCTGAAATCTATCTATTCTGAAAATGAATTTATTAATATCGGCAGATTTTTGTAATTGCGTATTAACTGAGTTTTTATAACTGGATTGTTCTCACGTAAGAGAGAACATCTGCACAATCTAATATAAATAAATAAATAAAAATAAATAAGGTTGTCACCGAAATTTCTCACAAATTTTGCACGAACGCCGCGAGTTGAAAAGGATCTCAGCACTCGGTGCTTATGCGCTGTGAGTTTTGCGGGCTTGAAGGCGCCGCGAGCGGTTTGACACAACGAAATGCCTCGGCCGCGTTGAACGCCCTAAACTAAACATTGGTGGTGTAAGCAACTTTAATAAAGGTTAGGTTATAAAAAGATAATTAAAATCGCAAAAAAAACCTTTAGCCTGAGAATATTCCTCAAAACTGTGATGTCATAGTCCCACTGTCCCCGAGCAGAAGGGACTCTTGTGCTGTACTCCCATAAAAAGCAATAAATGAATGCGCATTAATTTAAAAAAAAAATGGAGAAATAAAGCTTAGAGAGAAAAATACAAGAGAATCAACATTAAAAAAATCGCTTTTATGTTCTGTGCGTTAGTGCTTTGTGAAATCTGGTTCAATGAACTCAAATTTGCTTTTTTCGAAATTGGAAGTTATTGTATAAGGGATTCACACAAGCGATAAAGTAGGTAGGTACCAGCCTATAATATAATATTTGTAACAGAAAATTATTTTTGTCACTTTCAAAATTGGAACCTGATTTGTCGAGAATTCAGAGACATGCAAGGGTGATAAAACAAATTGTGTTTAATCTATTTTGAAGAACTTATTCTTCCGTTGATTTTTATTTTTCTTTCTTTTATATGTATTTCTAATAATTACTCAGATTCGTCTGAGAATTTAATCATCGATTATTTTCTTATTGAAAATAATATTATGGAACAAACCAGGCAAAGCGCCAACATTTTTTCTTTTTTTGTCCAATAATTTGGTAATAAAATGTTGTCGCCCTAATACGGAGGGGAAGTAGTTGAAGAAGAGAAGCTTGGAAAGTATCTGGCTTTTCAGATCCGAATACCAACGCTACATCAATTTCAAGCAACGATTCATTCTGAACCAGGGCGAATATGTAGTGTTTTAGCATCTGCAACGATGTGCGTGCATACTACACTAAAATTGATTTAAATTTTAATTAGGGTAAAATAACTTACTTAGTTTGAATATCACGTTATTGTGTATATCTTTAGTATATAAACCAATCGGTTTAGATTCGACCTGAAACTTTGTCAAGGTTATATATAAAAATACACTAAATTAACATAGGAGCGGCCGAGAGAAAATCAACTTTGGTGGGGAGCGAGGGGGAGGGGTAGATAAGAGAGAGGATGTAAAAGTGGGAGGAGATAAGGGGAATATGTTTAAAATACGACTATGTAATTAATTTAATTGTTTATTATATAAATTGGTTTATATATCATTTATACAATATAAATTAAGACAATTGTGCAAATTGTTACCTCCATGAAAAAAATCATTATTGGAACTGGATACATACCGCCAAACTCAGACATTCAAACTTTCGTGAAACATTGCAAACACATCGAATTTCTTATGTCAAAAAATCCTTCATCGAAAATAATTATCGTCAGCGATTATAATTTTCCCAATTTGAAATGGAACTCTAGTGACAATGTTTTAAATATTTCTATTTTTGAGAGTGATAATTCGTGGTGGAATTCCATTATAATATATTATAATAAAACGAATATAAAACTTTATTCCACTTAATTTTATTCGACCGTAACCGGTTTCAGGTCGTCAAAGCCATATTCAGACTGGTGCAAATATTTCCTAGTCTATGGTTTATATACACAACATATTGGGGAGGGGGAGAGGGGTGGTCTACAAGGATTTTAATCAATTACAATAAATATGTTTGTTGCTAAGTCATTTTAGACTACCGAATTTCTAAATATTTTGGTAATTCCAGTAAGCTAATTACATTATGTTTGCAGCTCACTTCAATGATGATTAGGGAAAAACCTTACAAGTTATATGATAAACTATTGACAGTATATTAAAGAAAAAGAATAAAAAACTTACATTAACAATAATTTCACAAGGCCTCGATAATAAAAATGAAAAAGATTTGACTAAACAATGGGTTAAATTCCCTTATATTGGCGAAATATCAACAAAAATATCCAGATTAACTGATAATGATAAATGTAAAACAGCCTTTTATAATGTGAATTCCCTAGGGAGAATTTTAATTAATAATAAAGATAAAAGAGAAAAACTTGAAAACTCAGGCGTTTACCAAGTGAATTGCGCCAACTGCCCATCGTATTACATAGGTCAAACTGGGAGGTCAGTCAAAACCCGAATTAAAGAACACTTTACAAACTGGGTAAATGACAAAGGAGAATTGTCGAATGTAGCATCACACTTATTAGAAAATAAACACTCGTTTGATAAAGACAGAGATGTTAAAGTTCTCCATATTTGCAATAAAGGTCATAAACTGGATAGACTAGAATCTAATGAATGAATAAGCAATTAGAATCATTTGCTAAGTCTCCGCTTTGTATCCATTGTAATTTTCATAATAATTTCGAAATTAAAATAGGTATTTAGTTTAGACCATTCCTACTCCAATGTAAACATGTACCCCTTCATAAAGTAACTTTGTAAAGATAAAGCAATTAGATTCATTTGCTAAGTCCCCGCATTTGTAGCCAGTGTAATTTTCATAATAATTTCGATATTAAAATATGTAATTAGTTTAGACCATTCCAACTCCAATGTAAACATGTATCCCTTCAAAAAGCAATTAAAAATACCATACTTCATAAATATAATAACGAAGGGACAATAAAATTAGGTCATTAGTAACTCATATTACTTGTAAGGTTTTTCCCTAATCATCATTGAAGTGAGCTGCAAACCCAATGTAATTAGCTTACTGGAATTACCAAAATATTTAGAAATTCGGTAGCCTAAAATGACTTAGCAACAAATATAATTATTGTAATTGATTAAAATCCTTGTAGACCACCCCTCTCCCCCTCCGTAGAATAGGAAATATTTGTACCAGTCTGAAGATGGCTTTGACGAGCTGAAACCGGTTACGGTCGAATAAAATTAAGTGGAATAAAGTTTTATATTCGTTTTATTATAATATATGACAATGTTTTTATTACTAACGAAAGTTTTAACGTCCCAGCATACGAAGTGATACGATAAACTATTTAAATTTGCATCAACACAGTTTTGTACTCAAGGTATGTGATCGCCTTCAAGATCTTGCTCCTTCAAACAGCTCTAAACTATGTGTTGAAATGTCAAACGATCATTCCCCTTACACATTGTAGTAAATATGTAAACAAATAAACCTCCACTGAAACAAACAACACTGATTACGATTCAATTAACTACAAACTTACTAGTACAGACTGGACTTTCTTGACAATAACAGTGATATCGAACAAACCCTATAAAAACTTTATGAAACATTTTTCGGAAGTATAAAATTTCATGTCCCCTCGTATATACCAAAACACAGAACATATCCAATTTGGTTATCCACAGACCTCATAATCTTACTGAAACAAAAAAAAAACTGTTACATACATTTTTAAACTTACTCAGCAAATCGTTGACTACTCAAACTTTTCAGCTAAGAACAAAAAATCTTTAGAACTTTGTTGAAAAATTAAACAATGAAAGTACAGACTACCCCCCCCCCCCCCCCATAATGCAGTAAGATGATAAAATAGCCAATAGCAATGATATATATTATAAAATATCAATGATATTGTTAATTTATTTGCGGATCATTTCCAAAGTGTTCCAAATCATGCTCAAATGAATTTCCCTTGACCCTAACAAATCTTCAGGCCCAGATAATATCCCACCAATTTTTCTCAAACAATGCGCATCACATAATAAGGAGAAAGGTATGAGGGGTGGGTAGGAATCTGGGGGTAAGTGTGTCCAGAAGTGACAGACGAATGAATTCATCCCTTCCACTCAATGACGTTATATAAATAGACTTGCCATAGTCTCACATACTCATAAAATAATGTGGCAAGTAAGCAACACTCTTTTGTTTTCAGCGATTTTCAGTAATTTCTTAATTCAAAAGTTATTCGTGTATTAAAAAGATATGCTACTTCCACACCGAAGCCAAACTTTCAACTCGAACTTCCAACGCACGAACTACCCTTCTACCCGGTTGAGAAAATTTGACCCAATTATGGGCCAAACAACTATTTGACACATAGTAAATTTGACACATAGTAATTTGACACTTAGTAAATTTGACATATTTAGGGGTCAGCTCGTACGGTCTCATAAAAATCGTTTTATATCCCTTACAATCATGACGAGAAATGTGATCTAAGCAGTGTTAGAAAGAAAAAACACTAGGCCCCGATTTAAGTTTCATAGATATCCGCGAAAAAAAGAATTTATTCGGATTTATGACGTCAAACTTCCGCCAGAACAATGTGAGGTGAAAATTTTTAACGTTTGCATTCAAAATTTTAATATTTCAAAAATAACATGCTTACTTCCAATAATATAATTTTAAAACGTATTTAATCGCCTTTCTAAAACAGTTTTTAGTTTTTGGTTAAGTTCAGAAATATTCAAATTGTTTTGATTTTATTGGAATGCGAAAATACTCAAGAATTCGCCGGCCATTGACATCTTTTTTATGAGCGTTATCAGTAATTTAATCTCAAATCTACACAATCATCCGAAAATTTGAAGTTGGAAGATGGCCTCAGTGTGGCCGTACCATAAGACAATCAAATAATGTGTGTTTTTTTCTCTAATGCCGCATAAAATTGTCGAACGGGAAACATGGAAATTAATTGTACTGCTTATAATAATAATAATAAAAAAAAAATAATTAATAATACAACAAAAAGGTTGTCGTAGAAAACATATGGGATGTAAGGAACAATTAGTTATTGATTGTGTAATTTTAAAACAAATTCAAAATCAAAAGCGTAATTTAAATACTTGCTATATAGATTATCAAAAAGCTTTTGATCGTGTCCCGCACTCGTGGCTAATCAAAATATTAAAAATATATAAAGTTAACCCAATTATAATTAGCTTTTTGAAAAATATTATGTCCTTTTGGAATACAGATTTACTAGTTAATTTAAAGGGTAAGAAAATAGTAGTACCGGGCATTTCAATAAAAAGAGGGATTTTTCAAGGAGACTCATTGAGTCCTCTTTGGTTTTGCTTAGCATCGAATCCTCTATCTAAAATGTTAATTAAAAGCAAGTTTGAAATAAAAATTAAGGGTAATACAAGAGAGAGTAGTATAGTTTCACATCTATTATATATGGATGATATAAAATTATTTTCAAATTTTGAATCAAATTGAGAGAAAATGATTAAGGTAGTTAAAAGTGTGGCGGTCACCTAACCAGTGGCGGCTCGTGACTTTTGGGTGTGCTAGGGTGCTGATATTAAAAACATGGCATCATGGATGTTGTCGTATGCGAAAAATATTTTTTTTTTTTTCAAAAATCGGTGTTTTGTAT
This sequence comes from Limnephilus marmoratus, assembly GCA_917880885.1. Taxonomy (NCBI): domain Eukaryota; kingdom Metazoa; phylum Arthropoda; class Insecta; order Trichoptera; family Limnephilidae; genus Limnephilus; species Limnephilus marmoratus. The sequence continues at coordinate 27,428,267 of OU862912.1, read as the reverse complement.
GAAGATTTTTCAGGAACGAACGCACCGCCAAACTGAAAACTTCCTGAAATTTTTCATACAAAAAACTGATTTTCAAAAAAAAATAAAAAAATAATTTTCGGCTACAGCAACATCAATAATGACATTTTTTTAATATCAGCACTCTAGCACACCCAAAAGTCACGAGCCGCCACTGCACTTAACCGCTCTGCGAAATTTACCGCTGCGCCACTGACCTCCACAGAATTCGCTGGAAACACATACTACGAACTACCTACCGCTGCCGCCTAGGAATAATCCGCCACCTACGCGAAAGAGCTAGAACGTCTGGCTGTACCGTTCAAGTGCCCGCAGAAAGTTCGAGCGATACCTCGGCTTTGCATGAGTTCACGCATTACCTACCGGGAGACTAATTACTCGCCACGAGTATATAAGCAGCGCTCGCTCGCTGTCGCTCAGTCAGTCAGTACTTTCCATTCATCGAACAAGGAACACAGTCCGAGCAGTGCAGTAAGTCTTTACGTGCCTGCGCCCGGCACGGGCCTCGCGCAGATAGTAGTGAACACCATTTATCCAGCTACACCCAGGAACATTCCAGCACCTTCGAGGAACTTCTCCAACTACCATCTCGACATGAGATGTCAGGCAACGCGCCAGCAACCCAGTAGCCATCAACCGGCCTCCTGCAATGAGCAGCAGCCAGCATCCAGCAACAAGCAACCGGCAACAAGCCAGCAACCACAACCGGCAACGCGCCAGTATCCAGCAATCCTGCAACGAGCAGCTACCAGCATCCTGCAACGAGCAGAAACAGCATCCTCACCGCCTCTCAAGGTTTCTTCCTGTGTCACGTGTGTGCTCCGACCCACCGGACACATAGCCGCCATACCTCGTCAACGCGACGACGGTCGACCGCCTGGATCAAGGTCACTTCTACACCGCCATGGTGTAGTGCAACACGCCGGCTCCCTGAAGACCAGTGATCTTCACCGCCGTAGTCTCCTGACCTTCTCTTCACTCATCACGCAGCATCATCCACTGTCACTCCGCTCCGCTTCGACCTCGCTACGTAGCGCTACAATAAAAGACTGACTCATACATCGACTGACGCCTTTCATTTCTCTCTACCGATACGGACCGCTCCCTCAAAAGTTTTTTAATGATTTTATAGAAAATGAATTTTATAAAATATATTATGATAAAACTGTACTATCAGACAGAACAATTAGTCATAATAGACCTGATATAGTTTTACATGACAAAATTTAAAAAATAACTTACATCATTGATGTAGCTATTCCAAATTCTTGTAATATTCAAAAAACTGTTTCTGAAAAAATAAGAAAATACACAGATTTAGGAAATGAGATTAAAAGAATTTGGCATTCTCAGACTATAAACATATTACCATTTGTTATTTCGGCTACTGGCATTATACCTAGGTCTCTCATTCAAAATTTAGGCATATTAGATTTGTCAAAGAATTTATATATAAAAATGCAAAAATCAGTCATTTTAAATACGTGTAGGATTACAAAAGATTTTTTTAATATTTATATTGAGGGATCAGTAGGGTTTATAGGTTCAATTAGGAATTCCACAGAGCCGAACCCTCTGATATGAAAATATCTGGAGTCGGTGAATTATTTTCTCATTTGGTCTCTGGTAGGTTGACATGTTGTTCTTGTATTGTTTTGTATTTATAATACTTATGGACCTTATGGAGGAACTAGCATCATTGATCCCCTCGGCTCCGGTGCATAGTCGGGAAACACGCCAAACACGCGCCCAACATTTGTACACGGTTGACATTACTCACATGAGAACGGGTCGTTTCTATGACTCGTTCTTGAGTTCAACGGCTCGGCTGTGGAACGATTTGCCGGCCTCTGTGTTTCCTCCCTCCTACAACATGGGTCTCTTCAAGACCCATGTTCACTCCTTCCTTTCCTCAAAGAGACCCTCCACACAGCATCTACAAAGATGACATAGGCCCTGAGGGAAATTATTTTCCTCAGGGCCTCCTGTGTGGTGTTAATGTAAAAAAAAAAAAAAAAAATATAGTGCAATTGCATAGCGTGGTTTCACTAGATGATCATTTGGGAAGTGTGTGAAAGGGTTTAGTTTTTTCTGTGGGGAAAATTTAACCCGGACATTTAAATCTGATGAAATAATAATAATCCTGAGAATTATATTTAAATGTCAACCTACTCATCTCTCAAATGAACTCTTTGCAAAAATCAGGGTCTTAGATATTCGACAGCTATTTACTTTAACGAGCATTTGTTATATACGAAAAAATAATCTACTAATCGCTCCACAACATCAAGCACACACCCGCTTTTCATCAAATCTGGGTTGCGTGATCCCAAAAACTAAAACCTCATTCGCTCATCGACAATTCTGTTTCATCGCTGCTAAAATATATAATGCTTTGAGTACTGACATAAAGTCAAGTAATTCTAATTCTCTTTTTATAACACGTGTACAACATTGGATTTTCGAAAGTGGACGAGCGCACTTTAAAGAATTCCTGAGTTCTTAACACTACATTGTAATTATTAATTTTTGCATTTAAAAATTTTAATTTCCATTTCCATTTTTATTTCTATTTTTCTTTGAACATTATTTTTTTTTCTCTTAATTTTTTCACTAAATTTTATTTATTTTTTTAATTTTAATTTATTTACTTATATGTTTTAATTTATATATTTGTAGAGAACACTTGAGTTCTTAACATTTAATCTCTATTATTAATTTTTTATTTCAAAATTTGAATTTTCATTTTTATTTCTACTTTTCTTTAAAACATGATATTTTTTCTCTTTATTTTTCACTTACTTTTAAATATTTCATAATTTTTATTTAGTATATTTAATCATCTGTTTTAATAAAATAGTATTTGTATTAATTTAAAAAAATATTAAATATACGACTACCATAACACGGGCATGAGCACAGTGTGGTAGCCAAAAAAAAACAAATATCTGTAACTAATAAAAAATTTATGAATTTAAAAAAAAGAAATAAATAAAAATAAAAGTTTAATTGCCATCATCCATGGAACGAATTAATTTACCTAGAAATTTAGGAGGTAGAGGTGTAGTCAAAATAACATCTTTGAAACACAATCAGGTAGAAATGCTTAGAAATTTTTTCCATAGGAAAGCTAATAGCTCAAAAATGCACAAAATAATTTGCAAGGCAGATAAAAACATTACACCTTTAAATTTATATGACGAGAATGCCAACATTCTTATAAATACTAACCAGGAATTATTAGATTACTGGTCAAATAAAATTATTCACGCAAAACACTTCAATTATCTCAACCAAACGTATGTTGACAAACATTCGTCAAACAAATGGTCGAGTATTGGAGAGTTGAGCGCAGAAATAGAAGGATTTATGCTTGCCATTTGTGTTAATTTGCGTTTCTTTTATTTTACCTATATATATTATTATATCACAACTCTCCTGGTCATCGGCAAGACAGTGTGATGTTTTTACTCTTTCTACGCTCTTTTATTTCTTCCTCTTTATTATTTTTAATTTACTCCTAGGCACTTGGCACCAGTGTGTAATATTTTCTTCTTTTTCTTTTCTCTTGGCTCTGATCGATATTTAAATTTTTAAAACTTTGATTATTTCGAAGAAAGTGCAATTGAAATGAGCGCACTTTGGCAATGTGAAAGCGACACTCAGAGTAAGATGTGATAATTTCTCCTTTCTTTGGTTTAATATTTTAATTTACTCCTGGGCACTTGAGTAAATTAAAATATTAATTAACAGTCATGATAATTCTGCCTTTCTACACCTTCTCTTATTATATATATATATAATTTTCTTTTTACCTTTCTCTTGGCTCTGATCAATATTTTAAATTTTTAAAGCTTTGCATATGTGTAGTAGGGACGGAAAATTCCTCCCCTACGTCACACAAGCCTTCATGAAAATTGGACCCTTATTTTCTTTGATAACTACAGAAAGCTACTTAAAGCTCCCTTGTACTACATACGTTTAGAGATATATGTACTTAACTAATGAATACGTTATTTACGACCTTGAACGTAAATATTTTCGTATTTATGTTGTAATTAAACTCCATCAAACGTTGTGTAATTTTTTTGATTTATGATATGGGACTTTAATTACTTTCTCTTTTGTGGTAACCTGTTGATTCTAAACAGAGCGTTGAGTTTCAAACTGTATTGGTCTCTCTCTTGCAAATCTAACTTTAAATAATTTCTCTAAATGGGCTAACTTTCCTTTGTCGCTTATTATGATTCCCTACATCCTAACAAACTCGTAAATAGACTGTACTTATTGAAATTTCACATGTTTAATTGAATAGATTATTGAATGTAACTCAAATGGTTAAATGTTAGTAAATTTGATTATGATTGTATCTTGTATCTGCTTGGCGCCCCTCCATTATGATTCAGCTGCTATAAGGTACATATAAAGATGGATTTAGTAGGTTAATGTAATTAATAGATTGCATATCAGACGAACTCAGAATACCCTTTTTCTGCCGAAAATTTGGCTCCTATCCTCCTGCAAGTTAACAGGATGGTCAAGGATCAACTAGAACTCCGCACAGTCAGCCGACGTGATTTTCCAGAGGGTCTTAGTACCTTGTTCTGTCAATCTTCCATGTCGTCGTGCACGTCATTCAGGTCTTTCCCCAAGTCCCGAAACCCCCAAATTCCAACTCCTCCAAGGTCTACTATTTACTTAGGGCGAACCGGTTTCGTCCTATATGCAATCATATACTCACGGTGTTGTGTAGAGTTACGGGTCGTGAATCCTCACTCCACGTACGGAAAATGATGTGAGAGTAACTCTGTCGAGTCTAAAACGCTAGCTGTAAGCGGGTCCACATCAATCAACAGTACATAAAAAGATATATATGTAAACTTACGTTTGGGTAGGATTATAACACAATATGAAACTAGCCAGTCTCACATTCCGGGCTCGGATCCCTCGCATAGAATTCTGCGAAATTCTAAGTTTGGTAACCGAATATATACATATTAAAAGTGGGTGATATTAATAAATACTAATAGATTAAGAAATTATCTCGGTTTGTTCTGGAGTGCCGAAAATTCCAAGCTTTTTGATTTGTTTGGTTGACAATTTTATTTAAGAGATTGCCATCTCTATTATGTGTTTGGTTAATGGTCCTTGGTTTTTTTAAGGAGCGACCACTGCCTCCCATTGTTGAACTGTTTTCTAAATTTTTCCCCAAGGTTCAACTTTTGGTAAATTTTTTTTTACTATCCCGTGTTTTTCCAGTTGTCTCATGTAAATGATTGATACTTTTTATTAGGCTATCCCGTGATTTTTCAACTGCTTCTTGTAAATGATTGATGTCTATGAGAGTAATTACTCCACAAAATTTTACTCGAATCTTCCTTGTAATTCTTCAATACTCTTCTATTTGACTATCCCGTGATTTGTCAACTGTTTCATGTAAATGACTGATACCTACGAGAGTAATTGTTCTATAATTTTCTCCTCGAATATTCCATGTAATTCTTCAATACACTCCTAAACTAACCCGTGATTTTCCAAATGTTTGATGTACCTATTATTTGTCTAGCTATAATAAATCTGTTTACTTTCAATTGTTCAGTTCAAAATTTATCTCTTCATGTTCAAATTAAAGATTGTGTTTAAAACTTTTTCTATAATTGCGCAACTTCATGGCTTTGCCTCATTCTAAAAGTTAATACCTAAATGCAATACTAATACCTGTCAACTACCTATTATACACCCAAGGACATACTCCTTCAAAGCATCTGACCCAGTGCCCCCATGACCGAGTTGTTTTATAAACAATTTTATTATGAAAACATTCCCGCTGTCCTCGTGACCTAGATTCCAAACATGAGATATTTGTTTATTTTTTTTGAACATTCTTGAACGCGAGCTTATATGGTTCCAATTCTTTTTTTTTTTTTAATTTAATAGTGGTAGTTTCCCTTTCGCAGATGTCTAATCCGTTCCCCGATAAATATAATTATAATGCATACATAAACATACACATATACTTTGTCTCAATAATTAAATATACTGATATATATATAATTATATTATTGTTAAAATAAATTCTAATATCATAACTCATTTTTTGATCATTCCATATTAGCTGAAGTTACAACAAATAGCACATACACTAAAATAAATAACTATTTTAAATAGTCACTGACAAACTCAAAGGTAGGCATTCGAAATCGATACCTTTACCTTTAATATAAGTGTGTTTCCCTTGATTAAAACTTTCTTGTAATAATATATACATATATATACATATACATAAATATATCTATTTTATATATAATATTTTAATATAGATACATATCACATATTAAGCAAGTAATATCTTGTTATAAAACTTATTCAAATACCAGCTGTCTGATGCATGCCGCTTTCTCCTTGGAACCTGGAAATTTTTTTTTTTTTTTTTTTAATAAAACTTACCCCTTTAAGGTTTTTTATCCATCCGGGAGCTACACGGTAAAACCTTGTTATGTTTTCCATACCTAATACCTATTCTTATGTTATCAACTAAATTCAATTTAAAATTTTTCCGACTTAAAATTTTTTTGTTTCACGTTTAATCTAACTAAATTAAATGATGTTTATCGTTCTGACTGCATTTTATTTCAAAACTCGTGGGTTAACTTAACACTTTTTAAATTAAAATTAACAATTAATTACTTATTTTGTGTTCGTTTTTCTTCCATACATTTAGCAAAAGTATTATACGATTAAATACCGAATAGATTATTATCATGCTTATTTATTTATTATTTGTTTTAACTTCCAGATTCATTATTATAATTATTCCATCGTTAAAATAACATTCCGTTTAAATTATAATTTTTAAGCAATAACCACTTCACGATTATTTACGAAATAAGAGATTTATTATTTTTATTTTTGTTTGTCACCGATCCCCTTTTTTATTTTGCAGTAAGATAACGTATTTTACTATTTATTTAAGCTTTCCGAAATAGTTATTATTATTAAGTTACCACAATCTCATTTAACAGCAATTTAATAATTTTAATTATTTATTCTAACGTCCATATTTATTATTATTTTTTTATCTAACACTAGATTAATCCTGTGATAAATTATTACGTTCGATTTGCACTTTATTTAAGGAACTATTATTGATATGATTTTTTGTTTTCCAAGTATTAAGTCCTAAAATTTTACTAAACACTGCTTTTAAATTTGCCAAATACAGCACAACACTTTCCACCAACACAATTTAAATTTATGATTTAATCACCTCACTGAATCTTATTAATTATTATTAATGGTACTAATTTCTTACACTGAATTTAATACCAAACTTTAGACACTTAGAACTTTCTGTTAAAATGCATTTTATCTAACACTAGATTCAAATCACTTCTATTGACTTGACTCCAATTATTTCAGAGTCATAAAATTTATAACACTTAGAAAATTTTCCAATTAATAACCGCTTTAAACGTCACGTCACGTAACTTCCACGTTTGATAATCCCACGATTGATCTCGAAAAATGCCTGAGTTCTATTTTTTATACCCCTCTCAGGTCCAAAAGATTGTATCTAAATTTCCTGTGACAACACAATTCCAACTCTATCAACTCGCAAACCCTTGAAATTATCTCACCATTATCGAATAATGTTCCTTAAGCCCTATTTCCATTGTCTCATTGCTTCCTCTCTCTTATTTTCATACCTACAAGATCCGGATTCAGTTACTTTGTTTTAAATTGCCCTATCGTACTTTGTGCTGTTGGTCATACAAAATTAGCTTGAATTTCATGATTTTCGTATTCTTTTTTTCTCAAAATATAATAGGTACGTCTTCAATAGACTGTATATAATTCTCAATTTTGTTTATCGCTACCAGAACATGAACAAACTCATGCCAAAACTTTTAATATGCATTTTCCAATTTTCCTTTTACTAAATTCCTCCATATCTTCATGCCACTTATATGGATCAATTCAATTTTAAGCTGCATCGTCTCTAATTATGTCGTAGACTCGAATTTTCCTATTTCCTCTTATTTTCCTTTTATCCACGATGTTCTTTCTTTGATTTTCCTCATTCATTCTCATGTAGCTTTCCACAATTATATGATTAGTTACATTCCAAGTCAAATTTATTGTTTTCATCGATACTTCTGAATTTTCATGAGTTTTCCTTACGGAATCATCTTTTAATTGTCTTTATTTTCTTTTTTACTACCCCCCGTTTCGTCTTCGATGTATGTCACCTCTTAGAAAATTTCATTTTCTATATACTACTACTTTTTATGTTATTTTCCACATTTTTTATAGGAGAAACTTCCACTTCGGCCCTTAAATATATGTCAATTTTTATTACTTCATATGGGTCATCCTCCAAATTTCGTCCCTTTCTTACCGAAATCCACATTAATTTAAAATTTGACATGTGTTTAGGTCTGGACTTCGATGTACTCACCAATAACTCAGCGTTTATTCGAGGGTAATAAAATATAATGGTTTTTTAGTTAAGTAAACTGTACATAAGACCAATGATAATTTTTATCGTCCTAAAAGCCATTAAAATGGGTTTAATCACCTAATATCATGTTCGTTTTCTTATTGTTTAAACAACAAAATCACGTGTGAGATCGTCAACCCAAATAATGTTTCATTTTTCCTTGCAGTCTGTCCTATCTCCCATAGAATTTTCCTCAAACAATTGACGTAAAACAACCCCTTCCGTTAACTTTATCTAACGCAATGTGACTAGAATGACCACCCTATTTCAAATATATAACGTTATCTATTTAAACTCGTCTGAAAATGCAAAATTAAGTCGAAATCTTATATTGTTCAATAAACACTTCCGTTTAAACGTCCATTTTTTTCCATTAGCTTTTCTTTTCAAATCGTTTTCCAGGTCTTTATTGTTTCATCTAAAGGTGACATTCCTAATTTACAGCGTTTTTCTTCCTTTTAAATATCAACCGTACGTTTCTCTCCGAATCTGGCCTCCTATCGTTGATCACGTACTCGTTATACAACTGAATATTCCTGCAGTAGTTTTTCCTATGTTTTCCACGTCTCTTCTTTATCTACCTCTTATTATAATTTTTCTTGTTATTTTCTTGCATAATTTTTTCAACATAATATGGACTAACTTGTTCGTTTCTTACGGTTGCCGATACCTCTATTGCACCGAATGTTTATTTTATCTCTGGGGTCATTGTATCCAATGCACCGGGCGTGAGACCCTGTTTACATTATAGTGTATTGATCTTTCGGTTGATGACGATATTTTTTCCCATAAATCTCTGATTAATTGCCTAGTTCAAAGTCCATCTCTTTGTTCAAAATCTGAATACGCCCTTCATTCTGTGATAAATTATTTATAGCTTTCTGCTTCTACCTGATTGGCTGTTGGTTTCAACTATTTATTTTTGAGCCTAAAGAAAGGGTCTTTCCCTGTGTCGTGACAATTTTTAATACCATCTGTGGTTTTTTTATTAATACTGATCCCAATATCCTTAATTGTAGGTCCCTATCGTCAACAAGAATTCAATTTACCTTGAACCGATAGATGTCGCAAGTGTGTCCGTTTTATAAGTAATTGGTATTTTTTTTTTAAATTAAAGGGGTAGGCTACGATATTTTCTAATTTTCACTGTTGATTAATGCAATACATCACACATTCAAGATAGAGTCATTAATACTAAAAATTATAGGAAGCATATAATCAAAGATATAAATCAAATTGATGATTTATGTAGAAAATGCAGCGTGGATTGACTTGATGATCATTTGGGAAGTGTGTGAAAGGGTTTAGTTTTTCCTGTGAGGAAAATTTAACCCGGACATTTAAATCTGGTGCGTAAATAAGTAATTTGTGTGTACATATAAATGAAATGTTATTTCTTCACTTTTACTACTGTTTGCCGTGTAATTGAAACATTTTCTCATCACACAGGGACACAGGAGGGCATTTTAGCACTTTTTAAATGCAATTTTCCTACTGGTAAGACACGACCTCACTCGACGAGTGACAGTTTAGTACTAAAGTACTAGAAATCGAGACCAGTGCAATTGCCTTGCTTTTGGCTTCCCACTTTGAGATTTCTACCCCGCGTCTACAGTATATAACGTATTTGCTTCCACTGCGGTCCAAATCCTGCTGTGAGTCCTCAGTAACTCAGAGGTTAAAAGATCTCTCTTAACCAGTCTCTCTCGATCCGGCCTGCCACGCAGTTGGTGAGCACAAGCAATCTCGAAAACTGGAGGCATTAAAATAATTGTATTATCATTTCTGCACAGGCAGTGACCAAGGTTCGTAGAAAATGCCTATTCCATGAACGTTAAGGTTAGTTCATGCGGGCCTTTAAAAAAAAACTCATCGGGCCGCTTTCGAAATTTTGAACGCGTGACGTAGCTTGAAATAAAACACTGCCATTTGTGTTGCAGTTTTCTACGAACCTTGGGCAGTAATTGTTAATCATAATTGATCAAATACCTTTTTGGAATCAAATAAGAAAAATATTTAAAAAAAACCTTCTCCTGTAAAATTTACTAATTCCGCTTACGCTGTTCTGTCGATTATCGATTGGTAGAACGAATTATTTATTTATTAATTAAAGTATTTGAAAGACTCTTTTGTTCGACAACATACTAGCGTTTTACATTTATCCATAGGATTAGGATATCAAGATAATAGGATATAAAAATATCACTTATATTGGATATTTCTTGGTATAGTTTGATATCATCGGCAAAAAGCAAAACTTCCTACGTCGTCGAAACAACTTATGAATAATGAATATATATTAATTTATGATTATAAGGAAAGGGATGGGGCCAAGATGACTCCCTCGCGGTAGACCGTTAGTTGCATATAATAACTTAGGTTTAGAATATTTAATTTTGACAAATAAGATTCTGTTAGACAAGTAACTTAAGAACCAATCCAACAATTTGCCTCTCAGTCCTAATGCATACAGTTTACTAAGTAATAATTTATGTGATAATAATAAACAGGTGTGAATTCTCATCATTCATAAATCCGAGTGTATAATATACAACGGAAAGAACTTCACTGCTTAATAAATGACAATAAAATATGTGAGACAGAAGTAATAACGAAAACAAATACTTACCTAATCACTGTACTTGAGAATAACACATAAACTCACAACACAACACGGACCGGCCGGCGAACTCAGCTGTTGATGGCGGGCGGGCGGGATAATTCACGAACGCAGAGTTTCGGTGCGGCCGAAGGTTCGGCAGATTTTCTGCCGAAACTATAAGTTTTTGCCGAAACTTAAAAATTTCGAAACCGAAACCGAACCTTCGGTCGGTCACTAAAAATAAGTGAAAATCCTTAATATATTATATAAATATAAACAATAATAATACAGGGTGTCCGGGGGTAAAGTGCATTAACTTCGGGAGGTGATTCTACATGATGGTAGGAGTAAATAATATTAACAACTTTTTCCGAAATTCAAACTTTTTTTATATACAAAAAGACGTACCTACTAAAAATCCTTAGTGTGAGGTACGATCTTACTTGCTGAGAGCCTGCCGGGCGCCCGACTCGATTGCGATTGGCCCGTATCGTAACAGCGGAAAATAATAAATCTGGCCGCACACTCCGGACTAATTTTACCTTTTTACCTTAAAACTACCCCTAAACGTTGGAATATCGAAAAAAGTTATTTATCTTTTTTGCTTATACTATCATGTAGAATCACCTCCCGAAGTTAATGCACTTTACCCCCGGACACCCTGTATATATAAATATAAACAATTTTTTTTACAAAAGCTCCGCACAGGTGCCTTTGTTGTCTTTGGGGTTGCTGTTTGGTTTTTAGGGAAAGGAAGGAGAGGCAATTCTGGGAAGAAAAGGGTGCGAGGGGTGGGTAGGAATCTGGGGGTCAATCTGTCCAGGAGTGACAGATATACGATTCCATCCAACAAGGTTTGATCAAGATAGTCTGGCTGGAGAGGTTTAGGTTAGGTCTACCTCAAATAGTCTCTCCCGATCCTACCCGCAACACAGTAGGTGCGCAAACGCATTCGCCACCAAAATCTAGACAAACCTCACCCCATGAACTCGGGCTAGGTCACCAAACGTAGTGAACCACTTGGGGTGACCTATGGCAGGGGTGTTGGTTATCCAATAAATGGTTCCCGAGGGCAGCAAGTAATAAAATAAATAAATATAATACTAATATTTGACAATAATAAAGTCTAAATATAAGTCTCGTTGCAGCTAAAATGGATTGTAGTTTGTAGGTTAATCGTGTAGTTTCAACATCATTCAATGAATGTTTTTTATATAGATAGTTATACAAAGTTTTGTGATTTCAGGACAACAAATGTCAGTAAAGTATTATATTAGAACAGTATCATCAATCGTCGTTCGTGTCTAATGCACGAACGGTTCTGATGATCAGTACCGGATTATCCCTAAGGCAGAGTAGGCAACTGCCTAGGGGGCCCGCATCGGCTAGGGGCCCCGCGTCCCGAGAAAAAATGAAATGCTTCAATTGGTTAGCAACGAAGTTTCGGAAAAAGTCAACTTTCAAGATGTTTTTTTTATTTATTTTTATTACGAACATTTACAGGTTAATAATATTAGGTATATGCATTAAAGAAAACAAAAAATTTTAATAATTTGGTTATAAGATATAACCCAATATATATATAGTATTGTTTGGTTTTGGGAGAGGTCTTTTTCCGCGCACTTTTTGGTTGACGCAAAAACGACCAGTACGCCCTTTGCGTTTCACCCACCTCAAGGTTCACTTTCGGTTGAAGCAAATTGGGACTGAAAACTGTAAGCAAATTTTTTTCGACAAAATGAAATATATACAGGGATTTATTCTCCGATACGAATCGGCGGCGAAAACTAGAAGCTCTACTCGAATCACTCGATTCGGCTCGGTTGTATTTCCCGCCGACAGATAGCGTTTCAAAAAAAAAATGACAAAAAAAGACTTAGCATTTTCCTCAAAGGAAAATGCTAGGTCTATGGTCAAAATCTTAGATGTCAAATTTTTAGCCTAACAAAACGGAACTCTCGGCGGTTTCGGTCGTTGTTTTTCGGAAAACGACATTACCGCCGAAAAACCGATTCCGGGCTAGATGTTTTTTGAAAATACGATAGCCGGATAGATTCCGCAACTTTTAAAACCAATATAACATGCCCATCCCATGTAAAAAAAGTCACGAGATGCTGACAAAACTCGAAAATAGTATTGTTTGGTTTTGGGAGAGGTCTTTTTCCGCGCACTTTTTGGTTGACGCAAAAACGACCAGTACGCCCTTTGCGTTTCACCCACCTCAAGGTTCACTTTCGGTTGAAGCAAATTGGGACTGAAAACTGTAAGCAAATTTTTTTCGACAAAATGAAATATATACAGGGATTTATTCTCCGATACGAATCGGCGGCGAAAACTAGAAGCTCTACTCGAATCACTCGATTCGGCTCGGTTGTATTTCCCGCCGACAGATAGCGTTTCAAAAAAAAAATGACAAAAAAAGACTTAGCATTTTCCTCAAAGGAAAATGCTAGGTCTATGGTCAAAATCTTAGATGTCAAATTTTTAGCCTAACAAAACGGAACTCTCGGCGGTTTCGGTCGTTGTTTTTCGGAAAACGACATTACCGCCGAAAAACCGATTCCGGGCTAGATGTTTTTTGAAAATACGATAGCCGGATAGATTCCGCAACTTTTAAAACCAATATAACATGCCCATCCCATGTAAAAAAAGTCACGAGATGCTGACAAAACTCGAAATTTTCCGAAAAAAAATCATCAAAACACGTGCTCACAGATTCCATCGGAAGTTTAATTATTGCTGGCCAGTTCAAATTAACACGTTTTTCATTCGGGGTAGGTACCTACTTACTTCGGTAGTATTGCAAATATGATGAAAAAAGCAAAGATTGCCGGAATCTATGGAATGGGTACCTACACAACGAATTAGGTTTTAATGCAATAAATACTAAGGTAAGGTTGTTTCGATGATACTAAATAATTCAATTTTTTTTTTTAAAGTTAATTTTCACGTTCTGTGTTGGTTCTACTCAAATTCTGTTTTTTCTCAATAAAGGCCAGTTACATCACAAAACTGAAATAATTACGGAACTTTCTAGAAATGAAAATTGACAAGAAAAATTTGTAAAATTGTCAATTATTTTTTTTAAACAACCCAGCCTTATTATTTTTATGTTATGTTATTTTTAAATGTGCAGATTATCTATTTGGATATTGTGAAGTAACAAAAAAAAATATATATTACGCTGTTCTAGGTAGGTACTTTCTTGCAGGGACTTTTTTCCTTTAAAAATAAAACATGATATTGAATAAAATTATTTGTGCTGGAAAGAAGTTTTTATAAAATTATTTTATGCTCAACAACATAATGGCGTCGTTTTGGTGAAATATTACAACAAAGTACCTACTTAGTACTTACAATACAACTACAAATAGTGAGCTCTGGTATCATGAAATTGTGCATTGCTAAACCGTTTATCCGATTGCGATGAAATTTTGGGGGTGCGGTCAACTACGTGTTCCCTTTGTAGGCGCTCATTCCTCGCTTCATCCGCATTCAGACATCGTTTTTTCTTCATATATATTTAATTTAACACACACTCCTGCTCGCTTCGTCTTTTAGGGAAACGAAGGAGAGAAGAGTTCTGGGAAGGAAAAGGGTTTAAGGGATTGAGTTCGAACCCGCAATCTTCGGATTGCGAGTCGAGAGTCTTACCTCTTGACCTAGAGGGCCCTAAATTATATAGCGTTATTTTGATAACCAATTTCAAAATAATTTTAATTTCGAAATACAACAAAATTTAAAAATCAAAAAAGAATTTAAATTTCAACAAATTTTTAAATCCAAAAAATTTTAAAATCCAAAAAATTTTAAAATCCAAAAAATTTTAAAATTCAAAAAATTTTAAAAACGAAAAAATTTTAAAATCAAAAAAATTTCAAAATCCAAAAAATTTTAAAAACGAAAAAATTTAAATTCCAAAAAATTTTAAAATCCAAAAAATTTTAAAATCGAAAAAATTTTAAAATCCAAAAAATTTAAAAATCCAAAAAATTTTAAAATCGAAAAAATTTAAAAATCCAAAAAATTCCAAAATCGAAAAAAATTAAAAAATCCAAAAAATTTTAAAGATCACAAAATTTTGAAATCCAAAAAATTTAAAATCCAAAAAATTTAAAAAAACGAAAATAAATTAAAATCCAAAAAATTAAAAAATCGAAAAAATTTAAAAATCGAAAAAATTTTAAAAATCAAAAAATTTTAAAATCCGAAAAATTTTAAATCTTCATCCACGTTCACACATCAAATCGTATAGTGCTTTAACCCGTCAGTTGCTTCTGCAACGGGCAAAACCTAGTATATAGTATTGTTTGGTTTTGGGAGAGGTCTTTTTCCGCGCACTTTTTGGTTGACGCAAAAACGACCAGTACGCCCTTTGCGTTTCACCCACCTCAAGGTTCACTTTCGGTTGAAGCAAATTGGGACTGAAAACTGTAAGCAAATTTTTTTCGACAAAATGAAATATATACAGGGATTTATTCTCCGATACGAATCGGCGGCGAAAACTAGAAGCTCTACTCGAATCACTCGATTCGGCTCGGTTGTATTTCCCGCCGACAGATAGCGTTTCAAAAAAAAAATGACAAAAAAAGACTTAGCATTTTCCTCAAAGGAAAATGCTAGGTCTATGGTCAAAATCTTAGATGTCAAATTTTTAGCCTAACAAAACGGAACTCTCGGCGGTTTCGGTCGTTGTTTTTCGGAAAACGACATTACCGCCGAAAAACCGATTCCGGGCTAGATGTTTTTTGAAAATACGATAGCCGGATAGATTCCGCAACTTTTAACACCAATAAAACATATGATTCTCATATAAAATACGTCAGGAGATGCTGACGAAACACGAAATTTTCCGAAAAAAAATCATCAAAATACGCGCTCACAGATTCCATCGGAAGTTTAAATATTCCTGGCCAGTTCAAATTAATACGTTTTTCATTCGGGGTAGGTACCTACTTATTTCGGTAGTATTGCAAATATGATGAAAAAAGCTAAGATTGCCGGAATCTAAGGAAATGCGCAGGTACCTACCTGAATGGGTACCTACACAACGAATTAGGTTTTAATGCAATAAATACTACGGTAAGGTTGTTTCGATGATACAGAATAATGGAACTTTTTTTAAGTTAATTTTCACGTTCTGTGATGGTTCTACTCAAATTCTATTGTTTTATCATTACAGACCAGTTACATCACAAAACTGAAATAATTACAGAACTCGAACGGAACTTTATAGAACTGAAAATTTACTAGAAAAATTTAAAGAATTGTCAATTTTTTTTATTAATTATTATTTTTTATTTTTAAGTGTGTTCTATTTGAACATTGTTAAATAAAAAAAAAAATATATATATATATATATATATACATTACGCGTGTTCTAGGTAGGTACTTACTTGCGGGGACTTTTTTCATTTAAAAATCAAAACATGATATTGAATGAATTTATTTATAGTGAAAATTATTTTATGCTCAACAGCATAATGGCGTCGTTTTGGTGAAATATTACAACAAAGTACCTACTTAGTACTTACACTTGCAAAATGAAATACAATACAACTACAATAGTGAGCTCCGGCATAATGAAATTTTGCACTGCTAAACCGTGCAACCGATTGTTATTATTAATGGACTATTTGTGCGTAAATAAATTAATTATATACAGCGGGTACCCGGCATGCGTTGCGAGGCCACTTTAACTTCGGGGTCAACTAAACCGTAATGGTTCCCTACCAAGTCCCGGGAAACAACATTATAAAATTATGCACTTTATAAAATTATATACAACGGGTACCCGGCATGCGTTGCAAGGCCACTTTAACCTAAGGGTCAACTAAACTGTAATGGTTCCATCCCAAGTCCCCGGAAACTACATAATAATGCAAGCGCCTGCACTATGTAACATTATATACAACGGGTACCCGGCGTGCGTTGCAAGGTCACTGTAACCTAGGAGTCAACTTTACTGTAATGGTTTCATCCCGATTCCCGGGAAATAAAATTTTAATGCAAGCGCCTGCAATTTATAACATAATATACAACGGGTACACGGCATGCGTTGCAAGGTCACTGTAACTTCGGGGTCAACTTAACTGTAATGGTTCCATCCCAATTCCCGGGAAATAACATTTTAAAGCAAGTGCCTGCAATATATAACATGATATACAACGGTTACTCGGCATGCGTTGCAAGGTCACTGTAACCTCGGGATCAACTTAACTGTAATGGTTCCATTCCAATTCCTGGGAAATTACATTTTAATGCAAGCGCTGCACTACATAACATTATATACAACGGGTACCCGGCATGCGTTGCAAGGCCACTGTGAACTCAGGTTTCTTCATATATTTAATTTAACACACACTCCTCCTCGCTTCATCCACGTTCACACGTCAAATCGCATAGTGTCTTAACCCGTCAGTTGCTTCTGCAACGGGCAAAACCTAGTATATAGTATTGTTTGGTTTTGGGAGAGGTCTTTTTCCGCGCACTTTTTGGTTGACGCAAAAACGACCAGTACGCCCTTTGCGTTTCACCCACCTCAAGGTTCACTTTCGGTTGAAGCAAATTGGGACTGAAAACTGTAAGCAAATTTTTTTCGACAAAATGAAATATATACAGGGATTTATTCTCCGATACGAATCGGCGGCGAAAACTAGAAGCTCTACTCGAATCACTCGATTCGGCTCGGTTGTATTTCCCGCCGACAGATAGCGTTTCAAAAAAAAAATGACAAAAAAAGACTTAGCATTTTCCTCAAAGGAAAATGCTAGGTCTATGGTCAAAATCTTAGATGTCAAATTTTTAGCCTAACAAAACGGAACTCTCGGCGGTTTCGGTCGTTGTTTTTCGGAAAACGACATTACCGCCGAAAAACCGATTCCGGGCTAGATGTTTTTTGAAAATACGATAGCCGGATAGATTCCGCAACTTTTAACACCAATAAAACATATGATTCTCATATAAAATACGTCAGGAGATGCTGACGAAACACGAAATTTTCCGAAAAAAAATCATCAAAATACGCGCTCACAGATTCCATCGGAAGTTTAAATATTCCTGGCCAGTTCAAATTAATACGTTTTTCATTCGGGGTAGGTACCTACTTATTTCGGTAGTATTGCAAATATGATGAAAAAAGCTAAGATTGCCGGAATCTAAGGAAATGCGCAGGTACCTACCTGAATGGGTACCTACACAACGAATTAGGTTTTAATGCAATAAATACTACGGTAAGGTTGTTTCGATGATACAGAATAATGGAACTTTTTTTAAGTTAATTTTCACGTTCTGTGATGGTTCTACTCAAATTCTATTGTTTTATCATTACAGACCAGTTACATCACAAAACTGAAATAATTACAGAACTCGAACGGAACTTTATAGAACTGAAAATTTACTAGAAAAATTTAAAGAATTGTCAATTTTTTTTATTAATTATTTTATTTTATTTTTAAGTGTGTTCTATTTGGACATTGTTAAATAAAAAAAATAATTACGCGTGTTCTAGGCAGGTACTTACTTCCAGGGACTTTTTTCATTTAAAAATCAAAACATGATATTGAATGAATTTATTTATAGTGAAAATTATTTTATGCTCAACAGCATAATGACGTCGTTTTGGTGAAATATTACAACAAAGTACCTACTTAGTACTTACACTTGCAAAATGAAATACAATACAACTACAATAGTGAGCTCCGGCATAATGAAATTTTGCACTGCTAAACCGTGCAACCGATTGTTATTGTTAATGGACTATTTGTGCGTAAATAAATTAATTATATACAGCGGGTACCCGGCATGCGTTGCGAGGCCACTTTAACTTCGGGGTCAACTAAACCGTAATGGTTCCCTACCAAGTCCCGGGAAACAACATTATAAAATTATGCACTTTATAAAATTATATACAACGGGTACCCGGCATGCGTTGCAAGGCCGCTTTAACCTCGGGGTCAATAAAACTGTAATGTTTCCATCCGAAGTCCTGGGAAACTACATTATAATGCAAGCGCCTGCACTATATAACAGTATATACAACGGGTACCCGGCATGCGTTGCAAGGTCACTGTAACCTCGGGGTCAACTTAATTATAATGGTTCCATCCCAAGTACCGGGAAACTACATTATAATGCAAGCACCTGCACTATATAAAATTATATACAACGGGTACCCGGTATGCGTTGCAAGGCGACTTTAACCTAGGGGTCAACTTTACTGTAATGGTTTCATCCCGATTCCCGGGAAATAAAATTTTAATGCAAGCGCCTGCAATTTATAACATAATATACAACGGGTACACGGCATGCGTTGCAAGGTCACTGTAACCTCGGGGTCAACTTAACTGTAATGGTTCCATCCCAATTCCCGGGAAATAATATTTTAAAGCAAGTGCCTGCAATATATAACATGATATACAACGGTTACTCGGCATGCGTTGCAAGGTCACTGAAACCTCGGGATCAACTTAACTGTAATGGTTCCATTCCAATTCCTGGGAAATTACATTTTAATGCAAGCGCTGCACTACATAACATTATATACAACGGGTACCCGGCATGCGTTGCAAGGCCACTGTGAACTCAGGTTTCTTCATATATTTAATTTAACACACACTCCTCCTCGCTTCATCCACGTTCACACGTCAAATCGCATAGTGTCTTAACCCGTCAGTTGCTTCTGCAACGGGCAAAACCTAGTATATATAGTATTGTTCACTTTGGAGACCCCTCACTTTTTTTGCCGCGCTAAAAACGACCACTCTGCCCTTTACGTTTCAACCACCTTAAGGGTCACTTTCGCTCGAAGCGGATTCAGACAGGGTCGTGTCCCGATTGAGGACCAGATTTCATACAAAAAAGATGAAGCAGGATTAACAGCGCACCCAACGGCGAAAACTACAATTAGATCTCTCACCGACGAAGAAATTCGGCCTCAGTTATATTTTCTGCCGACAGGTTCACCCGTTAAAAAATGTCGAATATTTCAGTGCGTCA
Source organism: Limnephilus marmoratus (assembly GCA_917880885.1). Classification (NCBI taxonomy): domain Eukaryota; kingdom Metazoa; phylum Arthropoda; class Insecta; order Trichoptera; family Limnephilidae; genus Limnephilus; species Limnephilus marmoratus. The sequence goes on along the minus strand of OU862912.1, from coordinate 27,408,150 downwards.
GAAAAGTTCACCTCCCATACAAAACTGTATTTGCTAGGGATTTATTAATTTTACGGCTTTATTCAAAATAACGTAGAAAAATGGACATTTTAAAGGCTCTTTGCGGGAACGCAGATTACAGCGTAAAAAAATATTTTGACCGAGATGTTTTTCAATAAATTGTAAAAATACAAGTTTTAGAAACTTTTAAAGTTGCGACATGTACCGCATTCCATTCAAAATATTACACTATATTGCATTAAAGATTGAAACTTTTCTGACATTTGCCGAAATCGATCTATCATCGACAATGCATAATTTTCCAGCCAGTTAATATGAACTCGAGGTAGGTACCTACTGGCGTTTAAAATATGAAGGATTTACACGTAGAAAATAAACAGTAGTTAATGCAGCATTCATATTATCCGAGGTTTTGAGAAACCAAATCAGGTACTTACGTAGGTACTTAATTCCATTGAAAATCAAATAAGTAGGTAATGCAGCATTGATATTACATTTATAACACGGTAGGTACCTACCGTTCTATCGAATTATTGCAAATTCGCCAAGTATTTATTGAGAAAACACGTAGGTACCTACACAAATATTATTTTTCTCGGTATGTACTAGGTAGGTACCGGCTTATGTGAGGATATTCTTTCCTTTAAATTTTAAATCGAAAATTCATGATATGAAATGAAAAAATCACCCTAGATGGTCACTTTTTGAAATATGTGGGACCCACATTGTGGGTACACGGAGGTTGCTTCTTGACAACCACTGTTGGTAGGAACGTTATTTTTAAATTAGTCAAGTTTATTTTCACGCAATGGGCGAGTTTTATTTATTCAAAACATCAAAACTTATTATATTTATTATTATTTATTTATACTCATTATTTCAAAACAGAAATAATTACGGAACTTCAATAGAATTTGAACAGAACTTTCACAGAACCCAGCCTAAATATATTTCATATGTTTTTTTACATACGTGCAGGTAACCTGCACATAACAACTCTGTATCATCTGATGATATTGCTTATGTATATTTTTGTAAATGTATAAAATAATTACAGAACTTGAATAGAATTTGAACAGAACTTTCACAGAACGTTTAAATTAACTTGAAAAATTGGAGATTTTTAAATATTGTTTTGAACAACCCAGCCTAAATATATTTAATATTTTTTTTACGTACGTGCAGGTACCTCTAAACATTAGTACCATATATTTTTTATCAAAAATGATAAATTTATATAGCGCTTTTTTGTATATTTCATTTTTATGATAATCATTCAATGTGGGATTGGTACCGCCGCCCCGGGAACAATTCATTGGTTTCTATATAAAATAATGAGCTCTGACATCACGAAATTATGCATTGCTAAACTGTTCATCCGATTGCGAGGAAACTTTGGGGACACTGTGTGCGCATCCCTTCGATTCTTTCTGTATAAAATGGTGAGCTCTGGATCTGGCTTCTCTGACTTTGGGGATTTGATTTTTTTTTACATGAATACCGCACAAGAGTCCCAACTGCTCCCGTCTGGAGCCAGTGGGACTATGGCGTCCCCAATTGGGGTATGTTGTGAGGCTGAAGGCAGTGGGGAGGGGAAGGAGATAGGAAAGAGGAAGGTGGAGAAGTACCTGGCTATTCAGATCTGGTTACCAAACACGGCAGAAGCCATTTCAAGTAACGTTTCAATTCTGAATGGTGGTCTTACACCAGGGCGATACTGAGAGTACCTTCCACTATGATGTGCGCATTCCCTCGATTATTTTTTTTAATATAAAATAGTGAGCTCTGGCGTCATGAAATTATGCATTGCTAAACCGTTCATCCGATTGCGATGAAACATTGGGGATTTGATGTGTGCATGCCCGCAATGGTTTTTGTATGCAATAGTGAGCTCTGACGTAATGAAATTACGCATTGCTAAACCGTTCATCCGATTGCGATAAAACTTTGGGGATTTGATGTATGCATGCCCGCAATGATTTTTGTATACAATAGTGAGCTCTGGCATCAAGAAATTATGCATTGCTAAACCTTTCATCCGATTGCGATGAAACTTTTGGGATTTGATGTGCGCATCCAGTCGATTCATTCTATAAAAAATAATGAGCTCTGGCATCATGAAATTATGCATTGCTAAACCGTTCGTCGACTACCTGTTCCCTTTGTAGGCGCTCACTCCTCGCTTCATCCGCATTCAGACATCGTTTTTTCTTCATATATTTAATTTAACACACACTCCTCCTCGCTTCATCCACGTTCACACGTCAAATCGCATAGTGTTTTAACCCGTTAGTTGCATCTGCAACGGGCAAAAGCTAGTAAATAACTAATGTTCACATCATGCACAAATAATAAATAAAAAGTCTACAATTAAACCAAATATATAAACATAGTTGTATTTTACTTTTCTTTCCTTCTATTTGTTGCAACATTACTAAGTATCTGATGTCATTTAAGGTGCCGTGTGTGGTTTATATTGGCATTTGTTTTGTTTTATTCATAATTATATGTTTTAAATATAAATGTTGTACAAGCTTCAGTATGCACTACCTATCTGCTTGCTAAAATACTTTGGGAAAGGTTAGGGAACGTACCCATACTACGTGACCTCTTCGGGGGGGGGGTCTTCAAAATGTCACGCTTGATACAAATGAGCGGCGGTTTGCTTAGGATTTTGGTTACCGGGGGGGGGGGGTTAAAATTGCAAAAAATTGGTCACGTAGTATGGGTACGTTCCCTTATCTGGAAGAGATCACTTTAGTGACAAACCGGCTCATTGTAATGTTTTTTTTAATAATATATATTTTTGTTTCTATGTATAATAATAATAATGATAACAAAATTAGGTGTAAATGCTAGTAGATTAAAAAGATATAATTATACGTATAATAAAAGAAATAATAATAGATTATTTCAGAAAAATGAGAAAATATTTTATTCCAAACTTGACGATAAACAGAATATTATTTCGAATAATAATATTCCGTTGCCATCTGAATCAGATATGCGCGATTTTTGGACAAACATTTGGAGTAAAGATATAAAACATAATGAGGCAGGTAACTGGATAGAAAATGAAGAACTCAATTGTTCAGACATTGAACAAATGAGTTTTTCTGATATATCGGTTGAATTGTTAGCCAAAATTATAAAAAATACTCATAATTGGAAAGCCACGGGTTGCGATTGGATACATAATTTTTGGTACAAACGTCTAACTACTTTACATCCTCTTTTTGCAAAAAATCTTTCAAAACTTGTCAGAGAACCTCAAAATTTTCCTAATTTTCTAACTAAGGGCATTACTTATATGTTGCCTAAAAGCGAACATATTAATAATCCCTCTCAATATAGACCCATTACATGTCTACCGACAATATACAAAATTTTAACCTCTTGCTTGACAGATTTAATATATACTCATTTGGATGAAAAAAATATTTTATCTGAACAACAAAAAGGTTGTCGCAGAAAACATATGGGATGTAAAGAACAGTTAGTTATTGATTCTGTAATTTTAAAACAAATTCAAAATCAAAAGCGTAATTTACATGCTTGTTATATAGATTATCAAAAAGCTTTTGATAGTGTCCCGTACTCGTGGCTAATCAAAATATTAAAAATATATAAAGTTAACCCAATTATAATTAGCTTTTTGAAAAATATTATGTCCTTTTGGAATACAGATTTGCTAGTTAATTTAAAAGGTAAGAAAATAGTAGTACCGGGCATTTCAATAAAAAGAGGGATTTTTCAAGGAGACTCATTGAGCCCTCTTTGGTTTTGCTTAGCATTGAATCCCCTTTCTAAAATGTTGATTAAAAGCAAGTTTGGAATAAAAATTAAGGGTAATACAAGAGAGAGTAGTATAGTTTCACATCTATTATATATGGATGATATAAAATTATTTTCAAATTCTGAATCAAATTTAGAGAAAATGATTAAGGTAGTTAAAATTTTTTCAGATGATATTAAAATGACTTTTGGTTTAGATAAATGTAAAACTATCCATAAAGAGAAAGGCAAAATTGTAGATGGAGACGAGGGTATATTTAGAAATTTCAAAATTCAAAGTATGAAAGGGGATGAGGTTTATAAATATTTAGGATACCCGCAATCGAATAGATTAGATCACACTAGTATTAAAAATTATATTAGGATTAAATTTCAAACTAGGATCAGAAAAATTTTAAAATGCAATCTATCTGCTAAAAATTTAGTAAAAGCAATAAATACTTGGGCAATACCTCTACTAACGTACTCATTTGGCATAATTAAATGGTCCAATACAGATTTAGATAGTTTAGAACGATTAATTAGAACTACGTTAACAAAATTTAATTGCCATCATCCAAATTCAGCTATAGAACGAATTAATTTACCTAGAAATTTAGGAGGTAGAGGTGTAGTCAAAATAACATCTTTGAAACACAATCAGGTAGAAATGCTTAGAATTTTTTTCCATAGGAAAGCTAATAGCTCAGAAATGCACAAAATAATTTGCAAGGCAGATAGAAATATTACACCTTTAAATTTATATGACGAGAATGCCAACATTCTTATAAATATTAACCAGGAATTATTAGATTCCTGGTCAAATAAAATTATTCACGCAAAACACTTCAATTATCTCAGCCAAACGTATGTTGACAAACTTTCGTCAAACAAATGGTTGAGTATTGGAGAGTTGAGCGCAGAAATAGAAGGATTTATGCTTGCCATTCAAGATAGAGTCATTAATACTAAAAATTATAGAAAGCATATAATCAAAGATATAAATCAAATTGATGATTTATGTAGAAAATGTTTGGCTTTTCCCGAAACTATAGAACATATTATATCGGGATGTTCTATATTAGCGCCTTCCGAGTATACATTTAGGCACAATCAGGTTTTAAAAATAATTCACCAAAGTTTGGTAATTAAACATAACTTGATTGACTGCCGTAATATAGTACCATATTATGAATATGAACCAAATTCATTTTTAGAAAATGAATTTTATAAAATATATTATGATAAAACTATACTAACAGACAGAACAATTAGTCATAATAGACCTGATATAGTTTTACATGACAAAATTAAAAAAATAACTTATATCATTGATGTAGCTATTCCAAATTCCTGTAATATTCAAAAAACTATTTCTGAAAAAATAAGAAAATACACAGATTTAGGAAATGAGATTAAAAGAATTTGGCATTCTCGGACTATAAAAATATTGCCATTTGTTATTTCGGCCACTGGCATAATACCTAGGAATCTGATTCAAAATTTAAGCATATTAGATTTGTCAAAGAGAATTTGTATATAAAAATGCAAAAATCAGTCATTTTAAATACATGTAGGATTACAAAGGATTTTTTAAATATTTATATTGAGGGATCGGTAGGATTTATAGGTTCAATTAGAAATGCCACAGAGCCGAACCCTCTGATATGAAAATATCTGGAGTCGGTGAATTATATTCCCATTTGGTCTCTAGTAGGTTGACATGTTGTTCTTGTATTGTTTTGTATTTATAATACTTATATAGTGCAATTGCATAGCGTGGGTTGACTAGATGATCATTTGGGGAAGTGTGTGAAAGGGTTTAGTTTTTCCTTCTTTTTTTCCTTTTTTTTTTTTTTTTTTTGGGGAAAATTTAACCCGGACATTTAAATCTGGTGCATGATTTATTGTATTCATTTCTTAGTAACAGTAGAGATAATGATATCCTCACTGGGATCTCCCGTGCTGAGGATTTCATTTACATATTATAATTTAATTATAAGAAATTGATATGAATTAGACATTATGTGTCCTTTTATGTGCAATAAAGGGTTATTGTATTTTATTGTGTTGTATTCGTTTTTTTATTGAATGGGATGATGGCATACCTTTCGTAATGTAGTAAAACAATAGATTAATTATGAATAAATTACGTTTTGGTAAAAAAAAAAAAAATTGGAAGTTAGAAAAGGATAAAGTGACTACGGACTAAGCCCGTCAGAAGCCCGGGGCGGCAAGGTTGAATGAACCCCCCCTCCCCCCTTAGTGAAATTGATGTAATTTTACAAGTTTTTTATTCAGTTCACAAACGCCTCCAAACGCCTCCACGTTCCCTTGATCAAATCCTAAAAAAAGCTTTAAGGACACTGCAAAAAGAATTGTTATTTTTAATTAATTTTCTGAAAGATGCATTTGTTAATAATTCTCCCACCATTTGAGGAAATTCGGAAAATTGATGGAGATACAGCATTTTATATCGTTTTAAACAGTTTGTATGTATGTTGTTAGCATTTTATAGATACAGCATTTTAAACCGTTTTAAACAGTTTGTATGTTGAATTATCCTCAGCAAAACTTTGAAAGCGTTTTTCTCGAAACTACAACCTGGTTTTTCAACCTGGTTGACAAAATATTAGAAAAACTATATATCCGATTCGCTTGCACTAAGTCTTAAACAATTAGAAAATCCAGTCACTATGGCACCACTTCGGGATTTTTTATGAAGGTCTGTTTTTTTAACTTTCCATAAAAATTCGAAAATAAAATTCGCTGGTCCGCCATTTTGTTATTTTTTTAGATATCAAAATTCCCCTATGCAGCATTTTATGTTTCACATAAAATGCTGTATCTCCGTCAATTTTTCGAATTTCTTTGAAACATTAATTTGGTGAGAGCATTTTTAACAAATGCATCTTTCAGAAAATAAAATAAAGAAAAAAAAATTACAAAAGTATTTTTATAGTGTCCTGGTGTTTAGGTTTTAAAGGCGAAATAATAGCATATTGTCATGTTTTTTTTGGGATATGAATAATGTTGGTTTTATTTATTTCATGCACACTTTATAGTATAACATCTGAAGTATCCTTGAAAAAATTTTCAATTCAAAATATCAATAAATAAGTCCGTGAGAGCGAATCTCCGGAGGCGCCTCGAAAAACGTTGTTATGCTGTGAACTCCATAACTAGTCCCCGGAACATTTGAAACAAAAAAATGAAATGCATTTAAAAGGTAATATGTTTTCCTAGGTAGTCAGAGGGAGTTTTTTTAATTTTTTTTTTTTGGCAGCATTTTGAAGTGAAAAACGCGATTTTTGCTAAAATATTTCTGTGAGTTTGTTATTATAAAATGGTAAAAAAAACTCCCTCTGACTACCTGTTGATTTATGTGTAGAAATAGTGTACAAAATTTCAAAAGCATCGGTCGAGTCAAGTCATACAGTCAAGCCGATTTACTTCAAATTTTGACACAATACTCAATATAATGACATGTTTTACATTCAGAAAAAAATTCAAAATTTTTTAAACCTTTCCCCCCCCCCCTTAAAGCCTTGTTAAGGACTTACCTTGAACAAAGGAACAAGGAGACGTTTGGAGGCCCCTTCAACCCCCCCCCCCCCCCCCCCCGTTAGTCCGCCATTGGTAAAGGGGCCCCGAGACGTGGACTCGGAGCTCTACTAGAGTAAGGACGTCTAGTCAGTGGCGTAGCGAGGGGGGGGCGGTCCGCCCCGGGTGCCACCTGATGGGGGGGGGGGGGGGGTGACACCCGACTGTGGAAATAAAATAAATAAATTACGAAGGATTTTGTCACAAAACTATTGATCACGGTCTGTTATTTATATTTTCGTAGCTCAATGGCTCCCCGTGGATTGCCGAAAACGGGATAATTTTGTGTCTGATGGTCTTTGTACAGGCGAGCCTACATTTAAAATTCTCTAGCCATACCCCCCCCCCCCCCCAGGACCACGTTATCCGCCACGGGTGCTAGCTACGCCACTGCGCCTAGTCCAGTTATTAATATTCATTGTAATCTTTACGACAACGTAAATAAAGCATCAACACAACGAACTTCGAACTTATTTGAGTTTCTCAATACATTTACATGGGTAGGTGTTAATTATAATTATAATCCCAATTATAATTAATGATAATTATCATTGGGATTAATAGACACTACACATATCAAATGTATCTCAGAGAACCGGACACTCCAATCTCCGCCCCAGTCCCCGCCCCAGTCCCTACCAAATGCGGAACAAATAGCCCAAACGTGGAATGCAGCCGGCGCATAGTGGGTTATTTAACGATTCTAGCGGGAAACAATTCAATATACACAGCTTAAAATAATTATTGTTAATTATTATTATTGCTAATATTAACCCAAAAAAGCCAGCCAGCGATGTCTGCCGGGCAACCTACAAAAGCTTTCGAACTGAGTAGCGAAAAGTCTAAACGCCAAAAATAGATTAATTTATTAAAGATCGTGCTTTGGAGAAAATTTCTTTTGCAAAAGAAGTGAGATCATCTGGAAAAACGGATCCAGCAAAAGAATTGAAAGCCATAATATTCTTCAACACAGGCTACAAGAATGATAAAGATTTTTAACTTTTCATACAAGAAAAGGATTTTTTTTTAATAATGTTTTATTTTTAATATTATGTATTACATGATAATTATACATTGTTACGTTACGGAATTGATTCCCGTGCCAGCTAATAGCGAATTGACCCCTTGCACAGGCCCACCGCCCCCCTCTCCCCGCGCCGCGCGGCGCCCGTAGCCAAGCGCCGAGCGGCTCCCCGCATTCATTCCTCGGCCGACCTTCGGCATAACAACTGTGTCCCCGTGATTGCGCTCCCCGTAAACTGAACTCGCGATGTTTTACTTTGATTGTGCATTGTGCTCAAGAAGCTCCCGCCTAACCAGTACCCGTCTGACGACTGCCTATCTCCTGTTTGTGAGTACCAATGAACCTTGCTTTCCCTCTGTGTGCTAAGAACTGACATTTAACTTCACTATATACGCGTAGAGAGAGAGTTGATAGAACAATAGCATTTTAGTTAGCCAAATAACCATGTGTTTAGTGCCGAGGCTGGCTTGTGTATAATCCTGTTCACCTTTAAATGAATAAACCCTTTTTCGTGCATAACTACTGTGTTCTGATTGAGGAAGGAGACCTGGAGATTTTGAGGAAAGGAAGGGGAGTAGGAATTTACAAGCGAACCACAAACACTCGCCCTGGATTTAAGAGGAACCTTGCTCGCGCCGGCTGTGTGAGCTAGCCGCCGGCTTGTTTATTGCATGTCCTTTCCAGGTTTTGGGTTTGGCGTTGGCCGCAAGTAGCGCCGATGCTAGCACTGTCGCCCGACGTGTGGCAGTTTTTTTTCCTCCCTCTTCACGATACCACAGTCTCGTTCTTCAATCAGCAATTGTTTAAACTTTATAATGTATAATGTTTTGTCTTGTTATCCCCAATTTGTCTAGCATTTCCATCAAGAACCCCGGCGCGATTGTAACTTCGAATTGCAATTTAAATTATCACGGGCACGATTCCTTCATTTTCGAGTCGTCACTCGACAAAACATTATCACCGGTATTCCTACGTAAAGTGCTCAACCAAGAAAGTTGCCGTCGTGAATAATATAGTGTTTACAAGTGTCGACCGACTAAATTTGCTAGTTTCAAATACAAGATTAATAGTGGAAATGTACACAAATATTTAAAACAAAGTTATTCAACAATTAAAATCCTGTATATGATAAACCAATTACCCGCTTCGTTTCCCGAAAGTTAATTAACCAGTTTTTATTAATAAACTTATTCCGCAGAGTGCTGGTCTGTATTTGATATCGACATATTCTGCGGGTAGGGGACTATTTCGCAAAATACTGGCCTGTATATATAACGGCATATTTTGCAGCTTAAGGGAAACAAGTGGATTAAATTCTTTCTACCTTTTGACAATTGGGCATTTTTTTTGTACTTCTGTCGTCCGTTTCTCCCTTTTTCTTGCGCACTTATCATCTTTCATAAAGAAACAGACGACATAATTCGAAAAATGCCTAGTTCGCGTTGACGTCGATTCCTCGAAAGCTAACATTATATCCGTATGCACATTTCTGCATATAACTTGTTATGACGAAAGGAAGTTGGCGTGTAAATACCAATAATTGGTGATGCTCAAATCAGGCTAGTCTAGCCACGTAAATAAAAAAAACTATTCCCCAAGACATTGTTGAATTTTCAAACAAATACTTCCACGAAAACTTGTATAAAAGAAAAAATATTTCTTTCCTTTTCTGAAGAACCCCCCTTTGGAAAGGAAATGGAAATATTCTAAAAACATGTTCGTTTAAGGCGAACCTCGTTTCCGTTTTTTTATTTCCGGACTTTTGCAAATTTGCAAACATTTTTCAAAAACATCGGAATAAATTCTAAAAACGTGTTCCATTAAGGTGAATCCCGGCCTGTGAAATTTTCATATCCGGACTTTGAAAATTTTCAACAAATTTTCAAAACATCTGGATTTTTTCACAAAATCACGTTTTTTAAGGGAAACCGCTGCCCAAATTTTTCTCGTTTTTGGACTTGGAAAATTTTCAACAAATTTCCAAAACATCTGGATTTTTTCACAAAATCACGTTTTTTAAGGGAAACCGCTGCCCAAATTTTTCTCGTTTTTGGACTTGGAAAATTTTCAACAAATTTCCAAAACATCTGGATTTTTTCACAAAATCACGTTTTTTAAGGGAAACCGCTGCCCAAATTTTTCTCGTTTTTGGACTTTGAAAATTTTCAACAAATTTTCAAAACATCTGGATTTTTTCACAAAATCACGTTTTTTGAGGCAAACCCCTGCCCAAATTTTCAAATAAACCAAACACTTATAAAAAACGCGTTTTTTTTCAAAAACTTTTTGTAAAAATACGTCCCCAGTGGTCAATCTCTGCCCAATTTCTTTCCAATTGCGAGTCTAGTTCTCACTTTTTCCAACATAAGGTCACTCTAACACAATCCTATACACCATGGAAGTTCCTCAAGTTACGCTGGGTATAATCCCGCACGTCTTTACTTCAAGAAAGGAAGAACTACTACAGGCCCTGAGAAATAGAAAGATTTCTCCTAGGAATAATTCCAATATGCCTTACTGTGACGGAATCAGTAAATTCCATCACATCAAGTACTCAGGCGTTATCAAATTGGCAAAACTCTTGTCATAAATGACGTGAGTTACTTGTAAATATTAAATGTAAATAATCACCCATATGGGCATTCGTAAGGTAATCCTTACACCCGAAGGCACATTAATGTCAACGGTAGCCTAACTCCTGTACATTCTTTTTCTTTTTGCATAATTTTATATGTTCTTGTACATCCTGCGTGCCTTGCCTGCTGTACCACAAGAGCACCTCTTGGGGCACCGTTTTCATACTTGTATGCATCCTCTTCCTGAAATTGATCACTTCGGGAAAGGGCCTCCTTTTCCTCCTACCATCAACGGTTCCGGAAAACTCTTGCTCCAAGACGTCGCTTTCCTTTTCACAATTCTAGCAGCATCCGCGCGTTTTTTTTTCTCACCTCATCGCCTCATCTTGTCATATCACCTTTTTTTAATTGTTTTGTGTCGGGTTTTTGTCGTACCAGTACGTCCCTACCCTAATGTTGTAAATATAAAATCTTAAGTGCAAGTCTGTATACCATCGGTTTCAGACCATTGCCACAGCTCACTACTATGGTCACAGCACCATATTGTAAGAATGTCGCGACGATTTCCGTTATAATAGGAAATCCTCCCGTTTTTTCTTTTTTCTTTTTCCTCTTCACCCCATCCTAACACATTCATAGTAATGTTGTATATTGGGGATCGTTTCGAATACACCAAATGTACACACCTATCAGGTCACATTCGCTGGATTCGAAACAATTCAAGGGCAACCTTGTTGCTACTTGTGGTTTTTCTTCTTTTTCCAAAAATTAGAATGGCGCTCAACCCAATTGCTCTATTTTTTTCCAGAATCGTATTTTGTCGGATTCTGAGAAAAATATTTGTTATAAAAGTGACAATACGTTTCGTCCCTTCATTAACATTGTTCTTTGTACATATACAACTTCATTATGAGGTACAATATTTTATCATGACATCAGTTTCTTTTGTCCTTTATTGTACCATTATTTTTGTTTGAAGTTTAAAATCTTGGCCAGATCTTCAATAAAATTTGTGTTTATCGCCTTTTGGCAAGTCTTGTAACGTATGCTAATATGAAATTATTAAGCTACAGCAGTGCCGTATTAATTACATCATTGCAAACCGCCGTCTGTATTGAATGGGGACCCACATTTTCGAACGTAAACTTTTGTAACATTATAGGCGCGAGCCTTACAATATCTACTATTATAGGTGTGAACCTTACAATATCCACTGCTATAGATGCGAATCTCATAATATCTTTGTGTTTTTACACGTCACGGGGAGTCCGTCATAACTACTCATTGTTTGCTCGTCAACACAGGGTTGTTGATCGAGAGGGTGATTTATCTCATTAAATTGTTTTAAATACCTATTGGGTTACTGTCTTTCAATACTGGGCAAAATTTGTTGTAAATCGTTCATTCCTGTCACGTGAGACGTGAAAACGTGACAATATCTACCATCATAGGAGAGATCCTCAAAACATCCGCCATGATACGAGAAGTTCGTTATAATTACTTTATACTCTTAACTAAATGTTATTGAGTTGGTCGTGTGTCTTTTGGCATGAGAACCGCCCCTTTTTGGTCGTGTGTCTTTTGGCATGAGAACCGCTTTGTTATAACTGTGTACTTATATAATCTGTGCACCAAACGTGAAGACGTTACAATACTCACCATGAGTCGTGCGAACGAAATAATATCTACCCCATGTTTGTGTGACCTACCAAGTGTAGATCACACGCCTTTTATTTTTTGTTATCAGAAAATTATTGCTTTTGCAGCAGAGTACTCATTAACATGCCCGTGGACTTCCTGTCACAAGAACCCAGGAACTATCCACTATCTCGAAAGGACTAATCATACGCTTCACTCATGATTATGGGGCATCGTGTCGTAGGAGTTAAGTTAATGGACACAAAAAACACCTAAATCGTTGTCTGGGAGACGAACAAGAAAACCCCCCAGGTTTGTGAGATTTGAGCAAGGGTCTGTCATTTCTCGCAAACAAGTAGGAGAATAAAACGACCCTCTAATCTTCTACCCAATACACGTGGAGGATTAGACTCTTTTATGTCAGTGTATTCCTTTTGTCCCACACTACCAAATGGTATTGTAATGTGCCAGGATAACTGCTGTAGACCTTGTTTCACCTTCCACTCAGAGGTCGAATTTCGGAAATAGCCGAGTCCTCAGCAGTTTTCTTCGTTCAAATGTTCCCAATTGTCACCCTTTCCCTTCCTCGAAATTATCCGTGAATGGGGATATATGCGTTACGCACTTGGCGTTTCGTTTGTCAAATGGGACAACCTTCATACACGGATCCTTTCAACTTCCTACCCCTTTCCCACTTTTCATAACTTATTTGTACTCAATGTTTTTGTTCTTCGAAAGTAGAAAAAATGCTACCGTATAGACGTGAGCATAGGTCATGGAAGACCAACTTCTTTCGAACGTGGCATTTTGTCATACGTACAAACCCTTACCTACGTGTTCTTGGAAATGTATTTAGTTTAAAAAAAAAACTAAATGGGTTAAACAGAACCTTCCTTGAATACGTACCTTTGTAATATGTATAAGTCTGTAGTTGCATTTAGTTAACTCTCTCTCCGTCTCTCTCTCTCTCTCTACACGTCAAACAAATCCAATCTTTCTCAACATGCACACCTTGTTTCTCTCCAAACCTTTTCATCATTGGTCTACCAGGCAGGTAAACTTCAAGAATTTTGTTCTAATAATAATTTTTTCGCCGGATTAATAAGAAGACCAGCAGCTCTTCACCCCATCTACACCTGCGCCTCTCTTCATGCTGCCTTCACTACCGTCACGGAGGTCCCATGCCTTCAAACCCTACGTACCAAAAGCACCCGACCACACCTAACATAACCTAGTGTGAGTCGTGCGTGTAGTTGCGAATTGTATCATCACAAAACCATCACTCAAACAAACCCGAGCACGTCAGCTCTAAGTTGGTTCATGTTCCTGCGGCACCTTGCAAATGTTCCTGTTGCCATCGTGCAAATGTTCCTGCGGCATCTCGCAAATGTTCCTGTTGCCATTGTACAAATGTTCCTGCGGCATCGCGCAAATGTTCCTGTTGCCATTGTACAAATGTTCCTGCGGCATCGCGCAAATGTTCCTGTTGCCATTGTACAAATGTTCCTGCGGCATCTCGCAAATGTTCCTGTTGCCATTGTACAAATGTTCCTGCTGCATCTTGCAAATGTTCCAGCTGCACCTTGCAAATTGCTCTGTTGCCATCATGCCAATGCTCCTGTGCCCTTGCGCAAATAACAATACCAACAATTGTTCATACAACAATCCCACTGTATACAAACCAGTGTACCAACCACCATCACAACAACGGCTGTCATGCACACAAACCACCTCCTCTATAAAGGACCAACCACCAATTACAATTCCACTCTCCAGTACCTCAATGATGTCATACTGGCCCACCCACAGGATCCGGAAGCAGCTACCTTTTTGACCTCTGTGACAGGTAGAACCCTCTCCACCACCAAGAAGCCTCATCCTGCGTTCTCGTCTTCGTGTTTCCTTTAAGGCCCTAGTGTTCCTTGAGTGTAATCTCAAACGGGCCAGGTTACTGTGACGAAGTAACCTTGTAACTTCAGTGCAACGTTCAAACACCCCAAACATCCTACGCAAACCACGCTACGCAAACTTAGCTCACAGACCAATGATACAATTTAGAGTCATTTTTTTTCTATCACTGCATAACCCTTGTACCTTTCTCCAGCAGGTCCTTGTTTATATTTATGTATGCCACTGCTCTTTCATGTACATTCATGTATAATTCTTTGTTCACCATGCTTTTTTTTTCTCTTTTGTTTTTGTTTCTACTATTTTGTAGCTAGCAACTTTTTCTTTTTCTCTCTCTCTCTCTCCCCTTTCTCTTGGATTTTTTTTTTGTTTTGGCACAAGTGCTAGAAGGGTAAGAGGATTTCTTAGCCCTACTGCTCCATTACCACGTTGCTTTTTTTGCGGCGAGGGGGGAAGTGTTACGTTACGGAATTGATTCCCGTGCGAGCTAATAGCGAATTGACCCCTTGCACAGGCCCTCCGCCCCCCTCTCCCCGCGCCGCGCGGCGCCCGTAGCCAAGCGCCGAGCGGCTCCCCGCATTCATTCCTCGGCCGACCTTCGGCATAACAACTGTGTCCCCGTGATTGCGCTCCCCGTAAACTGAACTCGCGATGTTTTACTTTGATTGTGCATTGTGCTCAAGAAGCTCCCGCCTAACCAGTACCCGTCTGACGACTGCCTATCTCCTGTTTGTGAGTACCAATGAACCTTGCTTTCCCTCTGTCTGCTAAGAACTGACATTTAACTTCACTATATACGCGTAGAGAGAGAGTTGATAGAACAATAGCATTTTAGTTAGCCAAATAACCATGTGTTTAGTGCCGAGGCTGGCTTGTGTATAATCCTGTTCACCTTTAAATGAATAAACCCTTTTTCGTGCATAACTACTGTGTTCTGATTGAGGAAGGAGACCTGGAGATTTTGAGGAAAGGAAGGGGAGTAGGAATTTACAAGCGAACCACAAACACTCGCCCTGGATTTAAGAGGAACCTTGCTCGCGCCGGCTGTGTGAGCTAGCCGCCGGCTTGTTTATTGCATGTCCTTTCCAGGTTTTGGGTTTGGCGTTGGCCGCAAGTAGCGCCGATGCTAGCAACATCTCAGGTTTTTTTACTACCCTTCCAATGAAAGCATGTGCTTGTGTATGGAAGAGGAGTGTACATTAATGTTATTAGTTAGTACTTAAATAATTTATTGTACATAAATATATTTGACCTGCAGTATTTATTTTGATAACAGTGTGTATTTAAAAAAAAGAAAGAATGTTATCGAAAACTAAGGATTTTCGTAAGATTAATTAAGTGACACTAGTTTTTTTCTTAAGAATATTTTTAAAATGTCTCTTGACAGAGAGCAGTATTCGGGTTTTATTAACTCAGTTTTATTAAGGGGCTCAGCAGCATCTAATCATTTAAAACAACTTAAGATAACTCAGTATTGCATCATAAAGACCATTCTAAAGGTCCCAATAAGGACGTCAACAACAGAAATTTTTAAACTGTTTGATGTTCCAAGCATACAGAAAATCTATGCCAAAAACATTTTAGTACATCACCACAAAAATGATTCAGAGGCAGACACCTCACATGCTCATAAAACCAGAGCCAAACAAACAGACATACTTAATATCAGATGCCCTTGCTAATAGAGAACAAGTTGACTCGATTTATACGGATTTTAGTAAAGCCTTTGATAAGGTTTGCCATAAAATTCTTATAAATAAATTGTCTAAACTAGGAATAAGTGGTAAATTATTATGTTGGATTAAGAATTACTTATCAAAACGTGTACTTACTGTCTGGATTAAAGAACACTTGTCTTACGAATTTGAAGCCACTAGCGGCGTGCCTCAGGGTTCGCACCTTGGTCCAATATTATTTATACTATTTATAAATGATGTCACTTCCATATTCTCTAATGTTAACATATTATTATTTGCCGATGATATGAAAATATATAAAATCATTAAAAATACGTATGACTGTTTGTCCCTACAAACCAATTTTATTTAATTCGCAGAGTTGTGTACAATTAACAAACTTACACTTAACATTAAAAAATGTCAAATCATGAGTTTCTTTAGAATTAAAAACCCTATCAAATACAACTATTCACTTAACAATCACATTTTATTGTCAATACCTGTAATAAGGGACCTCAGAATAACCTTCGACACTAAACTACTATTTACCAACCATATTGATATCGTAACTAATAAAGCTATGAAAATGCTGGGTTTTATTCTAAGGTTATGTAAGGATTTCAAAAATATCCATACATAAATACTATACACAACTCTGGTTAGGATTCATTTGGAATATAATTCCTCCATATGGAATCCTTTCTACAAAAGCCACGCAAACTCCATTGAAAGAATCCAACGCAAATTTCTGAGATCAATTAATTTTAAATTAGGAATTCCCGCGGATGACAAACTATAATTCTCTTTTACAAAAAATGCGACTCTTATCGTTAAAAGATAGAAGAATAATTAACGCAATTAATTAATGCATACATATTTTTATTTAAAATACAGAATAACTGGTTTGACTCCCCTGAATTGGTATCGTTAATAAATTATCATGTACCTTGCAGACCAACTCGATTCAAAACACCTTTTCACTGCAACAATAATAACACCAATGCAGGACAAAATTCAATCATAAATCGCCTGCATACTTTAGGCAATGCATACGCTAATATCGATCACGCCGCCGCGGTAACCTGGCCTCATACAAAAGATGCATCAAACTAAATTTGTCTGCTAGAACCACGTAAACACATCAGGTAAACATAATATGCCTACCAAATTAATGAATACCCTAGAAATCACAGGTACCTACTTGTAAAATTTATCATATTGGCGTCGTTGACATCAAGTTGACATAATCCATGATACCTACTGTAATACTTTAAAATTTAATACTTCTCTCTCTTCAGCAACAACTTATTCTTTACCTTTTATCTTTCAGCTTCCTCGGCTAGTCAGCTCTCAGGGGCGAGTTGCCAACCCAAACATTATTGTTTTAAATCAGGTTTCCATAAAGAAAAACAGCATATACGACAGAGTGGGTATATTGTAAAAATAACAAGCTACAATAAATGGCAACATGAAAATCCTACCTAGTTTGGCTCTAAAATAAATCGGAAAATAATACGGAACGGCGTTTTCGAAGTACTTTACTTGAAGGATCTTGAAGTCGGCGTCCAGCGTCGTTCCGACGATGGAAAATCGTCGCCTGAGGCTCCAGCCCAGGCAACAAACGTGGTTGAGGCGAGGGTGGAAGGCGTGGTGTCCAGGGGCTGGCCATCCATGCGTAGCGCGTCCAAGGGGGAGTCCACAACTCGGGGGGCAGCGGAGGGGAGCCGGTCTGCTCTTCTTGGTAGGCAGACGGAACCGAGTAGGCGGAACCAGGAGGATCGTGGCCCGCTTCAATTGTCACCGTCGAGTCGACAAGGTAAAAAGGCGACTTGGCACTTGTTAGGGCGAAATGAATTCAACTGGTACATTTAACATTTACCGCGGTGTACGGGAATTATAGGTCGTTTGGTCGGGATCAATGCCATTGTTTGGTTGTTGTTTAAGAATTATTCGTCACGGCACTTGATTGAAGCACGATAAGGTTCATTTCGTAAACCGTAAACTGCGTTCGGCGTAACGACTTTAAATACGACTGCCGATATCTGTCGGCTTGCTGGTTGGCGCGCCGCCAGCCGCTGCGCTGGGCGCGCGTTGCACGTTGCTACTTGGACCGCATGTTGATCCTAACTGAGCTCCCTTGTGTTGCGTTCCACAATTTAAAACCCTTTCTTTGAGTGTCCGGGGGTGGGGGGCGCGCGGCGTGTCCGGTTGCCTCGTAAGTAGGTAGATGATCACTTTGTTTTGGCATGCTCTGCTCCCTCCGTCGATCTTGAAGAAGGGGTGCGCGGGTATCCTGTTTGCATGGTAGGTAGATAGCTGAACACTTTGTTTTGGCGTGCTCTGCTCCCTCCGTCGATCTTGAAGAAGGGGCGCGCGGGTACCCTTTTTGCTGGACACATTACACTACCTATTAATTATTTTACTTTTTATAAAAAAAAAATTCTTGCTTCTAAGAGGATTTCTTACTTTTATAACTTTTTATATTTTATAACTTTAAATATTTATTAATTTTTATAATTTATATTTAAAACTTTGTACCTTTCAAAGATATCTTATATGTCTAAAATTAATGAATACCTTAGAAATCACAGGTACCTACTTGTAAAATTTATCATATCGGTTCACATATACTTGGTCAAAGGTTCACATCGTTGACATCAAATTGACATAATCCATGATATCTACCTATTAATTTATTTTTACTTTTTATAATTTTTTGTTCTTGCTCCTAAAAGGATTTCGTACTTTTATAACTTTTTATATTTATAAATTTTTTAAATTTATATAAAACTTTGTACCTTTTAAGGATATCTTATATTTCTATATTTTACTTTTTACTATAATATTTTTAACTTTTAACTTTTGTTTTTACTCTTTTCTTAAAACTTTATACTTTGTACTCTTTACTTTATATTTTATACATACTATACTAATTATATACATGTATGTTAATGGCACATGTTGTGCCGTGTATTTCAAAATAAATAAATATACCAAAGTGTAACTCTTCATTTGGTCAAAGAAGTTCTGAATTTTTAGCAGTAAAGTTATATAACAAACTCCCACCTAGTATTAAACAAATTAAAACAAAAAATAGCTACATTAAGGACATTAAATGTTGGCTGAAGGAACTATCGGAAAATGAACTTACTACTATACTTAAAACATCGTCATAGAAGTTTATGGAAAACCTTATCCAAACATTGAAGTTAAACCATAGAAGTCGCTGAAAAACTTATCCAAACATAGTCCCCCTCAGCACGGGATCTCCTAGTGAGGAGGACTATGAATATATTTTCTATTTTATATATACATCTAACTAACATGTTTCACATAAAATGTAAAAAATATTATATAGTTACTAAATAAAAAATTAAAAAATAAAATAAAAAAATTCTCCTGAAGAGGCTCTAGCCAAGATGGTAACTGCAAAATTTCAAGATACCAATAATGATGCTCCCGATAAGGGGCCGAAGAAGAATTTGGTAATTTATACTTATCTTTCAAAAAAATAGTAGAACGAAAGCGAACTTGTTATACTCATGAAGGTTCTGTTATAATAGCCGACAGATCAACAGAGATAAAACTTCAGGTTTTAGTTTACTAACAGGTTCACTGCCACTTGAAAAATTAAAGGTCAACCGGGAAGCCAAATATTTTTTGTTTGATCAACTTTAACCCTAGATCATTAACCTTCGTCAAAACGACGACACGGACTCGAAAAAGTGGTATAAATTTTGAGTGCGTCGTCGTACGAATTCCAGATTTCGGCTAATCTCAGACGACCTGCAGCTCGCGCGGCGCACGTGTGTGTGTTTTTGTGTAGGGGCCCTGTGTGCCCTGTATGCCCAAGTGCAACAAATCCTTGTGTGGCGAACACAAACTTGAAATTTGTCACAAATGTATTAATTAATAGTTTTTTCTAAAATGTTTCTTTCTTTTGTTGATTTTATTACTTAATTTTAAGTCTTTGTTTTTTTTTAGTTAATAAGATTTAAGCATTTAAAAAAAACAAAAATTTTCAAATGAGTAAAAACTCTGGTCTCAATTAAAAGACTGCCAAAGTACTTAAAATGTGATTTTCGAAAATAAACTTATAAACATGTTAAAAAATGATTATTGTAATAAATAAGTAAAACACATATAAACATTTGATTCCACAAACCCTTAGAAGCCTCCCTTTTATACGGCATAGCCGAAAAGACGAAGGTTAGTAATAAGCGTTGTAAAATAAGGTTAGTGATCTAGGGTTAAAAGTGATTAGTTAAGATAGTTATTTCACATATTTATGTATGTTGATATTTAACAGTATTTTAAGTGAGGAGGGAAACTTCACCTCACTGGTGCATGCTAGGCACTGGGAATAGAATTTTCATTCCCAGTAATCCCAATGCCAAAGAACGCACGGGTGCGTTATTAGTTTATTACGTTTTTATGTTTTATTGGGAATAATGTTATTTTATTTAAATGTGGTTTATATTAATTACTTCTTGCATTTTTCTAATAAAATTTTTTTTATTTTTTTATTGTGAATACCGCACAAGAATCTCAACTGCTCCCGTCTGGAGCCAGTGAGACTATGGCATCCCCAATTGGGGTATGTTGTGAGGCTGAAGGTAGTGGGGAGGGGAAGGAGGTGGGGAAGAGGAAGGTTGGGAAGTACCTGGCTATTCAGATCTGGTCACTAAACACGGCTAAAGCCATTTTCAAGCAGCGTTTCAATTCTGAATGGTGGTCTTACACCAGGGCGATACTGATAGTATCTTCCACTCTGGAACATGCCGCAAATATACTATATATTATTTTTAATTAATTAGTTGTGAAATAACACCAACTAATCAAATAAAATTTATTTGCGCATGCCGGGTTCGAACCCGCGACCTCCGGATCGTGAGTCAAGAGTCTTACCCACTGGACTAAGGAGGTCGTCAAAATAAAATAAACCATAAAATCAATATTCTTGTAGAGAAACATGAAACAAACATTTTTAAGTTGAACCCTACCAAGAAATGGCATTACACTTTGGTATCAATGTAAATCAAATATCAATGTGAATAAAATAAAACAAATAATAGAAAAGGCACACAAATTATCAATCAACAATGAAAAATAATTAAGAAAATTATGCTTACAAAGAATGAATTGTAACAATTATTGACAATGAAGTTCTGAGTGGTAATTTTCAAAAAATTCCACACTTTTCTCCTCTGAGGTAAAGTAAAAACATCTCATTATGAGGAGAAATCTGTTTCTGCTCATTTGTTGCCGGTGAAAAATCTTCGGTGAAAAAAAAATAGTCTATGGGATTTGCTCCTGCAACTTCACCATAAAATTTGTTTGATTTTGTAAAATTTATTTTTTTCATCTCAACAGTTGTAGCCCATTCAGAGGTTAAACCTTCTGCTGAGGGTTGGTTTAGCTGGACCTGACCTTGAGTGTATGATACAGATGGTGAGTTTGGCTGCAAGTCTGGATCCTGAGCTGTAGGTGACCCTAATCAAAACCTCCTAGACTCCTCTAGGAGGTTTTGGTTAAACTGAGCCGCTTTGCCCGTCTCTAGGTAGCATTATGATGTAGCATATTATACAATTTTTTCATTCAGTTAAAAGTTTTTCAATATTTTAAATAATAGAGATACCTCTATTTTTGATACTTAATTATTTAGGCTTAAATATTGTTTCAATAAACACAACTAAATCTTTATAAGCAGTATGAAATAACGAATAACACGAAATGTTGTTAATAGTGATGGCTTGTGTCATACCTACATAATCAAAGATTTCAATACAGTGACTGTGGTGAGGCGTGACGTCAGCACTAACCATTCAATAATACCAACTTGACGCTGTGTTTTGACGAGAGGTTTAAAAATGCACTTTTTAATATTTTTTTAATAACTCTACGCTTAATATGGATGGCATTTCTAAGGTGTCAATTACACTATAAAATACAATCATATTTTAAAGAAAACGGGCACTTAAATGGAATGAAAACAATAATGTTGTGATCAAAACGGTTTCTTTCATATTTATTTCATAATTATTTGATAGTAACTTTAATATTGCATAAGAAAGATTTGCTCTAATGTAATCGCTTATAAATCTTTGTTTTTTTCATTAAGTTATTTTTTACACATATTTTTTTTTAAAAACCTTAAGGACATATATTTTTTAATTTTATCTATTGTTGAAAATGGTTTGAACTAATGATATAATGAATGATAACATTTTGTCTGATCTCCAGTCCTGGATTTGTCAATAGGCCTTATAGGCCGCGGCCTACGGACGGCAGAGTTCAGGGGGCGGCGCTCGCTCGCTCGTTAATTTTGTGTACGATTATAAATGATTATAAACAACAACAAAAAAGTCACTGTGGATAGATAGAGTTTTCATTTTATTAACCTTTAGACGCCCAGTGGTCCCGTACGGGACCGCGGATTTGTGTCGTTCAATGCCCAACGGTCCAATTCGGGACCGGTGATTGTGGTGCGAATATTTCACAAAAAAGGCATTGGCAGTGTGCTACATTTATTGCACGAGCGTTTAGGGGGAGAAGTAGGTGTAGGACCTCGTATTTTTAGTGATTTTCATGATTTTTTTAAATACGTAAGGATATATATATATATTTTATTTACACCTTGCGGTCATTTTACGTAATATTGAAGAGTATATTCTAAAATTTTCAGATATTTTCCCCAAAAAATAACGGAGATATCAACTGCCGCGCATTGTAAGTCGCCATCCGGCTGGACAATTTGTGTAACTCCTGGAGATCACAATTTTCATCCGAAATCAATTTTTCAAAAAAAAAAAAAAATTTATAAGTATTTCTTCTATTTGAACCTCACTTCTTACAAAAAAATCGAAAATCAATATTTTTTTTAAAAATGTGAAAATTTACTACTTATGATTTTTTACCATTCTTTTAAACGTTTTTTCTTGGCATAAAAAAATAGTTAAAATAAAGATATTGTTTAGGATTTAGGGTTCAAATAGCGCGCATTTATATAAAGAAACTATGTGCTGAGTTTGATAAAGATTGATAAAAAACTGTACACAAATTATATTCGAATAAAGAAGTTTCGAAAAAAATGCGTTCGAAAATAAGAGTGGCAGTTAAATAGTGGTAGTTAGACCGAGGAACACTAACTCGAACGCATATAATTTAAATGGCTTGGAATTTTGGTTTGAAATTTTCAGAAAATATTTTTGAATGGTTCTACCATCGATTTATGAAAAAAAAATATTTTTTTAAATCACTACGCTTATTTCCCCCTTACAGGAACCTTTAGACGCCCAGTGATCCCGTACGGCACCGCGGATTGCGTTGTGCGATTATGGTGCGAATATTTCACAAAAAATGCTTGGGCAGTGGGCTACCTTTATTTGGTTACTAATCGTATTTTGGAATGCTTTTTGGAAAGACTAAATAAAGTAAGTGATCAGATTCAGAGCTCATCCGCTGATTTACTGACGGTATTTGATTTTTGTGGATCTCTTCTCGAGTTTATTATACCAGAGCAAAAAAACTTTGATTATTTCGAAGAAAGTGCAATTGAAATGAGCGCACTTTGGCAATGTGAAAGCGACACTCAGAGTAAGATGTGATAATTTCTCCTTTCTTTGGTTTAATATTTTAATTTACTCCTGGGCACTTGAGTAAATTAAAATATTAATTAACAGTCATGATAATTCTGCCTTTCTACACCTTCTCTTATTATATATATATATAATTTTCTTTTTACCTTTCTCTTGGCTCTGATCAATATTTTAAATTTTTAAAGCTTTGCATATGTGTAGTAGGGATGGAAAATTCCTCCCCTACGTCACACAAGCCTTCATGAAAATTGGACCCTTATTTTCTTTGATAACTACAGAAAGCTGCTTAAAGCTCCCTTGTACTACATATCTTTAGAGATATATGTACTTAACTAATTAATACGTTATTTACGACCTTGAACGTAAATATTTTCGTATTTATGTTGTAATTAAACTCCATCAAACGTTGTGTAATTTTTTTGATTTATGATATGGGACTTTAATTACTTTCGTTTTTGTGGTAACCTTTTGATTCTAAACAGGGCGTTGAGTTTCAAACTATATTGGTCTCTCCCTTGCAAATCTAACTTTAAATAATTTCTCTAAATGAGCTAACTTCCCTTTGTCATTATGATTCCCTACATCCTAATGAATTCGTAAATAAACTGTACTAATCGAAATTACACATGTTTAATTGAATAGATAATTAAATATAATTCAAATGGTTAAATGTAAGTAAATTTGATTATGATTGTATCTTGTATCTGCTTGGCGCCCCTCCATTATGATTCAGCTATATGATTCAGCTATATGCTATAAGGTACATATAAAGATGGATTTAGTAGGTTAATGTAATTAGTTAATTGCATATTTGACGAACTCAGAAAACCCTTTTCTGGCAAAATTTGGCTCCTTCCTCCTACAAGTAAGCAAGGTGATCAGGTTTCAACTAGAAATTCGCACAATCTTTTGGCACGGTTCGATTGATTGATACCTCAGTTATCGCGTCCCAACCGAACCTTCCTCTCGCCATCATGCACTGCCTTCAGGTCTTCACCCGAGCCTAGATACCTCCAAATTCCTGCTCCTTCAAAGTTTAGTATTTACTTAGGGCGAACCGGTTTTGTCCTATATGCAATCATATACTCACTGTGTTGTGTGGAGTTACGGGTCGTGAATCCTCCCTCCACGTTCAAGAAATGAGCCGAGAGTGACCCGACAGGTCTAAAGCACTAGCTGTAAGTGAGATCGCTTCATTCAATGAACAGTACATAAAAAGATATATATGTAAACATACATTCGGGGAAGGTTTTATAACTTGCAATACGAAACTATTTGCATCGCATTTCAAGCTCGGATCCCGCCCATAAAATTCTGCGAAATTCTAAGTTTGGTAACTGAATAAATACGTAAGAAGAGTGGGTAATATTAATAAATACTAGTAAAATAAGATCTTATTTGGCGATGTGTTCTGGAGATTCGCCAAAACTCCAAGCTTTTGTTTGGTTTTTTACGATTTTATTTGAGAGACTCGTCATCTCTATTTATTTGGTTAATGGCCTTTGTTTTAGAAGCGACCACTGCCTTCTATTGGTTGAACTGTATTTTGATTTTTCCCAAGGTTCAACTTTTGATAAATTCTTACTATCCCGTGATTTTCAACTGCTTCATGTAAATTTTCAATACACCTTATTAGACTATCCCGTGATGTTTCAACTGTTTCATGTAAATGATTGATACCTACGAGAATAATTTTTCCATATAATTTTACTCGAATCTTCCATGTAATTCTTTAATACCCTTTTGTTTGACTATCCCGTGATTTTTCACTGCTACATGTAAATCTTCAATACATTTTATTAGGCTATCCCGTGATTCTTCAACTGCTTCATGTAATTCTTCAATACCCTTTTATTTTACTATCCCGTGATTTTTCCAATTGTTTTGTTCTAAAGGTATCTCCTCATGTTCAAATTAAAGATTGTGTCTCAAATTTTTTCTATAATTGCGCAATTTCATAAATTTTTGTCCCATTCTTGAAATCAATACCTAAGTACAATACTCATTCCTGTCAATTATCTATTCAAGATCCAAGGACATTTTCCTTTAAGAGCATTTGACCTAGTGTCCCAATGACCGAGTTATTTTATAAACCATTTTAATTATGTAAACATTCCCGCTGGTCTCGTGACCTAGATTCAAAGCGCGTGTCGTTTGTTTACTTTAGAACATTCCCGAACGCGTGTTTAGATGGTTCTAATTTTCCCTTTGTTTGATAATGATCCTCTTTGCGCAATAAGGAACTCCAGTGAAAAATATTATGACTATAAAAAAATATGTTCATATAGACCAATAAACGCTGATTCTGAATATATAACTTTTATTTCATAATATTAAACGCAGAGTTTTTAAAAAATTATTAAAAAGTGCATTTTTAAACCTCTCCTCAAAACACAGCGTTAAGTTGGCATTACTAAAATGGTGAATGGTGACGTCACGCGTCACCACTCACCCACTGTCACCTGGTGATCGCGTGTATTGTATTGTCAGTAGCAGGGCCGTATTTACACTTTTTATTAGTATAGGCCACTTCATTTGCGCCGCCCCTTCCTCCTTCTTAGAAGTTGCCACCGATCACAATCACTCACTTGTAGGATTTTTTTAGGTGACACAATTTTAAAAATAAATATTCGTATATAGGTTAAGCAGGTATTCAAAAATGAAATAAACGTATAAATTATTCATAAAGTAAAAGTGTAACATGAAACAAAAATTACAATTTTTTACGGTATTTTTATTTGACAAAACTATATATATAATAGCTTCATATTTTATAGTATTAATTAAGTCTGCTTCCATGCATAGAAGAGCCAAAGAGTAAAGCTTTTCTTGCGATAACGAAGACCTTTGGTATTTCTTCACTCGCTTTCAATAGGAAAAACTCCTTTCTCCAGAATAATTTGTTGCTGGAGTGCAAAGTGCGACGCGGAGTGTTATATTTAAGTTTGGGTAAACGTTACACAGATCTTGTTTCCTCAAAAACTTTTCTTAAAAAGATTCAGTAATGATGTAGATTCAGGTTTCTCTGTCATCTTATTAGAGGAAATATGACCTTGAAAGTGTACACATTTCTGAACGAAATCGTCTTCTAAATCATTGTTTAATATTGCACAAGGGACTGAGCTTTTTCTGAGACACTTTATTTTGGAAGTTCATCCATTTTTTTATAAATGAAATTTTTTCTTTGAAGTTTATATACGCGTTATGCATTCTCTCTAATTTAGCTCAAATCACATACCGTCAGTACATCGATAGATGAGCTCTGAATCTGAGCACTCACTTTATTTAGTCTTTGCAAAATACGATAACCAAATAAAGGTAGCCCACTTTTTGTGAAATATTCGCACCATAATCGCACGACACAATCCGCGTTCCCGTATGGGTTCACAGGGCGTCTAAAGATTCGTTTAAGGGGGGAAATAGGTGTAGAGGCTTCAAAAAAATTTTTTTTTCATAAATCGATGGTACAACTATTAAAAAATATATTTTAAATATTTCAAACCAAAATTCCAATTAATTTAAAACTTAAATACTTTTGAGTGAGTGTCCCTCGGTCGAACGACTACTATTTTACGCATCAAACGCATTTTTCTCGAAACTACTTTTTTCGAATTTATGTAACCTCTAACTCCTACAGTTTTTGATCAATTGTTATCAAACTCAGCAAATAGTTCCTTTATATAAATCCTAAACGGTATCTATATTTTAACCTTTTTTATGTCACAAAAACTTAAAAAATAATGTTAAACAAATCATTCTAAATTTTCACATTACTGAAAAAAAAATTGTAAAGAGTGAGGTTCATAGGTTCATAACAAAATTTTTTTTTTAGAAATTGATTTCGGATGATAATTGTGATCTCCAGGAGTTACACAAATTGTCCAGCTGGATGGCGACTTACAATGCACGGCAGCTGATATCTCCGTAGCCCACTGCCAAAGCATTTTTTTGTGAAATATTTACGGCACAATCACCGGTCCCGTATTGGGCATTGAAGTATACAAATCCGCGGTCCCGTACGGGACCACTGGGCGTTTAAAGGTTCATAGATAAAAATCTCTATCTACCCACTGTTACTTTTTTATTTTTTATAATCGTTCACAAACTTAATGGCTTACCAAAGCGAGCGAGCGCCGCCCCCTGAACTCTGCCGCCCCTAGGCCGCGGCCTATAAGGCCTATTGACAAATCCAGGACTGGTCAGTAGTCAACTATTGTATTGACATTTGAAATGACTTAAAGTGCACATATGCAATTCAACATTTCGTGTTTTTGGTTTATTTTCATACTGTTTATAGAGATTTAGATAAATAATAGTTATTGTGTTTATTGAAACATAATTTAGGCCCTCAACAATTTACGAAAAGGGCTATATTTGCGGACAATCTGGAATAAATTTTGCCTATTTGAGGTTAAAGTCGACACAAAATACGATGTCATGTATTTGCAATGAAAGAGATGATTTGTTTTTATATTGCACTTTGATTAACTACAATAACAGTAGCGGTGAAATGTGGAAATTTTACCAATGTTTTCTATATTAAAAGCAGTTAATCTTGAATAAAAAACGAATTCTCACACCGAAATGTTATAGTATTCATTGGCCATCATTCCGTCCACCATTTTAAAACAGGGATGTTCTGCCCAAAAAAAATATTTCCCTAGATTTTGAAGTGAAATTTCCCTAGAATTTCACATTTACGCAATTACCTACGTAGCCACCTGATTGTGTAACACTAATCCTGTTATATGTTAATTAATATGATTGATTAATTGGAAAGATATCGGAACTTGGTAAATATACTAATAATACTGTGCTTTTCCAAATACACTTTTTGCTACGTGAAGTAATAATTTTAAAGTACGAATACGCTAACCACTGAATTAGAAACTGGATTCCAAATAAAAAAAACACTTTGCAAAATAAAAATCAACCGCAATCACCGAAAAAACTTAAAACATAAATAATTTTTTTTTTCAGAGGTCCCATTTATCTTTTTAGATACATAGGGAACGTACCCATACTACGTGACAAACTTTTTGCACTTTTTAACCCCCCCCCCCCCCCCACCGTGATCAAAAACCTAAGCAACCCACCGCTCATTTGTACCAAGCGTGGTATTTTGAAGACCCCCCCCCCCCCCCTCCCGAACGTGTCACGTAGTATGGGTACGTTCTCTAATACCATTTTGAGTTGTCAGTGTTAAAAATAACATTGCATGTAAGTACATGAACAATAATTAAGATTCATAGGAATCCCAACAAATATATATATAATACCAGTAATATTGTCATATGTAATAAAATTTTTGTTAGAGTTCGAAATTTCCCTAGATTTTGTCCTGATTTCCCTTATCCCTAAAAAATATTTTTCTCCCCTAGATCTAGGGAAATTTCCCTCGACATAACATCACTGATTCAATATGACAACTTGAAGGTAAATAAACTATCGGTGGGTGAAGACCATATCACCATATTAACAATTCACCATAGATATGGTGCTTTTCTGATGGTCTAGAAAAATTAAAACTTTGACAATTATTTTAACTATTAAAACTAACTATGAAAATAAAAATAAAAATGCAGTTATTTAAGTTTGAAGGTCTTTATTCAATAAAAAAAATAAAAAAAATTGGACTGGAGTTCTCTATTGTCTAATCTGATCCCCAATAAGTATAGTTATAATGTACATACATATACACATATATATATTCAATTATATATAGTTTGTCTCAATAATAAATAATAATATACTGATATATATAATTATATTATGACTGAAATAACTTCTAATATCATAACTCATTTTGATCACTTTATATTAGCTGAAGTTATAATAAATAGTACATATACTAAAAGCAAGTACAAAACATTGACTTGGAAATTTAGATAAATTCGTAAGTAGTTATTCGGAATCGATACCTTTTACCTTTAATATAAGTGTGTTTCTTTTTTTTTATTAAAATTTTCTTGGAAAAAATATACATATATATACGTATATACATAAATATACCTATTTTATATGTAATATTTCAATATAGGTATATATCACATATTAAGCAAATAATATTTTGTTATAATAATTAAATCCAAATACCAGCTGTCTGCTTTCTGCTTTTCCGCGCTTTTCCGTGGTGCCTGGAAAATTTTATAAAATAAAAAAAACTCACCCCCTCCAAGGTTCTCCCATCCGGGTTCTACACGGATAAACCTTGTTGCAATTTCCCTACCTAGAATATATTCTTATGTTGTCAACTAAATTCAAATAAAAAAATTTTCGAATTCAATTTTATTTTATTCTCGTTTAATCTAACTAAATTAATCGGCATTTGATGTTTATCGTTCTAACTGTATTTTATTTAAAAACTCGTTGATTAAGTAACACTTTAAATGATTTTATTAAAAGAAAATAACTTAGTTTTTACATCACTTTATTTTTTTTATATTTTATACTATCAACATGTTTCGTGGACTCGCAACAATAACATTTGGCTGTCATCAGTTCTTTTGTTTTGCTCTTTCAAAAAATATTCTTAAACCAATCTTTTTATTGTGTTTTGGCTGTTAAAAGTTTAGTGTGTTGGAATCTTCTCCCCCCTGATCTTCCAGGAGTCACTTCTTGCTGCTCATTTTTAGATATTTATATAATTTTTTTACTTCTCTCACTTTTTATATAAGCTGTAATTTTTTGAACAATGGAGGAGGATTTCCCTCCTGTACCCCTTACAAAGCCCCCAGATCCCCCTCCTGACCCTCCAGATGGAGACATTTCAGATAAAATAGACTTTTCAGAACATTCAAACATTTCAGACAATGAATCTGTCATCCTAACCTCAATTAAAAAAAGAAAATTTAGTCCCCTTTCCCCAAAAAAACATGATTCGCCTTTGTCTTCTCAGTCCCCTCCAGCTCTTCCTCAACCTCCTCCAACAATTTTTTACTCTACTCATTCCCGTGGCCCCTACATTGTATATGCGCAAAAAACTGAACAAGGTAAAACCATCCATCCTCTTGAATTTGGTAAATTTCTTTCAAATAACAAGAACCTTTCGATTAAACCTGGAGGTGTTAAAGCCGAGGGTCGCTTCCGAATCTCTGTTGAATTCCTGTCAGGTTCAGCCGCCAACAACTTTATCAAAAATATATTTATTTCATCTAATTCTAAATTCAAGGCGTACATCCCAACTTTCAATGTCACTCGAATGGGCCTGGTCAGGGGTATCTCGACCGATCTGTCCATTCCAGAAATCCTATCCTCACTTTCAACCCCTCAACATATCGGCAATCCCATAAAAGCCAGGAGGCTAAATTATAAGGACACCTCTGAGGGCATCGTTTCCTGGAAGCCCTCCCAATCTGTCGTCATCACATTCGAAGGACAATCTCTTCCCTCCCATATTTATTTATTTTTCAACTCCTTACCAGTTGAAATGTACACTTATCCCACCACCCAATGTTACAACTGCTGCCGTTTTGGTCATACCAAAGCTGCATGCAGATCCCCTCCCAGATGTTTCAAATGTGGAGAAAACCACTCGGCTGACCAATGTTCTTCTCTCTCTTCACCTAAATGTTTTAACTGCTTAGGCGCTCATTCCGCCATTAACTCTTCTTGCCCCGAACAATCTCGCCAAAAAAATATGAAAATTTCTATGGCCTCTGAGAACTTGTCTTTTCTGCAGGCTTCTAAATTATTCCCGCCTGTCAAAAAATCATTTTCCGAGGTTTTAGCCAGTAACTCTTCATTCAACCCTCTCGCCTCCTCCTCAACATCTTCCCGTTCAACAAAATTCACATACAAAAACCCTATCTCTAAACAGGCTCGTGGATACGATCAGCAACAACACAACTCACTTCTCTTAAATCCCAATGGTTCTCCTCTTTCACACGCCATAAATGGGTGCGCAAACAATTATAATTCATCCTCAACAAACTATCAAAAGCTTTCTGAACAACTCTCCCAAGATAATTCTTCATTTATTCAAACTCTTATTATGCTTCTAATTGACCTAATTTCTTCTCAAACCAATCTACCGTCCAACGCTGCTTCTATTATTTCCACATTAAAATCATTTATTCAAAATGGCTCTTCAAGATGTCAGAATTCTTCAGTGGAATAGCCGCAGTGCTATTTCTAACAAATCAAACCTTCTTAACCTATTAAATTCAAACCTTGTTTCTGTGGCTGCTGTCTCGGAGACATGGTTTACTCCATCCACCCACTTTAATGTGGGAGGGTACTCCTGTCTCCGCGATGATCGCCCGGAAGGTACGGGCGGTGGTGCTGCCCTTTTAATTAAAAAATCCCTTCCTTTTTTCCCAATAAATAATATCAAACCCCCCAATGCTGACTTTCAAATGGTTGCAGCTAAAATAAAGGACACTTCCTTTGTTTCTATCTATCTTCCCCCAACATCGCACTTCAATAAACAAGCGTGGTTGCAAATTGTCCGTCAACTAAGCCCTCCTTTCTATTTATTGGGTGATTTTAATGCCCATTCCCTCGTCTGGGGTTCTGCTTTCTGTGATCGAGACGGTCGAAGTGTGATGGATTTCCTAGATGAATCCAACCTTTTTCTTTTGAATGACGGATCTCCTACTAGAATCTCTCGCCCCAACACAAACCCCAGTGCAGTGGATCTCTCCATATGCTCTATTAATCTGGCACCTCTCTCCTCGTGGGTGGTGTCCCCCGACCCCTGCTCCAGTGATCATTTCCCGATCACCATCACTTATCAAACTTCTTTCCATTCAGACAAGGCCCATATTTCGACAAAGATTAAAACAAAACACACCAAATGGGACGAATTTAACTCACATATGGATAAGTTTATACAAAATTTATCCTATACCGATACATTATCTGTCAAAGATGACTACGATAACTTCAAATCAATGCTCGTAACTGCAATCAATAAATCAAATCCTCCCCCTAAAACCAAATCTCTCAAAAAACTCCCTCCATCTCCCTGGTGGGATGAGGAATGTTCCAAAGTAGTGAGAATTCGGAAAGCTAAATCTCTTTCCTATCGTCACAATATGACTATGGAGAACTATCTCATATACAAAAATGCCGAAGCCAATGCCAAAAGGGTATCGAGGTCAAAAAAAATCCGGGTGGTACAACTTCTGCAGTTCAGTATCTCCGAACACTCCAATTTCGGAAGTTTGGTCTATGATTCGAAGATTTCGATCCTCCTTCAGTCCAACATCTCCTCGAGCTTCTCATTCTAAATGGATAGACGAGTTCTTGGACAAAATTGCCCCCCCTTCTGTACCTAACTTAGATGAAATAACTCCAATCCACAACACTCCTATGTCTGATCATTGGCTTGACTCTCCATTCACTTTAATTGAATTAAAAAATTGTTTATCAACAGTCAAGGACTCATCTCCAGGCAGAGATGGTATACCTTATAGCATTATCAAAAATAGTAATGATAATGTTCTAAATCACTTTTTAAGCATCTTAAATAAAATCTTCCAGACTGGCATAATACCTGATGACTGGAGTTCTCAAATAATCATCCCAATTCTAAAATTAAACAAATCACCCAATTCTGGATCCAACTATAGGCCAATTGCTCTTTCATCCACCCTTAGTAAAATTTATGAAAAATTAATTAAAAACCGGTTAGAATTTTTTGTCGAGAGTAATCATCTTCTCTCTCCATCCCAATTTGGATTTAGGAAAAAGAAATCTACACAAGATAACCTCGCCATCATCAGCACTGATATTAATTTATCCATTTCTAACAAAGAAGTATGTCTTGCAGTCTTTATAGACATAGAAGGCGCCTTTGACAATGTTTCCATCCCAATTCTTAAAAAAAAACTTTTAGGCCTTGGCTTACCCCTCATGTTTGTCCAATCTATTATTAATCTTTTTCTCGATAGGAAAATTTTCATTGAGCTACCAGATGTTACTCCTCAGAGTAGGTCAATTTGGAAGGGTTTACCCCAAGGCGATGTATTATCCCCCTTACTGTATAATATATACACACACGATATGCATGTCACCATTCCCCCTCAAGTAAAAGTTGTTGAGTTCGCAGATGACATAGCTTTCTTCTTATCATCCAAAATCATTCCATCTGCCGTCAAATATCTTAATGAAGCCATGGATGCCCTTTGCACATGGCTTACTTTAAATGGTCTTGAACTTTCAGTACAAAAGAGTCAGTGTGTTACCTTCTCAAATCGTCATAATAACCCCCCTGTTCAAATTTTATTTAAAAACTCTCCAATCCCCAATGCTTCCGAAGTAAAATTTTTGGGAGTAACATTTGATAGGAAACTTAAATGGTCTTCCCACATTAATAATATAGTTACTAAATGTGAAAAAAATTTAAATATTATCAGATCATTGACTGGCGTTTGGTGGGGTGCTCATCCTATCTGCATTAAGTTGCTCTACAATGCACTTATTCGAAGTCATCTCGACTATGCCTGCCCACTTTTTAGTACTGCATCCAAAAATGCACTCAGTAAATTAGACAAAATTCAATCTAAGTCATTGCGAATAATAACTGGCGCGATGCAATCGTCGCCCATCAATTCCCTTCAAGTAGAATGTTCTGATCCTCCTCTTTATTTAAGGCGTCAATTATTTGCTGACAAATTTGTTCTTAAATGTTTAAATTCTAAAAGTCATCAGATTATTCCCAGAGTCTCGTTGTTCAACGACTCAACACATTCATCTACAATCAGAGCTCGAACTAAACCTCTCCCTGCCATCTGTAAAAATTTTCGCTCTCTCTCAGAGCTTCAAATTATCAAAAATGATCTTCTTCCTTTGTACAAATTAAAATATAGTCACGTCACCCTATCCCCAACGATTTTAGAAGGGATCGGCATCCTTAAAAGTCATTCCAATCTCCCAGCCCATACTGTCAATAATATGTTCAATGACATTATTTCTTCTAAATGGCCCAACTCTTCTCTTTTATTTACTGATGGCTCCAAATCTCCGGACTCTCCTAACTGTGGTATTGGTATTAACGTTTACCACAATAATTCTAATGAAAGAATATTTTATTCAATTTCAAACCAATTTTCTATATTTTCTGCCGAGTGCATTGCGATTATTGAATCTCTCAAATATATAATAAAAAATAATTTTGAACATTCTCTTGTTCTCTCCGACTCTCTCAGTTCCCTCCAAAAACTTAAAACAAGTCCTCTTCTTCATCCTGATGATCACTTTGTATGTCTTATTCGAGTATTGATAACCTCCATTCAAAGCTCTGGAAAAACTGTCACTCTGATTTGGATTCCTGGACATGTTGGCATAGTGGGTAACGATATTGCTGATTCCTTGGCAAAACAAGGAGCGTCTAACCCTACCGTTACCCTCGTAAACCATATTCCCCTGTCTGATATTTTTTCCATCATCAAAGATAGATCTCGCAATGTTTGGACAGAGTATTGGAACATTGCTAGTCAATCCAAGGGTGCCCGCTACGCCTCAATACAAAGGACTATCCCATCAAAACCGTGGTTTCAAAAATTCCCCCATTTTTCCAAAAAAGAAATCTCCTTACTTATTCGTATGAGAATCGGACATTGTTCCGTTCCTTCTCACCTTTATAAAATTCATGTGCTTGACTCCCCAGATTGTACGTTCTGTGGTCTAGATGTGGGAAATTTAGATCACATATTTTTTGATTGTCCCTCTCTAAATAAATATCCTCTCTTCTATCAAGCGTTATCAAAAATTGCCTCTCCTCCATTCAACATCTCATCTCTTCTAAGTCTGAACTCTACTCCAATCTTCCATAAAATTCTGAAATTTGCACATTTAAATAAAATTAATATATAAATTCACCTTTCCTTTCTCTGTAATTATAAATGATGGCCTAGAACACCCTTGAAGGGTGAAAGCCAGAAATAATTGAAAAAAAAAAAAAAACATGTTTCGTGAACCATGTTCACTTCTTCAGGAATAAAAGTATACTAAAGTTAAACTTTAAATGATAGTTACTTCACGATTAATTCCGAAATGGTAAATTGTTGTTAAATTATTATTTTTTTTTTCCTCCGAACTTTTATGTAGTAATAAAATGTTATTTGTTTTATTTTTTTTTCTTTTTCTGTAATCTCTTTATTAAAATTTTGGATTAATAAATTATTGTAGTGTTAATCTACTGATAGATTAATACTTTTTTGATCGAAATGTGCCAAGCAATAGTATGTTAGCTATAATATTAATGGTACCGAATAATTATTATTTGCCACTGTGTTTTTTTTCTAACAAACTACACTTTTATTATCACACAATTAATTATTATTAATCACTTTATTTATTCTAAATTTTATAATTTTACGGGTAGATTTATTTCGACTACACTAATTTCAAATTAATAAAGATTTACCACTTAATTTAAAACACTCAATTTAATTAAAGATTTTCGTTGAAACTTTTCCATTTAAACTAGATGCACTCATTTGTTTATTAACTCTTTTCAATTTGCACATTTTTTTTTTTAATACTGAATTTAAATATTTGATATTTACTAGAACTCTTTCCGTTTAGACTGGACACACTTGTTTATTTATCAACTTCACTGAATCTTAATCGCGAATTTTTCTAAGTCTCAAAATACAATATTTATTGATTATAAAATCCGAATTTTCCCCTAAAACAAATTGTATTTATCACGAGAACTTTTAACTTTTCACAAGTAATTAAAGCGTAAACTTTATCTTTATTTTCATTTATATTAATTTTCAAATCTTTATAAGTCACTGGCTTGAATATGAGTCTCCAAAATTCAACTCTTAGAAATCTTCACAAAGTAAATTAACAAAACGTTTCGTCGCGTCTCACGAACCTTCAACCTTTTCAAAACCGACCGCTGACTGTCCCCAACTGACGTCTGTTCTCAGTATTATACCCCCTCTCAGGTCCAAAAGATTGTATCTGAATTTCCTGTGATAAAACAATCTAATTTCTATCAACTCGTAATCTTTTGAAATTTTCTCATTATTATCGAGTAATGCTCCTTAAGCCCTACTTTGATTACATCATCGCTTTCTGTCTCGTATTTCCATACCTACAAGGCCCGAATTCAGTTAGTGTCTGTTAGCTGGCCCTAACTTCCTTTGTCCTGGTGTTTATATAAAATTTTGTCTGAATATCACGATTTTATGTTCTTTTTTTTCTCAATTCGTAGAAGGTCCATCTTCGATAGCTATATGTACGTCTCAATTTTTTTGCATCTCTCGCAAATCATGTCTAAATCTGTGTCGAAATCTTTACTATGCATATTCGAATTGCGATTTTAATAAATTCCACTTTATTTCACTGCCACTTGTATGAATTTTTCCATTCAAACCCGTATTTTCTCTATTTACGTCGTATATTTGAATTTTCCCTTTTTCCTCGCATTTTCTTTTATCCACGATACTCCTTCTACGAATTCCCTCCTTTATTTCACATTATTGTCCAAATCCCTATACATTTTTATATTACAAGCCGTATTTATTTTATTCATTGTTAATTTAAGATTTCCTTTGTTTTTCTCTGTCGTATCTACTCCCCCATAGTTTCACTGTACCTTTCTCTCCTAACCATATCGTTTTTTTGATGTTTGCTGCCTCTTGGAAAATTTCATTTTCTATTTGTTATTAATTAATATATCATTTTTCACATTTTTATAGGAGATACTCCCACTTCGGTCCTTAAATTTCTGTCATTTTTATTACTTCATATAGATCGTCCCCCAGACTCCGTCTCCGTCTTACCGAGAATCACATAAACCGTAAGCTTTGACATGTGTTTATTCTATTTCCTCTACGTACCAAGCAATATTTTTTTCTTTATCTTAGTGTCGTTAAATTTTATGGGAATTCTATAATCTAAATATTACGTAAGAGCAATGTTAATTTTTATGGCCCTTTTTAACGGCTAATGGCCTTAATCTAAACAAATCTCATGTCCGGATATTCCTTGTTTATATCAATAATATACATGTGAGATCGATAACCATTGTAATGTCTCATTTTTCCCTGCAGTCTCGTGCAACTCTATGCTACAATCCCCATTTTAATTACGTAAAATGACTCCTTTTCCTGAGTTAAATCTATCGCAATTTTTTCAGTATTTTCACCTTCCCCTAGGTATTCTATTCTAATTTCCTTTCAAACACTTGTTACTGCACTAAACCTCTGAATCGTCCCCTTGTTCAATCGTTACACAGGTTACACTCTTTATAACTCCAAATTTTTTTGATATTTCTTCCCAAATCGTTTTCCCAATATCTCTGCTCCGTCTAGAATTGAAAACAATAATTTTCCATTGTTTTTCAACATTTCCATCTCCCTTAACACGTTTTCCCTCGATTTGATCATCTCCGGTCGTCACAAGCAATCGTATCATAGGTGAAAATTCTCTTAACAGCTTCCTTCAAGTTTTCCTCACTTTCTATTCGATTTTTCATTAAATCTTTTCCATCGTTGTTAACGTGTATCTTTTTTCAAACCTTAAAGTTTCCAGATTACTTCGAAAACTATGGTTTTCTACCTCACAATTGTACTTAATGTTTACCTTCAAACGCGGGTTCAATGTACTAATATCCCTGGAACATCTCTTGTTTATCATAAAGTTTATTCACCTCTCGATTCGGTGGGAACGGAAAAGTCATTACTTAACTCCTTAATTGCCGAGTGTAAAAGTCAATCCTTTGTTCCTCGTTGGTGTACGCCTTCCCGTTTATTGATTGGTTTGTTTAATTCCTTATAGTTTTTTGCTTCAACCTAATTGGCTATCAAGATATCAATATTTGTAATTAGGCCTAAAAAAAGGGTATTTCCCTGTGTTGTGACGATTTTTATTACCATCTGTGATTTTTTATCAATACTCATCTCAATCTGTTTAATTATAGATCCCTACTGTAAACATGAATTCAATTTACTCTGATCCCATAGATGTCGCAAGTGTGTCCGTTTTATAAGTAATTGGTATTTTCTTTTTAAATTAAAGTGGGAAGCTACGATATTTTCTTATTTTCACTGTTGATTAATGCAATACATCACAAAGATGACCCCAAAAGAAAAAACTTTATAGACGAGACATCTAACAAGGGTATTAAAACAACTACCTAACTGAGATCTGAGAATTAGAGAGAAGGCATATGCGAAGGCATAAGGCATGATATGAAGGCATAATACTTGAAAGAAAAAAAAAACGTTTTTTTTAAATGGGTGAACTTTCAGCACAGAGAGTCTCAGAAAAAGTCAGCCTCTTGTGCAATGATTTAGAAGACGATTTAGTTCACGAATGGGTACACTTTCAAGGTCACGTTTCCTCTAATAAGACGGCAGAGAAACCTGACACTACATCATTACTGAATCTTTTTAAGGAAACTTTTTGAGAAAACCATCCCTGTGCAACGTTTACCCAAACTTGGATATAGCTCTCCGCGTCGCACTTTGCACTCCGGCCACAAATTGTTCTGGAGAAAGGAGTTTTTCCTGTTAAAAGCGAGTGAAGAAATACCAAAGGTCTTCATTATTACAAGAAGAACTTTACTCTTCGGATCTTCTATGCATAGAAGCAACTACGAAGCTATTATAAATGATTTTGTCAAATAAAAAATCCCGTAAAAAAATTTAATTCTTATTTCATGTTACGCTTTTATTTTACGAATAAAACATCAATGACGTTACATAACGTTATCTTATATAACGTCATTGTAAAACATTCTTTATTTCATATTTGAATACCTACTTAACGTATATTTATTTTTAAAATTGTGCGTAACCTAATAAAAGCCTACAGGTGAATGATCATGGTAGGTGGCAACTTCTAAGAAGGTGGAAGGGGCGGCGCAAATGAAGTGGCCTATACTGATGAAAAGTGTAAATACGGCCCTGCTGATCTCTCAACACTTTGTTGTTAATTCATGTATTTTTATCCGATATTTGCGTGTGTTATTTTTATTAAATTGTGAAATTATTAACCCCGATACAGGCGAACCCTAGTGGGGTTAATAATTACATGCTAAAAATATATGTATTTAAATTGTGAAGAAGGCATAAATATATGTATTTAAATAAATAAATAAAAATATTATGAAATAAAACTTATATATTCAGAATCAGCGTTCATTGGTGTATATCAGTGGTTCCCAACCTTTTTCTGACCCGGGACCACTTGTACGTTTATTTTTTCGACAGGGACCACCAGCAGTGGCGTAGCGAGGGGGGGCGGCTTTCAGCTTTCGGCGGGACCGAATTTCACCCCAAGACCACAATTCTCTAGCCACCCATCCCGCCCCCCAATTTTTCATGAAGTCAAAATTTGTGTTTTGTCAACTTTAATGGGGGGAGGGGGGGGTGACACCACGTTATCCGCCCTATCCATCCCAGGTGCCACCCATGCTAGCCTACGTCACTGCTTTTCGGTGGCGTAGGCTAGAATAGGGTATAGGTATATACTGGGATAGGGTAGAACGGGTTTTAGCAGAATATTTACCACAACGGAGGGGGTAGAACGGGTTAGCATTGGATGTGGCGAAACGGAATACCATAATGGCCACTGACCACAAGATACAATAATGATAAACTGAATATTGTCCCGATTTTTTTTATTCAGACTTTTCGACCAGGGACCGCCCGCGCAGACTCGTTTATTGACCGGCGGCGGACCATCTTCTAGCCTCTTGCGGACCACTGGTTGGGAAACCCTGGTCTATATGAACATATTTTTTTAAAGCCATAATATTTTTCACTGGAGTTCCTTATTACCGAAAAAACGAAACTTAAAACTTTAATTTAATTTTTTTTTCAGAAGTCCCCTTTTACTTTTTTAGATACTCTTATCATTTCGAGTTGTCAGTGTTAAAAATAACATTGCATAGAGAGCATAAAGAGTAGACTCCATTAAAGATCTGGGAATCTTTCTCGACTCGAGGCTAACGTTCAGAAACCATTACCAATCAAGCCAATAGAATGCTCGGTTTTATCACTAGAATCACCAAATCGTTCAAGAACCCCAGTAACTTCAGAATCGTGTACTACTCATATGTAAGAAGTGTCTTAAGAGTATGGCTCTGCGATTTGGTCCCCACACTATGCAATTCATAGCAATAAAGTGGAGTCTGTTCAAAAAAAATACTTAAGAATACTAGCTTACAAATCTGGAGTACATAGTAATCTAGATAACTATGCTGAAAGACTCACTCACTTTAGAGAAGTCTCACTCGCCAAAAGAAGGCACATTTCAGATATGATCTCCCTGTTTAAAATCATAAACAACATATGTATGATTCATTTTTAATTAATCAAATTAATCTAAGTATAAGGCCGAAATTCACGAGAAACCTTGAAACCTTTTGGATCGATACTTACCATATTAATAAGAGTTTCTTCAAACCAACCTCGAGAATGACTCGGTTATACAATAAATATTGCAAACGTGAAGACTTAGATGTATTTTCAAACTCAATTGCTACCTTCAGAAGGAAATTATACTTACATATCCCTGATGATCTCCTCACCAAGAGCTATTAAATGTGTATAAATGTATGTATATGTTCATGTGTGAATATATTTTGTAATTGTTGATCCTTCTTGTTTTATGTGTGTACTTTAATTTATTATTATGAATTACAACTAATCAATAATGTTGTGATGAATGGTGTGCTCACCTTTCATTGAAATTATCACTGTAACCATATTGAAATTGTTAACTAATGTAATAATTATATGTGATATATTCTGTTGGCGAGCCAACAAATAAATAAAAAAATAAAAATGCATGTAAGTACATCAACAATATTTAAGATTCATGGGAATCCCAAAAAATATACATTTAATACCAGTAATAT
Organism: Limnephilus marmoratus; assembly: GCA_917880885.1. Classification (NCBI taxonomy): domain Eukaryota; kingdom Metazoa; phylum Arthropoda; class Insecta; order Trichoptera; family Limnephilidae; genus Limnephilus; species Limnephilus marmoratus. The sequence continues at coordinate 27,366,520 of OU862912.1, read as the reverse complement.
TATCAATTATGTAATAAAAAATTTGCCAGAGTTCGAAATTTGCCTAGATTTTGTGCTGATTTCCAGTGGCGGCTCGTGACTTTTTGGTGTGCTAGAGTGCTGATATTTAAAAAAATGCATTATTGATGTTGTTGTAGCCGAAAAAAAATTTTTTTTTTTTTTGAAAATCAGTTTTTTGTATGAAAAATTTCAGGTTAGTTTCAGTTTGGTGGTGCGCCGCACCGATTTCCTGAAAAATCTTCATACAAAACACCGATTTTTGAAAAAAAAAAAAATATATTTTTCGCATACGACAACATCCATGATGCCATTTTTTTAATATTAGCACCCTAGCACAACCAAAAGTCACGAGCCGCCACTGCTGATTTCCCTTTTCCCTAAAAAATATTTTTCTCCCCTAGATCTAGGGAAATTTCTCCAAACATACCATCACTGCTTGGGATGGCTATTGCAGGTTTGTGTTTCCACTCCCTGAGCGATGGGTTCGTCACACTCCCTACGCTAGATTTTTATTATTTAAACTGAGGGCCGAGGGCCTGGTAGGAGACAAATGTCTTGGCTGCGAAACGTACGAGAAGTGTGGAGGGGGCTCAAAGTTTGTAGGGTCATGGAAATGCATTTTTTGCTGGGAAAAATATGTCACTCAAATACCGTGTAACGCCACAGTTGCATTCCATCAGCAACACTACCAATAGTCCTACTCCTAGCGGTGCAAGAAACAAGATGGATAGGATCTGAGCCATTTGACACAAGGACACACACGATACTGCATAGTGGAAATGAAAGACATCATAAATTCGGAGTGGCCTTCATTGTAGACCGGAAAATGGAAAAATGCATATTTCACTTTAAACCCATTAACGAAAGAATGTGCAGCTTACGTATAAAAACGAAATTTTTCAATGTAACATTGATCAATGTACATGCTGAAACGGAAGATAAAGAGGACATAATGAAAGATACATACTATCAGAAACTCGAACAGGTCTATGACACATTACCATCTAACGACATAAAGATGGTAATTGGGGACTTTAACGCCAAGATAGGACAGGATCCTCCAACACATTACAGGAATGAACAGTCTACACAAGGACGCTAATAATAATGGAACCCGAGTGATTGATTTCGCAGAATCAAGAAACCTAATTGTGGCCTCGACTCAATTTCCAAGAAAAGACATACACAAACGGACCTGGACATCGCCAGATGGTAGACACCATAACCAAATTGATCATGTCCTGATAGAAAGAAGGGGGGCAACGAGCATCACAAACGTAAGGTCGTATAGGGGTGCCAAATGTGATTCAGACCACTACATGGTGGTGGCCAACTATAAGAGCCGAATCGCAAACAATAGGACACGGAAACCACCAACTATTCCAAAAATCAACACGGAGGCTCTAAAAACACCAGAAGGCAAAGAGCAGTATCACAACGCCCTTGTAAATAGCCTACCAGGTCAGATGACTGAGCAGAACTCCCAAGAATCACTCGACAAAGACTGGAATGATATAAAAGAAGCAATTGTAAGAGCAGCGGAATCAAGTGTCGGAAACATGCCCAGACAGCCCAGGAACCCTTGGTTTGATGAAGAGTGTGAAAGAAAGATAGTTGAAAAGAATACACTCAGAAAGAAGTACTTGGAAAGGCCAACAAGAAACAAAAGACAGGCGTACGAACAAGCAAGAAAAGAAACAAATAAGCTGATAAGGGGAAAGAAAAGAAAAGAAAAACAGGACTTTGTTAATAATAATACCAGAGAAGCATATAGGGGAGTAAACTTCTTCAAGAAGGGTTTCAAACCGAATACAACACTATGCAAAGTATATCCGATAAGGAACGAATTAAAACCGGGTGGAAAAATTACTTCTATAAACTTCTCAACCCTAATAGCGACCTGAGAAGCCACCCTACTAACATCCCCACTGAATCAAGTAATGAAGAATCAGCGAATCCACCAACAATGCCAGAAATAAATGCTACACTAAAGAAACTTAAAAACAACAAATCACCTGGGAAAGACAACCTGCCGGCAGAGTTGTTCAAATATGGAAATGAGCACCTGAGAAATCTGCTACATAACTTAATAACAAAAATATGGACCTTGGAAAAAATCCCAGAGGAATGGCAAATAAGCATAATATGTCCAATTCATAAAAAAGCTGACAAGCTAAAATGCGAAAATCATAGAGGCATATCACTTCCATGCACAGCATATAAGATCTACACCATGATACTGAAACAAAGAATTGATAAGTACGCAGAAAACCTACTGGGAGAGTATCAGGCAGGGTTCGGCACCGGTAGATCCACAACAGACCAACTGTTCACCGTCAGGCAGATCTTGGCAAAGTGCTGGGAGTTTGATATAGATATACACCAACTATTCATAGATTTCAAGCAAGCATATGATAGCATAGATCGGGAGTGTCTATATGACATACTACTTCAATTCCAGATTCCACCTAAATTGGTTAGGCTCATCAAAGCCACAATGTGAGACTCAAGATGTCAGGTCAAAATAGATGGGGAATTGTTGGAAGAATTCACAGTATCGCAGGGACTAAAACAGGGACAATCTGGCTCCCACTCTCTTCAACATTGTGCTCGAACATGTAATAAGAAAAACGCTAATAGACACTGGCTCCAATATTTGTTTCAAGAGCAGTCAAGTTGTCGGATATGCGGATGACATTAACTTTGTCGGAAGATCAATTTAAGCCATTAAGGAGGTCTTCGATCCTTTAGAAACAGCGGCACGGGAAGTAGGAGTGCGGGTTAATGTTAACAAGACGAAAATGTTGATACAGAGCAGGAACCCTTCACACAAAAGAAGTAGTGCAAGACAACTACTCATACGAAGTGGTCGATCAATTCACCTACCTGGGCTCCAGTCTGACAGAGAACAATGAGGATCCAGGAGAAATCAGAAGGAGAATCACGGCAGCCAACAAAACATACTTCTCTTTGCTGCCAGTGTTTAAGTCACGTAGTGTCCACAGAAAAACCAAAATAACTATATATAAGACCATTGTTAGAACTGTATTGGCATATGGATGTGAGGCGCTGACACTGACGGTAAAGATGGCTGAAATGCTGGATACTTTTGAAAGAAAAGTGCTGAGAAGAATATGTGGACCCGTGAAAGAGAGTGAACAATGGCGCATCCGGCACAATACAGAATTGTATGATATATATAAGGCCCCTAGCATCTCAGCACATATGAGACTCCTCAGGCTGAGATGGGCTGGGCATGTACAACGAATGCCGAATACACGCGTCCCAAAAAGAATTTTGACTGGACACCCAGGTGGAAAGAGAAAAGTGGGAAGACCCAGATTGAGGTGGGAGGACGAAGTAAGAGGGGATGCAGCACAGCTTCTCCAGGTACCAAATTGGAAGTCAGCCGCTGAGGACAGGAGGAGTTGGAGGCGACTGTTGCAGGAGGCCAAAGCTCGATATGGGCTGTAGCGCCATCGAAGAAGAAGAAGTGTGGAGAAGCTATTCCGGGCAGCGCAAGACAGAGAGACATTTTCCAGAGTGATCGCCAACATTGGGGGTCCTGATAGGGCACACCAAGAAGAAGTAACCGGAGATAATTTTTTGATAACGAAATTTAGTATTATTCCGATATTGATGAAATTTCGTATCCTCGACCTTCAAAACAAAAGTAATTTCACCGCCAGATGAGAAAAACCACCCCATTCCCTTTTCCCACCCCTTAAAGCAGATCTTGATACTTCGTGACGAAATTTTGCACACTTTGTAAGTACATTGAGTAAGAACATTTTTTTTTTTAATTTATCCCCTGCTATCCCCTACCGCCACTGTATCTGCTTTGCGATCCCTCCTTCCCTTGCCACTCCGTCACCCCTCCTCTGCGTGTACCTGGAGGAATATTTCATTCTGTAGTGCCGCCATTCCGCAAAGTTTGTTATATTTGTTAAAACTGCTACCGTAGTGCAGTTACTTTAACAGTTACTTTGCCTACAATAAAGACTTTTTTCTGAACTCACTCTATGTTTATCATTTAACGTTTCACAATAATATATATATTTTTTTAATATAACAAAAATTATAGGGCTTAAAGTCACCCAAATTAAATTTCAATTTCGTCAAAACTAACGAAGATACATATTTAGCATCAAAACAAAACTGATGCATAAAAAAATTTATACAAAACCAGAATAAAAACTATCGACGACTAGACGTGGAATCAAAAAATTTAAAAAAAATATTGAAACTCTCCTTTGTTCTGTTTTTTCAACATTTAACCCCTCTGGGCCTGCTAACTGTTATAGAAGGCATCAAACTAATCAAAATAAAAAGAAATAAAATATGTTTTCAATGAATTTATTATCACTTTACATATAATAATTGGAATCAAGGTACAATCACGCACATAACAATTAGGTACAATATTGTAACATTCATAACCACAGTTTTGCAAGTAATCATTATAACAAGATAATAATCTAGAATATAGTTAATTTTATATTGTGCAAGTATGTAATAAAAAATACATAGAAGATGATAGAAGGGTAATCTGATAAAGGATAATCTGTAAAGGGTAATACACAAAAGGAAAGGGACTTTTTTAATGCTCCGTAAGATCCATCAAATAAGTCTACCACAGAACACCCAGACTAGCAGAGCCCAAGGTTCAAAGAAATTTCGTTTAACAAGGTTAGTTCATACGGGCCTTTATCGAAAAAAATCTTCTTGGGCCGCTTTCAAGGTTTCGAACGCGTGACGTAGTTCGAAGTTCCGAAACAAATAATATTTTTTTTCCTCATATTACAGTTAATTCAAATCTCCCCGTAGAACGTGGAATTCAAACTACGTCCCAAATTTTTAGCCAATCACCGCTCTACCCCCTTGACGAGCTAACCTTGTTAAAAGCATTTTTTACGATCCTTGGAATACGAAACATATACAGAAATAAAAAATTATTGGGCCAATTATAAATTATAGGTAAATAAAAGTCCAATTGATAGGTAAACTCTTTGTAAAGTAATCTCAGAGAGAGGTTGTATGTAACGTCGTCGACAATCGTCCTAAAACAGGAAGTTTGTTACTACCTTAGTGTGCCGGGTGCTCGATACTATTTTCGTAAAAATTTACTTGTTTTTTGCAAATTATGTTTTTGTAAATTGAACCTTCTTTCCAGAAAATGGTTTATATATTTATAAAATTACATCTATTTACATGTATGTATACATCTATCCCATGTAGTTTCCTTAGATGCTACTTATATTCAGAGAAACCTTTTTTTTTGGTTATCTCTCGGGTGTTAAAATAAAATGTACGATAAAAATATATTTTTTTTTTTTCATGAACTCCACAAACGAGGCCCTGAGGACAATTATTTCCCTCAGGACCTATGTCATCTTTGTGGATGTGTGTGGAGGATTTTTTAAAAGGAAAGGAAGGAGAGGAGAGTTCTGGGAAGGAAGAGGGTTTAAGGGGTGGGTAGGAATCTGGGTTTCAGTGTGTCCTGGTCATCCGCCTCCAAGACCTAGACAAACCTCACCCCATGAACCCTATAAAATAATCTCGATTTTTATCATATATTTGTGTTTAGGAAAAAGGTAGTAACCATCAAAATCAAAATTTTACAGTAAAAATGAAAAACATTGGGCGAGCGAAAGAATAATAAAAAATTGTGTCAGGGCAAGTAAAAGCTGATAAATAACTGTTGCATTCAATACTGCTTACAAATTACAGCTTCAAAAGCACTTGAAAATGTACTATAAATAATTTAAACGAAATGAGACGAAATGGTGTTTGCTGGAATTGGGTGATAAGTGTAGGAAAAAACAAGGTATGAAATAAAAAGGAATAACTAATCACTTACCACTGCATCTCTGTGAAGCAGCATAAGACACAACAGCAATACAGTTACACAGTTCCACAGCAATACCTTGAGGTATTTATCGCCACAACAAAACGAATGAGTACAAAACGATATTATGTACTTTCGAGATAGTCAAATTCTTTCTTTGTAGTTAAAATACAAGATTGTCTACATGAAAAATACCAACAATTTAGTAGTTCCAAAAATTTCTTCTGTTTTCAAAACAAATGCACTATTTTTCTTGCCATTGTTCTAAATTTCAAATACTTTTCTAGCAAGGCGGTGGTAAGGAAGAGGTAGGAACTAGATAAATGACATCCAGGTAGGAACTAAACATAATCTCATTTCAAAACCAAATAATAACCATTTAGAATTTTTTTTCATCTTGATCCATAAATAATTATTAAAGTTATTATAGAATAACCTTTAAATCTGAGGGATGAACCCTTTTCCTTGCCAAATTGTCTCACCATTCTATTAGTTATGTTTTAGTATGAAATCTAAGTAGAAACAACAGGGAACAATGAGAAAAATTGAAAGAATCTATAATATTTATTTTATAATTCAAGTGTTTTGGAACAGTTTTCCATTGACAAATCGTTACTGATAATTTCAACTAACCTATACACAATTCATTTTCAAACTAGAAGAATGTGTTTTTCAATAAATTGCATACAAATTTCTTTATGCACAATATAACAACGAATGATCGATTACTAAATTAAAGAATAAAAAAGGCATTTAAACTCTGTTTGAATCTGTAAAAAGAAATTTAAATTGACGCCACGAAATAAAAAAATTGAAGTTGTCATGTCAGTGAAACCTTCGATTTTTTGCTGGAAAGTTCAATCCCTCAACTCCAAATAATTAAAATATCCTTTTGGTTCATCAGCTTACAATTTTTTAAGTTAAATACTTTCATTCCGTTATAGATCCGTATAGGTCCGTCACTAGAGGTCGGAAATAGAACTAATCTCAGTACTTATTAGGTAGTAGGTGGTTTACAGCCTTTTTCCTTTTCATAAAATGAAGCATGAACAAACACAGATGTGGGTTAAGTAATTTTTTTTCACTGCACATTTTTATATCTTTGAATTTTAAAAATTGATACTGAAATTTTTACAAAATTTAGATTTTTGTGGCCTGATTCCTTTCTCCTAGATTTTTATTGGGTGGCTGAGTAACAATGGTACAATTATACAGAAAAAGAGTCTTTTTCACAAAACTTAATGGTTGCCTTTTCCTAAACAGTCGATATTTTCCAGCTAAATAATCATTCCTCATAATAAAAATAAAAATATTTCTGTAAATAGTTCTGCTTTCCTGCAAAGACGTTACATACTTTAGACGCGGGGTAAAAATCTCAAAATGGGAAGCCAACAACAGGACAATTGTAGAGTACTCGATTTCTAGTACTTAAGTACTAAACTGCCACGCGTCGCGTAAGGTCGTGTCCTACTAGTAAGTAAATTGCATTAAAAAGCGCCAAAATTCCCTCCTGTGTGATGAGAAAATGTTTCCATTACATGGTAAACAGTCGTAAAAGCGAAGGAATAACATTTCATTTGTAAATACATGCAAATTACTTATTATTATCGATTATAAAAATAATACAATTGCTCTTCGCCCAAAGATTTCATGCGTCATTAGAGAACTCAAGGCCTACTAAAGTACAGGTCTGGATGCGCAACAGCCAAATTACAAAGTCGATGCCATGCCGTCGCTAAGTAAAATTTACTTTTTATAATAATAATCTAATAATTCTTTAGTTACTTGCTTGCGGTAAAACAACATACAAATCAGCAGAAACAAGAAATACAATAACAATCAATGCCATTTGCAAACTATCGTTGTTCATTATAGCTTGAAAATTTGACACCTCAAAATTCGACTGGTGCCCAGGCCTCCTACTTTAGTCAGCCTTGAGACAGTATTCGACGGAACTTTTGAATTTTGATTACGAAAATGCCACCCGCGTTCTATCTTTTGTTTCGTCCATATGCACATATTCTTTTAAGCATCTAGCTTTATCATACATGAATAACTTTTGAATTAAGAAATTATTGAAAATCGCTGGAAACAGAAGAGTGTTGATTAATTGCCACATTATATCTTGAGTTTGTGATACTATGGCAAGTCTATTTATTTTATATAACGTCATTGCTTTCCTGTAAATAAAAATAGTACTACATATTATGTAGGTATATGACTTTGGAAAATTGGAATTATGACATTTGACATTGTGACATGCTTTTTCACAGATAAAATAAATATGTGTTAGAATAATATTAAGATACAATTTTTTCTTGTCAAGCGAATAAAATATATTTTAGTATGATATGAGCATTTTTTAAGGTTCAAAATACCATAGAATGGAGATAAGTGCAGTGAGCTACTAACATATCCGCCACAGATACAATGGCATGCTATCATGTACAAGGATATCTTGGCATTCCAACAGTTAATGGGTAAACTGAAACACATAACGAAGCTGGAAAGGAATAATGGTTATAGCGCCATTCAGCTGGAAAGGAAAAATGGCTAAAAAGCCATTCACATGGGAAGGAAAAATGGCTCAAGTGCCATCCAGCTGTATGGCACTTCAGTCACTCTTCCGTTCCAGCAGCAAGGCAATTTAACTATTTTTTTCCTTTCCAGCATCGATAATATGTATATTTCTATTGTTTTCCACATTATTTATGGGATTTTCCCAAACAATATTATGATAAATAAAAATTTGTAACATTTTATAATTCAAATGAGTAATTGCATAAATTTTCATACCGTAATAATACATAAAGTGATAATAATATGAAGATGAAAAATTAACAAGCGCAGAATAAAATATTTTATGAGAAACATAATAATTTGCATAGTAAAAGCAAAAACATCCATTTGAAAAATTTCAAATGATAGCATATAAAGATTTAAAAATTCAATAAGCGGAAGCACACAATAATAATATTTTAATAAAAAATAAGCCAAATGGTAACAGAACAATAAAGCATCTTTAAAAATAAAGAAAATATTGGCTAAAAGCTGCATAATATAAAAACATATTCATAAATAACATCACAGGTTTAATAAAGCAATACGTATAAGCAATGCAAAAGCAGGCTGCAGTCAAAATAACTCATATTAAAATAAGAAAAAATAAAATTCCAAAACATAGCAAAAAATAACAAATTGATGGCAATAAGCTCGGCATTAAAACTAAATAAATATTTATTTATACTACTATCGATATAAGATTCTTAAAATACTTGAACGTTTCAAGTAAAATCCCAGCAATTTCATAGTGTTATAAGACTGTGGAAAAAAAGCATTAATTAAAACATAAGATAATTTTTTAAAGCTGCGTTCATACTACTTAAATATAATAAATTTGACTTCTTAGCTTGTAAAAGCAAAAAGGATAACTGCCCTCTTACGTTTTGTACTTTTTCATTGTAAACATTAAAAAATAATATCATCAATAATCAATAACATTTGGCTCAAAAAAAACCATCAAAAGTAACAGATAAGGTAAAAATAATATTTTAACCAATTTTCTTAGTCAATAACAATAATTTCTATAGCGTAATAGCAAATATCAAGCAACAAAGCGAAGCCACACATTAAATATTAAATCTAAAAGAGCTTACTATTTTATAGGTCAATAGACTACAACCTTAGCAGAATTAATATTCTGTGAACACAATACGTTAATAATTCATCACAAACCATATCAACAGGAAGAATAGTAAAACATACAAACACGATACGCACGTTTCATTCCTGTTGATACAACATATACGAACAAGGAAAAATGTATAAAAACAAAATTGTACTAATACTCTAAAACTAGGCTTAAAATTATTAGGTTACTTCAATCTTAAACGAGACATTGATTTGTACTTTGATAATAATTGGTAGACAGAGACACGAAAGATAATCCCTTGAAAATCAGTTGTAAACATTTGAAACATACAAAAATAACAGTCTTTCATTAGTGAAAACTAATCATAAACAATTTAGTAAAATATCATTGTTTAATCAATATCGGTCAGATCAGTTGAGCATTCAAGGTTATGTTAAAATACGTAATAGATAATATATAAATCAATTAGTAAACAGTTGTGAAACATAAATATATTCAATTCCTAATTAATATTATATTCCTTGGTTTCATTCCAATATATTGAAAGCTATTTCCATTCAATAATTTGAAAGCTGAAAAATATGTAGTTTAGCAAAAGTTTTTCAATTCACCTGCCTCTCAATGATGCCCACCTGAGTGGCAACATAGTTCCCCTGTGTTCACTGTGCAGACAGGGGCACTCTTGTGAGGTGTCAGAAAAAAAATTCCAATGATGATAATAATATTTACATACTGTCAACCACATGAAAACATAACAAGCATTTGAAAAATATATCTGTAATTAAAAATATAACTACGTATTCATAAATATGTATTAATGTTAAGAGTAATAGTAAATGTGTTATGTTAGTCATAAATGTAAATAATTAATTAATTACAACCGTCCAAAGTAGAAGAAAATAATGTAGGGCATTATTAGCTCTCCTCGCTCCTGATTTTAATATTTTTTGTGGATATATAAAGGCGGAAACATACTTGCGAGTCGTGGCGTGTCGTGACTACAAATTAACCAATCATCGTCGTGGCTTGTCGACACACCACGATCTACAAATATGTCTCTAACCATTGTGCTTCTGGCGCGTCACGACACGCCACAACACGCAAGTATGTTTTTGCCTTAAATAATAACTTAAAACATTGCATTTGGAATTTTTTTCAAATATGTATTGTTATGAAAACAAACCAGTGCTTGTTTATTTTCAAACAAATTCAAGCATACCGGGATTATTTTTGATTAATAATTGTCTTTGGTCGATATTGCAGTCAACAGGAAAACATAAATAGTTTAACTTCACTTTCCGGCGGCAGCTTGCTTGAGCAGCTGGTCGTCGCTGGCGGTCATATAATTTCTGCCATATTTTAATTTTAAAAGTTCGTCCTGGCGCGGACCTCTCCAAGGAACATCACCACGGCATTCACCATCCTCATGGAAAGCCGGCCCAGGCTTTCAGTCCACCAGAAAATTAAGGGTAGCATGTTCAAGTCCATGCCTGGACGAAAGCCAGCCCAGGGCTTTCCATGAGGTTGGATTGGTGATGTGGTGATGACCCAGACAGCCTCCGCACGAGGAATGTACAGGCTCCCAGACAACATGGCGGGATTAATGGGGAATGAGTGTTGAACTTGTCCCAAATAAATTACAATCTCTGCCGATGAAAATCAGCATCTTCATGATTTTGACAATTGGCAAAACAACGATTGCAAGGCGAGTGAGGATTGTAAAATCACAATTCGATTCAGCTTAATACGTCGGCCAAACTCTAGCGCGTGTTATACAACTCACGACCGAAACATAATTCCACAAGCTTTACACTCCCTTTTACCAAGGGTAATTCTTTAATTCCGATTTCCAAGAATACATCCCAGAACCAGGACAACTAATCGAACCTTCGATCACATTTTTAAAATTAAAACATGGCAGAAAATATAAGACCGCCGGCGACGACCAGCTGCCCAAACAAGCCGCCGTCGGAAAATGAAGTAAGGGGTCGTCCATTAATCACGTGATGCTCGAAAGGGGGGGGGGGGGGTTCAGAAAAAATCATGAAATATCACGACGGGGGGGGGGGGGGGGGTATAATGAGATATCACGTGTATTTATTTTTGTGATAATATTCTGAAAATTTCAAAATTCTTTGCACTAAAAAAATACACGTGATTTCAGGGGGGGGGGGGGGGGTTAGTCTAAAACCTCACCACATATCACCAGGGGGGGGGGTTAAAAAGTTGCTAAAAAAACATCAAGTGATTAATGGACGACCCCTAAAACTATTTCCGTTTTCCTGTCGACTGCAATATTGACCAAAGACAATTATTAATCAAAAATAATCCCGGTACTTGCTTGAATTTGTTTGAAAATACGCAAGCACTGGTTTATTTTCATAACAGTATATATATTTTAAGTAATAGTTTATATACAATTCCTGAACAACACACGGAATAAACCCAGTGTCCGGAAACTTGTGATACAAGTGGGAAACTGGTGATACCTTTGTCACATTTGGAGTCGATTTTGTTTCATGTTTTGAGTTTTCGTTCTCGAGTAAACCGAGTGCAAAGTTGGAATTTTTTGTGTTCAAAATATTCAGTCGCTACAGGGTTACTATCAGCTGCATTATATGAAAATGGCTCCAAAGGTGTTTTAACCATTTAGTTTCCAAAAAATGAAAAAAAAATAATAATTAAATGCACAGATCGGAACAAATATATATTTTTGGTTCTTTATGTTATGTAAATTCACCAGTTTCCCGCTTGTATAAAAGACAGGTTAATTTGCATCCCAACAAAACAAATTCAGAAGTAAGTGAAATTGAGTATTTTGGAATGCTTCAATTATATAATACGTAATATTATACAAGTGTAAATAATATTTTTTAAATAAATACTGATAGTAAAATTACATAATGTCATGTAAAAAAATCATAGAAATCAATTCTATTTCTCTGTCGTTGGTACGACGAAAGAATTCTTTTTATCGGAATGTGTGGAATCTGACGTCCCGCTGGAAAGCAAAGCCGTCAGAGTGGCATGAGAAGCACTCAAGTTACTTGAATTAGCACCCGAAGTTCGGGTTGTGTTCATCTTCTGAGTCGGCGGAGTCAAGAAAGTTTTATTGACTCCCGCACTGCCCAGAGTAAGAACTTTCTTCAGCATGGCCGAAGAGTTACAAGTATTGTCGATCATGGCTTTAGTCGTCGTTATGGACGCGTCATCATCCATTTTAGAATGAGAACTTTTAGAGGAATAAGTAATTCCAGAAACGCATGGTTGAGTGGTGGAAGACTTACCCACGGTCAGGGTATTAGTATTTATGATTGTCGGTTTGGATAGCTCGCTTCTGGTGATATTCATTCCGCGGTTGATCATATTGCGAGACACAATGGCGTTGTGGAGGATGTTCCCTGAAGAAAAGTTCTTGGTGGCAATGTTTATGAAGTTACTTGCGTTGATTATGTTACCACCGATGGCGGGGCGAGTACCAAAGCCGATAATGGTGGATCCCGGAGTGATTGTCTTTGTTGTACTTGCCAAACTAAAATAAATAAAAGTTGTCTTGTTTACACACATATTAAAGTTAACATTTATTAAAATTACAACATTATTTACTAGAAATCACAGGCCATCTCTGCCAGAGTACAAGTATGTGCCGGTTTTAAGATACAATGTTACAAATAAGTATTTTATAAATGCATTCGGAATTTAAACTATAGGGATTTTCTTAGCCACCAATTTAAATAGCAGAGAAAGCTAAAGGAAAAAAATTTTTGATAATAAAAAAAAATTAAATGGAGAAAGAAACAAAATTTGAAAATAATAACATACTTATAACAGTAATTGAATTAATTTACCTGTAAACAGTTCTTGTTGTTGGCTGCATGATATTCGGCTGCAGAGTGATGGTGTTGGAATGAGAGGGAGACATTTGAGAGATAACCTGAGCATGAGAAACGGGAGAGTTTTGAGAGAATGTATTGAGGGCTTGAGTGAATGTGACAGGGTTATTCGGGTGGGGAAAGGAAGAGGGAGAAGAAGTGATATGGGAAGCAGTCACGGACGGAGACTTCACCAAGGTGTTGGGCATAGATGCAGAAACATAGGTGTGAACTATGTTGGATGCCATTGGACCAACTGCGATGCTACCAACAAATGATGTGACTATACTGGGTCTTGAGACTGCATTCTCTTGAGATGTCTGGTTGTAGTTGACCTAAAGAAGTAAAACAAAAATAAAAAATTATACAAAATAAAAAGTTATATTCATACAATAATAGCGTGTTCAGAAAGTAAGTGTACTGTAACCATAACAGGCGGTGGTATTTAGTTTTTTGAGGGTTGGCAACACTGAGTGGTAGAGGGGGGTATCCTGACTAGAACGAGCATCGCAGGAACATTGTAGTACGTAAACTTACATTGTGGTGTCGAGTTGCGTGAAAGATGTCGGCAAAAAATCTCGCTGTGATCCGCTTTTTATTCATGGAAGGAATAACACCTACAAGAAAAAAAGGTGAAGATATCTGAGCTCTACTGTGACTGGAGATGATAGTGGGTATAGGTAAAACACTTTAAGTTGGAAGCAATAAAAATGCTTAGTATTGATGTATTGGTCTATCTGTGTGAACGTTAAGCGACGCCCACAAATCCGATAAGGCTCCCTGTCTTGCTTATGCCCACTTATTGTAACTAGTTAGAAGAGAGGCAAGTTTAACGACACCCTTTTGAGGCTGTACTTACAGGATGTCCTATTCATTCGGTTCGTAATTTGATTTAAACATAAGTGCACCTACATTTCGCTAGTGACAAATAATGACAAATTTATAAATTTGAAATAATAAGTAGTGTTTGTAAAGTTTAATATTTATTACGATATCATGGAGTCTTGTTACGAAACGGAATGTGGCTAATCACTGAATGAACCAAATCGTGAAATTTTATTCCATATGTTTAATTATTTTACTTATTCATAATGTAAAAAAAAAGAGTGGTCAACTTTTAAGCATAAATGACTTGTATAATTTGACGTCTAAGGCAACTGGAGTATCACAGACTAGTACCTATTCAACAGTTAATCTTTTGTACCTTTGTGTTAGTAATCTGTTATATTTTAGATAATATACGTATAGATAGTTGCTGATGATGACTGGTACATAATTAAATAATTAGTGTTGCTCACGGACATAGGAATATATGGACCTGCCCTAAGTGATAAAAGCGTATTGTTTCCCCCTCCCCATAACGGTTCCATGGAACCGCCTGGGCTTACGAGAGCCGCCTCCCTTGAATCTAAAAACGTGACGTCATCATTCTTGTTCTGACCAGCGCCGAAGTCACATAGTACATTTTACGAAATAACAAGGCAAAAACGGTAGCTTGTGCTATGAAAACGTGTAAAAATAGAAGTTAAAAGGAGAATAAACCAAATTGTCGTATTACATTCCATAGGTAAGCATTATTTTACTTTATTTTAAGCTTATTCGAATTATATTACAATATTATCAGTTTTGTAACATATACTATCATGAACGTGTTTACACACAGCTGTAATATGCGTGGGATGGCGTATTTCAGCATATCGCTCGCCATATATTCCGATTGGGAATGTACGGCGAGCGATATGCCGAAATACGCCATCCCACGCATATTACAGTTGTGTGTGTGAACACGTGTTAACGCTCAGAGAGCGTGTTCACACACAGCTATAATATGAATGGCGACGTAAAACACACAGCCGTTTGCAAAAGAATCAGGGATGTGCCTTCGCCTTTTGCGCTTTGCTAATATTTATTTTTGCGCTTTCCTAATCGTATCATTTTGAACGTCTATCTTTTCATGTGTTATTTCTTGCTGGAAATCCGTCGTTTTAATAAACGATAATAAACCAATCATTTTTAAATTTATCACACTTTAAGGGCCTTATTACTAAACGAGTTTTGAATTTTACGCAACTCATAAACAACCGTTAATATAAGATAAATAGTTGGTTATTCAGTTGTATAAAATTTAAAACACGTTATTAGTAAGGGGTTAAAAGTGGAATAAAGTATGGTTTTATTTATTAGGCGTTATTGTATATTTTGCTTTCTTAATTATGTACTCCTTCGTGGTATGTTTAGAAGTAAAATGTAGATACAGTGAGCATGTTTGGAATGAAAAATGTATGTGTCATTTTGCTGTCCGATGATATTTTTTATCAATCAAAATTTAAAATAAAATATTTTTCTATCGCACGTCGCCACCGATTATATTATCTTTGGATCACACTGTCACGTCTCAGCGGACCATGTGTTAGGTAAGCGCGTTGTTTCGTATGTACGGTACTGCTGGAACGAGAACGAGTGTATATCGCGTAATGCTCTAGGTTATTCCGAGTATGTATATGTATGGAAAACACGTTTTTTGTTTTTAATTGAAAAAGTGTCATCGGACGACAAAATTACATCTAAATTTTGACTCCAAATACTCTTAGGAATCGCTGGTAAAAGCTGTGTGTATAAAATTTAATTTGTTTTTGAGTTGTTTTTCTTTTCTATTATCTTCTGAAAAGTGAAATGTTATGTACTTTCTTAAAGATTTCCCAAAAAAGAAGACTTGAAGACAATGTGGCGACTTTCATCCGGTAAAAGTGAGCAGACAAGTGTTCGTAACCTTCGTATCTGCTCAGAACATTTCAAAGAGACAGATTTTATAATAAACAAACAGGGCACACGTGTGCTACGTGTAGGTGTGATTCCATCGGTCTCTTTGTCACCTGTTACAGAAAGAATTATCGTTAGTATATAAATTCTTTAATGACTAATAATTCTTTTTTGTAGTTATTCATTACATGTAATTATTTTAATTTTATTATCTATCCATTTCAGAAATTAAGCGACAACATCTCTGAGAAATCATATGTATGTCTTTCTCTAGCTGATGAAACGATCAATAATACTTATGGATGGATGAACCCTCAAGAGGATTCTGATTTTTCTCTCGTTTCTTGCGCACCTGCTCTACACAGCACACACGTCGTGAGTTCATTCTTATATTTAATTATCCTTTAAATTAATATTTTATTGATAGTGCATATCACAAATTTGTAATAAATATGTAAATTATCGAATTGTAATAATGATTATATACCTAATATTGTCATCTTTGTCTCGTTTCGAAAAGGAATGCGAACCAGATCCTATGACTATGTGCTTGACGGAGATCTGACTGAGGCCATAGCTGCAGCTGCTCAGTCATGTGTGCTCGTCAGTTGTATGGTACCCACTACTATTCCAGAAAGCTTTGTGAGTACCAATTGATTATTGACCTTTGATGACTTCAAAAACACATTGTACTATTATGTAGTGTGCGGACCACTCTAGTAACTGACTAAATGTTTTTATACCTAAAAATATAATATTATGTCTCTATTCCCCAGATTCAGGAACCCCAACCCGTCTTTATGGAAGAACCACTTATTATATCAAAAACCACTCAAAAAAATAAACCAATTGAAGTCAATTAGAAAAAAATGGAAAACTTATTATTAGAAAGTAAGTTACTAATTAGAAAATTTAAAAAATTAACGTTGTTTATAAACGTAAAATATTTCTTTAGAAAATATTTTTTATTTGATATACACAGCTTCTCTGACGGTGTTGGAATAAATTATCTTTTTTAATCTTCTTTTTTTATAAATGAAACCGTACAAGAGTCCCAACTGCCCTCAACTGTCTGAAGCAAATGAGACTATGGCATCCCCAATTGGGGTATGTTGTGAGGTTGAAGGTAGTGGGGAGTGGTAGGAGATTATGAAGAGGACGGTGGGGAAATCTGGCTATTCAGATCTGATCAATAGTATATTCCACTCTAGAACGTGCGGCAAACATTTAAAAATTATTTTTAATTAGTAAATTGTGAAATAATTCAAATTTTTAATTTGCATGTTGGGTTTCGAACCCGTGACCTTCCGCTTGCTAGTTGAGAGCGTTACCCCTCGACTACGGAAACCTTCGTATCTATGATTTTTCGGCGTGTAATTTTTTCTCAAGGTCACGGCCGTCATCACAGTCAACATAATTAATACCTTCTTACTATGTTGGCTCATCTTTTTAATATATTTTTATTCAGCTGTTATTATTGTACTGTTTTTAGCATCGATAATATAACTCCTGTACATGTTATGTTGTTTTCTCTTAAGCTGTGCTGTTATTTTTGTACGTTATTTAAACCTCTGTAAGTTGTTTATTGAATGCTGTTCTCACAAATATAATGTTATCCTTAACCCTTTTTGTCTTTTTCTTTTCACTTCTTCCATTGTCCATAGACAATGTAAGAAATAATTTAATGGAAGTTATATATATTATAAAAATATTATTTCTTTAAACAATATTATGCATAGTCTGAGAATACTGTTACTGTGTCGGTGTAGGTATATAATACTGTTTTGCTAAGTTTCTGCTGATATATGCTTAAATGTACCTAAACAAAAAATATTATACCCAAAAAATAAATATAAAGCACCTTCGTCGTCAAAATATTCCAATTAATACACCACTCCTGGCTACGCACGATCCGATTTGCAGAACCCAGATAAGTTGGGAGGTTTAGGGGGGAGGGGGAAGTTGTTGCTTATACACAATGCGTCGATGTAGTGGTGAGAAGTACCTATCTATGTAAATCTGGTCACCAAATACGCTTAAAGCCATTTCAAGCAGTTGGGGCGATACTAAGAGTATCTACAAAAAGGATCAAATAATAATGTAACTGCTACGTGCTACGTATTATTGTAATTAAATAACGTGTGAAATAATTCAAGTAAAATAATTTCAATTAAAAGAGATAATTACATTATTTTTATTAACTAGCAGACCCGGCCACACGTTGCTGTGGCTAACGAAACACAACGCCATTACCCAACCTTTATAAAATCCTCACCACCCGCTTGCCTGCTGCCCGCTGCCTGAATTGAATATTTGAATTTCTCGGCTTTTCTCTACTATAATAAGCATGTAATATACATATAAACCTTTCTCTTGAATCATTCTATCTATTGGTGAAAACCGCAGGAAAATCCGTTGCGTATTTTAAAAGATCAATGCGCACATACATTTTGAGTGCCTTCATTTTATACTATGTAATTATATACCAACAGAGCGGTTGTGATAACCCTAAAATATGTCGATCATCACGAATGTGGGCGGTTCTCGAATGTGCTCGTCGCTGGTTACAGGGGTAAGTAAATTATGAAACATTTGTAAAAGTGTCTTTAGTTGTCTGTGAAAGGATGCGAACTTTACTTTGCCTATTCAGACTTCGCAAATATGTTAATAACGTAGCGAGCAATTCGCGCTCCCACGTAAAAAGGTCTATTCATTAAAAAGCAGATGTTAATTTTTAAGAACTAAATGGTGATATTATAATGCGAGATGCCTGTATACTGTCAGATTAATTTTTCAACCAATCACAGGCATCTTCCCCTCTTCGTACCGCCATAGTTGATTTTTCCCCTCACCTGTTATTTCTGGTCTATTGAATTTGGATGTCTATGGTGTTGCTGATGATTGCTAACACATAATTATAAAAAATAAATAACCCATAAATAGCCAAATTTGTAAGCCATTAGGTTCTTAGTTTAGGTAAACCGAGTAATTCATGCGTATTGAGTTTTATACGAAACTTTACAAATGTCAAATCCATAAAAAAAATGGCGACAATGGAGATGTTTTTTATGGGAAATTTTTAACTTTGAATGAAAACCGAATTCAAATGCATGTTTTTCCATCTATCCCGACCGAAACCGATGTTTCTTTTGGTAATTAAGTTTAACAGTAGTTTACTTTTCAAAAGCTATGCCTATTAAACGTGTAGCGGCATGTGTCGGCTTGTCCATTATTTATCTACTTTATAAAATATTATATAAGTATGAATATTATAATAAATTAATATTTTTAAATAACATAATATTTTTTTAACCTTGTTGTTATTTATGATTACCCCTTTGAATTCAATCCTGAAGATTATCGCATTTAGTTAATAAACTTATTTTTCTTCCTAAACCTTCAGTATTTCTATAAAAATGTTGTTAAACAACATTAGTTTTATGTTACCGATTTAAACACGCTTTGGATTCGAATTCTCAATTGTGAAATAATTATTAATTGCTTTTTTGTTAAAAGCCCAAAACGAAACACGCTGTATGAAAGTTTTGCATCTGTGTGAGTACTGTGATGAAGTCAACTTAACTTGCGAGACCTATAACTCATTACACGTCTGGGAAAAAAAACAGTTGTCAAAGTGGAGTCACACCAATTCACGTCCATCTGTCAAAAAATTGAAAACCACAATTTATGGCAAAAAAATCATGGCCTCAGTGTTTTGAGACCGAAAAGGCATCTTTTTGGTTGAATCTCTGCCTCAGGTTGAGATCATCAATGCAAAACAATATTCTGATACCCTAAAAAAACTCAAAAGGAGCATTCAAAACAAGGAAAATGCTGACCAGAGAAGTGTGCTTTTTTTCACAAAAACGTCCATGCTCACACAGCCTTGCCCACCAATACGCTCTTGGACTTATTTGGTTGGGATGTTTTGAACCACCCCCCGTAATCTCCTGACTTGGCGTCTTCAGATTATCATCTTTTCACCTTCTTCAAGACATGTATGGATGAAAATAAATTTTCGACCAACGAGCAGGTACAGAAAGTGGTCCTGAAGTGGGGGAAGGAGCTGGCGGGAGAATTCTTCGAGGAGGGCATAAAGAAACTTGTGCCACGGCTCACCATGTGCATTGGCTGGTTGGCGATTATTTGGAAAAATAGTCAACAAGTGTATCAACAATATCCTGTAATTTCTTTTCTAATACACTTTTCAAAAAAAAAAAAATATTCAGTACACTTACTTTCTGAACATGCCTCGCATTTAAATTAATTTACTTACAGTACTAACTCCGGAAGAATTCGGCGAAGAAGTAAGCAAATTAGTGGTATCTCCTGACATAAAGAGATCCCCTCCACCGCCGCCATCGGATATTCTATCAAAACTCTTCTTGACATCGGCCTCTGAATCCACATAAGTGCAAAAGTCACTGCTGAGAAACTCAATATCGGCATCAATGAACTCGGTTGCGGCATTCAGCTCTACTTTTTCAGAATTATCGCTCTGATTTCCGCTGATGCATTTCCAGTAGTTATTGTCCATGTTTGAAACTCCCGCTGAGACGATTGAGGTGAAGTTGCCGCATGGTTGAATAATCTGCTGACTGTTGCCGTTACTGTCGTACTTGAAGGATCTATCCCCGCAATTCTCCATTTTTACTAGTTGGTTGTTTGATGTGAATGGAAACTGTTGATCCACAATATCCTCATTGTTTAGATTCTTGTAATGATCTCTGGGTTGGTCGTCTGTTTGTTCCATCTTAACATTGACAGCGTCCGAGGAATCTTCTGGTTCTTCCAGCTTGATTTGAGATTTGAGTATAGGGACATCGATTGGAGGAGGGGTAGGTGTCGGGGTGCTGGATGTATAGTCTTCACTCATCTCTCCGCGACGACAGAGATATGCTTGGATCTTCCTTAACATGAAGGGTGGGGCCCGAAAGCCTGAGAGTTCATTCAAACGCAAAGCGGGGCTGTGACGGTAATCTTCACTGCATACTAATTCTTCAATGTCTTCCAAAACCTACAAGAAAGGTAATAAACATACGTTAGGTCAAGAGACTATTTTATTGGTGTTGAACCTGTTGAACGTGGGATAATATTTAGAAAACCGCGCAAAAATTACCTTGATGAGTTCTGGTCAAATATGGATATAAAAACAAAGCAATTGGTTTTTTTGCGATTGTTTTCTGTTTACCAGATAATAATAATATTATTCATGTATATAGATATATATGTGTATATTATTTTTTATTTTGTATGAACAAAAAAATCCCACAAAGGCAGTGCCTGTGAGTGGGTATAATATAGATTTTTATTTTTACTTCTAAGGTTAAGGTGAAGATTTTAAGTAAATATAGATTAATAAATTTAAGTATATATAAATTAAGTATAATAAATAGTAACTGAAATAATTGCAATTAAAAACTACAACATTATAACAGTCTGCACTGTTATTATCGCATTTGTGAAAGTTTCATAAGAATTAATGTTATAAGTGCAATTAAAAGACAAAAAAAGCAAACAATATAATTATCTACTCAAAAAGCTGTCTAATGATAGACATAATTAATGACTTTGTTAAAACTTATAAGAAAAAAATATCAGTTGCAGTGTTTTCTAGCCAAGTTTTGGTATATTTTTTAATGAGATTGAAGATTTTGACACATGGTCTCAAGGTTGTACAAAGTAAATTATACATTTTTGGAGCTATAAAACTAATATGCCTTTGGGATAATCTAGTTTTGCAGTGGGGTACAGCATACTCACAGGCGCCTAAACGTCTTTGGGTCACTAAACTAACTAAAAGATTAAAAAATCTTCCATTTTGGAAATAATTGTCAAAAAATATATTAATACAAGTATAAACTGATTTCATTATTTCTATACAAACCTGAATACATACCTAACATGAAAAAAATGAATACATAAATACCAGACCAAAAAGCACAATTCAAAGAAGTTTACAAAGAAATAATGACCTTTATATGCATTTGAAAACATAAAATATCGATTTTTCGCCAGCTGCAGCTGCCGAAAATCTCCCGCAAATTTCATAGAAAATTCTTTTAAATTCATTCAGAGTGGCTACAATAATCAAATCGAACATAGGTCCAAGATTGATATTGGCGCAAGCGATCTGACCTTGTCCTTCAGACAGTTTATTATACATACATAAGACACATTTAAAAAAAAAAGTAAGAATTTTTTTGTGTCCTAGAGCGGGCGAGCCACAAATGACAGGTTAAAAATTCAGTAATATGGATGCATGACAATATCCTGAAGTCAAAATCCGAAAACCATAAATCCAAAAACTGCTACCTCAAACTACAAACATTCCTAAAAAAATTTATTTTATTAATGATGAAATATTAACTTATTAAATATAAATATGTATTAACATTAACTTAATCATCTGTAAAGAAGCAACCATCTCAAAATAGTTAGAGAACTATAAAACTGATGTAAGGATAGGTTAAGTAAAAGAAAATTATGGTAGTCTTTTTTGCAAGTGATAAGTAAAATCACGAAATGCCACAAACCATGATGTAAGTTCTCCCACCAGCCGGTGTGGTCATGTTCTGATTAGCAATCCACTCCTCGTCAGCCGACTCAGCTGGATAGCCCAGCAGACCGCCATGTTTGCTATACAGCCTCCCTCGGGACTGGCCCAGACCAAGTGATAAATAAAATCATGAAATGCCACAAACCATGATGTAAGTTCTCCCACCAGCCGGCGTGGTCATGTTCTGATTAGCAATCCACTCCTTGTCAGCCGAGTCAGCTGGATATCGCAGCAGACCGGCATGTTTGCTATACAGCCTCCCTCGGGACTGGCCCAGACCAAGAACCTGCAATTAATAAAGCCACAATTAGTTGATCACCAATAATAACTGCTTCTTTTTAAAACTCCACTAAATAATTTTAAAAATTGCTCAATAATATTTCCAGCCGGACTCCATCGAGCCATCGCCTTGCACCACAGTTGGAGGGATGGATTCATGCATCCCTTACTTACTCCAAGACACCCTAACCCCAGGATTCCTACCTACCTCTCACACCTTTTTCTTCCCAGAACTTCCTATCCTTCCCTTCCTTAAAAAGACCCTCCACACAGTATCCCCTAAGATGGCATAGGCCCTGAGCGAAATTATTTTCCTCAGGCTCTCCTGTGTGAAGCTAATGTAAAAAACAAGTAAGATTAAATACATTATTTTTTTGGAACTTTTAAAGCGTCTGGCGAAAGTTACCACTGACTAATTAAAACGGTTAATGTAACGTATTATTACAGATTGTGTATATTTACTTTTCCATGGTGTATAGTCCACACAAGAGGCTCTGAGGAAAATATTTCCACTTAGGGCCTATGTCACCTTTGGGTATGCTGTGTGGAGGGTCTTTTTAGGAAAGGAAGCAGAGGAAGTTCTGGGAAGGAAAAGGATATGAGGGGT
Source organism: Limnephilus marmoratus (assembly GCA_917880885.1). NCBI lineage: Eukaryota > Metazoa > Arthropoda > Insecta > Trichoptera > Limnephilidae > Limnephilus > Limnephilus marmoratus. The sequence goes on along the minus strand of OU862912.1, from coordinate 27,342,943 downwards.
GGGTAGGAATCTGGGGGTCAATATGTCCAGGAGTGATGGACGTATGAATCCATCCCTCCCACTGCGGTGCAAGACGATATTCCGAGAGAGTAAGGCTAGAGAAGTCAAAGGGATTCCCTCAACCATTCTCTCTCGATCCGGCCTGCCATGCAGCTGGTCAAATCGCATCCGCCACCAAGACCCGGACAAATCTTATTACAATAACTAAAAAAAAATTTATCCTTTTCCACTAAAATACACTTTTTACTTCCACACTCTCGGCTTATAGTCGAGTAGTTCTGATTTTTTGCAGACTTGTTTATGTTAGCCTAATGAATAATCCAAGTTTGTGCCCTCGAGCGCCGAACGCAACTTTGTCAAAAATCGAAAAAACTGCGAAAAAATCGTTATTTTTTCAAATTTTGGCCATTACAACCCTAAAGGACTAATTTTTGAAAAAACTTTTTTTAGGGCATTTTTAAAGTAAACCAAATTTGATACAATATGATACTAGATTTGTCTCTGTAGAACCAATAGTTTCCAAGATTAAGCCTTTCAAATTTTTAATATTTTATCATTTTTTTCGAACTTTGCAATTTTTTGCAATATTTTTGACGTCACTCGAATAACTCGAGCGGGATGAAGTTCCAATTAACTCCGACGGAGTGTGCTAATATTGCTCGAAAAACACAAAGAGCTCTGAGCGTCTTCAAAGAACCAAGTTACACTCATCGCGAGAGATAATCGTTGATGAGAAAACTATGACACAGGTTACTCAACAGGAATTCTTGTCAAATGACAAAAACACGATTCGTTTCATAAAGCTGCTGACAACAAAAATGGGAAATCACAACATTCAAGTACTCCAAGCAGAGGAAGATGCTGATAGGCTCATCATCACTACCGCTGTAACTGCTGCCTCTACCTGTGATATAGTGGTAGTCATTGGTGAGGACATTGACTTGCTGATCATCCTTACTGCGATCTCAAACCAACGTGAAATTTTTTACAATATATGTGGAAGAGGCAAAGCATCAGATGTCATGTATTCCAGCATCGCTTTTTCAAAATCCTCTTTGAAACCAGAGCTTTTCCTCTTCATCCATACCTTTAGTGACTCGACATCCTGCTTCTTTGGCTTAGGGAAGATGCAAATGATGTCCATAGTCGAAAAAAATCCGGTCGTTGAAAAGCAAGCTGCGATTTTTCTCGACACCAACTCTACACCTGATAAGATAGCAGCAGCAGGAGAACGAGTCATAATTGCTCTATATGGAGGCAACCCCAACACCCATAAACTTGACAAGCTGCGGTACCAACTATTCGCCAGGGCTGCGACGAAAACCAGCTTCAATCTAGCCAGGTTACCTCCTACACGAGACTCTGCTCGATTTCACTCCTTGCGGACATACCATCAGGTAAAAATTTGTCCTTGCATCAGTTACATATCATTCATAATTTCTATTCTCATCTACAATCTTCTTAAAGGTACAGGCGTGGTTGGGAGTCACACTGAACCCTCTCTCCTGGGGGCGGAATCCACGCCACAAGGCATCAACCCCAAATTGATGACCAGAGATGCAGCCCCACAACACCTCTTGCGGATGATTTCTTGCGACTGCACGAAGGGTTGTGGGAATGAGTGCAGCTGCAGGAAGGCAGGATTAAATGCTCATCGGCCTGCAGGCACTGCAGCGGGGCCTCTTGTGACAATATATCTGATGTTGCAGTAGTAGATATCCCAGAAGGCGACGATCTGTCCGATGTCGAAATGGAGGATGACTTGTGGGCACAAGACGTCGACGATTCATCACCATCCCCTGATGGGGATATGTCATCCCAATACGTCGATCCAGATACGAACGAACCTCAACCGGGACCTTCCAAGTGGGCTAAATTAATTTAATATTTTGATTTTGAATGTTACTCAATTTCCTAATGAATAAACTTATTAACTTTTGTTGTACTTATCTTTTTCACATCATTATTCGTAGCTTAGCTTAAATTTCATCGTTCACACTTCTCATTTTCTTTTTTAATATCCCATCATAAAAATACAGGGCTTCAATAGTATAATCAGGGTCAAAATTCATTCAGAAAGACAGAATTGCAAAAAATTGTGAAGTTCGAAAAAAATTATAAACTTTGAAAGGTTTAATCTCGGAAATTATTGGGTCTACAGAGACAGTTCTACTATCATTTTGTAGCAAGTTAAGTCTACTTTACAAACGTCCTAAGATAGTTTTTTCAAAATTCCTAAGATAGTTTTTTGCGTTCGGCACTCAAGGTCACAAACTTGGATTATTCATTGGGCCAACATCATAAACAAGTCTGCAAAAAATCAGAACTACCGGATTTGACGCATGATGTGATGTATAAAGTTACTGGACTATTATTTTTGGAAAAAGGTATTTTTTTAAAAGTAATGAGGATCGGGGGGAGGGAAGAAAAATTTCGTCAGAATCGGATAGATATTATTAATTTCTTCTTCAATCTTTCAAAATTCATTTTCATTAATTAATGAATTCATTAACCCGTCTGCTTGTTTAGGAAAAAATTCATCCCAAAACACGTAATCGCATAATACTTCCATAAGACCAAAAACGTCCCGAGCGACCTTATATTTTAAAAGCTATATATCTCTCTTCCTATCATGCAAACATATGTATTTTTTTAAACCAAAAAGGGAACGAAATAATGCTTCTTATTTATTGTCTTAGAAATATGAAAGCTATCTTGCGTAGATATTTTACAATCTCGATCCAAAGTGACAGTTTCAGAATTTAGGCGCGGGACCAAGGCTTCCGGATTGTGAGGTGCGAATATATTGAACCAAGCAGACGGGTTAAAATAAAACCGATCACTCTATTCTTTTTTGTCTTTTTAATTAAAGAAAACAATTCACACATTTTAAAAAATAGAAACAGGACAATTTCTTTTTTAAATGCAGATTGATTATTTATCGAATAGTTTTTTAAGATTACCTAAATTATAGAGTGTGAGATGTAAAAATAGCTTCGATATCGCACAAAACCCTCATTTGGGGATGGGTGTTGCATCCAGCTGGTGCGGGAGGGTTAAATAATTAAAATATATACAGTGTATTTGCACCTGGTAGATGACCACGATGCAAAATTTATTTAATAAATAGTATAGCAAGTCAGGGAGACCCGAGGCAGGCACAACATGATCAAGTGAATCCAATTAGGTATGTAAAGAGTGAGAATCACAGAAGATGATTTGTGAGGCAATGCACGACTGAGAACGTAGCGAGGGTGTATTTTTTATTTTTTTATATATGTGAATACCTCACAAGATTCCCAGCTGCTACTATCTAGAGCCAGTGAGACTATGGCATCCCCAATTGGGGTATGTTTGTGAGGCTGAAAGTGGGGAGGGGAAGAAGATGGGGAAGAGAAAGATGAGGAAGTACCTGGCTATTCAGATCTGGTCACCAAACACTGCTAAAGCCATATCAAGCAACGTTTCAATTCTGAATGGTGGTCTTACACCAGGGTGATACTGAGAGTATATTTCACTCTAGAATGTGCTGCAAATATACTATATATTATTTGGAATGAGTTAATTGTGAAATAACACAAATTAATCAAATAAAACTTTTTTTACACACACTAGAATTCGATTCCGCGACAAGAGTCAAGAGCCTTACCTCAGTGTGCGGCAATCCATCCTCTCGGCCTGTGAAGAAACGGCGTGATGATTAGTTGGTTAATAAATTGTATGCATCACCTTGTTAGCAATAGAGCCCATGATGAAGAGTGTGTCCGGGTTAAGCCGGGCAGGGTCCCACTTGTGCGCTGGACACACAGCCCCCTCCGTTCGCCTCTTCCTCCGCGTCGCCGTGCCCACGTCCGAATCCGTGTCTGACTCTTTCCGTTTCCAAGACGGACTCTGTGAAGGCAACAAATTCATTCAAAAATTGCATTTATCAACCCTTCGTCCATCTGACCCAACATTGTTATGCGACACGAAAGCTACTTTAGAGTTCATTATTACAGACAAGATTTGTGAAGCATAACCCACCGTGGTGATATTAAAAATAATCAAATCATATTATTCATTAGAAAAATACAGAAAACAAAAATAAAGTTGTCGTTTATGCAAATGGGACTCAAAACTCGGATCATGTTGTATTTCTCCGCTACATATCTTCCAGAAACATATTTACACTTCAATTTGTTTGTTTTCCCTCTACTACCATACTAGGCTAATGCCTGTAAATAGATATAGAATATATAACTGGCTTGCTGTCGCTGGCCTGCCGGCGTGCCAAAAAAAATTTTAGCTTTTTTTTAAATGCGATTTTAACTAAAGAAACTGTGTGAAGGACAAGGTTAGAATCGCGTGCGCCAATATCAATCAAGGACCTAGGGACTATTACAATATTGCAGCTACTCTGAATTATTTATAAATAATTTTCTATGAAATTTGCAAGAGGCTTTTGGCAGCTGTCAAAGTTACATTTACGTTTTCAAATGAGTATAAAGGTCGTTATTTCTTTGAAAACTCCTTTGAATTGTGATTTTTCATTTTGGGTATGTATACAGGATTGTATAGAAATAATAAAATCAGTTTATATATGCATGAATATATTTTTTGACAATTATTTCCAAAAAGGGAGTGTTCGGGCAAATCTGTACCTACTCCCATCTATCCCTCCCGTCTTACCTACCTATCCTGTTACATCCATCTTGCTATTGTCACCGGTTCAAGAGTGATTCCTGACCGTGAAATCAGTACAATTTCAACACCGCGCGGACTGGCAGCCCAAATACTTTGGTGTCGCGTCGCTTATAGTCAAAACCCGGATCCGCGCAAAATACGTGCTTTCCACCGCGAGTTATCTTGAGTGCATGAAGTGTGGGACCCAGGACGTCACCAGCAAGGTAGGGTTTCATCTTGTTTTCGGTGGACATCCCATTTTTTCCCCTTCATCCCTTTTTTCATTCCAACAGTGATAGGTGGAGATTCCGAACTCCGCGGGAGAAAGTAGCAGGCTTCCAATCAGCTATCGAAACATTGGTCCTTCGGCGGATGTACATTCTTTACAGATTAGTTAATTTACATGATTAGAAATTGTACTCAAACTAGTTTCATTACAAGACGATTATCAATAGTAGGTAGTTTCGGTAGATACGGCTTATCAGTTCAGCTGGTAGGTAGATAAATAGAATACTTTATTTGTTACAAGTAGATACCTACTATTATAATTGTTAATTTACGTATTTAATACATTTCAAAATGGATAAAGTTGCAACCAAAATTGGTTCGTTAAAATTAAAACGGCAAAGGCTCTTTGGGAGAGTGCAGGTCGCATATGATCTCATTAAAGATTTAGAACAAAAGACTAAGCTATGTCAATTCAGAGCCCGAATGGATAAATTAGAGTCCACATATGACGAATTTCAAAGTATTCAATGTGAGCTGTCAGATCTGGTTTCACTTCCCGAGTTTGAGTCGAAAAATGATATATTGGAGGTTTCGCGTGTATTTGAGGAATTGTTCTTTGAAGTTACATCGGCACGTGATGCCTTAGAAATGAGTCAGAATAATCGTCATGACGTGTCAGGCGGAGAAGTACAACGCTCTGGGCCGCCCGGTCGCAGCTTACTAGCTCCGGAAATAAAAATTCCTATATTTAATGGAAATATCGGAGAGTGGCCTCAATATTTTAATTTATTCAGGAGCCTTGTTCATGACAGCACTATTTTGAGTGACATTGAAAAATTTCATTATTTATTGACCTCTTTGAAGGGAACAGCCTTGTCATTGGTTAAGACTATTCCACTGATTCAAGAAAATTATGAATTAGCGTGGGAAACATTGTGGAACCATTATTCTGAATCTAGAGCATTATTTATATATTATGCCAACTCGATTTTAAATTGTAATTTTGCTAATAATGAAGAGATTTTGAATGTCTTGCGTGAAAATCTCTCGGGGCTTCGCGATTTAAACCGAGGAAAATTATTTGAAGAATTCGTTTGTCATATGGTTCTGCAAAAAATAGATTTAAAAACGCATCGGTCTTTTGAATCTCTTGTTAAAAAAGATGAAATACCGGATACTGGAAAATTAATAGAATTTTTAGCAACTCAAAACCGTATAAATATGTTATCAGATATTAAAGAAAAAAAGATTCCTAAGCGGGTATTATTTTCAAACGCGAGCTCAAACGGGCATAATGTCAAGAAAATTACTTGTATAATGTGCAATCACACACATCACTTGACAAAGTGTCAAGACTTTCTATCGTTGAATATGGTCAGTAGAAGGGACTTCGTTAAAAGGGAACGGTTATGTTTCAACTGTTTAAATTCGCACCTTATTAAAAATTGCCGTTCAAAGTTTCGATGCAAACGGTGCAACCGAATGCACAATACTCTACTTCATACTGATGAAAGATCTCCTTCGCCAAACAACCGTGATACTGAAAGTGATAACCGCAGTGCAACGGACGCGGACGATTCTGTACAGTGTAATATTGCTTACGGGCGATCAAAACGTTCGATATTACCTACCGCGCTAGCAGAATTCCTGGACTGTTCGGGACGTAAACACCGAGCGCGGATATTAATTGATACGGGTAGTGAAATATCATTTATGTCCGAAAAACTATATAACATTTTAGGACTCCATTCACAAAAATGGTCCGGGAAAGTTCGGGGTGTAAACAATGCTATTGTCAACAATGTACAGGGTTTAGTTACCTGTAAAATATTCTCTATTCAAAATCACTGCTTTGTGAAAGGGCAAGCTATAATAATATCAAATATTACTTCTAAAATTACGCCCGTAGATTTACAAGAATCATTTGAAGATTTCAAACATTTAAATTTGGCTGACCCAGATTTCCAAAAGCAAGGAGACATTGATTTTCTAGTGGGATCAGATTTGATTGCGCACATATGGAGAAATGGATATGTATCAAGCCTTAAATGTAATTTGCTAGCAGTGAATACGATATTTGGGTATGTTATCATGGGTTCATGTTTACAAGGTTATAATTCAGCACAACCCGTTGTGACGTCAGCGTTAACTGCGGTTGAAAATAGTGACTTAAACCACGTGGTAAGTCGTTTCTGGGAAATTGAAGAGGTTTCTAACGAAATTATTCAGAATAAGGACGATAATGAATGCGAAACCATATTTCAATCAACAGTCAACCGGGAAGAGTGCGGCAGATATATCGTGGCACTACCTTTCAAGAACAGAGATCATGTGGATATCGGAAGTACATATGATATCGCCCTTAAGAGATTTTATAATCTTGAAAAACGCTTGTCATTAAATCCAACATTGGCAGCCCATTACTGTAAATATATGGATGATTTCTTACAGCAAGGCTTCATGACAAGAGTTTCTCCATCGACTGAGATACCGAATACTTATTACATTCCACATCATGCGGTTGTTCAAAAAATAGGAAATGATATTAAAATTCGGGTGGTCTTTGACGCCTCATGTAAATCTGATAAACAAATTTCGCTAAACGATTGTTTATATTCGGGTCCAAAATTACAAAATGAAATAAGTCACATACTTTTAAAATTCCGTGTATACCCGATAGTACTCACTACGGATATACAAAAAATGTTTCTACAAATTCGTTTGAGAGAAGAAGATACAAATTTTCAAAGGATTCTCTGGCGATCTTCACCGTTACAGCCGGTAGGGCAATATATACTTGGTACTGTCACATTCGGGGTGACTTCTTCGCCCTATTTGGCCATAAGAACTTTACATGAACTGGTGAAGGATGAAGGTACTCGATTTCCAAAGGCTTCTAAAGCACTGTTGTCGGACACATACGTGGACGACATCGTTACCGGTGAATGGGAACCGGAAAGCGCCGCTCAGCTGCAGACGGAGCTAAAAGAACTCCTTACAAAAGGAGGCTTTCAATTGAGAAAATGGATGAGCAATTCGCAGTCAGTTTTAAATAACATTCCAATTGAGCACCGGAGCCACACGAGTGGTAAAGTTGCATTTGATGATGGAACATCTTTCTCGTTGAAAATTTTAGGTTTAATTTGGAATCCTGATAAGGATACATTTTCGTACTCGGTAGAAGAAAAAGAAAAGGTTTTTACAAAACGTGCGATACTGAGCTGTGTTGCACGTATTTTCGATCCCATTGGATTAATAACACCTGTTGTTTTTAAGGTGAAATGTCTTCTACAGGAACTATGGAAATTAAAGTTAGGTTGGGATGACTCACTCCCGGAAAAAATTGTTAATTTATGGGAAAATTTCTTGGATGAATTACCTAGGTTATGTTATTTACAAATACCGAGACATTGCGGTACAATAAAAAACTCAAATTGTACTTTAGTAGGATTTTCAGATGCGAGCGAATTAGGTTACGCGGCGTGCATATATTTGGTTACGAACGAAGCACAGCCTCAAATTACATTACTTACGAGTAAATCTAAAGTTGCACCGCTGAAAATATTATCAATACCACGTCTCGAGCTTATGGGAGCTTACCTACTTTCAAAGCTTGTAAAAATGACGAAGTCGTCTATAGAAACTCTCGTGAAAATTACAGAAATAATATTGTTTTCCGACTCCACCATAGTTTTATCATGGATAAAGACACCCCCTCATACTTTGAAAACTTTTGTCGCGAACCGTGTTATCAAAATTATTGATGAAATCGAGGACGCAAAGTGGTACCACGTTGCGTCAAAGGAAAATCCAGCCGATTTTGCTTCTCGCGGTTTATGTCCATCGCAAATAATAGACAACAAATTGTGGTTTCAAGGGCCTCCTTGGTTGGCTCAGCCAAGTCAGAAGTGGCCATTGTCTTTACCGGAAAAATTAAAGGTTGAAGAGCTACCGGAAGTAAAATCCCACGTCTCAACAGTTCACAGGCCGCTTGATTACTATGAGGGCCTACAATTTTTCCGATTTTCTTCTTGGAACCGTCTTCGGAATGTGGTCGCTTGGTCGCTTAGGTTTATTTACAATACGCAGCAACGGACCAAGGATGCTCATAGATCTGGAATTCTGACCAGTGCAGAAATAAATCGCGCGGTCACCCTAATAGTTAAATGCGATCAGCAGTTTCATTTTCCCGAGGAATTCAGAATGCTGCAAAATGATGCGGTCAACTCAGTGGCATTTCAAAAATTAAATGTGTTTATTGACCACGAAAACATACTTCGCGTTGGCGGGCGGCTCCGCAACTCTCATTTAAAATATAATACTAAGTTCCCAATAATCTTGGCAAAAAACAGTAAGATTGCGAAACTGTTAATATCTTATTACCATAAGGCCTATCTACACGCTGGTTCACGAACTCTGCAATTCCTGATTCAGCAAAATTATTGGATTGTGTCGGCACGTAATAAAATCAAGAAAATGGTGTCCAAATGTGTGAGATGCGCGAGATTGCGAGCGTCCCCGCAAAATCCTCTCATGGCCAGTCTGCCAGAAGCGCGTGTCACACCGAACCGCGTATTCAATCGGGTGGGGGTGGATTTGGCCGGCCCATACGTCTTAAAGGAAGGAAAACGCAGAGGTGCTAAGACATACAAGGCTTACTTTGCAATTTTTGTCTGCATGTCAACGAAGGCGATTCATCTCGAGGTTCTCTCAGATCTCTCGTCTGACGCTTTCATCGCTACCCTCGATAGGTTTGTTTCACGACGGGGTATTTGTCAGGCCATTTATTCGGATTGCGGTACGAACTTTGTTGGGGCGAAACGCCATTTGATTGGAACACAAAATTTTTTAAATAGTTGTCGTAATGATGAACAAGTCATGCGTACATGTTCAGAAAAGGGAATAGTGTGGAACTTCAACCCTCCCTCCAGTCCTCACTTCGGAGGACTATGGGAAGGGAACATTCGAGTCGTTAAAAATCATTTAAAACGAGTAATAGGGGACACTTCATTGACGTTTGAGGAATTTACAACTATATTACATAAAATAGAAGCCATACTAAATTCTCGTCCCCTCTGTCCTCTAACCTCAGACCCTGAGGACATTCAGGCCCTTACTCCAGGTCACTTTTTAATTGGAGAACCGTTAATTTCGATTCCAGAATATAACTATTCAGAGGTTAAGATAAATCGTCTCAATCGGTGGGAACATTTAAAGAAAATGACACAACATTTTTGGCAGCGCTGGAATACAGAATATTTACAAGCGTTACAAAATCGAGTCAAATGGTATAAGGCTACCCGTAACCTTCAAGTAAATGACCTAGTGGTCATCAAAGATACTAGGAGTCCTCCATTGAAATGGCCGCTCGGCAGGATAAGGGAGGTGAAACCGGGCTCTGACGGGGTCGTACGATTAGCCTCAGTACAAACCAGCGATGGTATATATCTACGGCCTGTGGCAAAGCTTTGTCTTTTACCTGTAGAATAAGATAGCAACGTTTTTTCTTTTTTTTTTATATGAATATTGGAATAGGTTCATATATTTTTTGTTTTGTTTTTTATGCCTTCGATGGTTTCGCATTGATTGCGATTCAGCTATCTTTTGTTTTAGTTATGTCTTTCGAGTTATTATTTTTTCATTACATTCTGCACGTATAGTCTTTAGTGCACCTAGTTTGTAAGGAGTAGGTTTCTTTTCATATTCTTTTAAATGTTAGGAGTAGGTTTCTTTTCATATTCTTTTAAATGTTAGGAGTAGGTTTCTTGGCCAGTTTCGATGGGTGTTGGAAAAATGGTATTTTTGGCGGGCGGTATATGTTCGGGCAAATCTGTACCTACTCCCATCTATCCCTCCCGTCTTACCTACCTATCCTGTTACATCCATCTTGCTATTGTCACCGGTTCAAGAGTGATTCCTGACCGTGAAATCAGTACAATTTCAACACCGCGCGGACTGGCAGCCCAAATACTTTGGTGTCGCGTCGCTTATAGTCAAAACCCGGATCCGCGCAAAATACGTGCTTTCCACCGCGAGTTATCTTGAGTGCATGAAGTGTGGGACCCAGGACGTCACCAGCAAGGTAGGGTTTCATCTTGTTTTCGGTGGACATCCCATTTTTTCCCCTTCATCCCTTTTTTCATTCCAACAGTGATAGGTGGAGATTCCGAACTCCGCGGGTGAAAGTAGCAGGCTTCCAATCAGCTATCGAAACAGGGAGATTTTTTAATCTTTTTTTTTTTAGTTAGTTAGCTATTCAGAAAAAAGTTCTTACAATACCATCACGTAATATAAAATGAATAATAAGATAGATTATCTGGTAAACAGAAAACAGTAGCAAAAAAACAATCTCGTTGTTTTTATATCGATAGATAATAATAATAATAGATAGATAATAAAATAAAAGAAAGACAAAAATTCCCGGGTTACGAATAACCCGGGAATGTTTGTCTTTCTATTATTGAAAATCTCCTACTACCACCACAGTAAGCCGAAAATGTTGAGTCATGATGGAAGACTTAGCCAGCCGAGGAATCGAACACGGAACGCCTGGGTGGGACCCAAACACGATGCCCACTCAATATTGGGTGATATTATCGCTGATATTATCGCTGACCGGTCAATATTTGACCAGAACTCTTCAAGGTAATTTTCGCGTGTTTTTCGAAATACCATCCAACGTTCTACCATCGTTAATACTCTTTCAATGTTTTCCACAAGGTGTTAAAACCAAACTTAATCGCTAGATAGTGTCGGAGATACAACCCACATTAAATAGGTTAAAGGTTGACGTTTAATTTTAGCAATGTGTCATCAAATTTGAAAGAGCTCAATGACTAAACGCGGTTTAAAAAAAAAAAAGATTTTTGCACATGGTTCTTTTCGCTAAGTAACCGCATAAAACAGAAGTGACAACCCACCTGCAATACGAAATGTGCTTGGAGGGATTTTTATTTTGACACTAGCAATAGTATTTGCTTATTCAATAAAAAAATCAACAACTAAGAAAGTTAAAAGACTTAAAAGTAAGAATATTAACAATGAAATTAAACCATTTGGGTATCTTTCTCACATCTTCACATCTACCGGATCTGCCGGATCTGCCCTGATGATGGACACTGCAACGATGTCCGAAACGTTGGCTAAAGAAGGAGGTAGCGCAACACGGCATAACACCCCAAAAACAAATAACGAAAATTTGGGTATCTTGTTCATATATTGATTTTGTGATTTCTCCAAATTTAGTCTTTTCAACAGGAAGACTAATTTTCCTGTCTTCTCATGGCTTACACTTGAAGTGAAATATCACAAAACTGCGCTATATAAATACTACGTTATTATTATTATTATTACATAATCTATTTCTCATTTTACTCTGCACCAAATTGAATGCCGAAAATATTCTTTCGATCCCAGCAGAAGAAGCAACTGCACTTAGCAGTTGCTTGATTATTTCCAATTCTTCTTCAGTTATATATTTTTCATATTATATATTGCCAACCCTATCAGTAGGTGCGTTTTTCTGTATGACTTATTTATCTACCAATACCAATACCATTGGAAGGCTCAACTTTGGAATACATACGAATAATACTATCCATCAAACTAATATGCGCACATTGCGCACACATGTGCAATGCTATAACTGTGTAGACAGTTACAGCATTGCACGTGTGTCCGCACCATAGTTTGTGCCGGGGGAAGTCCTTTGGCACTTAGGCGGGTGGGTTGCATAAATTTTTTCATTTAAATCATTGATTTTTTTTAAATCACTTGATTTTAATCACGATTTAAATCACTGATTTAAATCAACCCTGTTAGGTAGCCATTAGAATGAAAGCAATGATTAAAAATATGCGAATTAATATTTGTGGCTGAACTCACGCTGCTAGGCCTGCCAAACCTCGAGTCGGCCCCGTTGCTAGACTCCGAGTCGCTCAGCTCCGAGGGCGAAGGGGCATGGTGCGGGGCGCGCAGGGGCTGCGAGGGGGGGTGGGAGGAGGAGCGCGGGGGTGCCGCATACAGGCAGCGCGCGCCGTCCAGCATGGCACGGCAGACTGCACGCACCTGGAATGAAATAACAATATTATTGATTGTTAAATTACGGCATATTATTTTTATTTATTTTTTTATTTATAACTTCTCACCATCATATGTATACATGATCTTATTTTTTTTTTTACATACAAAAAATTAACCTCACTAGGACACAGCCTGTATTGGGGTTAAAATTTATAAATTTGGGTGATTTTACACACGCAAAATACTAAAATAAACCCTACATTTAAAACACTAAAATATTATAATAAAGTAAGAAATAAAAATATCATATTAGTGACCAGATGGGTAATTTAAGTATGATTTGTAACAATATAGACCATAAATAAGTTTTTAATTACTATACCCACCAAGAAACAAAGCTAGTTCAAAACAACTAGGGTCTAGGGTGACACTCCAATTTTGGCAAATGGAACTCAAATAAAATCTATTTTTTTAAAAAAAAGCTTATTATTCAAAAAAAATATATTATTAAAAACAAATCTTATTATTTAAAAATTGAAATCTTATTATTTAAAAAAGGACAAGGATGAAAAAATAGTATGCCAGTCCTCTGTCAACACAAATATCTTAACATTCTTTTTAAATTTAGCCAATGAATTGGAAGATTTAATGGAATCTGGCAGAATATTAAACATAAGTGGAGCTTGGTATAAATAGTTTCTTTAGCCAAAAGATGTTTTAGTATGTATTGCCATAAAGTTCAATGTTGAGCCAATTCTAGTGGTATGGATTTGTTGGGTTCTTTCTGCAGATTTTGTATTGATAAAAAATCTACAAATTATTTTAGTGATGTATAACTGTTTTATACACATAACATTAGATTCCTTGTAAAGTAGTTTAGATGGATAACGAAATTTTTTATTATATGTTTTCTTCCATTACACTAATTTTACACAACTGCTTCCAATTTTTCACTGTTGCGTTGCAAAAACCAAACACGATTTTATTATTTGAGGGTAAATTCCCTTAAACGCTTCACTTTAGTGTGAGGAACAACTATTACGATTGTTTACTTTATACTACACAGTGTTAAAATATGTGATATTTATTTTTTTTTTATTTTAAACTTAATGAGTAAAACCTCAAATTGTTATACTTAATTAATGAAGACAATATTAGCGACTCTTAATCAAAAATTTTAAACAAAATCAGAAAAAGATTGGTCACATCTAGGAATCGAACCCAGGACCTTAGCAGTGTGCGGATGGAAAGTTGCGCGTGGCGCTGAGATTCATAGCTAGAACTTCACACCTATTTTTTAAAGTACAGATTGATTTCTTGCATTACATGTATATGAATGTTAATATTACTATATATTGTTATGCGAGTAAGGTAGGGTAGGCAGTGCTTATGTACCTATGTGGAATGCTGTGGTTGATTGTATGAGTGAGGAAAATGAAATAAAAATTCATACTCAAGGAATAACATAAATAGAGCATAAGACTAAATAATTTATCTGGTAGGGATTAGCTACTGTAGATATTGTGGAATCAAAAAAAAATTCTAGATTAAAATATTGATTATTCTTTTGTTTGATCCATTTTTGACAACTGCACAGATAAATTTGTAGATCTGAAAGCTAATATTGTCACGCAATCCATCCAAACTATTTTTATTTTTTATTTATTTATTTATTCAACGCCCAAAGGGCTTTTACATTTTGGTAGTACAAATAATTCATGACAGATTACATATACAGAAATAATAAAATAAAATTTGATAAAAAAGCACACAAGTCATAAAAATACAAAAATACAGCGATTTCATAGGTTTTCAGAAAGACAGATATTTTTAGGAATAGTTTTGGAATAAGTTTTTTACAAGATCGACAAAATTCGCCAAGTTTATGTTAAATATGTCAATATCACAGTACTGATTTCCCATAGTGTGAAATCGTATCGGACAGTGGGCAATGTAGTTCCGCTTATGAATGCTACAGTAGAATAGTGTATTTTGTCATGTAGTTACTGTCGGTATTCTTAATTTTATGAGTTGCAGTAGTTTGCAACAGTCCAATTTAGAGTTAAGTATTTTGAATAAAAATGTTAAGTCGTTTATTTTACGTCTGTCTTCTAGTGTGTGTATTTTTAGAATATTTAATAATAAATTATATTTCAAGCCTTCTAGTGGGATATTTAATTTAAAATTTATAAAATGCAGAAATTTTTTTTGTATTCGCTCAATGTTATTAATGTGAATTTTGTAAGATGGAGACCAAACTACTGAGTTATAGTCCATTAGGCTTCTAACTAGAGACACATATGAGTCGTATAGTTCCTATCCACGATAAGTCCACTATGATCCAAAAATGAAGTAATGATGCAGTTTTTCTCTAGCGGTTGTTTGGCAAACTAATAATATGTCAATGAGTTCCAAACGGCCGTAAAATCCTATGAAAAGTGAAATTCCAAACAACGATAAATCCATGGTGCTGTATGTTCCAAATGCCGATAAGTCCACCGCCATGCAGGCAGCCAATGAGCGGGAAGTATTTCGTCCAGACAGCCAATGAGCGCAAAGCATTTCGCTAATCCCAACATGGCCACAGAAGTGTTGTTTTGAAAAAGTGTCAACCGTTTTATTAGTTTTTAAAGCTAAATAATGTCTGATCTAACCATAAATGTTATTCAAGTGACGGGAAACATATCTAGAAAGAGAGTTATCAACAAGAAATCATGGAAAAAGCACGTCGATAGCCGTAGCAGGAACTTAAAAATCTCCTATTTTGAGTGAATTCGACATCGAACGTCAGCCTTTACTGGGTGATCCCAAAACTTTACTGAGTTATTTTTAATAATTTTTGAATTTTTATTTATTGTTTTCAAGTTTAATTTTATTTAGTTTTCATGTTCTGCTAGTAATTAATGTATGCGTGACCGCTTTTTAAAGGCCTTGAATAAAAAAACCTTTTTGTTTTATTAATTCGTTTTTTCGTATTTGCTTTAATTGTCTATTTATTTATTCTAGACACTCTGCGACACACCTGCCAATTTACCCAATGTGCAATTTATCCTCTGTTTTTATGTAAAATATATCTGTTTTTATTGGCGCAATAGTTTTCGAATTTATCGTGATAAGGACAGAAAAATTGTATACATGAAACATCTACATTTCTTTTTTATAATAATATTATTATTTTTTATACTATAATTTAGTTTATTAGCGTAACTATTTTTGAATTTATCGTGATAAATACAGATATTTTGTAATCATCAAATCTCTGCATTTCCTTTTTATAATGAAATCATTATGTTTCGTTATTTTTTTGTTACTGCATAAAAATGACATACAATGGGAATTTATACACGGGAATAAATTTTATTAAATTTTTCATTTTATGTAAAAATTATTTGTACGATATTTTAGTTAACACCTATTTCAATCCCAATTATTTTTTTTCTTAATAAACTTATAATAAAAAAATATATTTTTGAAAAAAATTTTGTGCTCTTTTTGTGTTGAATTTCATTTTATTTTATTCCAACGCAATTTGTTCAACGAAAAAACTTAGGATAAAAAAATTTACATCATTAAATATTTTCGTTTTACTTAGATAATATCTTTTGTTAACCCTGTACTTGCCTTCCACGTGTCAATGGTGTTGAGAAACAAACACCGATAAGTCACAGGCTGGTGAGTTCCTATCTACCTTTAATATGACAGTTAGTTTCAAATTCCGATAAGTCCATCCTAATTTATGTAATTACTCCTAAACTATCAAGAAAACAATTGTTTTAGTTTATCGTATATGTCCGTAGTTCAAAAACAAAGCCCACTAAATAAATAGTTCTCCAGATTTTACTTAAAAAACATCGCAATTAAAAAATAATAATTTGCCAACATTTCACCAAAGTGGACTTATCGTAGATAGGAACTATACGACTCATATAATAATTATCTGTATCTCTAGTTATCTCTAACTATCACTTTATAAGTACTCTCACCGTGAGCCCCGTGGGAGAAAGAGACAAAAACAGTAAAAAATATTAAGTTTACCCACCTTTAGTCTAAATCTTTGCATTTATGAAATAAAGTAAGGGAAAAATTACAAACCTGGTCTTCTCCTACCGATTCTTCCCCGAGGTTTAATCGAATGTTGTTCACAGCAGGTACAAAAAATTTCTGAAAATAATACAATAGGTATTTATTATTCACCGATATTATATAAAAATATTTATTGTAATTACATAATATTATCTTCACATCGACGCTGAAAAGGATAAATGGCTAAAGCGCCTTACAGCTGGAAATGAAAAAAGAATCTTCCTTTCCAGCTGCACGGCACTTTAGCCATTTATCCTTTCCATCTTCGATATAATTGAGCCCTTCGAGATATGGGTTGTTTATTTGACTTTAATGAGCATAAAGTTGATTATTTTATCTCCATATATTCCCATTGGGAATGTATGGAGAGCGATATGCCAAAATACGCCAACCAAATGATATTTTATCTTTTATGGCTGTGTGTGCATTATGCTTTGAAATCTGCATAGAGGACAAAATCAGAATCGCTTATGCTAATAACAAGGTCGATTCTGCTTTTTATTTCATTAATGTAGCCTGTATGACCGCTCACCAAATAAATTTTCTATGAATGTCAAAACCCGTTTTCATAAAACTGTGTTGCACAAATGAAAATATTTGAGTTTCCAAAGTGGTATAAAGGACATCATTTCTTTGAAAACACCTTTGATTGATGTTTTTCAGGTAGAAAATGAATTCAGGTTTATGTAGAAATAATAAAACCAGTTTGCATACATTCATATAAATAATGTATTGACAGTAGTTGTTTCCCAAATGGGAGATTTTTCTTTTTTTAGATTAAGTTAGTTATTCCGGGGAAACATGTTATGATATAAAAATTAAATATATTTTTAATAAAATATATTATCCGGTAAGGGAAAATTGAAAAAAAAATTGTAGTTTTTGGTCTGATTTTTGAGATAAACTCGAAGTAATTTTACGAGTAATCTCGTGTGCATGCTCGAGGTTTTTCTGTTCCAGTTCTCCACAGGTTAACGTAGAAAATGGTTGTTTATCAGTTGTGGAAAATTTAAAACCAGTTCATTAAAAAGGGGTTAAATCTTTTTTTTTTACTAGACACAGGAGGCCCCAAGGAAAACGATTTCCTTCAGGGCCTATGTCATCTTTGGGGATGCTGTGTGAAGGGTATTTTAAGGGAAAGGAAGGAGAGGAAGTTCTGGAAAGGAAAGTATGAGGGATCTGGGTATCAGTGTCCAGGAGTGATGGACGTATGAATCCATTCCTCCCACAACAGTGTAAAGCGATGGGTTGAGAGTCCGGCTGGAGAGGTCAAAAGATTTCCAAACGCATCCGCCGCCAACACCTAGTCAAACCTCACTCCATGAGCCCAGGTACCCCTCTTAAGTTACCAAACGTAGAGCATCACTTGGGGTGACCTACGGCAGGGGCGTAGGTTATCCAATAAATTTTCCCAGATTGATGGTTCCCGGGGCGGCGGTACCCATTAACGCCTGCCAAATTGTACCTTGGATTTAACTAATTCATTTTACCTTGGTTTTAAATTCAATTCAGTAGAATTCAACGGGCCATGATCATAACAAAAATAATATAAAATACTAGCCTCCAAATACTTCTTGATGACCTGGTCGATCTCCTTGGTAACGGCAGACTGAATGTTCTGCCGCAGAATGTCGAGTGACTTGTTGGCGCTGGCCCTGAACTCAGCCGGAGGCCTCCCGCTGGTCTGAACCATTCCCGGAATGTTGTAGCGTCGGTGCATCGCTGCCAGTGTGTTCAACGCCACTTGTCTGTTGATGGCATGCCGCTGGAAACATTATTACACAACATTCACCACATTATTCTCTTTTTAGCTCCCTTGTAACAAGTTCCAACACATACAATTAATTATGATTATCCTAAGGATGACAGACTAAGTCATGGTGAAGTAATGATAAGTCACTAAATATGGTCTTCCAAGTCTAAATTATTCAAGTTTAAAATGTTATGCCAGCTGGCAATGCGTGTCTGAGTGAGGATTAAAAATTTACAATATATAAAAATAGTAAGGAAAGGCGCAATTACATTAGGCATACTGTTAGACGTTTGTGAATTCGACACGCCTCTGTTTGAGGGGGGCAATTGCCACGAACCACTGGAGTCTTCTGAAGATGAATTCTGTAACAGCACATCCGGATTTGAATTCTTCCAGCTCCGTTGAATAACCATGGTCCTTATGACGACGAAAGAAACGTAATCTTTCCAATTTGTTTACCAGCTGATCAGTGTTCAGTGACAAACAGTAACTCCCGTACGAAGCACAAATAGCGCACCTGCGCTAACTCTCCGATATATGTCAACATGTTGTTGATTAAATATTTAAAAATAATAACAACTCAGTCTCATTTTCATCATGTTATTAATATCATAATCTTTTAACGCATCTAACTCCATTTCAAACGGATTTCTTGTTGTCGCTTTTTATATTTTCTGTGGTTTTCAGAGTTGCCCATAAATAAACCAATCCCGAGTTGCCATTTGCCAGATCTGCCGGGAAATATTTTTAATATTACGGATTCTTTCGTAAAACGCCGATTACATTGAGCGATTTTACACGTACTAGCCGGCGCGCGGCGTATTCACTATCCGCTAGTGAACTCGCTCAGTGTAATCATATTATTACTAGCTAAGGCCTCAATTACATTGAGGGAGTTTACAAGCTACTAACCGGCGTATTCACTATCTGCTAGTGAACTCGATCAGCGTAATCATATTGCTAGCTAACTAGCAGATTTTACACTGGAGGAGTTTACTAGCAGATAGTGAATACGCCGGCTAGTAGCTTGTAAACTCGCTTAATGTAATCGAGGCTTAATTGGCAGATTTCACACTAAAGGAGTTAACTAGCAGATATGAATTCGCCGGCTAGTAGCTTGTACACTCGATGGATGTAATCGAAGCTTAATCTTCTATCTAGCTAGGGCATATAACAATACCCAATAATGATTCTATTAAACTACTACTGCGGCTCATTTGGCCTTTTTACTATCACCATCTTGATGGTGACCGGCCAACTCAGAATGAAACCAACTCAGAAGCACCTCAGAAGTGATGATAAAAAAAATAAGAAATTTGTTATAGGTTAAGTTAGGTTAGGGTTACCGGCTATTTTAAAATTATTTTTCCATAGCTTTTAATGACCTTTCTGAGGTGTTTCTGAGTTGGTTTCATTCTGAGTTGGTATGGAACCCATCTTGATGGTTGTATTTATTTATGTTACATTAATGTCATCATGAGAAAAATGTCGTTACTGGATAAAAAAAACTCATACATGTTGCAATGGAAAAGGGAACAGAAATTCTGAACTTTTTTCTCGAAATTTACATTTACGTTCTGACAGTAAATATTTTATTTTCTTCTGGGCTGCACCTTGTCCTTGGAGTGAACCTGAACCTGTGCCTAGTGGGTAAAATTGGGGAGAAACATCATTAATCTCGGCCCGATCTGTGTTGGTTTTTACACCGGGAAATATTGGATTAATCACGAAGCTAAAACCGCTGAACCATCATCTTTTGAAAAATATTAAATTATAATGTTCTCTTCATGCTGTGGTATTATGATGGTAATAACCCTTTGTTTCTCTTATCTAAGGTAATAACCAAGAGATTTTTGAAGTAAAACTTCTTTACGCGCGCTTGACTTGGGGAGTAAGCTGGTGAATGCGCGACGAGAGCGTTACGAAAAGTGTGATCGAAAGAGGCGAACGGTCGGGCTTTTACGCATGCTTGACTTGGGGAGTAATCTGGTGAATGCGTGACGAGAGCGTTATGAAAAGCGTGATCGGGCGAGGCAAACGGTCGGGCGAGGCGAACGGAAGTTGAGAGGGAGATATAAGTTAGTGAAGTTGTACTTCAGTCGTGTGGTCTAAAGCAAACTCGTTTTTTTTTAATACAATAGATCAAAAGTACAATTAAAGTTGTCAATACACATTTCCAAATTAAAAAACTGATGAAGATATGCCTCTACGAGAGTTCTAATAATAATGTGTTTATATAAAGGCAATAACGAATCAGGAACGAACCAGTCAGTGGCTGAGTTGGCATCGCATTTCGGTTCCACCTGGGCTGACTTAGTGCCTTCGTTCATGGAGCTACTTACAAGCGATTCGAACTTCATGCGCTCGTGAATACCCGCTGTACGATTTTGCTAGTGTTTTTTGTTGTTTAAGGTAATTCACCCCAAAAAGAGTGCTATGTGGTTTTGCTAGTGTTCGTGCACGATGCTACGCACTGATTGTGGATTTGCACGCTACCGACGGTTCTAGCAGCACGCTATAGCACGCGTTGCAGCATTCTTATCTACTACTATTCGTTTGACGTTTGACAGAAATGGCTTCAGATCATGAAAGTAATATTAGATTTGTTCTGAAAGTGGAAAAATGTGAGTTTATATAACTAACTTTGCCAGATTAAGTAAGAAAGGATTTAGTGGAGATGACATGGAAAAATGTTGGAAAAAAAGTCAATTTCACATCGTGTTAAAAAATGATCAAGTTCAGTATATTTTTGGTAGCGCCGTGTACTGAAATTAGCATTATTAAAGAGTAGTATATATGTAGGCTACTTATGGTTGCGTCACAATCACGTAGTTTGTAAGTATCTCCATGTTCAGGGGGTGTAAGTCCTCCATCACGAGACAAGCAACATTTGCGCTTACTGTAGTGGTAATCGTTCATGTTTCATATAAAAGTAATAAAAATAATGAATATATAGTTACTAAATAAAAAATATATTTTTTTAAAACAGGAGATTTTCAAATATTGTCAAGTTATTCGTAACCCGGGAATGTTTCTCTTTCAATAAAAAAATTAAAAAGCTATGTCATTAATGAATTATACATTTATTCCAGCAAGACAAAGTGGCAGGGGTTAATTATTAACTTAGGGTTAGTCTTACTTAGCTACTTAATTAGTTAAATCTTAAAATTTAAAAAGTGAATTGCTTAAGCCTAGGAATGTTTTTAATATATGAAAAAGATTCACCTTAGATGGATATGGAGCAAAAATGTTCATTCATTTTCCCTTTGTTACTGGTCTCGAATGAAAAATATTATTTTAACCACTTTATTCGAATAATACATTGCATCAACTACACCCCTGCATGTGCGATAGCGTTGAACTGGCAAATGAATACATTTATTGTTTGTACTGTTGATTGTAATTTTAAATGGGATATACCTACAAATAAACAAAATTTGTACAAGGCTGAGGGCGATAGTGGGTAGGCTGTACAAACTAAAATCTAAAATGTTTCGTTCCGGTGAATATTTTAAAAATTATTTACTTATCACTAGCAGAACCAACTTTACGGTATAGATTAACCACTTGGGGACTCTCTTGCAAAACTAATTTAAACCACCTGCAATCAGTACAAAATGCTATGGTTAAATTATTATTTCAAAAACATATTTTTTCACAAAGACGAAACATATCATTGTCGTTTTTTTTTTTTTTTTACATTAACTCCACACAGGAGGCCCTGAGGAAAATAATTTCCCTCAGGGCCTATGTCATCTGGGATGCTGTGTGGAGGGTCTTTTTGAGGAGAGGAAGGAATGAACATTGGTCTTGAAGAGACCCATGTTGTAGGAAGGAGGAAACACAGAGGCCGTCGTATCGCAATTTAAAAATATTACCGGTGCAGGACTTATTATGGCACAAAATATTAATTCAGCATATATCTGAGTCTGATTATAAGAGGAAAGTAGTACATGAACATAATACAAGGTTCACAAAGAATGAAGGAATACTTGTTCCAAAATATAATAATAACTACAGACGGCGAACCCTGAAATATAATGTGCCAAAAATATTTAACATGTTAACAAGTAATTTGAAAATTGCGATTCTACAAATAGATTGAAATATATGCTGAAACAATGATTAGAGATGGCTTATATAAATATTAAAGATGGCCAATTAGAGATGGCTTATTTATTAATGTGTGTTAATTGTGACAATCTTAACAAGTCCTCCGTACAAGAGTGGAGGTGAAAATACAGAACCGGTCAGTCTCTACCGAGTTCTTAGTACTGAAAACCACACCCTCCTGAGGATAGACTTCCTCGAGGATGCAGCGATGGTGCGGAATTTACCAACCAAGGAATGGTACTTCTCAGACATGCCGGGAAGAGCCCAAAGGTTCATCGTTCCCACCCATGAAGGGGCAAAACCAAAAGAACAGCCACAGGCGGCTGAGCAGATAACCCCTACCAGCATCGAGAATGAGCTGGACGTAAGGGCGTACGCCCCCCCCCCCCCCGCTAGGATACGCCAGAGAGATGGATGAGGATCCCAAAGCGGGGCGCTTTGTGAAATCCTAGGGGGAGGATGTAGCGCTTGGTATTCGGTCCGACGCACGGATCCGAATACTTTCTCCCTCACACGCATAGCGCCGTCTCGCTCGGCAACTTTCGCCTCGCCACCCGGCCGCGAAGACACCCAATTGGCCGAGCTACCCCCTCCCCTCCGTCGCCAGCCGGCACTACCCTGCCCTAAGGGGTATATAATACAGTGCAGGCATATATGGAATCAGAGTAGCCAGTCTCCTGGTTAAACTAAGCAACAGCATCCTAGTGGTCAGTGCTCAGTTAACTAAACCAGTACCAAGTCGAGAGAGCCCTCTGGGTCCTCCTTGGGAATTCAAGTAACAGCGCCCTAGTGGACATTACTTGCCGGGAAACTTTAACCCAACTAAGAGACCACGGGTCCTATGTTGGAGGTATTACGCTAAGTATTTAGCGAGGCCAATAGTGAACATTGTTTAAACTCTAAGTGAATTTATTTTGTGCTAAAACTGTTCTGTACTCTGTTTTTTACTATAAGCTGTGAACCCTATATAAGATAAATTAACTGAACAACGCCTAAAGACTATTTTCTTACATAAATACCCTGCCACATATACTATTTCCTATAAATACTTCTTATCAAAAAAAAACATTTGTCCAATAATAAAAATACAAACGTTTCCAGTTTTTAGTTCTATAGAATATTCGTGTACAGAATTTATAAAAACAACATTTTGTGTTATCTGATTCGGCCCTTGTACAGCAAATAAGTGCTAATGTATTGGTTTTGGTACGAGCTTCTTTCCTATTGCCTGGTAAAAGAGCATTTATTACATGATGGGTTAACTTGATGCTCTGTTTATTTTTTTATTGTAGGGGTCTCGCATAGGCAGGGCTGGGCAAAATACATGCTTGCTGTAATTAAAATACGAAATACAAGATACTTTCAAGAAGTGTATTTGAAATACAAAATACAGTATTTTAACCATTTTTTTCCAAATACAAAATACATTTGTTTTTGGTAGAACATTTGGTTACAATAAATTATCATAAGTGCTCTTATCTAAGGGTGCGTTTCCATAGAAGTAAAGCTGAGCAAAGTGAAACAGAGACGTGCAAAAATTGACCAATCATATTGCTCAGACAACACATCTCGTCTCCGCTCCACTTGTAAAGTTTTTTGGTATAGGACTTAGGTGTTAGATAATAATAATAATTATTATTATAACACTAGCTGGTTCCTGGCATGCGTTTCAAAGCCATATTCATAAAAATAAATATTTTCTCCCTGCATGTCCTTTCCCGTGCGTCCCCGTTCACCTTCCCCGCCTACCCTCTCCCCTCTCCCGCTCCACCGTCCTGCCAACCCCCCGCCCGCGATCCACATATTCAGTCCAAACAATTTTCAAACAATTTGCGTGCCAGCTATTACAATGTTTTTATTAAAATTTTCATTTTTCACATTACAAATATTCTTTTTTGTATATTATAAAAATAATCAATCAAATCTGGTACCTAACATAGTTACTTATTTAAAATATCTATAATTTAAAAAATCCATAGACAATTCTTTTGTTACAAAAAAAAAACAGCTGCCTGCTAAATTCAATTTCATCAAACGCGCGAAGTTAAAATAGTCATCAAGTTTTCTGAAATTATTCAATTTTCTGCGTAATTTTCTTAATTTCTCTTTCCATAAGAACCTTTTACAAAGTATTAGAAAACTTTAAAAAAAATGAGTGAAATAGGTAAAGTCATTCTGAAGTTATGGCGCGACCAACGGAAACAAGGATTCATTTTTATATACATGGATGACATTTGCATAGCGAAGTTTTGTGTTATTTCACTTCAAGTGCGCTCTACAGTAATTAACTTAAAAATAATCTAGTATTCAGTCAAATTATTCCTATAGTGCTTGATCTAATACTATGATACAAAAATGTAGAGCAATGACAAGTTTAATATAATATGATACAAAATGTACAATAACGGTTATTGTACATTTTGTATCATATTATATTAAACATGGGCGTAGCCAGGGGGAGGGGGTTAGGGGTTCAACCCCCCCCCCCCCCCCCCCCCCGAAAAGTTAAAATATCAACATCAATAATATTAAAATAAGGAGAGTTAAGAGAATGTTATTTGTAACACTGACATCTCAAAATGATATTATGTATCTAAAAAGATAAATGGTGTGATGTGTCAACCCCCCCCCCTACTGAAAACTTTTAAATATTTCTTCTTCTCGTGCGTTCAGATCTCCGGTTGGTAGATCTTCCTCTCGTACCTACTGAATGATTCGCCATTAATGTTTTGAATCATGACTTATTTTTTCCACCCCTGTGACTGAACACAGTAAAAGGTAGTTTTCCGGGAAATTCTTACAATAAACCCTTTTCTCCACGTTGTGTGATTTTTTGTTTCGGAGCACCTAGAACATCTAGGATAGGTATTTAATGTCTTTCGTGGTAACTTTCGGTTCTTTTAGGTAAGGTGTGGAAGAATTACTCTGTATCTCTTAGACGTCTGAAGGACACGCCCTGTCTAAACTATCCTAAATTTGTCTCACATAATGAGCACTGTTGTTATTACTCTCGCTAGGCTATAAAATTGATCTCTCCCCCTCTACGTCCTAATAAGTTTTAATGTACGTACCTGGAATGTTTCATTTCATGTGGATAATTGGCGAATTCTCTGCACCGCTCTCCATGGCTAGATGCTATACATAATCGTGATAATATGTTCTGTTGTTAGTAAACACAAACTTATACCTAGGATGGAAGTATAAAGACGGGATAGAGGATAGAATGGATGGTGATGGAGAGGAAATTCTTTGCAAACAAGTACTGGCTCCTCCACTTGACCAAGTTGACTAGGTGGTCAGCTCTCAGGACACGACCCTCCGACCAATGCATGATGAGGCTATACCCATGGCACCCGGAAAATCTCTTGACGATAAACCAGATACCCGGACCCCTCCATAACAAAAGAAAAACGGCATGCCTTCAAACCTTTCCCAGACAACTCCAGTCATATGACTCCAGTATCGAACACCTCCGGAACTACTTTACTGGCTCTAGAAGGGGTAATCTATTTCGTCCCTTATCAAGACTATATTCACGGTACAAAGTGGCGTAAGCTTGTGTTAGGCAGATCCTTCTCCCACGTGACCGACCTAGCGTTACAGACCACCTCTGGAAACCGACTTATCCCCACCCTTGTAAGAGATACGTTTGCTTCCAGGTCGATAGGATTAAAAAATGTGATGATGTTGCAGGAATCTCTCCACAAGAAGCCATGCCTATGCCTCCATCCACACTACCTTGCCGGTAACTCGAGATGCTTTTGGTCAAGACGCCTCCGTCAGCGAACCATGCCCTTTCATACTGTTGGCATCTCATTTCATACGACCTGTCGCGCCCATCCGCTCGACATAGTTCCGCGCGAAAGGGAATTGCTTCCAGCACCTCGCGAGACCCGATCAGTCTATGGTGAGCATCCTCCAATATGACAATGCAGAAAGACCCTTACCGGGGGACCACCAATTGACACGTATGTGTGGCCTCGGTGACGTCATCACGTTGTTCAATCGTAAAGATTTAATAAGGCGTAATTTCAACAAGTAGGAATTCAGCAGAGTACCTGTTAGTTTTATTTGTTTCATATTTTATATCGCGGTTCTGCTCTTCTGCTGCCTTGTCTAAAGATGTTCAGCTGCCCCGGGTTGCAGGTAATCGCCTTCAATTTGATATGTCGTACTCTCGGAACGCCCTCCATTTGGTTGAGTGTACAGCACCCCCGAGATGTAGGTACCTCGCTTGCTCGTTCATTTTTTGTGTCAGCTCGGAATCAGCCGTGTGCCGAGAAAAGGTCACTGTCCAGGATGGTGACTGGTAACATCTGTGAAATATGCCTAGTACCTATTCTGGGATAAATAGTACATCAATCTATTCGATACAGACACTCATGCAATTAACTGTCCAAGATTCGCGTTCTATTCACACCACCGGCAATCAGCAGGACCTGTAATTTAAGTTATAGATTCTTTAACTCACCCCTACGTAATTGCTTAATTCTCCGGTCGGGAAAACACGACCAATTGTATCTTAATTACGTATCCTGTAGACCTGCACCTATGGAGAAAACACAAAGGCCCCTCCCTACGATTTCCTAAATTTTGTACGACGAGGTCTAACGTAACCTTAGATTTACGATTAAATTTAACCCCCTCCCCTTATAGTCAGAATTTGATTGGAGGTATCTTTATCGCTTCAGTCTTACTATCTCGCAATTGTAATGTACTCCTGTTGTCCGATGTTTGTAGATTATTTCAAATATACCTATCGCCCCTCTTTAAATATGAGTGTTCCCTAAGGTTAAATTAGCGCTTGCTACATCTTCGTATCTAAACCACTAGATTGAACGTTTTCATAGATTATCATTATTATTGTTTTATTCCTAAACTATTCGGTATACATTTTTTTCCATGTCAAGAGACTATCTTGTGTGAACACGCGGCTGTGTTTGTTCCTGGCTATATGACGCGTTCCTTGTGTTCGCATACATTTTCTTAATATTTCCCGCGTTTGCAAATACCTAAGTACAATCTCTAGTCATTTGACCCCTTCCTAACCAAGGTCGCGACACTCGTAAGGCCTTGTTTAGTAATAACCTAAACTCTTATGGTCTCGATTCTCCTTTTTACGGGCTGTAACCTCTACCAAAGCCTAACTCCATACCTGCCTCCGAACGTTTTTTATCTGCATTTCTAGTTCCTCCTACCATATCCCATCTCCTTCTGGCGTAAAACCCAATAAATCTCCGTTGTTATGCACCTAGCAATTAAGAAAAATACTTAAGAAATCAAATAATTTAAAATCCTGACAGGCCGTTAAATTTTATGGCTTTTCTTAATTTCCTATCGCCTATATCTCGCGTATAACCTCGAGTGGTGATTCCGGCTTAATGAATATCCTAATGACTCAAAACTGTGTTAGATCTTTTCCACTTCAAACCACTCCAATACGCAAGAGATCGACAACATTTCCTCCCTCTCTCCTATCGGATACAAAATTCACCCGAAATCTTAGATTTTATTTAGTCGTTAACGTAATCGATTCCCTCCCGACTACCCTGACATTATCAGCTTTCGTGTTTTGACTACCGTATTACGTTCCTTCCCAATACCTACATGCAAATCCCGCTGGAATTTTGTTTGGGAAAAGCGATATTGATTGTCAATACCTACTCCCGTTCCTATTCTCATACAATCGAAATCGTTCGTTACTTCATGTTTAATTAACGCATTATTTTTGTCCTTTTAAAACCTCCGTCAACGAGATACTTGCAAGACTCGCCGACCCCCGACGCGAAATCAACTGTTGTCAATTCCCTCGTGCTCCTCATAAAAATGCGATTTATGACCAGGTTAGAAGTGTTTTTACCACTTAAAATATCTATCGGTTTAGACCGTGGGACAAATTTTGTGTCTCAATTTGACACAACCCCCTCACACCACGCCCCGAGATGTGATTGGCTGATATGCGTCTAATGGTTTCCAACCATACTAGGATTTGCTAGTCGTTTTTTTCTTCCAAAATTTGTTTACACCCTTCGTAGTAGAAAAAATGTTCAATCATTGCAGTTTCCCTTAATATTGCTTTCAAAGTTAATCAATAGATGTCGATAGTGTGATCATATTCGTAATTAAATTTAAAAAAATATATTCGCCAACCATCCAACAAAGCAGGTTCATCACAATGGGGACCTCTGAAAGAAATAAAATAATTTAACTTTTAAGATCCGTTTTTTCGGTGAATGCGGTTGATTTTTTTTGGAATTCCGTTTCTAATCAGCGGTAAGTGTATACGTACTTTGAAATTATTATTTTACTTAGCAACAAGTGTTAAATAAACATATATCAGGATTAGTGTTACAGACAGGTGTTAGTGTATTGTGATTAGTGTTACAGTCAGTCAGCATAAATGTGATTATTAGAATAATTTGACTGCTTAAAATGTTTTAACATGTACTACTAACGTTTATTGTGTATTTTGTTTTGAAAAGTTTTATTTTCTATACACATTTTATTAAAAAAAAAATTAAGTAGTTACATAGAAAATAAAAATTTTCAAAGCAAATTCAAAGTCCGACAATACCCCCCCCCCCCCCCCCCCCCCCGACACGAGTTTTGCACTTTCAGTAGTTTTATTTTCTTGAACCCTCCCCGAAACTAAAACTCTGAACCGTGCTATTGTAGCACAGGACAATAATAATAACTAGCATGACATAAAAAAATGTACAGTACATTATAAAGAAATGGTAAGAGAACTATCTACAAATAATCATTAGTACCAGCACAGGACAATAGGACAATAGTACAGGATTCTAGCGTTTTTAGTCTATGTATGTATTCTTTGTCAATTTATTTTTCATTGTCGTTATCAGTCGTTATTAAGATCGCTAAATGTAGTTGAAAATGTATTTTGAAGCCTTAAGTATTTGAAATACAAATTACAAAATACCTCAGCAGCAGGTAATTGAAATACCAATTACAAAATACATTTTTAGGAAGTAATTGAAAAACAAAATACGTATTTGTATTTCAAATACGTATTTCAATTACAAGTCATTCAAATACTGCCCAGCCCTGCGCATAGGCTTCTTAGGCAAGACGGCGGAATTTGAAGGAGAGCTGGCCATAATGGTACTATGACACGGCTTGTCTTACTAGGTCAATGGTTTTATTGTACTTTGTCTGGCTTTCGGCATTCTCAGGGTTTTGTGTTTTGCATTTTATTATTTTGGCATTTGGCCGTTTTTTTTTACATGAATACCGCCCAAGAGTCCCAACTGCTCCCGTCTGGAGCCAGTGGGACTATGGCATCCCCAATTGGGGTATGTTGTGAGGCTGAAGGCAATGGGGAGGGGAAGGGGATAGGGAAGCGGAAGGTGGGAAAGTACCTGGCTATTCAGATCTGGTCATCAAACACGGCAGAAGCCATTTCAAGCAACGTTTCAATTCTGAATGGTAGTCTTACACCAGGGCGGTACTGAGAGTATCTTCCACTCTGGAATGTGCCGCAAATATACTATGTATTATTTTAAATGAATAAATTGTGAAATACACAAATTAATCAAATAAAATTTAGAAAGCCGGGATTCGATCCCGCGACCTTCGGAATGCAAGTCAAGCGCCTTACCGCTGCATCACGCCGTGTTGCATTTGTTAAATGCTGATTTTGTATTTTCGCTTTCCAATGATTTATTAGTGTTTTCCGTTCTGTCCATTAACAAAATTTGAGCCCCTTGTGTCTAACCGCCACATTTCTCTGCTGGTGAATTTAGTGGGGAAACAATATAAGACATGTAATAGGTCGTTCTGTGAATTCTAGTCACTGTAAATACCTAAGGGTATATCAAATCTGGTAAAAAATATTATGGCAAAAAAGTATTAACGTAGACCAACAAACGCCGATTCTAAATAATATATAATTAATTATATACATTTATGTAATACCGGCACCGTGGTGTCCCTCAGGTCGAAATATCGTAAAAGAACCGTCATTTAAAAATTATATAAATCAACAATATCTATGAAAACACATAAGGGAAAATCTTGTGAATAAAAATAAATGTTTTCATATTAACAAGAAAATTTAGAAAGCTCTTTTTTTGAAAAAAAAAATCGTTTGGCCGTATTTGAAATTTCAAATGTGTGCCGTAGCTTCAAGTAAAACACTGCCACCTATATTGCCGTTAATTCAAATCTCCTAGTGAAACACGGACTTCAAGCTACGTCACGATTTTTTAGCCAATCACCGCTCTACCCTCTACCCTCTACCTCCTCGAATCTTACGAGTGAAGTATCCTTTACAATCATAGATTAGTGAAACGAGTGAAACTGAATAAGCAAAAAAATGTTGTGTTGGCTACCCTGTTGAAATCTGAAAATAGACCGCTTAGGGTTGCCAATGCTTATGTTCTAAAATACCCGCAATAAATGTTCAAAATCCCCAAATTGGGGAGAGCAAAATATCAAATTCCCCGCAAATTCCCCACAAGTTTCCTCATAATTCTACCTCCAAAATAAAACTAAATTCTATTGAAAACAGCATTTTTTATTTATGAAAATTGATTAAACATATTATTACATACCATGATACAAGATTAAAAAACAGGTTACAACCCAATAACCAATATTGAAACAAAACTAATGAAATTTTAAAAAAGAATCAATTCGGTGTGCCGATAAATTGTCTAGTAGGAAAAAAGGAAACATAAATAAATATGGTAAAATAATCATACATACGGTGTGCCAGGTGCTAGGAGAAAAAAATAACTGAAAAAGACAAGTGATTTAAATGAAACAAAAAAGAGTTAGTTAAAGAAAAGAAGATAAAGTAGCATTTTAGTGTTACAATATAATTTTAACCCAATTTAAAAATTTATTTTGTTTTTGAGACCAATAATTTTAAACAGTGAAGTTAAGTTATTATTAAGCAATTTACATGATTATAAGACTTTATTAACGTGTAATGGATTATTAACGAAATAAGCAATAATACAGGTGTAAAATAATTACAGTGGAGCGTTGATTATCCGAACGTCGATCATCCGAACGACCGCTTATCCGAACTACTACACCCGCCCGACCCGCGCGTGCCTACTCTCGAAAACGTCTACAATGCAGACGAAACGGGGCTCAATTTGAAAGCTTTGCCATGAAAAACTCTTGCTTCACGTCATGAATTAGCAGCATTTAGCTTTGGTTACAACTTAGCCATTAGCATTGGTCCTAAAATAAGCAAGGATCATATCACTACCTACGCATGTGCTTGTCAATAAACATATAAATTTAAATATGGTATTCATTCACCGTTTCGTAATATGGAAGTACGCAATATATTATGTATGGCTCGATTATTCAAAAATACCGGTTGTCCGAACACCCATGTCTCCTAATTAGTTCGGATAATCGACCCTCTACTGTAGCTCCTTTCATCAATTACTGCATCATGCTTTTTTATTAACATTTTGTTTTGAAAAATTAAACTTCCTCCTTCCTCCTTCTTTTTCAATCCCTTCCCGTATGAAGGCGATTTCTATTTTTTCTTTCCAAATTTTTAAGAACACTGAATTTCCTCTCAACGGAAGCATTGGAAAACGGCAACACGAGCAATAAACTGCTTACAATTTCTAAATTTGGGAAAAAGAATCGTCCTGTACGTATTGTTTTTTAAACACTAAAGCCCAGTGACTTTCAGCATTGTCATCTACATTCAGACCATGTTAGGGAACGTACCCATACTACGTGACACGTTTAGGGGGGGGGGGTCTTCAAAATGTCACGATTGGTACAAATGAGCGGCGGGTTGCTTAGGTTTTTGGTCACCGGGGGGGGTTAAAAATTGCAAAAAGTTGGTCACGTAGCATGGGTACGTTCCCTTAGGAGAAATCAAGAATAGTGGGATCCTTCTATTGTGGAAGTTCTATGACTAGCAAATTCATATGTCTTCGAGTTAGAGTCCCGAACTTCAGAAATCCCCTGACTATTATTGTTTAGAAATAAATGTTACAATGCTGTCATAAAATAAACTACGAAATCTTCCACCCAGTGTTGCCAACTTAGCAACTTTATAGCTAGATCTAGCTATTATTTGATGTCAGACAGCTACATTTTAATGAAACTTGTAGCTAAACTTTTTAGCTACTTTTTATAGCAACTTTTCGTCATTGTTTTATAGCAATTCTTCCGGTGACAATACATACCAAGATACCAACGAATTAGGCTCGTATTAAATATATCCTGGCGGCAGAGCAGAGATCCAAACTCGGGATAGTGGGCCAAGTAATTCTCTATCATGTAGGTAGGGATTCAATTAAATCAAAGAATATTAACTTTTTAAAAAAATATGTATTGAACACAAAAGCAACACGGAAGTGTGCAAACTTCCCATCAGGGTATCAAAGGAAAACATATAAAAACATACGTACCAGATGGACTCGCTAAACTATCTATCTAACTAAACAATGCCGTGATGATGTTCCTTGAAGAGGTGCGCGCCAGGATGAAAGCCGGCCCATCGAGAAATGTTGCGGGTAGCACGTTCCAGTCCGCGCCTGGATGAAAGCCGGCCCAGGGCTTTCCATGAGGATGGATTGGTGATGTGATGATGACCCAAGAAAGTCTCCAAACGAGGTAGGAACAGGCTCCCAGACAACGTGGCGAGATTATGAGATGTCGAACTTGTCCCAAGTAAATAATAATCTCGGCCGATGAAAAGCAGCGTCTTCCCGATTTTGGCAAAGCCACGATTGCAGGACGGGTGAGGATTGTTAATTCACGATTCGATTCGGATTAATTTGCCGGCCGTACTCTGATCGCGTGTTAGGCATCTCACGACCGAAAACATCATTGCACGGGCTTAACACTCCGTTTTTCTGTCGGGAATTCTTTATATTCCCATTTCCAAAATACATCCCTTGACCGGGACAACTAATCACACTTTTAAAGTTACAGCAAGGCCGAAAATATCACTGCCGGCGTCGGTCAACCACATCGATAAAAAAAATGGGACTTACAAGTCATCCATTAACATTATACGTACACGAGCCTCGCGTGTTACGAAAAAATCACCCGCGATCGGTTAGGTTTTAATTTACTTAGATTCTCATGGTTTAAACTCAAAATTAAACACCTTTATGGTGAGTGACCAATTCCAGAACAACCTAGTCCATGGCTGCTCGGGAGGAAGTGCCCATAAACAAAACTGCTCTTCTTTCTTTTCCAAAAATTACCAGTGTCCAAAAAAAACACCATAGACAAAATAAACACCTAAGCAAGAACTGCATTAGTTACATAATTATTTATGTGACAATAAGTACTCTTGCTTGTGGGTGGTTTGCATATTTATGTCTTGCTTTAACTTGCCTTTCACTGCCACATTCTATTGCAGAGGTAGAGAGGTTATTCTCTCAGATGAATTTAGTTAAAAATAACCAAAGAAACCGATTGAGTTTGACAACTCGAAAAGCGAAATATTATATTTCTTTTAACTTAATAATAAAAAAAACTCTTAACTCAATCCTCTGCATTAGACTCCCAGGAAAAGTGGTAAATGCTGCTATAACTGTGTTTTGCCTAAAGATGTAGGTACTGCATAAAATGGGTACCGCTAAAAATTATTAAAAATCACTGAAAGATACTGAACCCCAGCCATCGACATCTTCTGATCTTCCTCTTTAAATATTACTCATTTTTGATTTGATTTATTTTTTTATTCAATAACATAAATAAATAAAAAAATTAATGGAAATAAAGACGATTGTCAGAATTTGTCATTTTATTGTAACTTATCTACCAACTGTAACGTTTAGCTACTTCTAGCAACTTTTTGGGGTAAAAAAAACTGGCAATCTAGCAATATTTTGTAAGATGTATAGCAATTTTGCATAGCTAACAGTTGGCAACACTGCTTCCACCGAATAAACATATTTTTCAAAAAGGTTGGATAATCAAAAAATGCCCAGATTCCCCGCATTTTCCCCGTAAAATACCCATTTCTTGAAAAATATTAAAAATTCCCCGCAATTTGGGGAATTACCCACAAATCGGCAACCCTACGCCTTATTTATGGGTTTATTAGGGTTTATTATGGATTTATTTTTTTGCCGCCTTCCGCCGCCTTCTGTCAAATGCTCAATAACAATAAATGTAAATAATAAAGTGGTTTGTTATGTGTCTTCATGCTCTTTTTCAACAAACGGAAGACAATAGTTACATTGTATTATGGATGCTATTTAAGAAATAATAAGTATTTTTCCTCCAGTGTTAAAACGGCCTGTCCAATATTAATACTACGCTTGAAGGAGTCCAAATAGGTTAAAATGTCAAATCGTGGAGAAATCAAGAAAAGAAATCTAGAAAAAGCGGACGTGTCTCAAGAATTAAAGAGATTAAAAATTGAACCCAAAGAAAGAGAAAAGATTCAAAATTCTCCTTCGAAGGACACCAGATCTAAAAAAGGTTTTCATTTTCTCACAGCTTGCCAGAAGGTCACAACGAGAGAGTATTATAATGTCGGGGAGCGAGTGGGTATAATAAACTTGCCAGACTGCTGCTATTCCGAAACTTGTGCAAGGCATAGTGGTTCCCAAGCTCCTTACCAAATTCTACCATATGAGAGAGAAGCATTCCGAATTGACGTTAAATCAGGTATGTGGTGCGAAGCCCTCGATGTTTTCAGAGCTATCATAAAACACAACAAGTTTCCCAGTGTCGACACAGTTTTGGAAATACTTAAGATGATTATTAATATTGATGAAAATACTAGCGCATTCTCATCACAGTACATTATTAAAAGGTGTCAAAATGTACTCAAATTACTTTTCTCGGTTCATCCACCTTGTTCAGAAACGGTGAGAGTATTCTACAGGGAGCTTCTTAACAGTCCTACTGATATAATGGAAAATACTGAAGTATACAAGGACTTGTATGATCCCAAACATGGGCTTTTTAAATACGTTATCAATATTTTACAAAAAGAAATACAATCAGGGATGCATAGAGCTGTAAATTATGATGCTGATAAGACTGATGAAAAACAAGAATGTTCTAAAGACTCTTCTGTTTTTGGAAAGCTTCCCAGGGCTTTTCGTATTCAGAGGCTTATATTGATACTGGAATTAATGGTTGACCTTCTTGAAAGAGATTTGGCAATTTGGATTTCAAAAAATTTTAACCAACCACGAAAACATATGATGAGAAAACAAAAACCTTTGGTGGCCTGGATGCTATGGCAGAACAGCATATTACACAGTGGTCTTGTGAATAATAATTGCCGGCAAATCTTCCAAATTATTATTTCTTTAATAGAACTAGACCACCCGTCGGCACATCTCCAAGTGTTCACCAGGTTGCTCAATACAATTTTTCAAACATATTTTCTGTGCGGAAGTTTCTCCATGGAGTTTTACCCCGATATTCGGCCAAACTGTAGTTGCAGTGTCTTTTCAAGTGAAATGTTTAATCTCGTTAAAGACAAACGGCCTGAACTTATCCTAACAATTATTGACAATATTAAACCCAAACAGTTTCAATTTCTGATGTCTAGAAGTTTAATTCAAATGATTTTGAAATCTAATGAACCGAGTTTTATCGTTTTGATTCAAAATGTTTTTAAATATCGTTCATGGACAAATTTCGACGAAGATTCTGGAACAATTAAACATTTCAAATCATCAGGTGCATCAAAAAGAATTGTTATGGAAAAATTGCACAACCATGGATTAAAATATTTTTACTTGGATTTGATGAATAAAGTCAGTTTTGATAAAAGTATTATTTTGAATACTGAAGTAAGGAAAAAACCATTACAATCCACTGTTCTTCATATTGTCTATTGTTCTTTCTTGCATTTCCTTCTTACTTTCAATATTGTTAAAATTCAAAACTGTTATGATGACTTATGCTCTGCACAGCAAACGGACATCACTTCTCCACCTTTCAAAAATATTCAAAAAGATGTTACAAAAAGTGATGAAGACATTTCACAGCCACAGCCTTTACCGCTTAATGAAGAATGTTATCGAGAATACAGATTGATTATTAGAACGTTGAAACAAATATCACTTTACTTATCAGAAATTAAAAAAGATTGTCCAAATGCTTACGAAATATTCCAAAGTGTCGATATTGACATTTAACAAAACATGTTATGAGTGATAATATCAGATCATAATAATATTATGACCAAAAATAGCAGAGTGTGGCCATATTGTGTACATTTGTAAACATATATGTGAAGAGGAGTTTGGAAGTACACCATACGTCTGCGATTGCAGAAATCCTACGAAAGTAGATTAATTTAGTTATTTTTATATTACAGATATAGGTATTTTTCAAATAAACACAATTTTTTTGTAATACACTATAAAAGCAATTTTTAAAATTTTCTGGTAAATTCTCACTCTTTTGAACAATTTTTTCTCTCAAAAGCTCACTCTTAGGGGTTAAACAGGATTTTGACCATTGTTTGTAATTTATTATGTATATTAAATTAATTTGCCGTAAAGCAATCACTAATGGTATGCAGCAGTAAATATCTAACTGACAAGAGTTTTAGTTTTTATAATTTTTTACTATGTATTATCTCGTGTTTTGACGTTATATTATGTTTTTATTTTATATTTTTTATATTCATACTTTTAAATATGTTGAAATGTATACTGCCATCGTAAAATAATTTTTTTTATATACATTAAAATTGTAAAATTGTTATTCATACTTATCTTTTCTTTATTTTATTTTGTTTTCATTATACAGTTGTTTATATTAACGAGCACTACTTTCCTAAGAATAAACAGCAGATTATATTAGAAAAGCATATATATTGCTTGAAATCTGTTGTTATAGGTATAAGGACCCCTGCACACATGTGAGCAACTTTAGTTGCGGCGACAGTGGGCAAAACCCATCCAAATTCGAAAAGTCATACTACTAGTGTCGTGTTGCCTCATGTACGCACCGTCGTATACGTTATAGATTTTGATGCACTTAACTGTAAGCCTGCAACTAAAGTTGCTTGTGTGTGCCAGGACGTTTTTGCCTGCGTTTCAAATACAACCTAATAAATTAATACAAATGTTTCAGACTTGTCCAGGGAGTCCAAATTTACTTGTATTAATTCATTGTAAAAAATAAATGTATCACTTGATAAGTTTAACACTGAGAGCGACTTCGCAAAGCTGTCGTAAAGTGAGGAAGGAAATATGACCCGGTGCAATACCCTATATAAACCCACCATTTGCTATTAACCTAGATAAAAAGTATCCTATATAATTAACACGATGACTCAAAAATCCTTCAAATTAAACATTGTAAAGTTGATTGTAGTAAATCTAGGCAGGATGACTCTCGAACCCTTGAACCATTAGATTTGAGTCGATCGTGGTTTTGTTATTGTATTGAAAAAATAAAAACATAACTAATTAATCATCACACATCGTCCTTATACATATTCTAACATTTAGATGTTTTATTTGAGTACCACACAAGAGTCCCAACTGCTCCTAACACCTGGAGCCAGTGTGACTATGCCATCCCCAGATTGACCTCCAGGTACGGTAGCCAAAGATGGTAACCACTCAACCACACAGATCGTTTAATCATTTTATTTAAGCCCAATGACTTACTACAACGTACTTAGTTTATTTTAAAAATTTAGTTTTTGCTAAAGGTTGTTGATCCATTACCCATGTATTACATACAGACATTGTAATGTTGCATTATACATTGTATTTTTATGATTCTATGTGTTTTTTCATTGTATGAATAATGTTGTGCTATTTCTCTTACTGTTTGATAAAATATTATTTTCGAAAAATAAATATGTGAATGTATAATACAGTGAATTATTTGTCATCTCTACATATTATAAATGAAATTCCTCCGCCGCATTTGTCTGCTCGCGATAAACTCAAAAACTTTGGAACGGATTTCATGCAGTTTTCACCAATAGATCATACATATGTATTTTCACACATACATTATCACATTATTACTCACCAATCAGTGGATTACACATTTTGGGAAATGGATATGCTAACATCGGCGACATTTATTTCTTAAAATTAGTGCAATATAAACATGCACTCAAAAATTATTTTTCCATAATGTAACTTTATATATGCAATATGGACATGTTGAAATGAAATGATGATATTTCTCATTGTTCTTTTTTGTTGTGATACACAAAATAATTGTGTGTTATTTTTAAGTTTAAAACTACTATTATGTAATGATATTATTTTTCTTACTTTTGTACTCTATTATATGTTTATTTATAAAAGGCAGTATAGCCGTTTATGTATTAAAAAAAAAAAAAAAAAAATAGATAGTGATTCATGAGGAAGGTTTAGGTATATAATTTGTCAAGGTTTTATGTAAATTGGTTGATATATAGTGGTGGACGAGTGGGCTGGCAAGCGAGCGGTGTGGATTTGATTTGCAAATCTACAGTTTTATGCTGAGGTTGGAAGGGCACTAACCATTCAATAATACCAACTTTACAGTGTGTTTTAACGAGACATTTAAAAATGGGAGGCGTCTACAGGCTAATATCTACAGGAATTCCAAAAACTGAAAAAATCGAACTAATATCTATGAGAACCAAAGTGTTGACGAATATCTACAGCTCAAACTGTTGACTAATATCTATGAGAACCAAAGTGTTGACGAATATCTACAGCTCAAACTGCTGACTAATATCTATGAGAACCAAAGTGTTGACGAATATCTACAGCACTGGCAGAGGTCGGATTTGCAATTATGTATAGCATATTGGAATAACGTAATATTGCGTATGCAGTTTAAAAAACTTAATTTATGTAAGTATGTATGTAAAAATCCCTAATATCGGACTACTGGACACATTTAGCTGATTAGTCCAACCTACGTTCTGTAGATATTAGTTCAACCTACGCTCTGTAGATATTAATCAACACTGGGACCGTTATAGATATTCGTCCGACCCTAGCTCTGTAGATATTAGTCAACACTCTGAAGTTCGTAGATATTAGTTCAACATATGAGCTGTAGATATTCGTCCGACATACAGGCTGTAGATATTAGTATCTGGAGTCTTAAAAATGCACTTTTTAATAATTTTTTAAGAACTCTATGTTTAATATTATGAAATAAAACTTATATATTCAGAATCAGCGTTCATTGGTCAACATATTTTTTTAAAGCCATAATTTTTTTTCACTGGAGTTCCTTATTGAAGTATGTGAAAAAAAATATTTTTTTTGATATTACTAAAAATTAACAAACATGTTAACTACTTCTTGGAACAAAAATTTGGCAATAATCAACACTTATGTACATTATAAAGGAAGGACCTCATTAATTGAGTATTTTCATTTAAATTGCGTTAACATCACAACATTCTTAAGGCTAAATTTACCATTTATTGAGATCTTTTGCAGAGTTTCGGTGCGGTCGAAGGTTCGGCAGAAAATCTGCCGAAACCGAACCTTTGGTCGGTCACTAATTATTTTTAGTTGATCTATGATAATTTATAGAAAAATATTTAAAAAATGAACCAAAAAAAAAACTTACTCCTCACGTACAGTTTTATTCGCCAAAACTCACTCACGGAGAGGATAAGCTTCAAAACAATATATTTATTTTTCAACATTATCACCGTTAAAAGGCTAAAATATTTCTCCAAATGTGTAACAAGTTTTTTCATTGCGTCACTGAAAAACTCTTCTGACTTTTCTCGGATCAAGGACTTGATAGCTGCCTTCACCTCATAGTCCAAGGTGTAATGATTACCCAAGAGGTCTCTCTTGAGTAAAGGAAAATAATAAAGATCGCAAGGCGCAAGATCGGGAGAGTAAGGAGGGTGTGGAATCGGTTCAATCTTCAGGTTTCGCAGACCCTCTGGAGTTGCATTTACCAAATTTTATTACCCATCGACCTATCAACGGCATCGTCACTATAAACATTATTTAAACGACACAAGCATGCATAAATAAACCAAACATCAAGCATGTGTGCATTACTTTATATTATATATTGGTTTTTGGCAAGTTACAGGGAGAAATTAACCCCTTTGTCTTGCAAACTGTAGTAATGTCACCTGATGGATTTTTTTTTGCCCGATGTTCGGGTTACCTTGGGCAAGATGAAGGACATTAATAATTTTTTTTGATGGTTTGTTTATCTGTGAGTGGTATACATTTTGTATAGATAAACACACACATACAGACATTTTTACATACACCCATGCATGTATGTATTCATATACAACAAATATGTATACCATAATAAATATATATAAATATTTATTTATCTTTTATATAAGAGAACAAATGTAAATTTTATTATAGCCCGCGCATCAAGGTGGATGAAGGATGGAAATGGGCAGGCGGTGGAGGAGATTGTCATCGGGACTTGATTGCCCGAGACATGAGATGCTTGGGTTTGAATTTGAAGCAACTTTGGAGAAAAATGTTTTGGCTAGATCTATTATGTGTTTTTTAAGTGGAGGAATTTTCGTGCCTGAATTAATAATGCTATTTCGGACGAACCAAGGGCTTTTGGTGAATCTTCTAAGCAAGACATTTTGGAAGGTTTCTAGACTCTTAGTATTGCTTGTGGCCCAAATTGGGGCGGCGTAAGTCATGATGGGTCGCAATTTTGATTTGTAAATAAGAATTTTGTTCTGTAGTGACGTTTGACTATTATAATTTAAAAGCGGGTAAAGGGATGCGACAGCGTTTTTGGTTTTTTTAATTGTATGTTTGATGTGTGTGTGCCATATGAGTTTTTTATCGAGTGTGACTCCAAGGTATTTAACGTTGTTTTGCCAGGGTATTGCTTGGCCGTACATGGAAACGTGACCTTTAGGAGTGCTGCGAACCTTTCTTCGCGAGAAGAAAATAGCAGCGCTCTTGGAAGGGTTCACGTCTATACGCCATTTGTTATAAAAGTCTTGGAGTATGTTTATGTTGTGTTGTAAGCGAAGTGTGATCATCCTGGGAGAACTGTATCGAACCATAATTTTTTTTTTTTTTTACAGTGAATACCGCACAAGGATCTCAACTGCTCCCGTCTGGAGCCAGTGAGACTATGGTAGTGGGGGAGGGGAAGGAGGTGGGGAAGAGGAAGGTTGGGAAGTACCTGGCTATTCAGATCTGGTCACTAAACACGGCTAAAGCCATTTTCAAGCAACGTTTCAATTCTGAATGGTGGTCTTACACCAGGGCGACACTAATAGTATCTTCCACTCTGGAACATGCCGCAAATATACTATATATTATTTTAAATGAATTAATTGTGAAATAACACAAATTAATCAAATAAAATTTATTTGCGTATGCCGGGTTCGAACCCGCGACCTCCGGAATGTGAGTCAAGAGTCTTAGCCACTGGACTACGGAGGTCGTCAAAATGGCGGTGTCGTCAGCGTACAAGGCTTTATACGAATGTTGGTTCTCCGTGAGTGGTATATCGTGTATGTAGATATTGAAGAGGGTGGGGGAAAGCAGGGACCCTTGCGGGACGCCTGCTGTCATGAATCTGGGAGTTGAGAGTGCATCTCGGATCTTTCCTTGAAAAGTCCGGTGCCGAAGAAATGATTTTAAGATACCAAGGAGTTGGGGATCGATGTCCGTGTTGTGCAATTTGAGAAGCAGTCCCTTCGACCATACTTTGTCGAAGGCTTTGGCTATGTCCAGGAAAATGGCGCCAGTGGACCGTTGGGAGTTGAAGCCGCCTAGAATCAGTTCGGAAACTCTGAGTAGTTGATGAAGGGTTGAGTGTTGAGATCTGAAGCCATGTTGTTCATCAGGGAGGGTTTTCACCTCGTGAATGTGCTTTAAGAGCCGAGTAAGGAGAATTTGTTCGAATATTTTACCAACATTTGAGAGAAGACTGATGGGACGATGGTTCTCACAGAATTTTGGGTCCTTCCCAGGTTTTGGGATGAGAATGACGTGTGCGTGTGTCCAACTTTTGGGAAAATAACGCAGTCTGAGTGCAGAATTTATGAGGCTCACAGTGGCGAGAATGCTTTTAGGGGGGAGGGCTTTAAGGGCAAAGTTTGTTATGCCATCTGGACCAGGAGCTTTTTTGTTGCTGCGGTGTTTTATGGCCCTTCGGACTTCTGACGGGGTGGTGAAATGTACATTTGTTCCGGGAAGGGAGTCGAAAATTATGTCTATTTGGTGGTTGACATTTGCTATATGGACTGGGTCGGCGTGCTTGGAGCTGGGGCTAAATTGAAATTCAAGATTATCGGCAAACGCCTCCGATTTACCTTGATCGTCAAATATGAGGCCGTTTTCGGTATGAATGGGATGGTTTGGGGATGGGGTAGTTTGGAGAGATTTGCATAATTTCCATAGGGAGCCATCCTGTGGATTTATATTTTGAATTTTTTTGTTCCAGGTGGAGTGTGAAAGCTCGGAAAGTTTCTTTCTAATAAGTGATTGAATTCTATTGATAGTTTTTTTGACTGAGGGATTTCGGTTTCCGTGCCAGTGTCGGCGAAGATTGTTTTTTGTAGAGATCAATTCCTGGATGTCGATTGGGAGGTCACTTTTGAGATTAAGGGCGGAACGTTCAGGAAGAGTTTTAGAGGCATCGGTGATGGAAGATATGATTATATCGGCAAAGTCGTCAACTGCCTTGTCTAGTTCGGGGCCGTCAGAAATATTTTGAGGGATGATTGTTTTTTCCCCAACTCTGTGAGTGAAATACGTCCAATCAGTTTTTATAGATTTGCGCGGTGCCATTGGAGTGGAAAGTCGATTAAGAGTGAGCAAAACTGGATTATGATCTGAGCTTAGGTCATTTATGGTTTCGATACTGTAGACCAGAGGTTCCCAAACTTATTTTCCTCGTAGACCCTTTTCAAAATTTTACTGATTTCGGTGGACCCCTGCTACCATATTCCCAAAACTCATCAAAAATGTGAAGATTAGATCTACCGATGGAAATTTGCTTCGCAGCTGAGTTTCAACACTAAATTCGGAGTGGTATAAATAAAAACAAAAAATAGTGTGTTTTCTTGTGTTCTATTCATTAAAATAATATGATTACAGACTTAGGGGTAAAAACATGTAGATGACTCAAAAAATGTTTTTTATTTCGTAAATTGTTCGCACGATTGTATAAATATTTATGAATATGTTCCCAAGGTTTTAAATAAAAATTACAATTCGTACCGGTATTACGAGGGTGTTTGTGCCGAACCACGTGGTAAACTTGAAACGCACTTTTCTCGAAACGACTTTTTTGGAATTTGTGTGCATTCTAGCTCAGAAAGTTTTTAACCAAACATTTTAAGTGCAGATACCTTATTTATATAATTAATTAATATAATTATGTGAACCGAAATTCGTAGTAATTTCATTGTCAAAAGTATTTTTTAATTGCAAAAAATGTTAAAAAAATTGGCAAAAAATCAAGGTTTCCTGTTTACACACCTGTAAAAAAATTTATTTCCACTTTTTTGGGAAAGGTAAAGTTTACATAGAAAGAACACATGTTCTTAATTTAAAACCCTATTGATTTGAGATAAAAACTGTAGCCTCCAAAATGCACACAAAAGCTACGTCTGATGATGACGTTCGATGTATAGAAACTGATAATTTTCATATTTTCCGAGGAAAATATGAAAAATTCACAATATTTTCTTAAATAAAATGACCTCAAAGTTTCAATAAATTATACCCATTTCTTCTATGCCAAAAAATCATGAAAATCATAAAAAAAACCTAGTCCCGTATTTCCGACCTTAATAGAATTAAATATCGTTTTTAGGAAATTATTGCTAAATATTAAGGCTATATGATTCATAAGCCAGCCTACATGAAAAAAAAATTTTGTGTACCAAAAAAATAGCAAAAAATTAGGATTGCATGAGAACCGAAGATCTTAAAAAAAATGCTTATAATGTGAAAATTATAATCTTAAAGCTTCAAAATGGTTTTTTTAAAGTCTCACAAATTTTAACCGAAATATGCCTGTCAAAAATCAATGAAAAAAAAATTTTTTTTTTGCTCCCTTAATTTTTTGAGTAGTGTATCTGCCTACATTGATAGGTAAAACCAATCCAACTTTTTTTTA
Source organism: Limnephilus marmoratus (assembly GCA_917880885.1). Lineage (NCBI taxonomy): Eukaryota > Metazoa > Arthropoda > Insecta > Trichoptera > Limnephilidae > Limnephilus > Limnephilus marmoratus. The sequence goes on along the minus strand of OU862912.1, from coordinate 27,298,023 downwards.
TTACTATCAAAACCAGATAAATGTTCGTGGACCCCCACAGACAACTTGTGGACCCCCATTTTTTTATCACGCCAACGTAGACCCCCGTCGAGTCTCCCATTGACCCCTGGGGGTCCACCTGGACCACTTTGGGAATCACTGCTGTAGACCCAGGATAATTTGTGGAGGAGTGCAATGTCGAGAACATCGGGTCTAGCCCCGCTGTTCGGGAAGTGTGGGTGCATTTGGGCCCGCGATGAAGAGTTCAGGATCTCCGCTAGCGTACTTTTGCAAGATACGCCCATTGGAGTTAGTAATCCTACTATTCCAATTGGGGCGCTTTGAGTTAAAGTCCTCAGCGAGAATAGTAGGAGTGTGGCTATCGAGAAGAGTATCGAGGTCTTTTGGATCAAGCTTATCTTGCGGACGGTGATAGATGGAGTTTATTCTTAATGGGCCTGAATGTTTTGTATATATTGTGATTGAGGTTGATTCAATAGACGACAATATGGGTGTAATGTTAAATTTGTGGGCGATTTTCGATTTAACGAAAATAGCAGTGCCCCCACCTCTCGTGTTTTGGCGGTCGTTTCTATATAATGTATAGTTTGAAAGTTTTGGCATTTGTGATGGGTTGAGGTGAGTTTCATTAATAAGTAAAACGTCAAGAGCGTGTGTATTTGCAAAAATACGTAATTCATGTATATTTTTTAAGAGACCATTAGCATTCCAAAATGCCATACGTAGCACGGAGGGCATGGTAGTAGAGCTAGCCATTTACACTGAAAAAAGTGAAAAAATCTGAGGGGCGGCGGAGAAAATGATAGATATGTAGTCTGCCGGTGAGGTGGCAGACTGAAATTTGGGGATGAGGTCGGAAAGAAGATCGCCAGCCTCGGAGAAATTGAAATTTTTGAAAAATTCAAAAATGTTGAAGGGGGTTGAAGGAGGTGTGTGGGAGGTTGACGTTGAGGGAGCTGAGGGGGATGTGGACATTAGTGGGGTTTGGGCAGTGGCCTGCGCGTATGATAAGGAAGGATTTGTGCTATGCGAGGTGTAAGTGGCATTACGTACGGTTTGCAAGATGGGTTGTGGAGATGGTCTTTTCGGACATTCCTTATAATTTGCCGGATGGGCTCCAGAACAGTTTGCGCAAGTGGCGGGACCATCTTCTCTCTGCTTCTTGCATTCCTGCGTGAAATGATCACCCGCGCACTTGACGCAGCGGGGAGGCAGGTGGCACATCATTGAAGAGTGTCCAAAATTCTGGCAGCGGTGACACTGAGAGGGGGCTGTTTTTTTATTAAGATACTCGACTCTTATCTTGAGGTGAAAGAGGGAAGTGAGGGAGAAAATTTTTTGTCCCGCCTCACCATGATCCAGTTGTACAAGGACTAGTGGAATGTTTTTCCTGTCTGGCCCGGATCTCATCCGAGTTACAGAATTAACTGGGAGATCGAGATCTAGAAGTTCCAGGCGGACCTCTTCTTCGATAATTGTCGTCGGAATCCCTCGCAGAACCGCCTTGGTTAATTTTTCTTCTGCAAGCTGAAATGTATGGAAGGGGGTTGTGTCCTCCTGGAGCATCTTTGTCGCCGGTATTTAGAACCACCCCTGTTGGAATGGCCTTTGCGTTAATTATATTAACCCCGGCGTTCAAGAGGCGCTTTTCCAGGAGGCTCCAATTTTTTTCCGATTTTATAAAAATTGGAGGGATCTTAATAGGCCTCGTTTTTGTGGTATCGGTTATATTTGCGGTGGAGTCAGACACGGAATTTAGAAGTGGCGGTGGTGCAATTTCATCGTCTGTAGCGAGGGCGGAGAAACGATTTGAGGTTTTTATAACTTCGGTGGACGGAGGAGGAGAAGCGCACGCCCTTCGTTTCTTGTGAGCTGGAGTCACCCATAGAGGGGGGAATGAGTTTACGGAAGAGGATGGAGCGGTTGATGTTGAGCTGGAGGTGGTTGTCGAAGAGGTGGGAGCTGTTGAAAAAGGGGCAGAAGTCAAGGTGGAAGTGGAGACGGAGGTCAAAGACGTAGTGAGGGTGGGAGTTGTTGTTGTTTTTAAAGAATAGTCGGAGACATCTTCTTCACTTCCGAAGTGCTTTAGGTATAGAGCAGTTGAGCGTCTGGACCTCGTTACCTTAGATTTTTTTGCCAAAAATTCTTCAAGTTGTGCTTCTGTAGCACCCACTGCGGCAAGTTGTTGGTGGAGTGTAGACATTGAATCCAGGGTCTTATGCGTAGGTCAATAGTGAGAAAGGTAGACTGTGGAAGGTCAATGTGTAAGCGGGGGTCTGCAGGCTTGGATTTGGTAAAAAAAATGAAAAACACAACACTGCTTTGAAAGCTGGCAGCTCAATATTTTGTCACCATGAAAATTGTTTTTGTTTGGAAACTGATGGAACGAATTACTATGAGAATGGAAGGAAACAAAAGAACCAGATGACGTGAATAATGATTAGAAAATAAACTGTTCGGAACGCGATGCACTGTTCGGAGCTCGATTTTTGAACTGTTGCTTCCTCGAGTAACAAAAGCGGACTCAGATGAGAGTACCGTGTGCATTACTTTTCAGCCTCCCCTCGTACTCACGCTAGTTGTCAACATAAGTGGCGCCATCTTTTGGGATTATTGGCTACTTGCTTGAATTCAGTTCTATTACAAAAGTAGCCTTTTAACAAACTTCAAGTACGAAGATAGTTTTGTATAAGGCTCGGTGTCAGATACGTATTCGAAGTTGGCTTCTTAAATTACAACCGTACAGTCGCTAGCCTAATAATGTCAGATGTTGGAAAACTTTTAAAACTAAGGGAACGTACCCATACTACGTGATCTGTTCGGGGGGGTGGGGGGTCTTCAAAATACTACGCTTGGTACAAATGAGCGGCGGGTTGCTTAGGTTTTTGGTCACCGGTGGGGGGGGTGAAAAATTTCAAAAAGTTGGTCACGTAGCATGGGTACGTTCCCTAAGTTAATCAGAAATTTCGACAACAATTTGGAGCATCAGGTGCTATGAAAGAAAAACTTTTTACAAAAAATTTGCAGCAGCAACCCACATGCATGGTAAGGTACTTATATGGATGGATGCATTATTTACTACATGAAATATACCTAGCCAAAATCATTATCAATCAACTTCATTATCTATCATTTGAAAAGGGGGCAGAACCAGATAAAGGCTTGCCCTAGGAATTTAATGTTAGCTGCTATAATACCGAAGGATTTATTATTATCTACAAATTGTATAAGAAGAGCACAGTACGCGCCAAACTTGATACGATTCGTTCTCACGCAGGTACAGTCGCTTTACTGTCTTTACAATGACCGTAAGCGAAAGATGCGTAAAACATTCATGTGACCGAGAAGGGCGTGGGCAGGGAGGCATGCCACTTCCTGGACCTTAAACTCGTCTATTGCGATGATTCCTGTATTGTATCAACGTCAGGTCGGTATTGAATTTTGGCATGTAACATACATATTGTGAGGTAGGCATGAAAATAAAAAATAATAAAATATTGACACTTTATTCCAAAAACTTACTTCATAATATATTACTATTTAGCAACCATTAAAAATACATACAAAAAATAATATGAATAAATATGAAAACCTTGTAAAAAATAATTTGTGAATTACAGTCTGCTTTTGCAATCATTTAGTCAACCTGAAACTTTCTTACGGAGATTCTCGGCCAACTTATCCATAAACGCAAACGTTTCCAAGTAGTCTCCCTGCTTCACATTATTCATACCCTTGATGCAGATAGCCAAGTCCTTTGTCATGAAGCCAGACTCGATGGTTTCAATGCAGACAGCTTCCAAAGCCTCCGCAAAGTCGTTAAGCTTCTTGTTGTTATCCAGCTTGGCGCGGTGGAGAAGACCCCTGGTCCAGGCGAAGATGGAAGCAATGGGGTTGGTGGAAGTTTCCTTTCCTTGTTGGTAGAACCTGAAGTGACGGGTGACGGTTCCGTGGGCAGCTTCAGCTTCCACGGTCTTGCCATCAGGACAGATCAGCACGGAGGTCATCAGACCCAAAGACCCATAGCCTTGGGCAACAGAGTCAGACTGCACATCTCCGTCGTAATTTTTGCAAGCCCAAACAAAACCTCCCTCAGACTTCATGCAATAAGCCACCATATCATCGATCAAACGGTGTTCGTACCAAATTCCCGCTGCCTCGTACTTGGCTTTGTATTCAGAATCGTAAATCTCTTGGAAGATGTCCTTGAATCGGCCATCGTACTTCTTGAGTATGGTATTCTTGGTACTCAAGTACAGAGGATATTTCCTATCCAGAGAAAACTTGAATGACGAGTGAGCAAAATCAATGATGGACTCGTCTGTGTTGTACATAGCCAGAGCCACACCCGGCCCGGTGAACTCATGGACCACAACCTTGATGGGCTTCTGGCTGCTTCCTTCAGCAGGAGTCCAGTTCATCTCCAGCGTGCCAGCTCCGGGAACTATGTAGTCGGTGGCCTTGTACTGGTCAGCATGGGCGTGACGCCCAATGATGATGGGCTTCTCCCAGCCAGTGACCAGGCGAGGGATATTCTTGCAGATGATGGCTTCCCTGAAGACTGTTCCACCCAAGATATTACGGATGGTTCCGTTGGGAGACTTCCACATCTTCTTCAAGTTGAACTCCTCGACTCTTTTCTCATCTGGAGTAATGGTGGCGCACTTAATGCCAACATTGTATTTTTTAATAGCATTGGCACAATCAATGGTAACTTGGTCCTCAGTTTTGTCTCTGTATTCAATCCCCAGGTCGAATGTGTGGAGTTCAATGTCCAGGAAAGGCAGAATCAGTTTATCTTTAATCAGATCCCAAATAATCCTGGTCATCTCATCACCGAGAATGTCTACGACGGGTCCTGCCTTGATCTTGGCTGCCATTGTTAGATCCTGAAACCAAATATAATATTTGTAATGGAATTGGTAAACTGATAATTCGCAAGCCAATGAAATAGCATACAGAGTACTCGGGCCAGCACTTCCATGACTATTCATTATTTAGACTTAGAAACCAAAGGTCAATTTCATTATGTAAATTATGCCGACCATCAAACAAGTGGGTGAAATAATGTAAAAAGAAAAAACTAAAAAGGCACATTTAAAACCGTTTTTAATTATCAATGAAATAATACTAATCGATGGAAGACACCAAAACTCACGGAAACGTTGAATTTATTATTTCAATAAAAAAAATAAGTTTATTATTAATTTAACTGTAAATGATTGCTGACATGGCATACAATAAGAATAATTCTGACATTATAGCAATGTGGATTACATTAGAATACCTCAAATATAAGTAAAATGAGGGACTTACGTTATATTAAATGAATTTATTTTTGGAGAAAAACTTTGTAAAACCCGAATGACAGCAAACCCGTCGCGAGCAAATCAGAAAACGAATTAAAACCTTTTTAACCGTAGAATATAGAATGGAGAATGAATGACAACTGACAACTTGATAATGGTACCGACCGACGATACCAACTACCAACTGAACAAAACTAAAATTGTCCTAAAGCAACGCGTACACGCCCCAACTCGTAGTTTTAGTAGTTTATCAACAAGGTCACTTTCAGCATTACCTAGATAGATGTAAAGTTTTGTTTTATATACCTAGGTACCTATAATAATTAAACCAAAACCTTTATCTATAAAATGAATCTATCTTTAGGTGGATAAAAACACACAACGCATGAGAGGAGAAGAGCATACTGTTTGGAAGGGCCGTCTTTAGCAGACTTTGCTGTTTTCTCAAAAAAGATGTCCCAACCACCCAAGGGCGGATCCAGGATTTTTTTCTGGGGGGGGGGGGGGGGGGGGGGGGGGGGGCACAAGGGGTGGACGGGCAAAAAAATGTTTGATAGAGACAGTTTTCTGTACTGTGATGGAATCTCCACAGTACAAAAAAATACTTTCCCCCTCCTAAATCCGCCCTTGCCAACACCGAATGAATGTTCTTGTAAATTATGGCTTCCCTGAAGTTTATTCCGCTGGGAATATTTCCGTTAGGAGACTTCCACATCTGTTCTATTCAAATCCAAAGTAATTACATTATAGTGCACTACACAAACAACTTTTTGGTATCCTCTCAGTAACAATATTCTGTATTCAATATCCATATCGAATATGTGGAGTTCAATGTCCATGGAACCAGAGTGAGTTTATATATCTATTTAAAAACCAAATAATCCTATCTCATCATGACCCTGTATCGACGATTCTAAAACAAAATAAAATTAAAGTATCTTAATCCGTTTATCCGTTACCTTACAATTTGTACCTACGTGGGAATGTTGTTATGTATTCCATTCGTCTCCGTCATAGACATCCAAACAGTGGCGGATACAGAAAAAACTCAAGGGGGGGCGCAAAAATATAAGAAAACTAAAAAGTAGACAACGGGGAGAATACGACGAACCGCACAAAGAGGAGACCGACTATATGATTTTGGCAGCCACCTCTGGTCTGGATCTCCAAAATACCTAAAAAATACCCGTCGACCCTGTGCAGAAACGGGCGGTCCGCTTAATAGATTCTCCCATCTTAACAGACGGATTGCAATCTTTAGAGCACAGGCGTCGGGTGGGACTGCTATACTTGTTCTACCGGTATTACAATGGCAGATGCTCCGCGGAACTAGCGTCATTGATCCCTTCGGCACCGGCGCATAGTCGGGAAACACGCCAAACGCGTACCCAACATTTGTACACGGTTGACATTTGTCACATGAGAACGGGTCGTTTCTTCGACTCGTTCTTGTGTTCAACAGCTCGGCTGTGGAATGATTTGCCGGCCTCTGTGTTTCCTCCTTCCTACAACATGGGTCTCTTCAAGACCAATGTTCATTCCTTCCTCTCCTCAAAAAGACTCCCCACTCAGCATCCCAGATGTCGTAGGCCCCGAGGGAAATTATTTTCCTCAGGGCCTCCTGTGTGGAGTAAATGTAAAAAAAATACTATCTCATTCTCTCGTAGGCTAAAACATACAGATGGATGTGTTTGTCAAATCACAACGGTGCTAAAGAAGTTTCCACTTCAATAAATAAATAAAAGATTGACGGACCGCACATTTAAAAGTTGGCAGTATTACACGATCAAGGGAATAAAATACTTGAGTCGGGCCGTGTTAAGGGTACCTTTACATGAAACGACGTATGAATGTGAATGAAGCAAAAGTTTCAATTTAGGAGGCGAGTGTGGGTACCGCCGCCACGAGAATTATTTATTGGATAAAAAAAACACCTCTGCTATAAGTCATCCCATGTGGATCGCTAAGTTTGGTGACTTAGCAGGGATGCCTGAGTTCGTGGGATGTGATTTTTCAAAGTAGCGGTGGAAGCATTTGCCCACGTACTGCGTGGCGAGCTGGAAAGGACTGGTTGAGGGAGACCATTTAACCTCTCCTGCGGGAATCCCTCGACCCATTTCCTCGCATCGCAGTGGGAGGGAAAGTTTCATCCGTCCATCTCTTCTGGACACACTAACCCAGAGAGTCCTAACCACCTATCATACCCTTTTCCTTCCACTATTTCCTTTCTCTAAAATGACCCTTCACAAAGCATCTTTTTTTTAATAATAAAATATCAGACTTTTTTTTAAATAATAAAATAATAAGGTATATTTTGTAATAGTTACCCAAAAATGACAGTGGATAAGTTTATGTATTCGGGAAGTATATTTACGAGAGATGGGGAGTCTGATAGAGATATTGAAAGAAGGGTAAATGCAGGTAACTCCGCATTTATGGAGGACTGAACGCCGTTGGCGCTAACAAAAAACTGTCGAAAGAAGCGAAGCTAGCAGTCCACAATGAAGTGCTTTTTTTTTTCTTTTACATTAACTCCACACAAGAGGCCCTGAGGAAAATGATTTCCCTCAGGGCCTATGTCACCTAGGATGCTGTGTGGAGAGGAAGGAATGAACATTGGTCTTGAAGAAACCCATGTTGTAGGAAGGAGGAAACACAGAGGCCGGCAAATCATTCCACAGCCGAGCTGTTGAACACAAGAACAAGTCGAAGAAACGACCCGTTCTCACATGACAAATGTCAACCGTGTACAAATGTTGGGCACGCGTTTGGCATGTTTCCCGACTACGCACCGGGGTACTAACCCTGATGTATGGCAGTGAAGCATAAAACTAGCAGAGAAAGGACTAAATGCTATAGGAAGCCATGTATGATAGTGTGAGAAAAATATTAAAATAATGCAAGGCTGATACAAGCGTAATAAGTAAGATTAAGAAAGGAACGCTTAGATGGTTTAGACATGTAGAGCGAATGATTGAAGAAAGATTTTCTTGTATTTAGGGTTGCCAAGGGGGGGGGGGGCGCAGGGGGCGCGCGCCCCCCCTGTATCCGCCACTGCATCCAAATGCAATCATATGTCCATGGTCTCCGTGATAATTTTACTTACAAGCGAGGTTCAATAACAACAAAGTTTTGGCCGAGCATCGCACAAGTGAGCATGAAATTGATATTAAGATTTTGAATTAAGAATGAAGCACTTATTAAAAGTGAAGCACTTAATTAAAAGTGAAGCATTTAATTTAAGTGAAGCATTAATTACAAGTGAAGCGTTTAATTAAAGGTGAAACGCCAATTAATGGAAGCCAACCAAAGCTCACGAAAATCTAGAACCAAGTTGAATTTATCATTTCCCGAAAAAATCAGGTAGTTGTAACTGTAATGTAAATCAGAAAAAACGAGTGTCCAAAATTGAACATCTGGAGGATCATGAAGAATAAGAAACTCGAACACTTATTTATCTGTGATCTGAGTCATCTTCACAACGTTCAGCTAATCCCCCTTTTCTGGTCTAGTCTAGTACTAAATATTATTTATTTCTCAAAATTATATAATAATAATTTAGATCCGCTACGTGTACCGCACCATTAGTTTCCCGACCGGCACGATTTATTTTGGTTTGTTTAAATTGTATTTTGCGCCGTAAAATTGTACTATAATACTGTGTGTAAGTGTAGTGTAAATGCACGAACACAAACGCGAGCCGAGCCACGAATAGAGAACTCCAGTCCATTTTTTAAAACTTTTTTTAATGAATAATGACCCTCTAATTTAAATAACTGCATTTTTATTTTAATTTTTAGAGTTGGTTTTGATAGTTAAAATAATGGGTAAAGTTTTAATTTTTCAAGATCCACCGAAAACCACCGTATGGCGAATCGTGTGACGTCATCACTCCCGAAAAGTTACTATAGGATCGGGCAATCAGCTGATCAACTGCCGCCATTTTGAATTTCGTTGTTCAAAGTATTCTCTCTAGAAGGAGCATTACTATTTTTTTGTGCGGTAGTTTTTGAATATTTTCAATAATAGAGATAAACTATTAAAAGATACCTTTATTTTTGAAACATTATTTAGGCCTAAATAATGTTTCAATAAACACAACAAATAAATCTCTATAAACAGTATGTAAATAAACGAATTAATTAATAAGATGGCTTGTGTCGTACATACATTCCCATACAGATGACTTTACATTTCGTTTAAACATTTCAATAATGCCAACTTGACGGCGTGTTTTTAGAACCCGATTAAAAATTGACTTTTTAATAATTTTTTAAAAACTCTGCATTTAATATTATTAAATAAAACTTACATAACATACAGAAGCAGCATTTATTGGTCTATTCTAAATTAACATATTTTTTTAAAGCCACGATATTTTTCACTGGAATTCGTTATTATGGGAAAGGATACGAAGCAACGAGCAACCGCAAACAGAGCCGGCCGCTTGCAGTTGCTTCATTCGCATTCATTCCTTTCCCGCAGTGGCGGCGTAGGGTAGATTGGCACCCGGGGCGGTTTTGTATTGAGCACTCCTACTTAAAATAAAATAATAAAAATGCTTAAGCTGAAGTCACAAGGTTCACTCGGATGAAGGTTTACTCGATGAAATGTTCCATTCTCGTTTCACCGAGTGTTCACACGGTTCCTTCGAAGGAAGAGTTCACTCGACATTCTCGCTACGAAGTCGTCGAGAGTAGTCGCGGCCGCATTGGAATTCGTCCGGCGCTGACGGCTAAGTTCGGGAATATTTACGATTTCAATTGACATTTCCGATAACGTCGAACTAAATTACGAGAAATTGGCGATTCTTGTAAACAGTAAATAAATTTCAGCACCATAAAATATAAAATGAACATATGGTTAAATAATAACCTGAAAACTGATATCTACCACTATTTTTGCACCATGAAAATATTTTTATTCCAAAATAGGCCTCGGCTTGCAATAAAATCCATATAAATGGAATATTTATTAACGTATCCAAAAACTAAAAACTGTTTTGGAAAGGTGATGAAATATGCTTCCAAAATTTATTATTAGAAATAACCACGTAATTTTTTAAATAGAGTAATTTTTAATATAAACTTATAAAAGTTTAAAAAATGGCTCTCCTTGCTTTTTATTCTAACAAAAATTACTGGTTAACAAAAGAAATATAAAAACACACACTTATTTTGTTAGACAAATAAATTATAAACGTTTCTGTCACCTCACTTTTTTATCGTTTCATATAAAAATAATTCATAAAAAATTCACAATGTTTCAAAATTTTATTTTCAAATTCGATCAGAAACTTTGGTTCCATAGAAGTGTACATTCGTATTCGTTTGTGGTTAATCGTTATATTGAATATATAGAGCATTATTTTCTCTTTCCAATACCGTTTAGATAATATTTTTCACTATGATAGTAAGGGAGAAACAACGATTTCTATGAGACGTGTAGGAGTTATTTCGAAAAGCGAACTAAACGGAGCATTTTGACGTTTAAGCCGCTCCGGCTACTCGTCCTCACGCCAGAACATTTCGGCCGACTAATTTGCGAGTGAAAGACTGTTCACTTGAGTGTTCACACACATCATTCGCGTCACGTGATGTTAAATTCCGGTTGCGAGTGAACAGTGCCGAAGGAAGCATTCCAACATTGTTGAATGCTTCATTCGGAACTGTCTCTATTCACTTTCGTGTTCACACGGTTCATTTCGAGGGAAAGAGGCGGAATGAAATCACGAAATGAACGATAAATGAATGGTGTGAATGGGCTATTACGAGACATCATTTTACTAAAATATTCGATCTCATTATCAAAATTGATTTCCCTTTCTCTTTTTTATCAGATTTGGAACCATTCCACGAAGATCTTTTTCTGGTGATGTTACCAACGTCTTAGGCTGAATAACACCAGAATTATTAATTATTCTGGTTACTAAATGTAACCAAAATCCATTGCCCTAAAACGATGGTCTAGTTCTTCGTAAAATCTATAGCGACATTCTAAACTTGCTCTCTGCAGCTCCTCTGGTAATATAAGTCCAGCATCTAGATCCATTTCTCCGGGTATACATTTTTGAAATCTCCTCCTTCCTCTTTTTCCTTCAATCGGAATGTCTAAGTCCTCGCATTTTTTTATTGCGTAGCAAATAGCCTTTTCCACGGTTGCGTTGACTTTGAATAAAATTTTTAAGAGCTTTAATTTTTATTACACGCTTTTCCAATGATGGCCCAGACTTTTGTATACACTTTTTTGTCTGATTAACTTCTTCTAGAACTTCACACCAGAAGGAAAGATAGCATAGAAAACTGAATTCACACAAAGCTGATTTGAGTGTTAGCTGCATCTCTTGTTTCGACGTTTTCTTTGAGGGTGGTGGGATCACACATCTCTTCGAGTGTGTTGATACAAGCTTCTCAAAATTATCCTTCAGTGGTTTAACAGCGTCGTGATGAGCACTCCATCTTGTCTCTGATAGTGGTTTATCGGTCACGCCTACATTTTTCATTAATATTTCCCACCGCGCTCGATGTTACACGCGGTATAAGATCAGACCAAGCGCAATATGAATTCAATATTTAGGGTATTAGAAATTATATTCGATTAAAAAAGAAAATAAAGTTGCGGTGCGTTTCAAAATATGATATTAGTATGTAAGTAGCTAGGTACAAGGGTAGGTAGGTATTTATTGATACTCGTATTTCTTAACAGAGGGAGATTTTGTACGCATTCTTTGGCTATACGCATAGACATATGAATATTAATAGACCTGCCCTAAGCGATATAAGCGTATTATTTCCCCCTCCCCATACCGGTTCCATCGGAACCGGCTGGGATCGAGTATGGCTTCGCGTGAATCTAAAAAATGTGATGTCATCATTCTTCTGCGAGCCAGCGTCGAGCACTCATCGGTGCATTTTACGAAATAACACGGCAAAAATAAAAATAGTGGCTTGTGTTTTGAAAACGTGTAAAAATAGAAGTGAAAAAGAAAATAAACCCAATTGTCGTATTACATTCCACAGGAAAGCATTATTTTACTTTATTATGAGCTTATTCAGATCACATAATACGGTCGTTTTTGTAACACACACTATCACTCGAGACACATGGCGTGTGCTCGTCGCTGTTTTGTGGGGTAAGTAAATTATGAAACATTTGTAAAAGTGTCTTAACTAAATACGTCAACAAAATATTGGACTATGAAAATAGGCGAACTTTACTTTGCTGTATTTGGAATTTGTAAATTTGTTCATTTCGCGGCGAGCAATTCGCACTCCCACGTAAATAGGTCTATTCATTAAAGAGCAGAGTTTACTTTTAAGAACTAAATGGTGATATTATAATGCGAGATGCCCATATACTCTCAGATTGAGTTATTGACGAATCACATCACCGAATTCCTCTTCCCGCTCTGCGCCCCGCTGTAGATGGTTTCTTCCCCTCACCTTTATGTTCTGGTCTATTAATATTCTTATGTCTATGGCTATACGAGTGAGTTGTCGTTGTCATCCCTTGGTGCTTGGTACCCGGGGCGGCCCGCCCCCTCCGCCCCCCCCCCCTTACGCCGCCACTGCTTTCCCGTAATTCTTGGTTCGGTTCGCGGAAATACCTTCGTGTTCACCCGAAGCAAAGTAAAATTGTATAGCAGTAACATAATAATAAATACATTATTACCACAGGCGTTCATACGGTTATTGTTTTTACCATCGACATATTCAAATATCGATGATAATTAGGTATGTATAACGGAACGATGATAAGTACCTACAAAGTTAAAATATTTTGGTATCATAAAAATAATACAAGTTAGTTGGAAGTTCAAAAAAATAGTTGGTGACCTTTGTAAATATATTATTTACCCACCTACCTACTTAATTATAAAATACTATTAGAATACCCGATTTCCTGAAAAGGTCAACCCATTGATACATTCGTCCCGAAAAAAAAACTCGCCTTTATGCCAAATTCATAGACACCATTTCACTATTATCGGTAGTTTATTTAAAATTTAAGTTCAATGAATGGTAGTCAATATAGTCACATCCATAGATACTAATATTATAAACGCGAAAGTGCGTGTGTTTGTTTGTTACGCTTTCACAAGTAAACCAATAAACCGATTTTAAAAATTCTTTCACCAATAGGTAGCTACATTATCAGCGAGTAACATAGGCTGTATATAATGGTAAGCTCTGGCGTTATGAAATTTGTATAAATGAAAATGAGTGTATTTCTTATATTTAGGAAAGGCAGAGGTAAGGTGGGGTTCGCGGAGACGGGAAGAGTCGAGGGAGAGGGAAGGCGGGGTAGGTGGAAGGGAACGGGGACGCACGGGAAAGGACATGCAGGGAGAATCAATTTATTTCTTTGAATGGCATTGCAACGCATACCGGGCACCAGCTAGTATGTAATAAACCATGAACTAACTTTTCTTTTTTTGATTCAAAATTTTTGTTCTGAATTCTCGGCAAAACCACATTCAAGCATTCCTACCTGAAGATTCCACGCTTTATATTCAAATCAAGAATGAATATATTTATATAGCAAAAATGGATGTCTTGATGATAATCTTCCAATTGGAACTCCAGTCCAATTTTTTTTTTTTTTTTTAAGAATCCCCTCTAACTTAAATAACTGAAAATTTATTTTTATTTTTTATATATGAGTTTTAATAGTTAAAATAATTGTGAAATTTTTAATTTTTCAAGATCCCCCGAAAACCAACATCCATTGACGGCCGGCGTAGTCCAGCGGTAAGGCTCTAGCATTCCGTAGGTCGCGGGATCGAATCCCGGCGTGGCAAATAAATTTTATTTGATTAATTTGTGTTATTTCACTACTTATTCATTAAAAATAATATATAGTATATTTGCGACACGTTCCAGAGTGGAAGATACTCTCAGTATCGCCCTGGTGTAAGATCACCATTCAGAATTGAAACGGTACTTGAAATGGCATTAGCCGTGTTTGGTGACCAGATCTGAATAGCCAGGTACTTCCCCACCTTCCTCTTCCCTATCTCCTTCCCTTCCCCACTACCTTCAGCCTCACAACATACCCCATTTGGGGATGCCATAGTCTCACTGGCTCCAGACGGGAGCAGTTGGGACTCTTGTGCGGTGTTCATGTAAAAAAAAATCCATAGTGAATCGTGTGACGTCATCACTCTCCAAATGTTTTATTTATTTTCAACAGGTGCCGTCATTTTGTGTGGAAGCATCAATGGAGGAATGACTTTAGGTGTCAGAAGTCGAGGCGCTTTTTATTCAAGATTAACTGCTTTTAATATGGAAAAACATTAGGTACATTGTCAACATCTTATCGCTCCTGTTATTGTGTTGTTCCTACCAAAGTGCAATAATACATCTGTGACCGCACCTGATAAACAGTTTATTAGTGTTCCACGATCTGCATTTCTACGGCAATGGAGGTGTGATGATATGAAACTAATCAGTAAGTAAAAACATCATTTAGGTGAAATTATGTATTTATTATTTAATATTTATCTATTTATATATATATCAAAATATGTTTGTTTCTGGGTTTGTATATATATAGCGGGATGTATGTATGTATATATGGGTATGTCCGCTATGCGTTGCTAAACCATTCATCCGATTGCGATGAAACTTTGGGGATTTGATGTGTGCATGCCCGCAATGGTTTCTATATACAATAGTGAGTTCTAGCATCATGAAATTATGTATTTCTAACCGTACATCCGATTGCGATGAAACTTTGGGGATTTGATGTGTTTGATGAAGCGGGCGAGGGGAGTGGGGAGAGGGAAGACAACGCATGCCGGGAAATGAATGAATGAATGATGAATGAATGAGTGAATGAATGAATAAGTGAACGAATGAATGATTGAATGAATTAGTGAATTAATGAATGCATGGATGAATGAATCAGTGGTATTTCCACCTAATACCATGCGAGCGAAGCCGCGGCTAAAAGCTAGTTTATTATATTTTCAATATTATTACGGGAGAGGGTATAAAAATTGTTCGAATTTATAATTTTTTTAGCTTTAAGAAAATAGATGAATATTAGGGAAACCGAAACATTGCCTGCACAGTTGTAGGCAACTGATAATATACAGCGCCGAATCAGCTGTTCGACGTACGCCATTTTGGAGTTCAGAGTTGAAGGGTTGGCCGCAGCTACCACACGATTGGTATGGAAGTAGCATTACGATTTTTTTTGCCAAAAGTTCAAAGCTAAAGGTTACACTTTAAGCTCAATATCAAAGCTCAAAACTTAAGTTAACAGCTTAATGCACAAAGCACAAAGCTCAAAGTTAAAGCTAGAAGCTCAAAGCTATGGCTCAAAGCTCAGAACCAAAATTGAAAAAGCTTTAATCTAAAAAGAATAAAGGTCAAACTTAAAACTAAAAAAAATAAACTCAACGCTTAAAACTAAAAAAAATAAACTCAACGCTTAAAGCTCAAAGCTTATAGCTGAAGTTAAAAAAAATCAAACTTAAAGTTCAAAGTTCAAATCTTTAAGTTCAAAGCTTAAAGGTTAAATTTAAAAAATTAACGCACAAAGCTCCAAAATTAAAGCTCAAAGCGAAAAAAATAAAGCTCAAAGTTTATAGCTCAAGGCTCAAAGCTTAAAGTTCGAAGCTTAAGAGCGTTTAACCAGCCAGCGGACGAAAATCCACATTTCGTCGAAAGTTGTTCTTACGATCGTGCAGGGCGGTTACAATGAGAAAGATTAATTATTCTCCGTACCAGCTTTTTTAAATTATAACTCAATATCGAATTTATTTCAATTAATAATTTATTTCAATTAATAATTTCAAAACTATTAAAATAATGTACTTTTTGTAATTATTTTTTGATTATAAGTATTGTTGAAACTAAAATTAAAATTCTAAAACATGCGTTTGCTAGATAATGTATTGATTTATTTTACTGCATGATTATATTATTTGAAATGGGTGTGGTATAATACAAAATCTTTTTTGAAAATTTAACAAATCTGCCAACGACCTATAGAATAACCTTATTATCCTAAAAATTAAAAAATTTTCTCAAAATTTATTACATGCCAATGCTAGATAAAAGAACAATCTTTCGAAATCCATTTATAATTTTTTGTGGAAAAGAGTCAATACGTCTAAAATCTGATTTGAAAATGACATATTTCTGGTTTTCTCTGGTAATGTCTTCTTAAAGCTCAAAGCTTAAGGCTCAAAGCTTAAAGCTCAAAGCTTAAAGCTCAAAACTTAAAGCTCAAAGCTTAAAACTCAAAGCTTAAAGTTCAAAGCTTAATGCTCAAAGCTTAAATCTAAAAAATTAAAGCGCAATGTTTAAAGCTAAAAAATTAAAGGCCACGCCTTCCCCTCTCTCGTCATCCTTCCCGCTAATCCAACCTCCTTCATAACCCTTCCCCTCGTGCCTTCCCTCCCTGCCGCTAAAATATATTAAATACACTCATTTTCATCTATACAAATTTCATAACGCCAGAGCTTACCATTATAAAAAGCCTATAACCATCGCGAGTGTGCGCACAACAAATCACCCAAGTTTCATCTCAATCGGATGAACGGTATTGCAGCGCATAACATACGAACAACCAAACAAACAAATAAACAAATAAACAAATAAACAAATAAACAAACAAATTGATTTTGATTTTCAATATAAGATGAAAATTTATAATCTATCATTTGAAAAGAGGAGCAGAACCAAATAAAGGCTTGCCCTAGGAATTTAATGTTAATTGCTATAATACCGACGGATTTCTTATTATCTACAAATTGTATAAGAAGAGCACAGTATGCGCCAAACTTAAATGCCGACCTGAACTTTATACGATCATTCTCATGCAGGTGCAGTGGTTTTACTGTTTTTACAATTACCGTAATACGAATGATGCGTAAAACATACATGCGACCGAGAAAGGCGTGGGCGGGGAATGCCGCTTTCCGGGCCTTAAACTCGCCTATTACGATTATTTCTGTATCAACGTCAGGTCGGTATTAAAGTTTGGCGTGTACAATAACTTCATACATATTCTGAGGTAGGGATGAAAAAAAAAATTAAAATCTTTGACACTTTATTCCAAAAACTTACTTCATTATATATTACTATTTAGCAGCATTAATTATGCATATAAAAATAAAACTTGAAAAATTAATTTCTGAAATACATTACAGTCTGCTTTTGCAATCATTTAGTCAACCTGAAACTTTCTTACGGAGATTCTCGGCCAACTTATCCATAAACGCAAACGTTTCCAAGTAGTCTCCCTGCTTCACATTATTCATACCCTTGACGCAGATAGCCAAGTCCTTGGTCATGAAGCCAGACTCGATGGTTTTAATGCAGACAGCTTCCAAAGCCTCCGCAAAGTCGTTAAGCTTCTTGTTATTATCCAGCTTGGCGCGGTGGAGAAGACCCCTGGTCCAGGCGAAGATGGAAGCAATGGGGTTGGTGGAAGTCTCCTTTCCTTGTTGGTAGAGCCTGAAGTGACGGGTGACGGTTCCGTGGGCAGCTTCAGCTTCCACGGTCTTACCATCGGGACAGATCAGCATGGAGGTCATCAGACCCAGAGACCCATAACCTTGGGCAACAAAGTCAGACTGCACATCTCCGTCATAATTCTTGCAAGCCCAAACGAAACCTCCCTCAGACTTCATGCAATAAGCCACCATATCATCTATCAAACGGTGTTCATACCAAATTCCAGCTGCCTCGTACTCGGATTTGTATTCAGAATCGTAAATCTCTTGGAAGATGTCCTTAAAACGACCATCGTACTTCTTGAGGATAGTATTCTTGGTACTCAAGTACAGAGGATATTTCCTATCCAGAGAAAACTTGAACGATGAGTGAGCAAAATCAATGATTGACTCGTCTGTGTTGTACATAGCGAGAGCCACACCCGGCCCGGTGAATTCATGAACCACAACCTTGATGTGCTTCCGGCCGCTTCCTTCAGCGGAAGTCCAGTTCATCTCCAGGTTGCCAGCTCCGGGAACTATGTAGTCGGTGGCCTTGTACTGGTCAGCATGGGCGTGACGCCCAATGATGATGGGCTTCTCCCAGCCAGTGACCAGGCGAGGGATATTCTTGCAGATGATGGCTTCCCTGAAGACTGTTCCACCCAAGATATTACGGATGGTTCCGTTGGGAGACTTCCACATCTTCTTCAAGTTGAACTCCTCGACTCTTTTCTCATCTGGAGTAATGGTGGCGCACTTAATGCCAACATTGTATTTTTTAATAGCATTGGCACAATCAATGGTAACTTGGTCCTCAGTCTCATCCCTGTATTCAATCCCCAAGTCGAACGTGTGGAGTTCAATATCCAGGAAAGGCAGAATCAGTTTATCTTTAATCAGATCCCAAATAATCCTGGTCATCTCATCACCGAGAATGTCTACGACGGGTCCTGCCTTGATCTTGGCTCCCATTGTTAGACCCTGAAACAAAATAAAATATTTGTAATGGAATCATAAATGGAATAGCATACAGATACCTACTCAAGTTAACACTTCCAGGACTATTCATTATTAAACTTAGATGCCAAATTAGTTTTCAAAGGTTTCACTTTTGCCGCGTGTGAATAGCACACATTTTTTTTTATTTATTATCATTATTATCTGGAAAATTAACGTAACATCTATTCCTCTTCAGATCATTGATTTTAATAAAAATCCGACACCATAACGCATCGTGACAAATTTTAACTTGTTCTATTACATGAATTTGGAATCTTTTTCACAGATTTTTTTTCATTGTATACGAGTATAAGCAGGCCATTAAGTCATAATGTCGCCAAGTATTATTTGCATAACTAATTAATGATTATTGGCATAAATTAATAACATAAATGATTATTGGCCGCAAACGGAATGAATTTTTACATTTTATTTGTGCTTATCACTTTTGATGGACTTCCAAGGATTAAATGCGATATAAATTTTAGCCTCTCCCGATCCGACCTGCCCCACAGGCAAGATAGGGATAATTTTTTTTGGTTTTTCGGGTACGCGCTAATATTATACATGTTATAAAGGATCAAGGGCTTTTTTGACAAATGACTCAATCCACCATTGTGATCTAATTTTAAAATTCAGATTTTTTATTACTATCTTTAAGTGCTTATTTAAGAACACGAGAACTAGGTAATCGCTACTAAAATAATTAAAATAGAGTTTTAATGCTGTGAACCAATATGATATATTATTACCTATAGATATATATAAAAATCTCGTGTCACGGTGTTTGTGGTCGCATTCTTTCGAAATGGCTCGACTGATTTTTATGATTTTTTATGTATATTTGGTAGGTATGAGAAGAGGTCGTAAAGTATAGGTATTTCATACCGCTAGGTGATTAGGGTGTATCTAATTTATCTATTTTTTGAAAAACCCAACAATGTTTGAAAATCTCCTACTACCACCACAGAAAGCCGAAAATTTTGCTTGAGTTGTGATGGAGGACTTAGCCGGCGGAGGAATCGAACACGCGAAGCCCAGGTGGGACCCAAGCGTTATGCCCACTCAACCACTGACCAGTCGACAGTTTCCCTTTATTTATTCCAGCATTGGAACAATTCAAAATAAAATATATTCAACAAAAGCGCTCAACAAATCATCAAAGTTTCATCGCAATCGGACGAATGGTATAGGAACGAATCGGGACAAACAAAGAAACATTTATTTTTTACATAAATATTATGTATATTGAAAATAGGTCCCAGTTACCGGAAACCAGTGGGATTACCCGAACTTTGGGTAATGTTGTTGACAAGGGCGGATCCAGGATTTTTTTCTGGGGGGGGGCACAAGGGGCGGACGGGCAAAAAAAATGTTTGATAGAGACAGTTTTCTGTACTGTGTTGGAATCTCCACAGTTCAAAAAAATACTTTCTGGGGGGGGGGGCACGTGCCCCCCCCCAGAAAGCCCTAAATCCGCCCTAAATCCCTAAAGCCCTAAAGCCCTAAATCCCCAGAAATCCCTAAATCCGCCCTTGGTTGTTGAACCCCGAATTTTGTTAATGTTGTGAGGCTGAAGGGAACGGAGGGAACAGGATTGGGGACGAGCGGAAATTAGGTAGGTACCGAAAGGTTGATGGGTATGGGTAATGGTATAGGTAAAGCAACTTAAGTTGGAAGCAATAAAAATGTTTAGAATTAATGTACCTATTGTTCTATCTGTAAGAACATCAAGCGACGCCCACTAACCCGATAAGACTCTATGTCTTGCTTACGCCCACTTATTGTAACTAGTTAGAAGAGAGGAAAGTTTTTACGACACCCCTTAAGGCTGCACTTACGGGGTGTCCCATTTACTCACTTCGTAATTTGATTTAAATATACGTGCACCTACACATCAAGTGAAATTATTTTCATTATTTTTAATTCGAATAGAGTGTTTTTAAAGTGTGCAAGTGTAATATTTATTACGACATCTTGTTATTCTAGGAATCAATATAACTTTGGAAATGTGGGTAAATTATACTTCTGGAAATATATAAAATTATCATTAAATAAGCATTGTAAAATAAATATTTCTGGTCAGAATAATTAAATTATTCTCCAAAAAACAATTAGGTACCTATAATTTCCAATTGCCGTAATTTTCGTGAATTAGGGTCATTATCAATGGAAGTTTGTTATTTACAGCATTCGTAAATAAATGGCTAAGAATTATTAGCAATACCCTTGTCTTTTTTTATGATTGCCCATTTCAATTCGATCCTGAAGATTATCACATTTAGTTAAAAAAAAATGATAACCTTCAGTATTTCAATAACGATGTTGTTAAACAAAATAAATTTTATGTGACCGACTTCAACACGCTTTGGCTTCGAATTCTCAAAAGATGAATATATACGTGAAATCCTATTTTGATACTATTTTGATTAATCTTTACGACGAATCGGCTTACAGTATAAACATCAAACAATATGCTACAGATAAATCGAAGCTTTTACTAGCTTTTCTATGTATTGGAATTACAATAAAATTATTATTTACGTAACAAAAAATATAAGCGAAAACCACCAAAAAAATGTTTTTTCATGACTTAACTATGACGTAATACAAGAAACAGTTAAAAAAATACTCCATTATTGCTAAGACTATTTTTGAGGTTTTCCATGATCTAACTTTTTTCGTTCTTATGAAATTATGCACAAAATAAATAAAAAACACTTTTTCGCTTACTAGCCGCGTGCAAAAAGACGCTCGATTTTAAAATTTTGCAGGCATGAGATTCGAAATATTTCTAGCGTTTATATTCCTCTTGTATGAAAATTTTGCATCTGTGTGAGTAGTTTGATTAATCAACTTAACTTGCGAGACCCATACATATCTACTATTAAAAAATCCTATTTTGACATCGTCCAATTTCGAAGTGAAGAGATATTAAAAGCAGTACCTTCCTATACATTATTATTTACGCATATTTTCATGGTTGAATGCACGTTTACGATTTGGGCGTAAATAATATTATTTTCAGTTGTTTGCAAAAGTAATAACTTACTACTTTAGTATTGCAATATTGCTATTATTATTATTAGGTATTATGTAAGTGATAAAATGGGTTATCATTAGCGATAAGACGTACCTACTTACGTACCTAAACAAGCACTTACTCCTACTATCTCGATTGTTTGGTGTTATTTAATATACTTATATATCTCGTAATTATAACGACGGGCATTGTAAAACTAACACAACAAAAATCAGTCAACTGATAACATGCATCATTCTAAAACAAAATGCAGTGCAAAAATATACTTATCCAAAATTATATCATGCGTGAATTGGGGATAACAAAGCGTCACATATTATGGTTACTGTAGAGTACATGATTATGTACGTAGTTTCAATTTCCCTCAACAGAAATTAGTGCAGGTAGTTAGTTATATGTAGTTTTAATGTGTCGGGTCCGAACGCTTACGAAGATATCCGATCATATTATTCGATCTACAGGTGGGCACCTTCAGCTACCACTTCTCATTAGTTTTGTTGTTTATAATAAATAAAAAATAAGTCTCATATAAATCATTGTATCTTCCTTACTATCCTGGGGAGAAATGAGATATAAAAGGTGTTGGAAAGAGAAAACTCCACGCTTCATATTCAAATCTAGAATTTAATCATAGAAAAAATTAAATGCAAAGTTTCCGATAGCAATTTGAGTAAACGTATAAAATTTCGAGAATTTTTAAATAATTATTTTTGTGTGAAACGACAAAAAAGTGTGGTGACAATAAAGTTTATAATATATTTGCCTCATAAAATATGTGTGTTTTTCTTTTTTTGAAATGAAAACTTCTTTACCACCGTTGTGATTTGAAACTCGATGAAACGGAAACGAGCGACACTAAAAAGAGACGAAACACATACATTGTAGGATTTAGCCTGCGAGAGAATGAGACAGACTAATCGGTGTCCTCTTTGTGCGGTGCTACGTAGAAGAAAATGTTAAATAATTTTTAAACTTGGGCCATTTTTGAAACATTTTATGTTTGTATAACAAATTTTAATATTTCAGAAATTTTACATTTATTTTTAATGATAAAATTTAAAAGCATACTCCATCTCCGCATTTAGTTTTCGGATATGTTCAGAAATATTCCATTTATTGTAAAGCGGAAAGATTTCAACCCTCCGACGAAATATGGTCGAGGCCTGAGGGAGTAATGCAACATGAAAAGATCAATGGCACGCGTGCAGAATCACACGTCTGGTTTAAAACAAATTCTGTCAAGTAATTAGAGAAAACAACAGTACCTACACCACGACCACACTGGCGCAGCTAATACCGGTTACGAGTTTTCTTGTTAATACAAGTAATTAGAGAAAAAACAGTACACCACGACCACACTGGCGCAGCTAATACCGGTTACGAGTTTTCTTGTTAATACAAGTAATTAGAGAAAACAACAGTACACCACGACCACACTGGCGCAGCTAATACCGGTTACGAGTTTTCTTGTTAATACGAGTAATTAGAGAAAACAACAGTACCTACACCACGACCACACTGGCGCAGCTAATACCGGTTACGAGTTTTCTTGTTAATACGAGTAATTAGAGAAAACAACAGTACACCACGACCACACTGGCGCAGATAATACCGGTTACGAGTTTTCTTGTTTACAAGTAATTAGAGAAAACAACAGTACACCACGACCACACTGGTGCAGCTAATACCGGTTACGAGTTTTATTGTTAATACGAGTAATTAGAGGAAACAACAGTACACCACGACCACACTGGCGCAGATAATACCGGTTATGAGTTTTCTTGTTAATACGAGTAATTAGAGAAAACAACAGTATACCACGACCACACTGGCGCAGCTAATACCGATTACGAGTTTTCTTGTTAATACGAGTAATTAGAGAAAACAACAGTACACCACGACCACACTGGCGCAGCTAATACCGGTTACGAGTTTTCTTGTTAATACGAGTAATTAGAGAAATCAACAGTAGGTACACCACGACCACCACATTAGCGCAGCTAATACCGGTTACGAGTTTTCTTGAAGAGTTATTGTTATTACTGTGACAATTATATTTTCGAGCGGAAACAAGCGGGCTAAGTCACTTCTCTTAGACGATGACATGTGGTTTAATTACCAGTGAGAAGAAGGGAGAAGATTATCATTCTCACCACGGACCGAGGGGAAGATTTTCACGTGATTTCTGAGGCTGCAGGGCAAGGGCCGTAACAGAGGGAAACCAGACGGGAAACTCAACCGGACCATTCCTGGAGCCCGGAGCCCGGAGCTAGCGTCTTGAGACGATTATATCGTCAGGAGGCGATACGGATTCGGCGCAAGGGTCGTATCTACTATCCGGGAAAATATTGAAAAAATCACCCTTTCGTGATAAAAAAGTGCTTCATATTCTCCCAACTCTTGTCTACTTTAGTTTTATGAAGGTTTCACTTCTACCGCATGTGAGTTGCACACTCTGGTTTTTTTTACAATAACGCTATGGGGATGCCATGTAGAGAGTCTTTTTAAGGAAAGGAAGGAGAAGTTCTGGGAAGGAAAAAGGTATGAGGGGTGGGTAGGAATCTGGGGGTCAGTGTATCCATCCCTCCATCAGTATGAATCCATCCCTCCCGCTGCGGTGCAAGGCGATGGGTCGAGAGGGACCAGCTAGAGAGGACAAAGGATCTCATCAAACCGGTCTCTCCCGTTCCACCACGCAGCTGGTGGGCAGTCGCATCCGCTGCCAAGACCTGAACACACATCACCCGATAAAACGGAACACCCCTGCAAAATGACCAACTGTAGCGGAGCACTTGGGGTGACCAAGGCAGAAGTGTTGGTTATCTAATAAATGGTTCCCCGGACGGTGGTACCCATATCCGCCTCCCAAATTAGATGAATACTTCTCCCTCTTCCACCGTAGCCTGGAGAGTGGTTTGGCTACTTGGCTAGGTTCGACTAGGTCGGGTACTCTCTCATGTTGATAGCGAACGTTTCTGATATTTCTCTAGATGAGGAAGTGCGGTCAATCCCTCTGGCTCTACTCGACGAACTTTCTTCTGGGTATGCTCGAATTTCACTCCATGCAGCTCAGAAGAGAGGGGTACGCCGCCAACCTTATTCTCAGAATGCTGATGCTGCGAGCATAGACTTTTAAATTAGATTTCTAGGCTGCGAGGCATTAAGAACTCAGTTATTTCGGAGCGTTCTCTATGTTCATGATAACTCTCTTAGACACCATCATCATATATTAGGTCCTTACATATGAAATTGGCGTTTTGCCGTACTGGCAACTTTGATCTCAAATATCTTCTCTTTGGTTAGGAATTCCAAATTCAAATTTATACAGCTATTTACTCATGTATTTGTCTTTCGAAAAATATATTTCGTTTGTTTTTTCCTTAATTGTTTTTTTCTTTGCGTCACTTAGTTTACAAAATGGAAAACTAGAAATATCGCGTTATTTACGAGTACCAGTTCCACCGTGGCACCAGTGCTGCAGAAACGGCTCGAAGGATTAATGATGTGTATGGCGACGGTGCCGCAAAAGAAAACACAGTGCGTTTTTGGTTCCAACGTTTTCGTTCTGGAAATTTAGACCTGCAGAACAAGCCCCGTGGACGACCGGAGACCAAAGTTGATAATGAAGAATTGAAGGCTATTGTGGAAACGGATCCATCGCAAATCACGTCAGAGTTAGCTGCAGGCTGCGGTGTTAGTGATAAAACTGTTTTAATCCACTTGAAGCAAATTGGGAAGGTGGGTACCTCACAAATTGAGTGAAGCAAATCAACAAACGCGCGTTAGAACGCTAGACCACACACTGCACAACAGACGGCTACCAAATTAGAGGAGCTTCAATTGGAATGTCTAAGAGATCCACCGTACTAACCGGACCTTGCCCCAACAGATTAACATTTTTTTTTTCGAAATTTGGATGACTTCTTGCAAGGGAAAAAATTCAACTCCGATGGGGCAGTCCAAACCGCCATCAAAGATTTTATTGATTCCCGTCCGAATGGTTTTTTTAGTAAAGGGATCGATGAACTACCTATGAGATGGCAAAAGTGCAAAGATAGCAATGGTACCTACTTTGATTAAATAAATATATTATATTAAAAAAAAATCGACTTTATGTTCCTCCCATACAAAACGCCAATTTCATATGTAAGGACCTAATATTATTCTATCTTCTTTCCCAGGACAACCAGTTAATAGTTTTCTCGTTGGGGAGGAGTATTGCCCGTGAACCAATTCTGTTCCGGCAAAGTTATATTTCGCTTCAGCGAGGAGAGATTCAAAATGGAAATCCTTTTGATTATTGACAGAGCCTCTCCTCAATACGTGATTTAAAAAAAATTATATTTCTAATTTTTTTGCTAATATTATATGTAGGTAATTTGTTATAAGCATTGTATCTAAATTTGTGATGTGTAAGATAGGTAATAAATTTAATTGTTATCAACTATTTAAAAAAAAATCCGTTCATCTTTATTTTGGTAATCGAAGTTTCGGAAAAGAACAATGAAGTGCTAAGAAATAATACGTAATAGAGAAATACCATACAATGGAATGGAAATAATATACAATGTTACTGCACCGTCATCGAAAATACACAAAACATAAAACATCTCGGAGTAATAATTGACGAAAATCTTTGATGGGACCTACATATCAAAGGTATTACGGAAAAACTCACAAGCCTTATAGGTATATTTCTTTAAAAATCTAAGAAACGTGTTAAATAAAAAGGATATGAAAAAGGTCTACTACGCGTTATGTCATTCTCGAATTGAATATGGAATCATAGGATGGGGATCTGCTACACATACGTACCTACACAACCTGAATACGATTCAAAAAGGAATCTTAAAGACCATACTGAAAGTACAATTAGAACGCCTTCAATTGAAATTTTCAATAATTTTGACGTACCAAATGTACAGCAAATATATGCCAAAAATATATTATTGAAGCTCTTCAAAAATAATGAATCCTCTACTAGACCGTGTATGCATAACACTAGATCGAATAAAAATGATATAAAAAAATATTCCAAGTTAACCACATTTATAAAACCACATTTGGACTATACCTACATACTTTGCAACAAAACTCCATAACATCCTTCCCCAAGACATAAAACTAATAAAAAATCCTAATGAATACAAATCAAGAATAAACATATTGCTGAAAGAGGTCAATGAAGAGGTCAATGAAGGCACTAAAAACGATTAAGAAGACAAAAAACTACATTTAAATAACTTTAGTCCGCCTCGGCACAGGACTCCCTAGTGAGGAGGAGGAGGACTAAGAAATACAATATTTTATACTTAATTTCACCATTACATTGTATGTACAATTATTTTATAAAGTCGCTAAAATAAAAATAAAAAAACCTAATTCATAATCTCAGGTTAGGATAGGGGCCATGTGGTGTAATAATAGTTGGCACTCTTTCCGCCAATGGGAAGGCCTTGTTTCAAATTCAGGTACAAGCTAAAATCTTTTTCTTTTCTGCGTGTTTTGACATTAAATTGTTGATTATTATATAATTATTTATTATCGTGTGTTTATTGTATTTTTGTAAGTTATTATTTTATATATGATTGTATTTTTATTATCGTATGACCATTGCTGATAAAATGGTAAATAACCCCATTTAATAACGGATAGAATAACAATTACACAAATTCATTACGTACGTGATTAAATTTACATTAGCGGAAGGGGTCGTTGTTCTTGAAAAAAAAATCAATGCTTTCTTGTAGGTAGGTTCTAATAACACTCATGCTCCTTATACTATACAGCTTCGCCCAAGATTTAAATTGAAAATATACAAGGGAAATATGACATCTTGAATTACTTCGGGTTTAACGGGTATTGCAGATCACCATGACTCACCATTGAAACGACATTGCCGGCAAAAAACGTTTTGTTTACCGGAAAACTTCAGACAGGAAAGATATTCAAATTTCATGTCTCCAAACTCACCGTTCGAGAGCTTTAACTGCTTAAGATTTTAACATTTAACATTATTTTAACACAGATAATATAGTTTATAAAAGTTTATGGCTAAAAAACTTAAAAAAAAATCTTTCTTGTGGTTTCAATTTGCTTTACCTTTGATCATGGAATATAGAGTATAACATAAGAAGTGCATTAACATTTGAATTGAAAAAATGACCCAAATTGGGCCTATATTGGACTACGAAACACGTCCACAATGAACTTCTTGTGGTACTCTTTATTCCAAGCCGTCGATAGCAGAAAACCTAAATTATTTCGAATTATATTTGAATTTCAATTCTATTGATTCTATAATTTGGTCCAGTAAAGTAATTGCAAGTATTTTTTTGTAATATTTTATCGTGACATTGGACGCAGTCGTTGACCAATAGAAAGCGATGAAATACCAGTTACTTTCACTAAGCCGGTTATCGCATCAAAACAAGTAAGTAAATACTCGTATACATTTTCCCCGATTCAATATCATGAAATACAATACTTATGTTAGAGAAAATAAATAAATCACACATTGATATTATCAAAGCAAAAGTGAAAAGTGCACAACACTTATGAACTCTACTTTGATAAACAATACGAAAATAACGATTCAGGGACGTTTTATTTATCACACATTAAATGCCTGGAAACAAAAACAGATTAGTAGTTACCATAGATGTATAAACACTTGGTCGATTGGAGATACCCAACGAATTAGATTTTTTAAATATTGACTAGGTACAGTTTGGCAAATAAGTATAGAAAATAAATGATGGCGCTGCGATCGTTTTCTAGTTTTAAATGGCAACACCAAGATGGCTCATAAGACAATGAATGTATGTTTTAAAAAATACTTCTGCCAAAATGCATATTTCATAGCGTATTTGTATTTTCAAAAATTTTGCACAAAAAACTGTAATTTAATAGAAGTAAAATAAAACAAAACAAGTTTTAAGTGGGCGTTTATTTCGATATAAAAACGTAGGTACTTAAAAATTTAAGTCTATTAATTCAACACCCGACATGTAATTATTGTCTTCGTCCTCGTGTGATTCTTCTTCTTCCGTATCTTCATCTTCATCAAAACGCAGTTCATCGATATCATCATATATATTACTGCCTCATATTCTGCATCAATTTTCATCACGTGTTTGCAACAATTTTTCCAATCATAAGCACTTATGCTATTACATAATGCCCATTTTCCGTTTTCCCGGTGTTTCAAATTTTCCATCTGCCTTTTCCCCTTCCTTGACGATTCGTCTTACCGTTGATTCAGATTTACCTGTGTGTGAAAAATCATTAAAATTATTATTATAGAAGGGAGTTTTAAAAACACACACTAGATAATATTCACTTGGAAAGAAAGAAAGAGAAAACGAGAAAAAAGTAACTTTTCTACGAGTTTAATATTATTTTTTTTATTGAGTTATTCCCTTTTCCTTGTGGCCGCATATTAACTGTCAAAATGAAGTGTCAAAATCGGATTTTTTTACCATAACCTCAAATCAGATTGTAATGGTTATTATCGCTCGAAAATTAGCATAAATCTTGTAGTACTAATGAAATTTATTAAACAAACTATACTACGTACCAGTCATTTCTGCAGTTTGTTTGCAAACATCTTCTAAATTAGACAGAAGCTTCTTCGCGTGACACTCGGCTAGGCAGCATTGAAAAACGCAGAATATAACCCCTCTTGCATCACTATGTAATGGTTTATTCATTTTAATTAAATTCAGGCAAACAATGAATAAAAATATTATCAAATCAGCAATCTTCTTCTCAGATTTAAGACATTAAATCAACCGTAACATGCGATAACATGACAGCCATAGGAAACGTCATATAATTCGGTGCTGCCATAGTGATGAACACGTTTAGTTCCAATTGATTTAATTTATACATTTAATTGCCAAACTATACAACATAATGAATGATTTACCCAATAGTAATCTAATTTGTTGATCGTTTTGTGCACTTGATATAAAAATATACTATCTGCACACTTTGTAAGCAACTAAAAATTCTAACCTTTTTTATTCTAATGCTTTATATCAATTTATTACTTAACTTTTTTTTACATTAGCTCCACACAGGTGGCCCTGATGAAAAAAATCCCTCAGGGCCTATGTCATCATTGGGGATGCTGTGTGGAGGGTTTTTTTAAGGAAAGGAAGAAGAGAAAGTTCTGGGAAGGAAATAGCTATGAGGGGTGGGTAGGAATCTGGGGACAGTATGATCACAAGTGACGGACGTATGAACTGCGGTGCAAGGCGATGGGGCAAGAGATTCTGGCTGGAGATATCAAAAGACCTCCTCAATCAGTCTCTCTCGATCCGGCCCGCCACGCAGCAAGACTTTGACAAACCTCACCCCATGAATTCGGGCATCCTTGCTAAGTCACCAAACGAAGCGAACCGAAGCGACACGAAGTGAACTTGGGATGTACCCATACCCGCTTCCCAAAACTATGTTTTTTTTTCTTACATTAGCTCCACATAGGAGGCCCTGAGGAAAATAATTCCCCTCAGGGCCTATGTCATCTTTGGAGATGCTGTGTTGAAGGTCTTTTAAGGAAAGGAAGGAGAGAAAGTTCTGGGAAGGAAAAGGGTATTAGGGGTGGATAGGAATCTGGGGATCAGTGTGTCTAGGAGCGACAGATGCATGAACCCATCCCTACCATTGCGGTGCAAGGCGATGTTCCGAAAGTGTACGGCTGGAGAAGTCAAAAGGACTCCCTCAACCATTCTCTCCCGATCCGGCCTGCCAGCTGGTGCCTGCATGTTTACTTTTATTTCATTGTTTTTTTTTCCTCACGCAGATGCCTGCAGTTCTGGAGTGTGTGGTCTCCCTCCGTTTATCAGAAAACCGCATGTAATGCAACTCATGACGGTTGCTGATGTATTTTGTTATGTTCATTGTACCATGTACTACTAACACCTGTATTATTATTATGTACCATGACCATTACAGTAGAGTCTGTAGGCGAGCCTACATTCCGCCACCTAAAAAAGTATGCAGGGACATTGAAGGTCTAGATTCGTTTATTTAAATGTAGAGCCGTTCATTAAAAAAAATTAGATTCTTGCGAGAGCTCCGAAAGGGCGACCATAAGTCGCCTATACCGGGGCGGGACAGTGGTGGGCACTTCAATGGTGCCTGCAGCTGGTGGATATAATAATAATAATAACGTTTATTTATCAATAGGTTTTTTTAGAACATACATTTTTTTCTTTTATCATTGATTCTATTGATGAAAAGGTCACTGCTTAGCTACAATTCAGGATTTCTCCTGGAAAGCAGCTGGTTTTCAGCAGTGCCAAATTAATTAGTAATTAATTACTAGTAATTAATTATCGGTCTCAAGGAAGACAGAAAATAAAGGCAAATACCGTTCTCATGATAAATTAATCAGTCTCAACAAAGATCACTATAATTAGTTTGTACGACAATTACGTACTTAATTTAAAAATCAGTTCTTAAATAATAAAAACGAAATATTTGACGAAATATATTTTTTATACGGTGACAAACGAGCGACGAACTCTCCCGAAGTTAGCCGAACGACGCGTGATAATTCACGAACACAGAGTTTCGGTGCGGCCGAAGTTTCGGCAGATTTTCTGGCGAAGACGAAACTGATGCCGAAACAATTTTTTTTTGCCGAAACTTGCCGAAACCGAACCTTGGTCGGTCACTTGGCTTAGTGACCAGTGACGACATGCGGAAGAATTTTTTTTTGTTTGATTTTGAAGAAAACAAATTTTGAAAAAAAAAGCCATCGAAAAAGTCCCCGGAAACCAAAATTTCATTCACTTTTTTAAATCCAAATAATATCAGGAATCACTGGTTAAAGTAAGTAAGTACGTCCCTTAACATCCTGTATAATTTTTTGAAGTAAAACTTCCGCAGGCTTGACTTGCGGAGTTAGCTGGTGAATGCGTGATGAGAGCGTTATGTAAAGTGTGATCGGGCGAGGCGAACGGTCGGGCGAGAACGGAAGTTGAGAGGGAGATATAAGTTCATTGCACACTGCTCATTACTGTATTATGTTAAGTATAAATACGGGTATTAGAAAAAAAATGTATGTATATCAAGTATTAAATTGAAGTTTATACTGCAGTATAACATAGAGTTATTTCTTAAAGAAATAGAAAGTAGTACAGTAAATAATTTAGAAGATTCGATATAAAAAAAAACATAAATTCGTCTGATAATCTTGTTTGCATTCAATTAAATATAAGATCTATACAAAAATATTGATATATATTGCATATATATTTACTTAATTGTTTGAAGCATATTGACGTTATAATGCTACGTGAAACATCTATTCAAACTGAAAGTACGTGTATGTACAAAATTCCCGGATACAATGCATATATCTACTGCAGGACTGATAAGTCAGGAGGAGGAATTATATTGCATGTAAGAAATAAATTTGAATTTAGACCAAAATCGTTCCAATCACTACATTTTGAAAATATATCAGGAAAGCTCATACTCCAGGACAAAACTAAAGTTAATATAATAGCTATCTATAGACAATGACGTTACATATTATTAGACGAGGGGTAGAAATCTCAAAGTGGGAAGACAAGAACAAGACAATTGTAACGATCTCGATATCTAGTACTTTAGTACTAAACTGCTACGCGTCGAGTAAGGTCGCGTCTTACCAGTAAGTAAATTGCATTTTAAAAAGTGTCAAAATTCCCTCCTGTGTGATGAAAAAATGTTTCAATTACTCGGCAAATAATAGTAATGGCGAATGAATAACATTTCATTTGTAAGTACACGCAAATTACTTAATATTATCGATTATTATAAATATTACAATTAATTTTCATGTTTCCCGCTCGCGGTTTTAAACGTCACTAGAGAAAATTCAAGTCTTACTAAAGTAAAGGGTCTGGACGCGCAACAGCCAAATTTCTGTTGCTAACTAAACTTCACTGTTTTAAAATAGACTGATCAGCCTAAACACTCTGTTTATTTGTTTGCTTGCGGTAAAACAACACATAAATCAGTAGTTCTAACAAGTATTGATGACAATCGCCACCATTTAAAAACTGTCGTTGCCCTATTGTATTTTGCATAGCTCGACATATCAATCTCCGACAGGTAGCCGGACCTTTTATTCTAGTGGGCCTCAAGAAAAGGTGACAACGAACGTTCCATCAAAAAGTGACAAGCAATACGCCACCCGCTCCTATAGATTCATTGCATTCATACACACACATTATTTGATTGTCTATCTTTATCACGCAGGAATAAACTTTTGAATTAAGAAATGATACTGAAAATCGCTGAAAACAAAAGAGCGTTCCTTACTTTCCACATTATATTGTGAGCATATGAGACTATGGCGAGTCTATTTATTTATGTAACGTCATTGTCTATAGACCTCCTAATTTCAGTATATCTTCATTTTAAACGGAAATATCATCATATCTTGATCCAATTAATAGTAAGGAAAATATTATCTTACTTGGAGATATAAATCTAAATTTGCTCAATAATCAAGATTGTATCATAACTTCATATGAAAACTTACTTACTAACGATTATTTAACTAAATGCATTAATGTAGTAACCAGAGAAGCTGTATTAAATGGATAAATTACTCGCACGTGTATTGACCATATATTTGCCAAATTTAGAGGCAAGAAAATAACTGCCTGCGTCTGTGAAAATAATATTACCGATCATTTTATCACAGCTATTAACATAAAATCTCATAAACGGCAGGTAGACTTTGCAAACAAGTATATTCAAATCATCTCACAAAAGGCTATTGATCGATATATCAAAGATTATAACTGGAGTAAACTTACAGAGGAGAGGGATTGTATTTCATTATATGAAAAAATAAAATCTTTATTTAACAAATTTTACAAAAGTAGTTCTAAAACGATAGTGCAAAAATCGAAAACACGACCTTATGCAATAAATGAATAGGTAAGCAGTGAATTATTATATCATATAAATAAAAGGGAAGAACTTTATAAAAAATGGAAAAGTACACAAACAAAACAAACAAAACATATGAAACAGAATACAAAAAAAACACGAAACCTTGTCAATAAACTTATAAATAAAGATAAAATTAACTACTATAATAATAAATTTAAAAACTGTTTTAATGATACAAAAAAAACCTGGCACGAGATAAATAATATTTTAGGACGAAAACCCAAAAACGATTGTGATGAAACTGAGGGAGCGGGAGACAGAAATGAAAGGCGTCGGTCGATGTATGAGTCAGTCGTTTATTGGGTTAAGTAGCGAGGTCGGTAAAACGGTAACATGATGTAAAGCAGAGTGCCGTAGATGAAATGCTGCAGGCGTACAGAGGTGATAGAGATGGTGTGGTGAAGGTCAGTACCTTGGCGGTGGAGATGACCTATCTTCCAGGCCGTTGCTCGACGCTTTGAGTCGCGGAGATGAACGGTGAGTGGCTCGGTGAGCTGAGCCACCAGTCCTGGCGAGGCGGAGCGTGTTTCCATGGCAGCGAAGCACGGTGGGGCTTCGGGGTGCCATGAAATGGTGAGCTGATCCCTTGGCTGAAGGTGGCGTCAAACCTTATAAGTCGCGGGATGTAGCTGTTCTCAGGAGCTGAAGACACGATGGGCCTTTTAGCTGAGACGTGGTGGAGGACCTCGGGAGGCTGCCCTGGATGCGTAGCGATGCCATGCAGGAGCACTTGTGCGGAGATCTGTTACATGCTGAGATGTTGACCGACTGTTAGTGTGAGACTGACTGAGCGAGCGCCGAGTTTAGTCGCTTTATATATATACCAGCGCGACCGGTGGAGTAATGTTCCATATCTTATCTATTCCAGACCTTTCTAGGCGGTGGCGAAATTATTATTTATCGGCGGCAGCAGCAGTAGGTAGGTACGTACTCAGGTAAGTAGCTTGGCCGTATCGCGCGAATATTAGATATTTCTCGTATCTTCATTTGATGGCGAAGTTGATAATGATGTGTCGCCAGAAACTATAACACGATATATGTTTAAAGATAGAACTGAGGATTCTGTGTCAAAAGATTCTGAGAATTACTTCTCGGATAGCATCAGCAACATGTTACATAAATGCAATCACAAAGCTGCTAATATAGTACTGGAAGAACTACCTCACAGTTTATATATACCAAGAGATACCATAACTGATATTGAAAACATTGTTAAAAAA
The DNA here is from genome assembly GCA_917880885.1 of Limnephilus marmoratus. Taxonomy (NCBI): domain Eukaryota; kingdom Metazoa; phylum Arthropoda; class Insecta; order Trichoptera; family Limnephilidae; genus Limnephilus; species Limnephilus marmoratus. Next base: position 27,263,037 of record OU862912.1, on the reverse strand, counting down.
TGAAAAACTCTAAAAGCACAGGTATTGACAATATAAGAATGTTTGATTTAAAAAGAAATATAAAAACTCTTGTGCCAATAATTACTCATTTAATCAATATGATAATAAAGCAAGCAAAAATTCCACAAGAATTTAAATATATTACACCAATATTTAAAGGTGGAAAACACACTGAACTGGGAAATTATAGGCCTATTAGTATACCACCAGCATTAGAAAAAATTCTCGAAATTTTTTTATCAAATAAATTAAATAATTATATTGAAAAAATTCACTATCCAAAGCAATATGGCTTCCTAAAAAAAATACTGAAAAACTAATGCAAGATTTTTCCAATTACATAAATAATCAATTAAATAATAAAGTACATGTTATTGTTTTATTTATCGATAACTATAAAGCTTTTGACGCAATTAACTCTAAAAAACTGCTGAAAACTCTAGAAAAAATTGGAATAAGAGGAAATGTGTTAAATTTATTTAAAGATTATCTTAGAGATAGAGAAATATGTACCAAAATAAATAATACTTTTAGTAAAATAAAAAATGTATCTGCAGGAGTTCCACAAGGTTCCATATTGGGACCTACACTATATATAATTTATGTAACTATAATGAAAAAACTTTTCTCTTTCGATAAACATTTTGTGTTCGCAGGTGATACGGCATTGGTCATATCACATAAAGATCCAAAAATTGCAATTGAACTCATGCAAATTGACTTTAATCAACTTTGTAAATGGTCACATGATGCAAGACTATTATTAATAAATGCCCAAAAAACAAAGTAATGCATATAAAATCACCTAATGCGAAATTTCAATTTAATCCTAATATTATTTCTCATAATTTTAATTGCATCCATAAAAATATTCCAACTAATTGTAAATGTGAAAGCTTAGAATTAGTTACGGAATACGTGTATCTTGGTGTTACAGTAGATTGTTTTTTCAATGGGACAAACATATTTTAAAAACCTGTAAAAGACTCGGATCAATTGCTGGCAGAATGAACACATTAATTTTTTTCTTATCAATTGAAACACTTAAAATAATTTATTTCACTGGCAGAATCTATTATAAGATATGGATTAACAATATGGGGAAATACTATATACCATAACCAATCTGAAACAAGTCCAAGTTGTACAAAACGCAGTTGTAAAATTATTAGTCATCCCTAATATTTTCAAACAGACATAATACACCGTTGCTGTTTTAGAATGTCAAAATTTTACTTGTTAAGGCAATACTATGGCACAAAATTATAATTCAGCATATATTTACTCCGCAGCATAAAGAGAAATTAGAACATAAATACAGCACTAGATTCACGCGCAACGATGGGTTAATAGTTCCGAAATTTAACAATAAGTACGGACAGAGAACGTTTGAATACATCATAGAATATATTTAATTTATTACCTGACACTAAAAAGCAAAGTAATTCTATGAATAAGGTTAAATATATGGTGAAAATTTGGCTATCGGAAAAAAATATTTATATTGATATTGATATGCATGAAAAAATGTTGAATCTGTAGATACAAGATGTAAATTTTAAATTTTAAAAATGTATATGTAACGAAAATATAAGCACTTGTTGACAAGCCAATTCAATTGGCTTGGCAGGACTTGTTTGTTGATTATAAAAAAAAATAAAAAGTATATCCCTTGACTCCTTGACACCCTGTGTAAGTGTAAGCTAGGTACTTTTTGTTAATAAATATATGATCATCGTTATGAAAGATATCATTGAGCATCGTTATGTGCGGATTCTAAATTAATGATAATACCATCTACATGAACATGTTCCTGGTGAATTGTAAACCATCCACATCAGAAGTGTTTACTTACACAATAATAAATTACCGGTGCGAAAAAACTCTACTAGTTTGCCTTGAACTACGGCCAGTAGGATTGGTTAATGTATGCGGCCAGCCATGGACCGGTGTTTCGAGAAACTACGTTCATGAGGTCGGCGCATCGATCGAAGGGTCGGCGTTTAAAAAGGGAAATTCAACTTTACGTTTTACTATTAAAATAGAAAATAATGATCTAACAGATTACGGAGACTCGGCCGACAACGAATTAAGATTTTAATATTTACATTTCGTTTGATTGCATAATGCGACGTGAGGAATGTGGTAAGGAGGCGTCCAAGTATTAAGTAACGCAATTTTTGAAGAATTTTGACCCCCCCTTCCCCCTCCTGTAATGCGCCGTAACGTTTTTCTGTACCCTCCCCCTAAACGTTACGTAACGCTCAAGTGACAATTTTTACCTGAAAGTCACAATTAAGTTGCGCAAAGTACTGGAAAGTCGCAAATACCTTTTTCTTGTTTTAATGCGTTTGCGGTAATAAATAAAACAAAGAGTTTTCGAGAACGAAAAGGGTTGCCAACTCGAAGTTTTTAATTCAATAGTTTTTTTTATCTAAATGAAGAAAAACGTGTTATGTAACGCGTTGTTCGAACTCCCCCTTCCCCCCTCGTAACGCACAGTAACCTTTCACAAGACCCCAAGTGCGTTACGTAATACTTGAACGGACCCTAAAGCGACCAAGTTGCCAACTACTACCATTTTACTATATTATCTACCATTATTGATATATTAGATACTTACTTCAAAAAAATTAATTAAGTACCTACTTCAACTTTTTTATGCATCTCGCTAGTATGACGCACGAATTGTAAGTGGGTGGTTTGGTATATTTATGTATTGTACATATTTAATCTTGTTCAAATCGAATCAATACAACAAAAAAACATTGGTAGATGTTTTTTTTTTTGTAAGCTGATTTATTTTCACCTTAAATTTTTGAACGGGCATACATAGCGGGTTTAGACGATTCAATTTTAGGTGAACAACTTTTATTGAACATTAAAAATTGTTTGAAAAAATCGTTTGAAAAAAGAAGGTTCGCATGACAAGTGTCAATATGCTTTCAAGTGTCGCGTTGATCAACCAAAACTGAACCGTCTGGTCTGAACTCTGAACTGAACCCTCTAATAGGTATAGGTAGCCATCCAAAGATTATTATTATTATTTTTGGAAAGGTGTGTGGTTTCGTTTATTTACGTCGTAAAGGTTTGCCTGTTTAAATTGAGTAGGCACATTTAAACAATCAGAACAATTTAAACTTTTTTTTGGGAAAATGTCACTGTACGCCATCGCAGACAGACACCTGAACGCGTTGAATATAAATCTGACCTCTGAGAAACCTTTTTGATAAAGTTATATTTTTATTACAATCATCAGAAATCCTAGATCTCTTAACAAAATAATACAAAGTATTGTCAAACACTTCTTTACGCTATCAATTACAATTAACACACGATATTTTTATTTATTTAGTTTGTTGATAATGACTTCGGACAAAGTCGCTAATCTAAAATCACGGGCCATCAAAAAAGATAACAATGCTTAAAAAGATAACAAGTTAGTAAAACAAACTTAAAATAATTATAATCAGCCGGCTGAAAACCGACAATTTCTTAATGCGATATTGCCATCTATGAGAAAAAATTGAAACTATTAGTGGAGGTGAGGCAGTGCTCTGGTTTTACCCTCTCCGTTTAATAGATGTCATTATTTCAAAAGTTCTTTGGAAAATTCCAAGCCTTGCGGTTTTCACCAATAGATAGAGTGATTCATGAGGAAGGTTTAGGTATATAATTTGTCAAGGTTTTGTGTAGATTGGTTGAAATGTATAATATATAAAGGAATGTCTGTATGTGGTGGACGAGCGTGCCGGCAAGCGGGTTGTGTGGATTTGATTTATATGCAAATTAACAGATGGAGGTGTGAGTTAATTTACGTGGTTATAAAGGCTGGGTTACCATCTAGTAAATGGCGTTGTGTTTCGTTAGCTACAGCAACGCGTGGACGGGTCTGCTAGTATGAAATAAAATGTAGTAAATTAGTTACTCACAACTAATCATTTAGAAATCTTTAAAATACATTAACTGGCTGCATGCCCGCATGGCAGCAGAGCATTCTAGTCGCTTGCGGGCTCAATAGGTCGCAATTTCTGCAAACCCAGTCTGCCACCTTTTACCAGACCTGACGGCTCATTATGGAAAATTAGGTCTACTCGGGAAAATGTTCGCGGATAACTCAACCCTCGATGACCAAGGTGCTGTCCCGACGTCGTTGCTGTTCCTCACTGCGGTTTTCGTATGAAAAAAATTGGAAGATCCGGCATCGGGAAGTACTTCATATTTTACGAGTGCTTGATGTTAATAAAGCTAGTGGGCCTGACGGAATACCTGCCCTGGTACTGCAGAGCGCTGTAGAAATAGCTCCATACTATTCCAAATCATCATCATTATTATGTGGAAATCCTAAATTTTTATTACGACCTATTTATATACGAGGCGATTTTTTTAATCAGATTTGACGAGTATTCTTCAAATGAGAATCATGGTTATAAATTTTACTACAAAGTTCATAAGTGCTGTCGGAAATCGAGAATGTTATCCATGTAAAAGCATTTCGCATCTCGAATTTTTACACCGTGTTTAGAACGCAAGGCAACTTACGATTGATTCTGCGTCCCCAAATATTAATTACGCACGGAACAATCAATTTCTCAGAATTTTGCACCATTCGGTATTCGGTAAATCAAATGTAAAGCTTCACTTGGTACACGATGAATCTGCAACTCGTTTTTGAAGTAAAACTTCTTTACGCACGCTCGACTTGGGGGGAGGTAAGCTGGTGCGAACGGTGATCCGTTCCAGTTTCGGTGACGCCATAACGGACTCTTCTCCCCTGCATTGTGTACCACCTTAAGGCGTATTTTTTGCTTAAAAAAGCAAACATGCTTAAGCCCATTTTCCACTTTTACTTTCCAGCCCCGCCTCAGCTTCGCAGGCGATGATCGACGGTCACTTCCTCGAGTTTGGAACGTTTCAAGGTCCATTTTGGCTTGACGGCGAGTAAGAGAATGTTGAGATAGGTCAGGATCTGAAGTGTCACATTTTTTTTTTTTTTTTTTTTTTTTTTAACTTTATTTATTCTCATTTCTTTGTACATATAATGTATAATAGCAAATAGTATACATATAATAACATAATATATAATAACAAATAGTATGAACAAGAAATGAAAACCCACTAAGGCACTGCCTGAGTGTGGGTAATATTAAAACAAAATATTATAATTCTAAGTACCCAAAGTATAAAATAGACTTAAAAAACATATAAAATATAAAATTAGTATTTCATAGGTAGAACAAGTGAAAAAGGTTTTTTTTTCAGCTATTATAAAATATGGAAAAAACATACTGTTTTTTTTTTTTTTTTTTAGTTATTATAAAAAAATAAACAGAAAACATATTGTACTACAGTTTAGAAAGTTACAGAAAGTGTGTTATAAAAGGAAGGATAAATTTATAGAAATAGCGTTTCAATATCTATATTATTCAACCATAATTTTACCTCTTTTACATATTTTATCATTTTATTTATCATTTGAGTTTGTAGTGGTAGAAGGTTAAATGAACGAGGACCAATGAAACTGCTATGTGTCTGCAATAATTTAGTATTGGTTTGTGGGGTGTAAAATATATTATTTATTCTTTTGCTCATTCTGTTTTCATTTATTTCGAAATTATTTTTGTTTTTAAATACATATTTCAAAGTTTGTAATATAAATAATTTACGTATATTAAATATTTTAGTTTCTTTGTATAATAAGTTAGTCGAGAATGTTTTATTTTTGTTATATATGACTTTAATTATGTGTTTTTGAATTATTTGTAGAGGCTTAATAAATGTATCAAGTGCACCACCCCATCCTATAATGCCATAAGTGATTGATGATTGCACTAGGGAAAAGTAGATCATTTTCAATTTTTCAATGTTTAGTACTTCTTTAAGTCTATAAAATATGTAGGTCAGATATCTTAATTTAGAAGTGATTCGATTAATATGTGTTTTCCAATTAAGATTTATATCTATTGATACTCCTAAATATTTTATATTTTCGACATTAGTGAGTTCGTTGCACATGAAGCACATTTCTTGATTGCAACTAGTATTATGGATTCTAATTTTAAGGTTGTCTGTAGGTTTATTTTTAATGGTTTTATAAAAAGGTAAATAAAATGTTTTGCTATAATTTAAAACGAGTTTGTTGTATTTTAGCCATGTTGAAACCATTGAAATACAATCAGTTGCTTTCGAAAAAGTTTCTTTCCAATGATTACCATCCACTATTATTGCCGTGTCGTCTGCGTAAGAAACAATTTTACCAGGGATTAAAAAATTACATAAATCATTAATATAAATTAAGAATAAAATCGGGCCTAGCACAGTTCCCTGTGGAACTCCATTTTTTATCTTTGACTCTGAACTATAATTATTCCCAATTTTTGTTTTTTGTGTTCTGTCTGTAAGATAGTTAGAGAGTAGTTTTAATGTGTCTTTTTTGAAGCCGAGTTGATTTATTTTTGTAATGAGTAAATTATGATTTACGGTGTCAAAAGCTTTTCTTAAATCTAGGAATATGGCAAGACATTTCTTTTTTTTATCGATAGATGAGTATATCTTTTTTGTCAATTCATATATCGCATCCTCGGTGCTTAGGTCTTTACGAAAGCCATATTGGTTTTTCGATAGAATTTTATATTTTTCTAAGTGTTCAACGACTCTAAACTTGATGCATTTTTCGAATATTTTCGAGAGATTTGAAACAAGAGATATAGGTCTATAATTGCTAATTTATTCGTATCTCCAGATTTATGAATAGGTATTATAGTGGAGATTTTAAATTGTTAGCCTAAATTAAAGAAACTTTTCAGAGGTTTCCGTTGTATTTTAAGGAAAACAGATTTGCGGCCGAAAAACCGAGCCTGGCTAAGATTTAAAAAAATATGTTTTAGCCGGAAAGATTCCGCAATTTTTAACATCAATATTACATACGCATCTTGTATAAAATGTTTCAGGAGAAGCTGCCAAAACTTACCAAAAAAAAAAATCACTACAAAAACGTGTTCTCAAATTCCTCAAAAGTGTGAATATTGCTGGCCATATAAAAATAACACAATTTATTATGGGGTAGGTACTTACTGTTCCATCGAATTATTGCGAATTTGCTGAAAAAGTAATAAAACACATAATGTTGACGCACTTTTTATTGAGAAAATGCGTAGGTTCCTACACGAATATTATTTTTCTCGGTGTGTACCAGGTAGGTACCGGCTTATGAAGGGTATTCTTTCCTTTAAATATTAAATCGAAAATTAATGATATGAAGTGAAAGAAATCACCCAAGATGGTCACTTTTTGTAAGCACGCGATGTACACGGAGGTAGCTTCATGGTAGTACTCGGATAGTGACTGTTTTTCCAATACATTTTTAATGAAATTGCATAATTTGGATAATGTTACGCTTAGAGGCGAACGGTCGGGCCTTTACGCACGCTTGACTTGGGGAGTGATAAGGATGAGGATGAGGATGAGGATGAGGATGAGGATGAGGATGAGGATGAGGATGGGGATGGGGATGGGGATGGGGATGGGGATGGGGATGGGGATGGGGATGGGGATGGGGATGGGGATGGGGATGGGGATGGGGATGGGGATGAGGATGAGGATGAGGATGAGGATGAGGATGAGGATGAGGATGAGGATGAGGATGAGGATGAGGATGAGGATGAGGATGAGGATGAGGATGAGGATGAGGATGAGGATGAGGATGAGGATGAGGATGAGGATGAGGATGAGGATGAGGATGAGGATGAGGATGAGGATGAGGATGAGGATGAGGATGAGGATGAGGATGAGGATGAGGATGAGGATGAGGATGAGGATGAGGATGAGGATGAGGATGAGGATGAGGATGAGGATGAGGATGAGGATGAGGATGAGGATGAGGATGAGGATGAGGATGAGGATGAGGATGAGGATGAGGGTAAGGGTAAGGGTAAGGATACGGATAAGGATTAGGATGAGGATGACATATATATAATGGAGTTATGCATGTTAGTGCGATCATCTCCAGAAAAGTTTCCACAAAAAAACTCTACACATAAACACGCTATAAGGTTTACAGAAAATTTATTAATACCAAAAGCAAACAAAACAATTTTCCAAAAAGGACCCTTTTACATGGCCATTAAAGTATACAACAACCTTCCACATGATATTAAACAAATACAAGATACACTCAGATTTAAGTCATCACTAAAAACATTCCTTCTGAACAGGTCTCATTACACATTAAGTGAATACCTCACATAGGTACAACTGTTCTTATATTTATGTTTATATAATAAATTAAAACAAATTCACTTTGTATTACACCACTTTTATATTTATATTTCATTTGTGTTCAAATCTGTACAACATGTTAGGTTAACTGGAAGAAATAGGATATAGGTACATATAAGTTATACCTTTTGTACTAAATGTAAATTTTGTACAATAAATGATTTTGATTTTGATTTTAATTGATGAGATTAAGGATAAGGAGGGTAAGGATAAGGATAAGGAGATATAAGTTAGTCAAGTTTTACTTCAGTCGTGTGGTCTAAAGCACACAGGTTTGTTTTTAATTTATCGTGGAATTCTGATCACAAAAAAGTTTATATGCGGTGAATTAAAACTACACGCAGAACATGAAAACGGTTTTTATTTGATTCTGGCGGCACGTACACAGTCTGCAACTAGAATATTATAAGTGCACTTCGAATAAGATAATGTTTTCCTTTAAAATGTGTGAATGTGAATATTCATATTAATCATAAAGGAAAACGTTTAGATAACTTAGAAGCCTTGGAAATTAAAAAATCCCTTAAAAATAATGAATCTATTATCAACAAACAAAAAATATTGTCATATAGCCCAATCATGGATTTGTTCCCCTACCCACCCACTCTACACTAATACCTACCTACCCAATCTACATTATTATCTAGTAACAGCTCCACCCCTACCATAATAAAACATTGTTCGAAACTGTCAAATTAGTATAAGCTTTCCCTGACGAAGGAACGTTTGTTCCGAAACCGGTCAGATTTGCGCATCAAATAAGTGGTTTATACAAAGTTCTATAATGTTTATACAAAGTTCTATAAAATTTCATTTTTCTATAATGGATATCCACAAAGTAATAGCTAAATTCAAAAATATAAAAAAATATAATTATTGATATTTAAAATAAATAATAAAAGAAAAAATTGGGTTCGTAAACATAAGTATCGTATTTTCGTTATTTGTTTTGGGGTGTTATACAGTGTTGCGCTACCTCCTTCTTCAGCCAACGTTTCAGACAGCATTGCAGTGTCCGAAACGTTGACTAAAGAAGGAGGTATTCTAAAAAAACATATCCGAAAGTATCGCAGAACAATTTAAAATAATTATTACACTTTTAAAAAATACCTTACTTTACTAAAATTTATTTTTCTTAATCAATAAATTAAAGCTTGAACAACGAATCGGATAGTTAAACATACAATTACATAAATAAAAAAATGTAAATAAAATATTTATTACTCACGTCGCTAGTCACTCGTTATCCAGCAATTAATGATACTTTCTTAGAATTGTTAATCACATCACGTCGTCCACGGACCTCTCTCAATCATTCGCACTGTAAGTTACTCATAAGTAGGGCCCGGATTAATATGTACCTAAATACATATTTTTTAATTTACACGATTTTCGGTCTCTTATGTGTTCTCTACCTAGATTATCATATATAGATTGTGAAAAACTAATTTTTATTTTCCATATTTTTCCATATTTCATGCTTAAGTCCATATTTTACAAAAAATATCACAATCATCCATATTTTCGATTTTTAGGTATATCATAAAACATGAGTTAGTTCACAAAAAAATATATAATTTAACGTGTTTGCATTCTCGCTACAACACGGCCGCGCCTGTTTCATTTCTCTAGCGTATTATTCGTAGTAATAAGATTTTTGATTCTCTTCCACTACTTGCTTGCTGTTGCGTACGCGTCTTTTTATTTTTACGTACTCAAGTCACCTACTACTACTGTCTAGGTACCTATCAGTTTAATTTCAAAATGCCTAAGGATAAACAACCTTTGCGTATCAAGTAAAGTATATTTTAGACAAAAATAAAGGATTTGACACCCTAAAAACAATTAATAAAGTTCTGAGCGGAAGCTTTGAGGGTAATGCAGACGTGCCTTACACAATTTCGGAACTAGGCGTCTTTAAGTACGCTCCCTTTACATCATGTGACGTGGAAAGATCTTTCAGCCAATATAAGGCTATATTTAAACCAATTCGACCAAGTTTTAATTTCGATAATTTAAAAAAGCATCTGATTGTGTACTGCGATCAATTTAATAAGACAGATTTAGAGGAAGATGAATAAAACTTAATTTTTTCATTTGAATTACCTGAACATTTCACTACCTTTTTATAATTTTTTTAATGTAACTGTTACTGCATAGTAATTTTTCACAATAAACATTGTTTGATATGAAAGATATTCTTATTTTATACTCCATATTTTTTCCATATTTTACATTTTTTGGTCCATATTATATGTAAATATTTTCGATTTTTTAATACATATTTATCCGAGCCCTAATCATGTGATACTTCTCCTATTTCTCCCCTTTTACCTTTTAACTTGCTTTAAATATATAAAACTCTCCTGGTCATCGGCAAGACAGTTGTGATATTTCTATCTTTTGATTCTGATTTCTTTTATTTTTCTACTCCTGGGCACTTGGCACCAGTCGTAATAATTCTCCTTTTCACCCCTTTTAACTTGATATTAAATATTTTTGGAATTCTTTCATCCCTTCAAGTTTTCTTGAACTTTTCTTTTGGCTCTGATCGATATTTAAATTTTTAAGGCTTTACATGTGTGTAGTAGGGATGGAAAATTCCTTCCCTACGTCACACAAGCCTTCATGAAAATTGGACCCTTATTTTCTTTGATAACTACAGAAAGCTACTTAAAGCTCCCTTGCACTATATACCTTTAGAGATATATGTACTTAACTAATTAATACGTTATTTACGACCTTGAACGTAAATATTTTCGTATTTATGTTGTAATTAAACTCCATCAAACGTTGTGTAATTTTTTTGATTTATGATATGGGACTTTAATTACTTTCATTTTTGTGGTAACTTCTTGATTCTAGACAGAGCGTTGAGTTTCAAACTGTATTGGTCTCTCTCTTGCAAATCTAACTTTAAGTACTTTTTCTAAAGGAGCTAACTTTCCTCCGTCGCTTATTATGTTTTCCTACATCCTAACGAACTCGTAGATAACCTGTACTAATCGAATTACGCATGTTTAATTGAACAAATAATTAAGTATGACTCAAATGGTTAATTGTTAGTAAATTTGATTATGATTGTTTTGTATCTGCTTGTCATCTCTCCAATCCGATTCAGCTGCTATAAGGTACATATAAAGATGGGTTTAGTAGGTTAATGTAATTAATAGATTGCATATAAGACGAACTCAAAATACCCTTTTTCTGCCGAAAATTTGGCTCCTATCCTCCTGCAAGTTAACAGGATGGTCAAGGATCAACTAGAACTTCGCACAGTCAGCCGACGCGATTTTCCAGAGGGTCTTAGTACCTTGTTCTGTCAATCTTCCATGTCGTCGTGCACGTCATTCAGGTCTTTCCCTAAGTCCCGAAACCCCCAAATTCCTACTCCTCCAAGGTCTACTATTTACTTAGGGCGAACCGGTTTCGTCCTATCTGCAATCATATACTCACGGTGTTTTGCAGAGTTACGGGTCGTGAATCTTCCCTCCACGTACAAGAAATGATGTGAGAGTAACTCTGTCGAGTCTGAAACGCTAGCTGTAAGCGAGTCCACATTATCCAATGTACAGTACATACAAAGATATATATATAAACATACGTTTGGGTAGGATTATAACTCGCAATTTTGAGGCTAGCTAGTCTCAAATCCCGAGCTCGGATTTCGTGAGAAGGAATTCTCCACAAAACCTTAACCGATGACCGAATATATACATACCAAGAGTGGGAAATATTAATAGATACTAATAGATTAAGAAATTATCTCGGTTTGTTCTGGAGTGCCGAAAATTCCAAGCTTTTTGATTTGTTTGGTTGACAATTTTATTTAAGAGATTGCCATCTCTATTATGTGTTTGGTTAATGGTCCTTGTTTTTTTTGGAGCGACCACTGCCTCCTATTGTTGAACTGTTTTCTAAATTTTCCCCCCAAGGTTCAACTTTTGGTAAAATTTTTACTATCCCGTGATTTTTCAGTTGTCACATGTAAATGATTGATACTTTTTATTAGGCTATCCCGTGATTTTTCAACTGCTTCTTGTAAATGATTGATGCTTTTTTTTAGGCTATCCCGTGATTTTTCAACTGCTTCTTGTAAATGATTGATACCTACGAGAGTAATCGTTCTATAAATTTCTCCTCGAATATTCCATGTAATTCTTCAATACACTTCTATTTGACTATCCCGTGATTTGTCAACTGTTTCATGTAAATGATTGATACCTACGAGAGTAATTGTTCTATAATTTTCTCCTCGAATATTCCATGTAATTCTTCAATACACTTCTATTTGACTATCCCGTGATTTGTCAACTGTTTCATGTAAATGATTGATACCTACGAGAGTAATTGTTCTATAATTTTCTCCTCGAATATTCCATGTAATTCTTCAATACACTCCTAAACTAACCCGTGATTTTCCAAATGTTTGATGTTCCTATTATTTGTCTAGCTTATAATAAATCTATTTATTTTCAAATTGTCCAATCCTAAAATAATCTCTTCATGTTCAAATTAAAGATTGTGTTTAACCCCCTTTTTATATATAACTGCGCAACGTTATGGTTTTGTCCCATCCTAAAGTTATATCTAAATACAATATTAATACTTGTCAATTATCTATTTAATACCCAAGGACATCTTCCTTTAAGGCATCTGACCCCGTGCCCCAATGACCGAGTTGTTTTATAAACCATTTCAATTATGTAAACATTCCCACTGTCCTCGTGACCTAGATTCCAAACATGAGATGTTTGTTTATTTTTTTTAGAACATTCCTAAACGCGAGCTTATATGGTTCTAATTTTTTTTCTTTTGAATTTAATAGTGATAATTTCCTTTTCGCAGAGGTCCAGTCTGTTCCCCGATAAATATAATTATAATGCATACATATATATACATATATATTTTGTCTCAATAAATAAATATACTGATATATGTACAATTATATTATAATTGAAATAAATTCTAATATCATAACTCATTTTTTTGATCATTTTATATTAGCTGAAGTTATAATAAATAGTACATATACTAAAATAAATACAAAACTTTGACTTGGAAATTTGTCAAACACATAACTATTTTAAATAGTTACGGATAAATGCAAAGATGGGTATTCGAGATCGATATCTTTACTTTTTAATATAAGTGTGTTTCTTTTTGATTAAACTTTCTTGGAATATATATATATATATATACATATATATAAATATATCTATTTTATATATAATATTTTAATATAGGTACATATCACATATTAAGCAAGTAATACTTTGTTATAAAATTAATTCAAATACCAACTGTCTGCTGCATACCGCTCTCACCTTGGAACCTGAAAATTTTTTATTTTAATTTTTAATAAAACTTACCCCAAAAGGTCTACTCCGTCGGGTTCTACACGACCGACCTTTTTGTGACTCCTATGTTATAAACTAAATTCAAATAAAATTTTTCCGACTTCAATTTTATTTTATTCCCGTTTAATCTATCTAAATTAAATGATGTTTATCGTTCTAACTGCATTTTATTTCAAAACCCGTTGATTAAATTAACACTTTTTAAATTTTTTGAACCTAATAATAGATTAACACTTTGTGGTAGGAATGTGCCGCCCAATTGTAAATTATTTAGCCGAATTATTCTGAGGTAAAATTTTATCCATTTAATTAAATCGGAAATTATTATTAAACACTGTTTTATTTTTTTTTATTTTTATCCTGCTACATCAAGTACACTTTGACTATAGCACAAAATTATTTCTACTACACTATTTTTTTAAATTAATAAAAGACTGATACTTAATTTAAAACACTCAATTTAATTAAAGATTTTCGTTGAACTTTTCCGTTTAACTGGATGCACTTATTTATCTATTATCTATTTTCAATTTGCACTGTTTTTTAAATAATTAATTTAAATATTTGATATTTAATAGAACTCTTTCCGTTTAAACTGAACGCACATATTTTTTTTTTGTAACTTCTTTTTAATTTGCACTATTTTTAAATAATTAATATAAATATTTGATATTTGCTATAACTCTCGCCGTTTAAACTGGACACATATAATTAATTATCACTTATTTGCATTACGTCAATTATCACATAACTTTATTTATTTATTTCACTGATTTTTTTTTGATTTTCACAATTTTCCTAAGTCTCAAAATGTTTATATTTACTGATTGTAAAATCCGACTTTTCACTACACAAATTGTATTTATTGCAGCACTTTTTAACTTTTCACAATTAAATAAAACGTAAACTTTATTTCTATTCCGACTGATTTTAATTTCTTTAAATCTCTATAAGACACTGGCTCGAATATGAAATTTTTTCTAAGTCCGGTGATTCTAACTAATTAGAATTTTTCCACCAGTAAATTACCGAACGTATCGTCACGCCTCACCAACTTCCGCTTTTCAAAACCCGCGATGACTCAGGAAAAATCACTATTCCTGTCTTTTAAACCCCTCTCAGGTCCAAAAGATTGTATCTGAATTTCCTGTTACAAAACAATCTCATGTCTATCAACGCGCAAACTCTTGAAATTCTTTCACTATTATCGAGTAATGTTCCTTAAGCCCTATTTCCATTGTCTCATTGCTTTCTGTCTCTTATTTTCATACTTACAAGGTACGGATTCAGTTACTTTGTTTTAAATTGCCCTATCGTTTTTTGTGCCGTTGGTCATACAAAATTAGCTTGAATTTCATAATTTTTTAGTTATTTTTTTTCTCAATTCGTAAAAGGTCCGTCTTCGATAACTATATTTACGTCTCGATTTTTCCGTACCTATCACAAATCATGATTATCTCCATATCGAAATGTTTACTATGCAATTTCGAGTTGCAATTTTTATAAATTCTACTCTATCTCACTGCTACTTGTATGAATTTTTCCATTAAAACCCGTATTTTCTCTATTTACGTAGTATATCTGAATTTTCCCCTTTCCCCTAGAATTTTCTTGTATTCACAACACTCTTCCTACGAATTTCCTCTTTTATCCTTATGTTATTATCCACATCTATATGATTAGTTACATTCCAAGCCAAATTTATTGTTTTCATCGATACTTCTGAATTTTCATGAGTTTTCCTTACGGAATCATCTTTTAATTGTTTTTATTTTCTTTTTTACTACCCCCCGTTTCGTCTTCGATGTATGTCACCCCATAGAAAATTTCATTTTCTATATGCTACTACTTTTTATTTTATTTTCCACATTTTTTTCATAGGAGAAATTTCCACTTCGGCCCTTAAATATATGTCAATTTTTATTACTTCATATGGTTCATCCTACAATTCCGTCTCTTTCTTACCTAAATCTACATTAATTTAAAATTTGACATGTGTTTAGGTCTGGACTTCGATGTACTCACCAATAACTCAGCGTTTATTCGAGGGTAATAAAATATAATGGTTTTTACTTTGAATAAACAGTCCCTATGTCCAATGATAATTTTTATCGTCCAAAAAGCCATTAAAATGGTTTTAATCGTCTAAAACCATGTTCGTTTTCTGGTTGTTTTAATAACAGAACCATGTGTGAGATCGTCAACCCATATAATGTTAATGTCTATCATCAAACTTTCCTATATTCCATAGAACTTTCGTCAAACAATTGACGTAAAACAATTCCTTCTGTTGACTTTACCTAACGCAATGTAACTAGAATTACCACTCCATTTCAAATATATAACGATATCTATTTAAACTTGTCTGAAAACGCAAAATTAAGTCGAAATCTTATATTGTTCAATAAACACTTCCTTTTAAAGGTCCATTTTTTTCATTAGATTATCTTTACCAATCGTTTTTCCTGACTCTATTGCTTCATCTAAAAGTGACATTCCTAATTTTCCAGTGTTTCTCTTCCTTTTAAATGTTAAATGCACGCTTTCCTCTTAATCTGGCCTCCTTGACTTTCTATGTACTCGTTATACAACTAAATATCCCTACAGTAGCTTTTCTTATGTTTTGCACGTCTTTTCTTTAATTTTCCTCTGATCATAATTTTCTTGCTATTTTCTTGCCTAGTTTTTCCAACATAATATGGATTAATTTGTTCGTTAACGGCGGTCGTCAACACCTTCATTGCACTGATTGTATATCTTAAATCTAGGGTCATTGTACCTGATGCACCGGGCGTGAGACCCTGTTTACATTATAGTGTATTGATCTTTCGGTCGATGACGATATTTTTTTCCATAAATCTCTGATTAATTACCTAGTTCAAAGTCCATTTCTTTGTTCAAAATATGAATACGCCCTCCACTTTTGTGATTGGTTAATCATTCTTTGTGTTTATTATTGCGCCTAAGAAAGGGTCTTTCCCTGTCTCGTGACGATTTTTAATACATAATATATATATAATTAATTGGTATTTTCTTTTTGAATTAAAGTGGGAAGCTACGATATTTTCTTATTTTCACTGTTGATTAATGCAATTCATCACAATCATAAGCAATCCAAGCGGAAAACAAAATAGGGGAATTCTTGCAATTCACTACATACGGTGTTGGCAATCACTACAGTGATCAAGATGACATGACTTTCCATTTAAAGAAATGGGAATTCCCGGTTTCGTCACATAAGTAATAAAAAAATCGCAGGTGCGACATCAATATGAAACGAAATGGTTTAAATTTTATTATTTATCATAAGATAATATTATTATTTTTTATTGTGAAAATTTGCCCCCTCTTTAAAAGTGCCGCCCGGGGCGGGTCGCCCCCCCGACCCCCCCACGCTATGCCACAACCCGGCCAACTACCGCCCCATAGCGATCACATCAGTTCTGTCTAAGGTAAGGTGATGGAACGTGTGATCAACGACAAATTGCTCACATACCTAGAGAAGATTGGATTGTCTGTGGTCAAATACGAGATTGAAACATCATTTTAAGAGTGCATTATTTAACGTACAAACCGCAAAATAACATCTAAATAAGTCTGAAAAGTGTGTGAAATAGTGAAAAACAATAAAGTGCGTCGGCCAAAAGCCAAAATTTACACTCATAAACCACTTTCACGGCTATTTCTATGTCACCGAAAAATAACAACATTGCACTGTTATGAATTGATCACAAAAAAATTGATCAGTTCAGTTCTCGTCCATGACAAGACCTGTCAAAAAATTTTTTTGCTCTCTCAAATTACCACATAAAAAATCAAAACATCTTCGCAGAATACCAAAAACATATCCATCAGGTGCGGCTCGGTCGGCTACCCTCCGGCAAACGTTATCTCGGTGAGATTATTCCTTATAATAGTGAAAACAGACAACTTTAAATTCGAAGTGTCAAAACTATGGCTAAATTTTCATCGTAAATTTTAGCCGCGAATTTCGTAGGGTTAAGTGTTAAAAACATTTCTTAGTATAATTTAAGTGCCATTTCTAGTTTATAAGTGTTTTAGTATGTATAATCCGTATTTTTAAGTTAAAAAAACTGATTAAATTTTGCAAATTCAATTCAGCGAACCATAGACAATTTTAAATTTAACCTAGAGTAAACCATAGAAACTCATTTTGTGACAATTCTCAGAGTGCAGAATACACCGGTTTTTATTAACATTTAATTGTGCACTATTCTATGGTTAACTACGATTACCATTGAAACTAGCATGCCTTCTGACTCGGACGACTCAGACTCTGAATGTTTTCAACGCTCAATCTTGGAGGAGAACCGAAAACTGAAATCAATTATCATTGATCTTAAGGCGGGTAGGGAGGGACGTGCAGGGTCACCATTCAGAAGTCTGCACAGCAGCCAACTGATGGGTGAGGCTGGGCTCCCTGCCATGGTCTATCAGCAGGAAGCTGAACAGGTGCAAGCACCTACGAATGTGTGGTCTGCTCCCCAGACTTCAAAGAATGCTGAAACACAAAATGCTCCGGGAACATCAAATTCTCCCAACCAAGCTAACAGAAAGCGCCAGAGAGAGGAAGACGAGGCTAGCATTCAACAAATTTCGGCAAGCTCATTAAGCTCTGAATTGATCTTCCCGATCTGGGGACTACTAAATAATATATACCAGACATGTAGCGATGCAAAAAATAAGCTAAAAAAGGAGGATCGAGCTACCATCGGCGCAGCCATCGAGGAAATAAAGAAGCACCTCCACAACACAGCAATGGCGCACTCAGCGGCTGTGGGTAAGGCAGAGGCCCTGTCGGCTGCACTCCAGAACAATGCAGAACTAACGAAGAAGTTCGAAAAAATCTACAATAGCACTGGCGAAAACATCATCCCCACCTCCACAGCTAGGAGATCTTACGCTAGTGCTGCGTCGGGAGGACCTCCGTCGAAGACCATCGTAGTACGTGGTCAAGAAATACCTCTACCATCTAGGCAGCCAACGGTGCTCCTGTACCCGACCACCCCGGAGGGTAAAACTTCAGAGCAGTTGGAGAAACTCCTTCCTACAGTCCTTGACCCCAGGAAGGACGGTTTCCAAGTTGTTAGGACAAGGAAAATCAAGGGTGCCGGTGTCGCCATCCAAACTACAACACCTGGAGGAGTGGCAAATCTTAAGAAGGCCGAAGAAAAACTGGCCGCAGCCGGTATCAAGATGATATCTCCACAGGGACGCCTCCCGAAGATAGTCATATATGACGTCCCCAGAGGTGAACCCTCCGCGGACGCCGCCCTGTTTACCGAAATCTATGAAAATAACGTAGAAGGTAATTGCTCACTATCCAAGGAGGACCACCTGAGGACCATGAGGCGTGTGTCCCTCTTTGGAAAGCGGGACACAGGTAATATGCACATGATAATCACGTGCCACCCTGAGGTAAGAAGGCTTCTTAGAGACAGCGGTCTGTGCTTTCTAGGCTGGAATGCCTGTCGGGTCAGGGACTACTCAGGAGCTACTAGGTGTTATAAATGCCACCTTTATGGCCATATCTCCAAGACCTGCACGCAGGTGGTTGCAACCTGCCGGCATTGCGCCGAAAACGGACACGACGTTGAGGATTGCCCCAAGAAGGCACAACCCGCTGTCTGTGCAACATGCACAAGGTTCAAGAAGCCTTCAAACCATCCCACAGGGGACCGATCATGCCCGGCGCACCAGGCGGCAGTCGACGTACAGGTCAAAATGACTGATTATGGTAATTAATCCCCTCTCCCTAGGTCAGATAAACCTGCAGCGTTCCCGGGCCGCCACACTGGACATCATGCGGGTCATGTCTGACCTCCACATCGACATCCTGCTTATCCAGGAGCAGTACACCAGGTCAGGAAAGACACCAGTAAGTCATCCGGGTGTGGTGCTCGAGGTTGGCAACTCACCACAGGCGGGTGTCCTGGTCAACACCTCCTTGATCAGTCCCCTCCTGCTGGTGGGCCTGTCAGACGAGTACCAAACCTGTGTATCCCTTAGATTTGGCGAAACTGAGATCGTACTGATCTCGGTCTATTTTAAGTATGGGAACCCGGTTGGACCGCATATCTTGAGCTTGACACGCGCTCTGAACGTGCTTAAAGGTCGTAACGTAGTTATCGGAGGAGACTTTAACGCTCGCTCACCTTTATGGTTCGATTTTGATGCTAGACATAGAACGGAACGATCAGACGCCGTCGAGGACCTGATTGCGGCGCAAGGTCTGGTTGTACTAAATGAGCCTCACTCATTAAGCACATTTTCGAATACCAATGGTGAGAGCAACATAGATCTATCTCTCTGCTCTGGATCAGTTGCAGCCAAGATAATGCAATGGAAGGTACACGAATGCGCTATAGCCTCCGACCATAGGCTCATTACCTTCAAAGTGGGTGTCAATAAGACCGGAGCCCCAAGATCCTCCTGGAGCTTCAAAACCACAGAGGCGAACTGGGATAACTTTGGGGAAGCCCTACGCGATACTTTAAGGGGATTCCATGACGTAGCGGCAAACGATCCGGATAATTTGGGGAACTTTTTTAACGCGGCTGTAGTATCAGCCGCAGAGTCCTCTCTGGGAAGAGTAAACCCAAAGAAGACTATCAGGACGCCGTGGTGGTCGATAGAGCTGACTTCGCTCAAGGGGGCTTACAAGAGGGCCTGCAGGGCTTTTGGCGCTACCAGACGAGGCGGCTTGATGGAGGAGGAGATTGCTGCTCGGAGGGTGCGCGTCAGGGCTACTCGCAGTGCTTTCAAATTAGCCGTGCTCTCGGCGAAACGAGCTGAATGGCATAAGTGGGTTTCAGAAGTGGGTAACGCCAACCCGTGGGATGCCCACAGCGCTGTCGAAAAGACGGGTAAAGGCTCTGACCGGTATCTTTCTAGTGTAATATCAAATTTTGAGGGTAGGGATGTTGAGACTGTGGACGTGGCGACCACTCTCCAAACGCTTCTGGGCAAGCTAGTCCCATTAGAATCAGTCACTGGGGAAAGCGACCACCACAAACAGGTCAGAATCCTGTCACGGCTTCCACCGAGAAACCTCGCCCAGGAGGATAGTATGAAAGTAACAAGATTAGAAGTTGAAAATATAATAAAGGGTTTGGGTCCTAAGAAGGCACCTGGGCACGATAGGCTCAATGGCGTGATAGCGAAGCAAGTCTGGGTCCACGCCAAAGAAGAACTTTTCCAGGTGATGGAGACATGTTTGAGAAGAGGAGTTTTCCCTTCTGAATGGAAGAGGGGCGTGCTCAGGATTATACCAAAGGGGAACGGAAAACCGAAATCGGACGTGAAAGCCTACCGTCCCATCACCTTGCTGCCTGTCCTAGGAAAAATCTTAGAAAAACTAATTAAGGAGAGGCTACGACGTACCTTGTCCCCCCCCAGCCCGCTTCAATTTGGTTTCGTCCCCGGTAAGTCCACGGAGCACGCCCTAACGTTTGCGCTCGAATGGGTGAAGGCTTGCACTAAGAAGTATGTTATTGCTATTTTCTTAGATATCACAGGTGCCTTCGATTATGCATCTTGGGCCATGATACTCATCAAACTGAAAAATAGGAAGTGTCCTCCTAGACTTTTTAAATCCTGTGAAAATTACTTGAGTAAAAGAACAGTCATACTCTCCTTCGGTGACTTTTCCATTGAAAGGGAGGTTGACATGGGCTGCCCTCAGGGTTCGAACGTCGGTCCAGATTTCTGGAAGATTTTGTTTGATGACTCCTCCAGGTTGCCCTTGCCTGAAGGTTGTATCGCGGTCGATTTTGCTGATGATAAATTGTATCTGGTCTCGGGGAACAGCAGGAGAGAGATAGAAAGAAAGTCTGAGGAAGGTCTGAACATGTTCCTTCAATGGGGTGATAGAAACAAAATGACCTTCGCTCCCCAGAAGACCATGGGTCTCTTGATCAAGGGCTATCTCAGCAGAGAGAGAAACCCAACCATCAGAATGGGAGACACCAGAATCAAATTTGTTGAGACGGCAAAATACCTTGGAGTTACTCTAGATCGATCGTCCTCGTTTCTTGCCCATGTTAAGGAAGTCTCCAGCAAGGCCCAGGCACTCTTTTTGAAGCTGAGGAGAATCTCCACATCTGAATGGGGTTTGAGAAGTCCGGCTCTCCGTTTGATATATAGGGGAGTGTACGTTACGCAAGTAGCGTACTGCGCCTCTGTGTGGGAGCACCGCCTGGATAATTCTCTAATACTCTCGGCGCTCAAAAGAGGCCAGCGAACTCCCTTGCTGGCACTTTCTGGTGCCTACAGAACGGTAGCTTCGGACGCATTACCCGTGCTGGCAGGTGTTCTGCCAATCGATTTAGAAATTAGGGAGGTGTTAACAAAGAAGAAGTTGACCAGGGGACTCCCTGCCACCCACCTCGGTGTTGTCATCACACCAAGTGGAGTCGGGACTCTCCCTGGGCTACTTAAACGAATGAGAGAGCTTACACTCGATGAGTGGCAATCTCGCTGGATTAGATCGAATATGGGAAGATGGACCTTCTCCTTCTTCCCATCAGTTAAGATCAGAATGGAAGGGGCGTACATCAACCTGGACCATCACATGGTCCAGCTACTGTCCGGGCATGGGGAGTTCAGGGGGAGACTGCATAGACTCTCCCTATCCCCCCACCCGAACTGCACCTGCGGAAGCACGGATCAGACTGCCGAGCACATTCTGTGGCATTGCGAGATCATGACGGATGCCAGAGACGAATTACTGGATGGTTTGCAAGTGGTCACGAGACCGGTTTGGAATTCCGATCTCGTATCGAACAAGGTTAATTTTGAGTGTCTGAAGAAGTTCACAAGAAGATGGGTTGAAAGATGGTCTGCTCTTAGAGTCGAAGATTAGTGTAAAATCAATAGATACCAGGTGTACTAGCTCCTGGACCCACTGACTACGATTTGAACTTACCTTATTATTGTTTATGCCTTGTTTCTTACTATTATTCATATATACCTGTTTAACCAGTTTTATGTACTAATTGCTGCCATACCTGCAACCTCTCACTGTCGCTACCATTCTGCACTGTACCATCAGTACTCACACTAGAACCAGTCATCGTGGTTTTTTTTTCATTAAGGTTTTCAAGCGCTAACATAGAGATGACTTTCCTGATTCGTGGCACAGATCCATACCACGGAAGAGAGTGCAGCAAAAAAAGACATTATAATGTTTTCCTGCTTGGGACTCTGCTGATAGTCGCTATACGGAATATGCATGCTGTACATGAAAGTGGATTTATGCAGATCTGGAAATTTCTTACAGGTACTTGCAGTACAAACATAGAGACGGTTTTCCAGTAGCGCGGCACAGATTCGAACCTCTAGGGAGAGGACAGCAGTCAAGACATCGGAATGGTCTTCCCGCTAGGGACACATCCGAAAGTCGCCACCCTAAGTTGCATACATTACAATGAAGTGGTTCAAAACCAATGATGTGTTTTATTTCTCTAACAGGCGGTTGCAGTAGATACATGCAAACGGTTTTCCGTTTAAGGCGCAGTTATAGAAAAACTTAAATTATGGTGCAGTGTACATATTGGTATGGTTTTTCCCTTGTGAGAGGCCCTGGAGTGGCCCTAACAATATATGCATACCGAACATGAAAGTGGTTTGCTGAAAAAACCACGGATAAAATTTTGTAAATTAGTAGTTGCAGTACAAACATGGAGACGGTTTTACAGTAGCGCGACACAGATCCAACCTCTAGGGAGAGGACAGAAGTCATGACATTGTAATTGTTTTCCAGCTTGGGACACTTCCGATAGTCGCCACATGGTCGAAGTTGCATACATTACATTGAAGTGGTTCATAACCAAAGATGTGATCTTTCTCTAATAGGAGGTTGCAGTACAAACACGTAAACGGTTTCCGTTTAAGGCGCAGATATACAACAATTTGAGTTATGTTGCTGTGCACACATTGGTATGGTCTTCCCGCGATTGGGATATAATCGAGTGGGCTATACAAAAGATGCATACTGAACATGAAAGTGGTTTGCTAAAAAACCACAGATAAATTTCTTGGTTATTGTTAACTATCTATAAATTCGTATCATCTATATTTATTTGGCTATTTTCCACCAATGACATGTTCAGAATAATTATTGTCTATGGACAACGGGGCTTAGTCTATGGAATTTCTTAAAACTCTATGAGGACTTTATATATTGTCTATGGTAAAATGAGTAATTTATTATACTTTTTGGCACTCCAACACACAATGAAGCAAAGTAGATCGCTTGAGGACTGTATTGTATCATGGCAATATCCCTGAATGTTGCCGTGTATTAGTCCGAAATTTAATCTAATCTTTAGGCATTAAAACAGTATTTTGTCTCGCACTAGCATAAAGTTCAATGACCTCTGATGCACTATGTAAAATTCTTTCGTACACTTTAGATATACCACACTTGAAATCGGTTTTCATTGACACTTACGCATTCCGTTATTGGCGTGCCGTAAAAATCGTTACCTCGGATCCTTCACTTATCTCCCCAAAAATCCAAAGCCAATTTCAGGTGTGGTATGCAACCACTTTTTTCTTATTATTATTAAATATGTTTGTTGTTACTTCCTATAATGGGAAGAGGAGCATTTCCAACGCTTCCGGGATCGTGAGGCAGTAAACACATGTTATTGGTCCCACCTGGCTTATCAAAATTTGAAAAACCGGTTTCATGTATGGAATGCACCCAAATTTCCTTCGTTATTCTTTAGGTTTATTAGTTATTATTTGTTACTTCCTATAATGGGAGGAGGAGCATTTCCAACGCTTCCGGGTTCGTGAGGCAGTAAACACATGTTATTGGTCCCACCTGGCTTATCAAAATTTGAAAAACCGGTTTCATGTATGGAATGCACCCAAATTTCCTTCGTTATTCTTTAGGTTTATTAGTTATTATTTGTTACTTCCTATAATGGGAGGAGGAGCATTTCCAACGCTTCCGGGTTCGTGAGGCAGTAAACACGTGTTATTGGTCCCACCTGGCTTATCAAAATTTGAAAAACCGGTTTCATGTATGGAATGCACCCAAATTATCTCCGTTATTCTTTAGGTTTATTAGTTATTATTTTTGTTTTTTTTTATCGTTTTTCTTTTCTAATCGTTGTGTAACTGCAAGGTGTTGGATACCCTGTAACATGGCAGCGGAACACTTCTTTATAGCAATGTCACAGAGACGAGAACTGAGCCATATAATGTGTCTCGTCCTTATCCCCTCCATTGGGGGTGGCTTGTGACCCCGTCCCTGCATGTGGACACCGGAGTGAGGACGACCCGGAGCGATGTCTCATGGATGGCCCGCGCCTCCCCTGGGGGGAGGTGTGGGTCGTAAGGATGTCTCGCGCGAGTAAGGGGACCCTCCGCCCTGCCTCCGACAACCCGGCGCTGATCCTTCTTAGAGTCTTTGGGCGTTCTGCCACCCGCATCCGTTAGCAGTGTCGTCGATGCATCACCGAGAAGTTGGCTAAGGGGCGCGGAAACCGACCCTCGCGCTTGGCTTTCCTGAAAACATGCACCTCTCAACAGGACTGCCGGGCGTACCTGTGACACACTCGCTCCCTACCAGCAACAACGTTAAAATTGAGTTATTATTTATGTACATTAAACAGTTTGAGTAGGCATATCGCCTACATGTAATTATTTTATTTTCCCCTCTGATTTTCCCCAATGAAAGAGGTAATGTATATATTTATATTTATTAGTTACTAACCTGTACATATAAAGCACTTGCATACTGCTCGTTAACACCGTATGCGGGGACATTGGGGGTCTAGCTTTGTTCAAATTAAATG
The DNA here is from genome assembly GCA_917880885.1 of Limnephilus marmoratus. Taxonomy (NCBI): domain Eukaryota; kingdom Metazoa; phylum Arthropoda; class Insecta; order Trichoptera; family Limnephilidae; genus Limnephilus; species Limnephilus marmoratus. The sequence goes on along the minus strand of OU862912.1, from coordinate 27,237,569 downwards.
TAGAGACGTTCAAATAAAAAAAATTAGCTTCCTTGTGAGAGCCCTGAAGGAGTAACCATAAGTTACTTATACCGGGGTGGGTATGCGGTTGGAAACCTCCAGTGATCACAAAAATATCTAATAATGTAATAATAATGAGTAATGGGTTGTCATTAAACATAGAGTTGTGTTACAGTACATCCAGTAGCGTAGCGAGGGGGGGGGGGTGGGGGCGGACCGCCCCGGGTGCTACCCGAAGGGGGGTGCCACTCGACCAAGATATTGTATATACGTAACCAAGATATTGTCGGTCTGTTATTTATATTTTCGTAACTCTATGGCTCCCCAAGGAGTGCCCCGTATTTTGTGTCGGTTGGTTTTTTATAGGCGGTATAGCCTATATTCTGAAAATTCTCTAGCCACCCCCCAACCCCCCCCCCCCCCAGGATGGACCAATTTTATATTAGTGTTTTGATCTAAAGTCACCTTTTATAGGGGGGGGGGGGTGACACTACGCCCCGGGGGGGGTGACTTCCGCCCCGGGTGCCACCCATGCTAGCTACGCCACTGAGTACACCACAGTGCTAATTACTAGTGTTTTAAAAAACAGTTGCCAAATTCGATAACTTAATAGTGATATAATTAAAATCAATAACAATCTCGAAACTGTGCGGTAGAATTAATTTCAATCAAGTACATTAGTACGTTATACAGGTTAACCAGATTGCCTGCCCACAGGCGCAACGAAACTGTGCAGTACCAAATTACAGGTAACCCTGATTGCCTGCCCACAGGCGCTACTACCAAATCACAGATTACCCTGATTGCCTGCCCACAGGCGCTACTACCAAAACAATATAAACAAATATAAACATAGAACAATATAAATATAAAACAATATAAACACATATTAATACAATAAATCGAAATGGAGAACATAGCATGCTTCAAGTGTCCTGAACCAATATTGACGAAGGAATCAATGTTATACTGCTCTTGCTGCAAAGAAAATCTACATTTCGCCTGCGGTGGAATAGGAGAGGCGTAGTATCGCAAGCTAACACAGGAGAAACGAGCAACCATTAAGTGCAGCAGTTGCAAGACCGATACGCGGAGTACAACGAGATCCACGGGAAAGGATAGCGCTGCGGCCAGCTCCAACAAGCCTGGACTCACACAAGGAGAAACGCAGCACGACTTAATTATGGCTGAACTTCGACACATCAAAACAGAATTTCTAGGATTCAAAAGTCCAGACTCAAGTGACGGCGATTTACTCGGAGTTCACAGAATTTAAAGCTTCGCTAACATTCTTCAACTCTAAAATGGAGGGATTCGAGGCAGAATTAAAAAAATCTATGGAAAAATTGAAAGCCATAGATTCCGTACAGCAAAAAAATACAGAGCTCGAAGCCAAGCTAACAAGGCTTGAGCTAAAAATTGACGAACAAGATCGTCAACAAAAAAAATTTGATGCGGAAATTAGAGGAGTATCGGAGTTTGAAGATGAAAACCTGCAAAATATTATCTTCAACATAAACAAGGAAATAAAAACCACCACAACAAACAAGGATATAGAAACCTATAAGCTATAGGGTTCCTGGAAGGACAGTTCCATATAGATCTAGACCAATAATTATACGGTTTAGACACATACATTTAAGGGATGAATTTTTAAACAATGCTAAACGGTATAACCTTAATGCCATAAGTAAGGAAGATAAGCTCAACACAAGCTCTATAGGTCTCTCTGGTCCCTGTATGCCAGTTTTCATCTCGGAACACTTAACCTCATGTAATAAACGTCTACTATACCTAGCAAAAAAAGTGGCAATTGAAAAAAAACTGGCTTTTGTATGGGTAAAATCGGACCGAGTCTACGTACGCCAAAACTCAGATTCGTGAGCAATTCAGGTTACTTCAGAGAATACCTTAATTTCCTTATGACTTTCCTTATGACCTTACGAATAAATGGATACGCATACTTATTAACTGCACTTCACACTTACACATGGAGGATTACGATCATTACTATTGTTTATGCACACTATTGTTTATGCGATACTTTCATCCTGGTACTTTGGAAATGGATTTTAAATCTGATATACTTAAACATTTATCCCTACCTTACATTATATTCAAAATAAGTTAATGATTCACTTACCCACTGACATTTCTGTTGAAACCAGTATCATAGGTAACAATCAAAATATGAAAAACACCTTCAATATAATGCATCAAAATGTACAATGCATCCGAAATAAAATCCTAGAATTAGAAAATATTCTGTATGAAATAAACATTGATGTATTTTGTGTTAGCAAACACTGGCTACAGAAAGATGAAGCGACATCTATTAATTTTAATAGTTATAAATTAGGTTCAATTTTTTATCGAGAGAGCCATTTTCACGGAGGCGTCTCTATTTACTTGAATGAAAACATTACATTTACTGAACTAGAATATGTTAAAAAAATAACAAAAGAATTTGTATTTGGATGTGTTGGCATTGAAATTCCAAGGCTTAAAATGATCATTTGTACAGTTTACTGTAATGACTCCGATATTAATATATTTTTTGAACAACTTGAACTTCTATTAAACAAAATTTGCAAAAACAATTAAAAACAAATAATACTCTGCGGAGACCAAAGAATAATTCTACTATCTTTAATTGTAACGAACAGTGTGCTCACCTATAATTGGAATATTGTGTATTATTACTAAGTATATATATATATATATATATATATATATATATATATATATATATACTAGCTTACCCGACGAACTTCGTACCGCCTCAGAATCAATAGCTGTTGAATTAAATTCAGTTTTTTTATTAAGTTAAAAATTACGCAATGAAGCAATTATCAATGTGCAACTAAAAACAAATAATAACACAACAATCAACGCATTGACATTTGACGTTTTTGAATGTTTGGAATTCACGCACAGTTCAATATTATACCCCTTACAATATTGCTGCAGTTCTTTCAAAATAGGAGAATTCGTTCCATACAAAATGTATGGGGAAAATAATTTTCTTCGGAGTGGAACACCCTTTACTTTTAGGGGTATGAAAAATAGATGTTTGTCGATTCTCAGACCTACCAGATAAGCACACAAAATATTTAATTTAAACTTCGATACATTTAAAGCCAAATTAATCCACCACTTTTTAGATGTAAATAAAGGATGAGAAATCATTTAATTTTATTTTGATTTTCTTTTGTTTGGTGTTTTTTTTATTGTTCGTATTCTAAATGCATACAACGAGTTAAGTAAAAATTAATATGCATTTTTAAAAAAAATGTTTTTGTTGAAGTCATCCATGTAGAATCCATTAGATATATTCTTATTTATTATATTGAGTTAATGCTTTATTTGTATATTTTGTAATCTTTTTTATTTATGTTATACTGTTGTTATCAATGAAATTTGTATTTGATATCTAAAAGCCCAATAGGGCGTCAATAAATAAATAAATAATTACTAATATTACTTACACTCACTTATATTTACCATACAAAGAAATTATTATTTTTAAACTTTTTATACTTACTAAGTAGGTACACTAACACATTACACATAAGTATATAGTTAATATTATTCATTACTTATAAATAACTGCAATTATGTACACTCCTCTTTCAACCCCAGGCTTCCACGAAAGAGCGGTATTAAAATCTCATTCGTAAAAACCTAATTAAATGTAAATTCAATTTTATACGTATCTCCTTATTACAATTTACGGTATTACAGTCGAAGACGCTCCGAGGAACTAGCGTCATTGATCCCCTCGGCACCGGTGCATAGTCGGGAAACATACCAAAAACGCGTTCGACATACGTACACGGTTAACATTTGTCACACGAGAAAGGGTGGTTTCTACGACTCGTTCTTGAATTCAACAGCTCGGCTGTGGAACGATTTGCCGGCCTCTGTGCTTCCTCACTCCTACAACACGGGTCTCATCAAGACCAATGTTCACTCCTTCCTCTCCTCAAAAAGACCCTCCATACAGCATCTTAAAAGATGACATTGATGAGGGAAATTTTTTTCCTCAAGGCCTCCTGTGCAGAGTTAACGTAAAAAAAACTTACCTTAAATTTTCACCGATGAAAAAAAATAGATATACTTAGGTACATAAAAATATATGATCCGCTACCAAGACCTGCAGGCAGCCTACAAGTTAGTGATTATGATTGGTGGCAACTTCTAAGAAGGGGCGGCGCAAATGAAGCGGCCTATACTAATGAAAAGTGTAAATACGGCCCTGCTTGTGGGGTCTTTAGGGAACCACAGGGGAGTGAAGGAGAGGAGAAATGAAGTCCTCTTCCCTCCTGGGGTCCTCGAGGAACCAAGGTGGGGTGGACACTTCCCTTGTGGGGCCTTCAGGGAACCAAAGGGAGGTGAACTCTCCGTCGTGGAACCTTGGGAGAACTAAGGCGCGGAGAGGAGAGATGAAGCTTTCTTCCCACGTGGGGCCTTCAGGGAACCAAGGAGTAGTGGGAAAGAGAGATGAGACCCTCTTCCCTCGTGGGGCCTTCAGGGAACCAAGAAGGAGTGAAGAGGAGACATGAGACCTGGGAAGACCAGAGGATATAGCTTCATTTCCAATGACAATTCTAGTGAATTTTATAAAAGGGACTGGGTTACTGTCAAAGGAATCAGGTAACATTGTAACGTAGGAGATAGCACAATGGGCCTATGGCCTAAGTGCTCACGGGAACTATGTGTATGTAAACCGTCTCCGCTAATAAAAAATAAAAATAAAAAAGCTGTACGCATGATCGATAAAACAACAACCAACAACAATATTTTCCACCAGTACAGGGGTCGGGAAACCGTGACTTGCGAGTCGCATCGCATGCAGCTCTGAATGCGTGTGGCGTGTGGCATTTTGAAAGTATGGGCTTTCAAAAATACAACATGTTAGTTTTTCCCGTGTACCTACTGTAGAATTACTTTGCTGAGATGAAGAAATTTAGTTTCTCTCTTAAAATCTTACGCGCTGTAATCGCGTTAACAATTAGATGAGGATGTAAATAATTATGATTGTGATCCATGCGTAGCATACCTACCTACTAACACTATAACATCGAGATAAGAAAGCAATTTCTAGCATAAATTTCTACTTTCGTGTCAAAATTTAACATTTCTGGAGAGTTTCAGGAATTTACATAAACTAACTTTTTAACTTTTCACCTTAAAAAATACTAATTTCGGTTTGTGCAAGGCTAGCGTAACTCTGATTCAAGGTAATCAATTTTGCTTTAAATTTAAGAATCATTTTCAAAATTGGAATGCATTGAGTGATGAATTCCGACAACCGTTAAAGTACCTACCAATAATGGAATATTTTTTGTTCCATGACAACTCAACAGAGCAGTCTTTCAAAACCCCTTTGAAATTCATGATGAAAAAACAGCCCATAACCTAACCTGATTATTTAATCTAGTTTTTTTGGATACGTTTTAAGATTTTCAAGGCCTAAAGTATTTTCGTTATTCGTTTTTGGGGTGTTATGCCGTGTTGCACTACCTCATTCTTTAGCCAACGGATCTGCCCTGATGATGGACACTGCAACGCTGTCCGAAACGTTGGCTAAAGAAGGAGGTAGCGCAACACGGCATAACATCCCAAAAACAAATAACGAAAATAGTTTTTTTTCTTCACTTTTAAAGACTCCAAAGGAGTGATGAGGTCCCAATTTGTTGAATTGTCCGGTCACTAAGATTTTGAACAGAAAACAATTTTTGGCATTTTCAAAATTGGAACTGAATTGTCAAGAATTCAGAGTATCCCGCGATCATTCACGGATTTGATATTATTAATAATTTTCATTTGAAATTACAGAAAAAAATCGTTTGTTCGTAGATTTAAAAAAATGGTGAATTATACCAAACAATACATTGTATCTATGAACTATGTACAATACAAACAAGATTATTTGGGAGTTTTCCGACCGCAGCAATAGAAGATAGATATATAGTAGGTAAAACCTTAGGTACCCACCTCACTGAGTTGACCAGACAGAAATTCAATACAAAGCTTTAAATTAGGTAACCGAAGAACATAATGAAAAACAAGTCTTTATCCGATCTGAAGAAATAGATACACTTGGCTCAATCCTCAACCTCCTACAGTTCAATTACATAACAACTTAACATTTTTAATATATAACAGGTTTCTTTCTTTTCAAGAGTGCCGACGAGATATCAGACAGAGCAAAGCTTGCAATCGGTCAACACAAATAACGGACGCTGTATGAAATTCCTGTATGATTTCAACTTGTACGATTTACAGGAAGTTTGTCAGCCATGAGAAAATACAAGTACCTACGAACAAGGCAGTGCGTAACTTCATTACACAGCTATTGGGCATTCACTCAATGACTACTTACTGACGGCCTCCGTGTTACAAATCCGGGGTTACGATCCTTGGCTACGAATCCGGAGGTCGCGGGTTCAAATCTAAATTAATCGGATTAATTTGTGTAATTTCACAGATCATTAATTAAAAATAATACGTGGTAACTATATTTGAGATACTTTATATCCAACACCATTTAAAACAACTATCTCACAACATACCTCAACAATAATTGCTTTTTTTTGTAGTTTTCATCGAATTTTTCGGATGTGAGGATATTACTAGAATAATGAACTGTATTGTTTAGAGCTCATTCAATAACGAAAATTGCGAATAGCCAACTACATACGATGATTTAGCATAACGACCATCTTGAATGAATGAAATGCAATCTCAAGATATTCGCTTCATAAACAAACTGTGTCACAACATCAGTGCCTCTCATGAACTGTTATAAAACTTCAGGCATTCGCGAAACATCGCATGACCCTGACAGTGTGACCGATATAAACACTTTAATGGACTGTCTTGTTAAGTCCCGTCTACGTTCTGATTTTTTCAGGTTTCGTAAACCCTCGAAAGGGAAAAAATGGGTCAGTAATTTTGCATCCGACATTCCTCGGCACCATCTCCCCGTCATACTTGTGGCGCAGACTTATGGAAACCTGCAATTTAACGGGGGTTTAAACTGACTGAATCTGCGCGGCCATCTGACCAAGACATAGGCCACCAGCCACCGGCTAATCACGGTAACCAGTAACCGAGGTTTAAACAGGAGGGGGGAGGTATGGCACGGTGGTTCTTGCTCTGCCTGACTGTGCAGGTTTTCCTTTGCGACTGCGAGCCCCCTACTTTCTTGCTCTCTATTGTAGTGCGGAGTGACGGGAGATGGGAGATGGGAGTTTAGTAAGCTCGCAAACTTTCTCAGAGACGCGCGCGATTTGAGTTAGCAATCAGCTTCCGAGAAGGAAGCTCGCGCAGTGCCGTTTGCCGCCTTAAAGCTGCAGTGAAAAGACATTTATCGAAATTCTCGGGAAAATTTATTAGCTATACTAAGTTTTAAATTGGATAAACAATGGCGTTCAGTTGGTGGAGACTGTATGGGTTGTTATTTATGTTAGCCGCCATCCGCGCGGTTGCGGTAAGTTGCATTGTTTACATCGCGCTAGTTGCGAGTGGCGAGGGATGATTCGCGATCTTTTCTAGCATGTTTGTTTGTGATAATAATTAGCTGAACCGATAATAAGTCATTTGGCCGATACGGTACTAAGTTTACTAATTTAAAGTATTATTTAAAAAAACAATAGAAAACAAAAATAACTTTATTCGGATGTAAAAAATATGTCACAAAAAAAATTTTGATTCCAAAATATTTAGAATTTTTTCTTTTTTATTCTTGTTTATTGCTTAAAATATAATTATACGGAAAGTGTTATGGTTGACGAACAGGTAATTTATGTTTAAAAAAATCATCAACCGTTTTCAATTAATCACGACATAATTTCAATTACCTAGATTTTTAGTACTTATGCACACAGGTTATCTAGAGAGCTGATCAAGTCACCATAGTTAATCGTAATTTTATTTACATTCCTTTCCAGTTTTATTCAATAATCCCATAATTAAAACAAGGTGATATAATTTTAATATTAAAATAACTGAAATATTTTTTAGCAAACATCCCAAGTAACAGTGAAGTGAGTTCGAGAGGCCTACATACAGAGTACACCATTAAATATACTGGCAGTGTAACAGCATTCAATAAATTAACAGTAAATCCACATGCATCGCTCATTATTTGCAATTACGACATAATATTTTCGTACGAGCTATAATGATACAGCAACAAAAAGTCTTCTCTGTACGCGGGAAGAATAGCAAAATTAATACAACCTTTAACTGAAGTGTTTTTAAAAATTATTTTTCGTGCATCCATTTAAAATAGTGGATGTGTTACAATGATTTATTTGCAAAGTAATAGTTACGAATGCGCCAAAGTTATAAGTAGAATGTAGCACAAATACCCCCCATCGAATATTACTTTGAAGTCGAGCAAGTAATCTAATTTGCACACGAAGAAAAAGGACAAATAATGTGACGTTAAATATCAAAGTATGTTGGTGGGGTTGCAGGTCGCCTTTAGTTTATTGGTAGCATGGACATTGTACTTAGGCACCCACGCGTAATTATTTAATTCCATTACTTGCAATCTTAGTCCCGCCATTGGAGGGGAATCAATCGATACTGTTATCGAGATGGGGTGGCCGCATGACAAATAAAGGAATAATGGGGTGGTCTCCGGCCGCGGCGGTACGTACCCAGTACCCACTCCCCCCCCTCCCCCGCTGCAGAAGGGTGGAGGGGGTAGTTGCTCCCCGCCGAAAGTGCCTCTAATATAGACCTAACCTCAAAGTGCATTGTGTTGTGATGAAAGCCCTCAGAGCGCGATACAGACGGAATAATTCCATTCTCTACCCCGTTCACAGACTCATTTAAATCTATTGTTTAATTTGTATGGGATTGTAAAGGCATTTTGGGGTTTCAAACAGATTCTAAGGGAGACCTACCGCAGAATATGTTAATAATTTATTTGTGAATAAATTTAAAGGGTTACGTATTATTACGTTAGCGAGAATATTAACTTATTTAGACAAATAATTTATTTATTATGTAGGGTTTGTCAGATTGTTTATATGTGAGTGTTTATAGAAAATTCATTAAATAAATGGTGACAGCGGTTTCCATACAAATCCGCATAGAAGATATTATTTCTAGAGTGTTTTTATATAATAAGTGGTTCTAATAGATTTTAGTAAAAAAACGTTATAGTAAAAATATTTTCAGAATCCTACTTATTACACTTTCGTAGAGCGGATTTAACGAAATGTTTTTGCAATTAAATTCTGTGTTTGGAAAGACATCATTCTTAAAACCCCTTTTAAGTCAGATTATCATTTAAAATAAAAATATGTCACAAAAAATATGTTTTATTATTTAAATTTGGGTCAGAAACAATTAGGATGCGGCCATACCTTGCCGGAAGATGGAGCCCTATAACGTATTTACCATTTCATCCCCCTGGCGGTGGCGACGCAAAGTAATAGCTTCGAGACCCTCCCGCTTTTAAATCTACGCCCGCATTCAAAAGGAAATTAAAATAATGTGTCACGTAGTAGAATTTTCACTTCTCAGATAAATTAAAAGGGACGTTTTAGATTTATGCCCTGTGATTATTATAAACGGTGGAATAAATAATACAATATATGATTTTATGTAAGCTAAGTTGTATATTTCGACATCGTAGAAGTTAAAGTCACACTAGCGCGCGGAAGTAAGTCGAGCTACGTGGAGGTACGCATATAATACGTTTAGTACCAACAGCATTGGGGTTTTACGTTTTACCAATCTTTCAAATTATGGTACACATATTTATTATTTCCGTAGTTGTCTAGTGACAAAACGATTTAATATTACGGATCTAATTTTCATGTTAAGATTCGTAACGTCACTTTATTTATTTATACATGTTTTCCATAAAACGGTTATGCACCGATATATGAAGATTATAAATTTGAGGTACAAGTCAGTATAAAAGGTCATGGTGGCAGTTTAACTATTTTGCATGCACTACACAATACACGCATCAAAAGATAGTTGCTGACCTGATCTGATCTTGAAAATGTAGATGGTCAATGCAGAATCGAATCGCTCTGTTGATTGGCACGTTCTGATAGGAAGAAGTCCTCGCTTTCGGAGCATAAAAAAATGTATGGAATGTCCCACGAGTTTGTTAGGCACATATAATTTTATCCTTTTCAACATTGATGAATTAAGTATAATTCCATCGATTAATTTTAAAAGGCTTCCAAGGTGTTAAAATCGCGCAATCGAGCATTCCAGTCAAGAACAAGGGTGGATTCAGGAATGGATAGTACGTACATTCTCTCTTATACAGTAGTATTAGTAGTAAGTACAATAAGTACGTGCAACGCGTATACAACAGTATTAGTAGTAAGTACAATAAGTACGTGCAACGTATACAACAGTATTAGTAGTAAGTACAATAAGTACGTGCAACGTATACAACAGTATTAGTAGTAAGTACAATAAGTACGTGCAACGTATACAACAGTATTAGTAGTAAGTGCAATAAGTACGTGCAACGTATACAACAGTATTACTAGTAAGTACAATAAGTACGTGCAACATTACCAACAGTAGTGTGAATGGTTTTACATTTTACAAAACTTTAAAACATTGGGTTCAATTTAAGATTACACTAGGTATTCAATGTTACCGAAATAAAATAAAATAAAATAAAATGTTTGTATATTACCGACTCAAGTTTCATATTATTACGATTTCGTGACTTTACGTTAGGTGTATGGAAGTAAAAGGTTTGCTCTCAGTACTATTATTAAGGAACAATTATGTGTTATAATAGTTATAATACTAATTTAGCAGAGTGATTTTATATTTTTCCAACATTTATAAAAATGGTTCTGAAGAAAGATAATGCAAATTTTATATCATTGACTCAAATATAATATAATGATTTCGTGGCGTAAAGTTCTATTAGTAACAGTAGTTAGTATTATAATATTATATTATGATGATTTTATATTTTTTCAACCTTTTAAACAATGAGCCAGGCGGAAGATTAAGCTATTCACTGTTATGAAATTCACACGAATCCAGATTAAAATACGTAAAACTACTCGAAGTAGGCAATCGATTGACCTGAATAAGAGTAAGCTCAGATTAGCGCTATTTTTTTATTGAACTATTATGTAAAAATAGATGTTTTTTTAAACACCAATTAAAAAGAAATCATTGAATAACTCGAGAGATATTTTATCTGTCTTATCCAATATTTTCAATAAATATTATCCCATGATAAATTTCTTATTACAAAAACATGAAATAAACCACAATATCATGGCTTATCCTTCTTTATTGAAATTGTAAATTTTTTGAAAATTTGTCTAATTGTTGACAGTCAAAGTGAGTTCAAAGTTCCATAGCTTGCGATGGAAAAAAAAACGTTGCGAGCTGAATGTATTGTTTCCATGACAACTCACAACACCTTTGAAAAGTGTTATCAAGTGATTTTAAAGTGATGTAAAAACTAATCTTTAACTTAACAGAACCTATTTAACCTTTAACCTATACAAAATAAATAATACCTAAACTTATTCATTCAAACCAAAGATATTCTAATACAGAAGAGATATGCTATGGTATCCGCGCAACTGTCGCCGGACTACGCGCTAATTAGCGTAGTTTTCATACAAAAAGAATTTGTTCAATTCGTTGATTTTTTGAAAATGTGCATTAATATTGGTTAACAATATATTTTGAATAAGGAAAAAATTCGTTCATTTAGTTTAACGTTCGTTTGGTTTATTCGTTAATTATTTGTTCTTTTAGTTTATTTGTTAATTGGTAAACAATATCGGCGACACCCGGAAGCGCAGACCCACGTAGTAAAAACAGCAGATAGCACATCTACTTATATTCCAATATCTTTGATTCAAACACAGAATTCATTAAAACGTCTTACACGCACACTTTACACCACAGCATGATAACGATGGTAAGTAATCCATCGGTTAAGCGGGGGGGGGGCAATTTATACATTTGCTTTCCAAACGGCATTGAAATAGAAAAAAGCCTTTAAAAAAATATATATTTTAAATCTTCAAAATAATTATAAATAATATTGCAGTGTAATGTATTTAATGTAATGAAAAATGGATTTATTTTAGTTATTTCTAGTTAAATAAGGGAAAATGTAATTTGTTTTTGGAATAAAAACATAAAATAAAATAACATTTTTTAACATCACTTTTCAAAAGTGTGTTTATTTGTCACTGTGTTAAGTTGTCCGGTTACCGAACGAGCCAAGATGTTTTGATATACAATTTAACGAAGAAAAAAGTGTGCAATTTTCATGACGCCAAATCTCCCCGTTGGAAAGTTTTCAGTTAGGTAAAAAATCTAACTTTTTTTTCGGGAAAAATATCCCGATGAACAAACATGTTTACAATTTTTATAATTGGTCGTGAAACATGTTTATAATTTTTCATAAACAGTAGTGTACACAAAATAAATTATTTAATTTACTTTAAACGAAATTTGTCCGTTTTTTCACGATTCAAATATCAGTGACGATTATTTTAAAGCGCCGTTGTTGTATAAAATCGTTCCACGAAAGAAATCAAGATTCACCATTAGATTATCGAAAGTGAATCCGGGCATTAAATAATACTATTGTGATTCTATGCTGAACGCTTTTCTTTAAAGCGACCAGAATAATAACCATATCGAAACCAGTAATCGTACCTGACTACTGACGACATTTTCGAATAACCCAAAAATTCTTATGCGTTCCACATTTCTTAGAAATAAGTTTCAAAGTGAGCATCATCTCGAGGTTGCATGGTTGATTGAGTGTGTCGTCGGTGTGCTGCGAAAAAGCATTAAGTGAAATGATGACGAAATATTATTCAGTGAACATTATATTTAGTCCACAATAACGTATTAAATATGTAGATGAACAAGAAAAATCAGTCTCAATATCAAAATTGGTGACAACTGCCCTGAAAAGAAAATGAGCACAAAATATTTGGGCCTGATCGTAGATTATACCCAACTCTAGCAGGATCTCCACATAATAATCCTTTGCTAACTTCAGTGTACAATGCCACGGTACCTACATTCACACATTTCCTCTCTCTGCTATATTTGGGGCTTTGCCTCAAGAAACTGATAGCTGACGTGCTGGTGGTTCAAAACCGAGCTCTGAGAAATGTTTTTTTTGTCTTACATGGGACACTCATGTGAGGGACATCTATTCAGTATCCGTATCCTTCCAATCACAATCCTTCCTAAACATGAAATCACAAGTACCATTCTACAAATTACTCAACGATCAATTCTCATCAAGCCACTTTACAATCAAGACATCCACGATAACAATACTTGAAATGACAATAAAATTCGCGTTCCTCAAACAAACACACACTGCAAAACATGGGAAAAAATTTTCATGCCTACACTGTATAATTCGCTTCCAGATATTCCAAAATTTCAAATTATTAACTTAAACATGTAATTTTCTAGTCATGCTTCGTTCTAACTTGTATCTGTTTCTCTCCTTTTCTTTTCCCTTTGTTTGTAATCATCTGTATTTGCTTATCCTTGTTTTTTCTTCATTATTTGTTTTCTCTTGTTGTTTGTTCTATTTAACCTATCTTTTATTTTTATTTTTATGCTGTACTATATGCGAAAATTATATTTTTGATATCAAGATACCTATATAAAATTATAGGCAACATATTTCCACTTACTTATGAGTTGTAAGCTCTTCCCATCCTAAAACTAGTTTTGTAACTTATCAGGATTGCCATAGCAAGAAATAAATTTTTTTTTTATATCTCTACGAACTCCCGAACCATTTTCCGTAATAAGTCAAAATCAACTAGGGGGGGGGGTGTTCAAAATGTCACGCTCCATACAAATGAGCGGCGGGTTGCTTAAGGCGATTCCAGACTCACGGCGAGAAGAAGCACTTATCCACACTCTCATTTTTCTCACTCGTGATCTGTTTCCCATCCGGTATGGACGACATCACAGACGATATTCAAAATGCAGCAGGTTTGGCTCTGTGCGCCATGGCATATTATAATTTTGTGAACGTTGTGACGTTGAACGTTGTAGTTAGCCCTTGATTTAGAAAGGAATCCAGAGCGTCATATGCAAACCATATAGGTTTATAAATTTCATTTTCACCAGCACCCGATTTGGAGGAATCATTCACCATTTTTCTATATTTCCGTTAACTAGCAAAAAGGGAATCTTTTTTCTTTTTGAGTTCAGGTACTTTCATCTCCATTATTTCTCCAAGTCTGTTCCACGCATCGTGGTTCAAACTTTTGTAATTCGATGTTTTGCATCCCATAACACCGGTTCAGATTGAAAATATTCTATAAATTACAACTCTTGTTGATTTTTTATACAAAGAAACAAAATTTTCGAACAAAAACAAAAATATATCGCACGTCTACTCTCAACCGCTCACTAAACAACACTGAGACAAAACGTGAGTGTAGTAGCCTTCTCGCTTCTCGCCCGAGAAATCCTTTGAAGCGGCCAAATTTACCGACAACAATCCGAGAACAGCCGAGCCCGAGAAAGAGAATGCGAGAAACACCTCACATTCTCGCTTCTCGGGTGTTCTCGGGGCTTCTCGCCGAGAGTCTGGATGGGCTATTAGGATTTTGGTCACCGGGGGGGGGGGGGGGGGGGGGGGTTAAAAATTGCAAAAAGTTGGTCACGTAGTATGGGTACGTTCCCTTAGATACTCACACAGGTGCATCGTTTGCATACAGAATATTTCAAACTTGTTATGTGAATTGAGAAATGAGAATTGCAGTGAAATTGAAAGGTGTTCATTTTCAATATAATAAAAATTGTTGTGGTACCTTTATCGCAAGACGCTAGTAAGAATAGATAGAAAAACCTTAAGTTGTTTGCATCAACTCTGATTGCGTGATCTTTTCAGACTTATGATATTCCACCGAATGAATCGTTTGCTTTTTAGAAAACGTCAGAATTCTAAAAAGCCCGTAACGAAGCTGCTGCGTGTTGTGTCAAAATAAACAAAAATTTTAACAAAACAAAAAAACGACTTCAAAAAATGCACTAAAAAGTAAAAAAATTATTTCGTATTCTTCTACAACTTTATAATCAGCTTACCTTTTCTACTCATCAATATGTATGTACGATTGTTATTTTTGGAGTTGGTGTCGGCGGGAGAGGAGCTGTCAAGTGAACACGCCGGGCCGCGGGTACCTTGGTTGACACCGACTCCAAAAATAACAATCGTACCTACATATTGATGAGTAGAAAAGGTAAGTTGATTATAAAATTGTAGAAGAATACGAAATTATTTTTTTACTTTTTAGTACATTTTTTGAAGTCGTTTTTTTTTGTTTTGTTAAAATTTTTGTTTATTTTTTGATTTTTAGTGAATCTGAAGTACACTAACTAATTCGATTAAGATTCGGCCGAGTATCGTAAATTTGTTCTTCAGAATTGGAGAGTTCCGTTACTTTGTCATGGATCCCATAATCAGAACCTAACCAAACTCTCATCAAACTACCCTTGAAGTACATCCTTTCCAATAAAAAAAGAATCATCGAAATCGGTTGGGGTGATATTGAGTTATTCGTCCATTTGTCGCGCACATACTTGATGCAAATTTAAGACTTATATGATTTTCTCATGGATGCCATTGTCAGAACTGGACCAAATTAAAATGAGATCACACGGGAAGCACCAGCTTTCAAATAAAAAAAGAATCATCAATATCGGTTCACCCAGTCGAAAGTTCTGAAGTAACAAACATAAAAAAAAAAAATACAGTCGAATTGAGAACCTCCTCCTTTTCGAAGTCGTTTAAAAAAATTGGTTTATTGCACTGCTGTTTTTTTCCAACAAAATGACCTAAATGCAAAATTTTATAGAGCCTTCTGAATAAATCTGTAATCAATAAGTAATCTATTATTTGACTTCCACAACTTCTACAACATTAATTCAAACGTAAAAAAGTTATGCGAAGACAAACAACTACTAACAATAGAAAATTTGATTTTCAATAGTGGATTTTTTGACTTTTTGACGTTTTCCCAGTAAAACGACGGTATGGTCGATTGAGTATATGGTTGTATAGTTGTCTGGTTGATTGGTTGTATATGACAGAAGTTTAACGGTTCCTTTTCCCGCGACATCACTCCAGTTTCCCGCAACCTACTTCAATCGCCTCTCTTCTTTCTTCTCTCTTCGTCTGCTATCATTATCATAGCCGTTCATTCGATCTGGTTCAATGTTGTATTTATCATCGTGTAAACATGGCCGAGCAGACGATGAATCCGTACGCCATTTTCAAAATTGTGCCGAATCTCTTAGCAATAACGGAATTTTATCGAGAAATATAAATTTTTATGTTATTATCTTTAAAATATTTCATAAAGGCCATTATTTGTTTAAAAGTGTTTTTATTGAAATTAAAAGAAACTTATTTTAAAAGATTATTAAAAAAGGTACTCGTGGGTATTGTAAAAGGTTTTTTGTTGGTGCTCATCCAATTCAATTTTCATTGCAAATTTTCTGGACTGCGATAAATGTTTAATTTTTCCGATGTTCTATAATCTTTTTTCAATTATCATTTATCTTGCTGTGCATTCGGAGTTTTTAGGGGTTCATCATTATTACGGCTCTTGCACCCGTGGACATGGCGGGATTTATTTTCTTCACACAAATGCTCCCTATACCAGATGCCAGTTATTCGTCGCTGTGCCGCGCCGGTCCTCTGGTCATCCCATCTCGCTCCTTCTTCCTTCTGCTTTCACACAGTCAAGACTCCTCCTCCCTCGGGTGGCCTTACTGGGACATCTATTTGGTCCCAGCATCCTACCATTTGGACCCTACGTAGTCCTGTAACGGTTTTATTATGAGAGATCACGTTTCATAGGATTAATACCATAGGGCATTAACAGCATATTAAAACAATAAACAAACGTAACATCTTCAGGAAGGTAGTAAGTAGTAATTACGTGGATCACAATTACCATGAATTCACACAGTCATTTGGAGACCAGGAACACCGAGAGCTGAGCGTCGCATGTAGTAATTAGCGCATTGTGTGCAGTTCCTTGGGATCCATAATGATACAATTATTTCATCGGTATGCTTGCACTTATAAACTGGGATCTCCGCGAAATTGGCTCAAACAAAGACACGTATTATAAAACCTCCCAGTAATTCTTGACCTTTTAGAGGGGTTCATTGAATTAAAAGGCATTTTCCACGAGCGATCTGAATCTGGTTTTGAATTTGTCTTGGGATAATGTTGAGAACAAATTAATCGGAACTGTATTGTAAAGCGGAGACACGATGTTCCCACTGCCGTGGATGCCTATTGTACCTTTATATTTTTTAATTGCTCATTGCTCGTGCAAACGACTGTTGGAAGATGTTGGGCCACTTTGCGGTGGGCAATGACATTAGGTTCCGCGTACAGTGATTAGTGATTAGAGTGATTAGGTGTGAATGCTTGCGGAGGCACGCCCTTAACCTGTTCCGTCTCAATCAATTTTACTTCCGCCTTAAGAAATAACAAAGTCGGTATTTTTTTCCTTGTTTATTCCAGATCTCGGGGAGGGTGGTGCAGTTCTACGAGTTGCATACGAAGGGTCCACTGCGATAATGATGAATGTCGTTTGTTTTTTGTTTTGAGATAATTGGGTTTTAAGTTTATATGCGGTGAAAAAAAACTCAGATCTGAAGATATGAAAACCATTTTTCATTTATGTTAAAGAACATGTATCATCGTATTATCATTACATATCATCATCATTACATAGTATAAAATGAGTCGCTCAAAATGTATGTGCGCGTTAATCTTTTAAACTACGCAACGGATTTTCATACGGCTTTCACCAATAGATAGAGTGATTGAAGAGGAATGTTTATATGTGTAATACTTGAAAATTATATTAGAGAAAAGCCTAGAAATTCAAAGAAAACATATTTTTGTGCGATTTAAAACGGCTGGCGGGCTGTAGGTACTATAGCCACATTTGAAATTCGTTCTACGGAAGAAATTGGAAAATAGATGTCCTAGAGTAAGTAGGTATTTGATTTTCCCTTTTCAAATATCCAGTGTTGCATTGCAAGCATTGCATAATTAGTGGCGAGATAATTAGTTTATATGTATAATACATGCTTATTATAGTAGAGAAAAGCCGATAAATTCAAATATTCAATTCAGGCAGCGGGCAACGGGCAGCGGGCAGCGGGCAGCGGGCAGCGGGCAGCGGGCAGCTGGCAAGCAGGTGGTGTGGATTTTATAAAGGTTGGGTAATGGCATTGTGTTTCGTTAGCCACAGCAACGTGTGGTCGGGTCTGCTAGTTTCTTTATAAAATAATCATTTTAAAATAATTAAAAATTAAATCATCTTAAGTAAGCCTTCAGAAATCAGTACTATAATGATCACTGTCCGCACTGCGTTTACAGCAATAATGATAGATGTCCAAAGGATTGTTTCATTAACTTCTGATTCTTTAATATTTGCAGCATGAGGAAGTTCTTCGTAATAATAATTCTACAGAACTTTTTCAGAAACTGCATGTCGTTATATTTGCTGTTGATTGTTGAACTGGTGTGTTGACCACCCTTGATTCTATGGACTATTATTAAAATTTCTTTGTAACATGAGCCGTGGATGTTCTCTTTGAACTTTAAATTCGCGCACAGGTCTTATGAAAAAAGGACAAGTTTTTAGTAAAACAGTTTCAGAAATGCAGTCCAACCGTTGAATGCATCTTGCGAACATTCAATGACATTGAAAGGTTTTGGTCTCTGTCGAGCTCACGTATAAATGTCCATTGCAAGGCGATGGACATTTATCATTATTGCCGTGAACACCTGTGACGCTGAGCATTCTAGCCGTGTAGCCAAATATCAAAAACATATTTATCTCGGAACTGAAGGCGATATTGCTGAGTTTTTAAACAAGATTACTAACTACATATTATGTCAATTGACCGAATGACATTACTCACTTATATTTCAATTTGGGAGGCGGGTATGGGTACCGCCGTCCCGGGAACCTTTATTGGATAACCAACACCTCTGCCATAGGTCACCCCGAGTGGTTCGCTACGTTTGGTGATTTAGCAGGGGTGCCCGGGTTCATGGGGTGAGGTTTGTCTAGGTCTTGGAGGCGGATGACTAGGACACACTGAAACCCAGATTCCTATCCACCCCTTAAACCTTTTCCTTCTCAGAACTCTCCTCTCCTTCCTTTCCTTAAAAAACCCTCCACACAGCATCCCCAAAGATGACATAGCCCTGAGGGAAATTATTTTCCTCAGGGCCTCCTGTGTGGAGCTCATGTAAAAAAAAAATATTTAAATATTTTTGGACATTCAACCATTATTGCAGTGGATCCTTCATATTATACACAGAAAATAACAAAGTAAAAATAATAAAAAATAGCGTAAAATAATACATGGTAAAAGAAAATCTACTGTGAAATATGTGAAAGATATGCTGTGAAATGCGTAGATAATTTAGGTTTAAAAGAAGCCTTGGACTGTAATTTTAAAGGGTTAATAAGTACGGGTCGATTAGCGTCTGGCACTGAAAATTCCAGGTCTAGCTCGACCAAGAAATGATTAGAACCAGTTTACAGAACATCAATTAATTCGTTTCATCACTTTTAGTTCTGTTCCTTTTTGATCCCACAATGGGTTATTTTCACAAACTAGGAACATAGTTAAAAATAGTGGAATTTAAAGTTTATTTTTTTGATTCGGATCATTGTACTACTCAAAATGTGAAATTTTTATATTTTCATTCAAAATTACTGATTTGAAACATCGTACAATCCGAAACGGGGTTAACTGGCTACAACGTCATTATGACTTAGAAAACGCCACTGTTGCCCGGCGTGACGTCAACGCCGCCGAATTCACGAATAAAACGAACATTGTATTTTGGCGACAAATCGAAAATGACACATCCTAAAAATGAAATAAAAATACGATTAATTCGGTATCGTAATTTTTCCCTTAATTTTTTTCAAGAATAAAAAAACAGCGAAAATACCATATTGTCAACAATCGTTGCACAGTAAGAATTTATAAAATTTCTAAAAATTAGGTACTAAAAATATTACTATTATTATTAACATTAAGAAAAAACCCGGTCGCCGAGAAATTTGAAAAATAGGTTTTTTCCAAACTGTTGCTGCCACACTCGCTCTTATTCTCCCGAATACCGAGCGAAAGGGACAGCTGCAACTCAGGCTCATAATACTTGTGGTTTCGTGTTTCCCATTTTCTCCACCAAAACTGGGCCGATTTTTAAGATATTTTTTACTTTATTTTACGTTATTTCTTATCACCAGATACACTAAAATTTTACTTTTTTTTCGTACTTGTTGTACATACCCTCTTCTACAAATTATGTAATCTTTCGGAACCCAACCCGTTATGATAATACAAATACACAATGTGTTAGTGGAATCGCTGAGCCATTTATGTGTAGGACAGGTAGCGTAGGCGTCAATAGCCGCTGTCCTTTTATATGAAGATGAACGTTGCCAAAACGTGGATCACAAGTCTCTGAGTGAATAGTCAATCCAGTCCGTTTGACGTGCGTTAAA
The DNA here is from genome assembly GCA_917880885.1 of Limnephilus marmoratus. NCBI lineage: Eukaryota > Metazoa > Arthropoda > Insecta > Trichoptera > Limnephilidae > Limnephilus > Limnephilus marmoratus. The sequence goes on along the minus strand of OU862912.1, from coordinate 27,216,975 downwards.
TCAAATGGTCAATTTGATGACCCGTTAAATTAGTACTTCGGTGGTCCAAATCTGAGAGAAATCGGAAATAATTGAGGTCTGAAATGTTACAATATTTATTTTCTTTTTCACTTTTTTTGTTTATGTTTTTAAATGTTTTAGGTCTCAATTTTATATGCACGTTCACACAACCTTAAGTACCTACTGAGGCGATGAGGACGGTTATTTTTACAAACACAATAATAAATTGATTAGTTTCACTCGATATAATAAATTGTATTCAACTGCGTTTTGCCCAATTAACGCTGGTTAAATCAGCCAACAAATTTTCAGTCGCTTAAATCCAAACGCGTGCTAAACATACGTATACGCTTGACATTTTTTGTCAAATGAGAACGGATCGCTTGCACGACCCGTTCTTGATTTGAACGGCTTGACTGTGGAACGATTTGCCGGCATCTGCGTTTCCTCCTTCCTACAAGACCCATGTTCACTCCTTCTTCTCCTCAGAATGACCCTCCACACAGCATCTTCGAAGATGACAACTGATGATAAAGATAACAACTCTTGTGTGGAGTTATGTAAAAAAACCCGGTGGTTTGTTTGGTGGTGAAGAAGTCGTCTAGCTAAATTTGAAGAACTTTATTGGTTTGAGAGCGGAAATATGAAAATCACATAAGATCAGTAAAATTGGGCGGACGTGGATTAAGCTCCAAACAGAGACTTTAAAAAGTCTCCTTTGAGTGTGAGTGAGAATTAATTGTAATAAGAATTAATATGAGTAGTCTGATGGAGTTCTTCACATACTTAAAAATGCACAAATAATCACAGAAGTCTCCGATATCCAAATCGTCGGCTAAACCAAATGATGAATTGTGTTTTTTTGTAGGCAGGTACCTACTTGACACTCCACTTTCTTTCGCCAAAAATAAGGCATTTTTAAACACATTTGCATGGCATTATTAATCCACGAACATGGAACTTTATACAACGACCCATTATTTCTGTTACCTGAACATCTCATTTAGAAACGTTTTTATGTATGTTTTTGAGGTTTTAAAGTTCATATTTTACATCGTAAAGCTTTTGTAAAGATTACCTTTATCAGATTATTTTGAAATGAGACGATGACCACATTATTTATCTATACTAACTTTAAGTAAGGCGAGGGAGTCAAAACGGTAAATTATTCCATATGGCATGCGTGCACAAAAACATAATATCTCGCTTCAAACGAATGAGTTACGAACACCGATGAAATGATCTTGCATTTTTAAAACTTACGAGGTTCAATTGGAGTTTTGTTCCCAGAAAAAAATAGCGCCTTTAATTATACAGGTGAATTCCCCAACGGCACGTTTTTGCAGAAATATAGAATCGAAGCAATTCAACAAAAAAATGATTTTGTTTTACATAACAGCGGGGTGCCCGTAACCAGTATAGAGATGTGTTATATAATTATATAAATCGAAGATGGAAATTGTATGATATTTGTAAGAACTTAATTACATATTTTTTTCCATTCATCACGATGGAGTTATTTATATGCGATGCGGGGCTACGGATACAATATAAATTAAAAGTATCATCCTATAAAAGTTTACTGAACCGTCACTTTATTCGATGCGATTTTCCACTCATTGTTTCTGTACCATTTTAAATCAAAACTTAAATATTTAATCACTTTTTTTTCACGAGTCAATGAGGAAATCTGTGTGCAAATGATAGATAATATAGTGGATGCTACCCAGCTTCACTGAGTTTCAAAAAACGTTTTTTTTCTTTTCTTTTTGATCGCGTATTAAAAAAATATAGAAAAAAACAAACCTTATATTCAGTTCTAAACTATTGTAAATGTCACAACAAATTGTTAAAATTAATCAGAAAATCCGTTTTCACTTTCTCTATATAAACAACAAAGATGGGAATAAATGGCATGTCTTCCTTTTTTAAAATTAATGTAATTTGTCGAAACTTTAGCTTTTACCCTTTATCAGGGCCTTATCAAAGAAATGACGTTGGGAGGTGTTAAAAATCTCGTAGGAATAGAAAATTCATAAAAAAAGTAATGATAAATGATCGTCAAAGCTTTCTGTTCAAGAGTTTTCAATTAGATTTTAACAGACATTCTGTTTATAGTTTAGTTTTAATTTTTATTAAATCCGGGTTATGTTTCCAGGTTTTCGAAATCCACAGGCGCCTTGTTTGTAGGGTAGAGCAGTGGTTTTCAACCTGTGGTACGCGTACGAGATATCGCCCTGGCGATACGAGAAGCAAAAATGGGGGTACGCAATATCGTGGCGCGAATGTAGGATTTAAAACTCAGCTTTACCTTTGTGAAATTAAGCCAAACTTTGTAAAACTTTGCTCTACAAAACAAGCTCAAGGGTCACAATGACTGTACATATGTTAACATTGTACAATTGATTATAAAGGGTATTACGGGAAATCAGGCCTTTATTTTAACTATTGATACACGAGAAACTCTTTTTCTACAAAATGTTTTGGGGTTAAAAAAATTCATCATCTCAAAATACTTTCTGAGTTTGGAGTTGTATACGGAGAGCACGATTTTTTTTTTCGTCGAAATAAAAAGAAGTGGAAGAAAATTTGTTCAATTTCGCGTGTAGAATCACTAGTTAAAAATGCCCGAGTTATAGAGTATAAAAATGCATTATTTTTTTAGTGTGACTTGATTGTTAAATTCATAACATAATTACAAATGAACGCGTTTTTCATTACACGTGTACACAAGATAGACGCACTGCTGAAAACCAGTTTCATTCTAGGAGAAATTCTGAACCGTAGCTGAGCATTGACATTTTCATCAATAGAATCAATCAAAAAAGAACAAAATGTGAAATATTGTAAAAAAATCGGGTGAAATGCAGATCCCGTCAATGTCAGGGAATTTAATAAAAATGCACTTTTTATATGAGAAAAGTGTGGAGAAGATGAATAAAAAATAAATTAAGGCGCGCATGTATCATAAACCATGTTTAGCGTATTAGGTTATGACAAAATGGCGGGCGGACTGTCAATATCAACTCGCGAAGTGAAATTTTAAATACTTTGAACGGTTGTATCTCCCTTAATTTTGCCGAGCGCGCCTTAATTTTTGTTTAATTCAGCTTTTCCACACTTTTCTCATCTAGAAAGTGCCTTTTTATTTAATTTCCAGACATTGGCGGAATCTGCATTCCTCCCAAAAAATCTATCGATGAATAATTTTTTTTAAAAATGATGGAAGGTATGGGGGGCTCAACAAATTTGTATTAAGAGTCAAGGGGTACGCAGGCTCGAAAAAGGTTGAAAACCGCTGGGATAGAGGATAGTAGAGGTACTTGTAAGGTAAGTACTTATAGAGAATGTAGATCGTTGGTCCAATATTACACAGGTGTAAAAGATATTATAGGCTCTGGATTGTAATGATTATGGTTGTCATGTCATGTTCATAAGTACATATATTTATGTGAAAGACTCGAGGTGAACTGTGACAAAAAAGCGCTATATAAAATCACTTGAATTATTAATTCTTACTCACACGTTTTCGGCGACAATTGCACACTCTTTTTTCTGTACTCATCATTGATTATTAATTCTTGGATCACTTTTAGGGTTTCCTTTTTAAATTCAAATTCTTCAAAACTAACTAAGAAATTATTGTCCGTAGATGAAGACAGAGTTTTAAATTATTGTGAATAGAAAAGTTGCAAATTATCACTAAATTTAACAATCACTTGACGTTAATAAAAAAATAGTGTCATGATCAAGACATAATGCTTTTTTGATAAAATATATTTTTGGAACATATTTTTTGAAAGCGCTTTTATCGATTACATTTGATTGGCAGGTAGGCGTCGATAGTTATTTAAAAAAAGATTCAAGTGTAATACAAAACTGTATAATATTATGCTTGAAAAATATAAATTCATATAGACAAACGTCGATTCCGAATATTTAAGTTACGCGTAAAATTAGACAACCTCATTTAAAAATCAATAAAACACCTATACATCAAAACGTCCTAATTGGTTGACATCATTGGTCGGCGGCTTCTGACGTCACGATAAAATAAATGACAAGATTTAATTACGTAGACTTGGAATGTTTTGGCGGACTTACAACTGACTTAAAACATTGGTAATTAGTAATTATATTAACTATGAAATCTTTAACAAAATTACTGGTAGGTAAATTAAGTCAAAAGGTAAATATTGTTTAAAAATGTTTCGGAGTTGCTTATTGACAAATAAGATTTATTGAAATTAATTTTATACGTAATGGCGGGAGCGGAGCGATATAGTGTAAATGTAAGCGAATCATGTCAGCGATGGAATTGAATGTTATTTTGTCAATTTCTACCTAAGGGCCTAAATACAATATTATGTTCTTGCAAAAGTAATTTTAATTCAATAATTTTACATTATGTTAATGAGTGAAGAACCTAATATTCCCAACTTTCCACTGGAATAACAAGACGAGTAATTTTTTTTTACACATTTAAAAATACTAAAGTTATGAATACCTTTTGCAGACACTGCTTTGGGGGTGAAAACCCATTTAAAATAAAGAGGTGATATTTCGCAAAATATTTATTACCTATATAAAATCTCTGTACTTACTTAGAAAATGTTTTTGTACTCCATTCATTCTAATTGAAATCACATTTATCCAATATATTTAAATCTATCAAATTTACTAAGGAGCACCCCATAAAAAACCTATTTATCTTTCATTGGGCCCGGAAATAGAACTCTGTGTTTACTTTTCAATTTCCCCGCGCGGCGGCCATGTTGGAATTTTGGCGAGATTTCCGCGCGTTTCCCGCCATATTACAATAAGTCTATGATTGTTTGTTTGAGTCGGCTCTATTGTCTATTATTATTTCAGGAGGAGAGGGGCGGCATCGGGACCCCGTGTGGGGGGGTGCAAGGGGGCTGCGGGGGACTTGCGGGGGGACACTGCCACCACGGGAGGTGCGCCTGCCTGCCTTACTACGCGGTCTACAACAGGACCACTTGCTTGCAGTGTGAGTATTGCCATTCGTACACTTTTAAAAATACTCCTCCTTACCTTTTCTAAATACTTCTGCATGTACGTACACATAGGTACACTCAAAAATACAAATCATTTTTTTTCATGACTACGGTTAACAATGTTGGAACAAATTAATTATAGCAGATGCCTTCATTCAAATGTAAGTTTATAGTTGAATCCCGAATTTGGCAGGAAAAACGGCGTAACAAATTTTTGATATTGTATTTTATTTGTTGAAAGTCGCGAGTTTCTTACACACGGTTTAATTTTAATTTTGTTAAGGTTCGGTAGTACCCGCTCAAAAAGAAAAAGAAGGAAAGTAAATACTAATGTTAGAGTGAGATGGGTAATATTAAAAACGATGATATTTATGCGAAAATTGTGAAAATGTTTAATAAAACACTACTATCTAAAATGGCATTTAAAGAAACACTGTGAATTTTTTCATACATATAACTTGTTTATAATAATTTTCGTAGCATACTTTGCCATTTTTTTCTACCGAGGGAATTTCATATAATTGCCGTCTCGTCGTGAGGAGTGTATAGATATTATATTCAAGCATAACATATACTTTCTTAAGAGCTTTAAAACTCAAAGTGCTGATGGAAAATATGTAATAAATCAGTAGCTTTGCGGAAAGCCGGGCCTTGACATTAAATGTTAAGAAGAATCATCTGCCTTTGAAAAGTATCAATCACTAATTTCGTAAACATACCTAATGTGAAAACATACCCGAACCACCTTGATATTTTTTACCTTGGCATGTTTCACAATATATTAAAACGCATAGGATTTTTGGGAATGAATTTCTGATGCAGAATTATAGGCCAATAAATAAAGATGCACGGACGCACGATCATTCACCATGCGTGAAAACGCCATCTAAAAAGCCTTCATCGCATAAAGTATAACCACAATGACGCGGTTGTAAAATGGTCTCTCGTTTTACCTGTCACAGGGGTCAGCTGAGAACACATTAAAACGACAATCAAACACGCTTTGTAATGAGAATGAGCAACAATATAACACGGAGTATCCCGTTACTTATAGTACTATGGCTATAAAGCGTAGAACCTGCCCACATATTTATTGTCTGCTTGTCTGGAGGTGTTGGCACATCTCAAGTACCTACATACAAGCAACGATAGACATACGCAAGTATATTGTTATGGAGAAGTAAAACAATTTCAACAATTGTAACTTCCCACACAGTTCGGCAAAAATAAATGAAGAAATTTAACGAAGTGGAGATAATTTTCTTTAATCTATCAACACCATATGTAGCACCGGTCATTATTGTATGAAGGCATTTAAATTGCTTTCATTGGTAATTAATGACTAAACAAAGAGGTTTCAAAGGTAAAATGATTTATCTTTAAGAAATCACTATATTCCAGGTGCAGATAGGAGATGATTCTACATTGTATTACAAGGTGGTACATTTTTTGAATATGTTATTTTAATACTTTCTAACAGAGGTAATTGCATGTATCTTTGAAATTTATGTCTCAAAGAAGCTATAAAACCAAATAAAATAAATACTACTTACTAATGAATTGAAACGTGGCTTGAAATGGCTTTAGCCATGTTTCGTGACTGGATCTGAATAGACAGGTACTTCCCCTCCCCCTATCTTCAGCCTCACAACAAATATAAATTAGGGATGCCATAGTCTCACTGGCTCCAGGCGGTTGCAGTTGGGGCTCTGATGCTGGCTCTCTCTCTAGTGCTCATAAAAAAATACGCAAAAAAGTTTTAGAAAAATATAAAAAATTTGAGTTATGTCGTTTTTCTTGTAAAATATCAATGTGGCCAAGGAACTATATTTGTTCCACTCTGCTAAAAATGTCTACATTTTATTGTGAAACTTTACGATATTCAACACAAAGTGTAAATACCACTTACATAGGCTTACGGAAGTAGTTGCAAAATGTACAAGTAGAAGTACATAACATCATATAACTTATGTACTGTGCTGTGCATTGTGCATTTTAAACCTGGTACTTGTTGGTGCAGTAATATGAGGCATTGCTCTTGAGCGTTACTCGTGGTGTTTAATGCCAGACAACGCACATTAAATCGCACGGGAAGCGGTCAGTCAAATTTGTAATTCAGTTCAACTGTCCAGACCGCACAGTGGGCAGGGCGCTCGCTGCTCGAGGTCGTAAGTAAATGCATTTTCTCGTGTTAAAAAACTTATCTTATTTGCTGACGGAAAACATTCGAAAAATATAGATGAAAAGTTGTAAGTTTTTTATAAATGAAAAGTTGGAAGTTTTTTACTAAACATGTTCAGCAATTCTTTAATTTTAGGTTTAAATGAGGTTTCAAGTCTAAATTTCCTACAAAGCCATGCGAAAAACGTGATAAATATTTCTGGTACGTAATTTGTTTTTGCTCTCATTTTTATTTATAATTAATGTATTTTGTATGTTTTTACTTCTTCCCTATTTAATATTTTAGTTTATGACTGTTTTATTGATATTTTGATGAAATACGTCATATATCGTTTCACTCATAATCTTCTATTATACTGGTGGTGGATTCGTTCATTTAACAACCACTCGATCGATAACTACCCAAATATTAAGATTTTTTAATTTTTTTTCATAAAACGTAAAAATATAGCATAAACGTTAAAATCTAGGTGGAATTGTTGGCTTTAAACAGCAGGTAACATTATAATGTTTGCGATGAATATTTAGAGTTACAATATTTAATTAAATCGAATGGCCGAATCAAAAACCGAACACCTACATGAAAAAATCTACGTGAAAAAAAAGATTTTTTTTTACTTTGTGATAGCATTGATAACGAATAATAATTATTGATTCATTCAAATAAGTATTTAATAAATGAAACGTACATTAATTTATCCTGTTTATATAAATAAATAATTTGTGATGAAAAAGTAATAATTTACATTAAAAAAATAATACCTTTTGCCACGGGCCTAATCTCAACTAATATTCGTAGCCCTGCTAGAGTCGAAGTGCTTAAGTCATGTTTTTCTAGATTTGGAGCGCTTAAGAGTTTTCCTTTCAATCACAATTTCTACCTTCAATATTCCTGACACTTTTTTCTCATTTTCCACTCATTTTTTCGTTCACTTTCTACACTTTAGTCTTTAAAACAGCTCAATCACCCCTTTCTTAGGTAATCTCATTCGTCACACTTACCTACTTATTTAAAGTTTTGGGACCATCAACGAAAAATTTGAATTTTAATAGGGCAAACAGCTTACCAAGACGGCCTGGCCTGCTTGCTTGACAAATTTATTAAAAAGGGTTAGGGCATAAAGTGGTGTCAAGTTTTTTGTGGTACCTTTGTCCACCAGACGCAGACGGACCGACAATACTGGGCCATACCAACCGTATCCAGGGTCATGCAATAAGTGATATTTAAAATAGGTATCTACCTATCCACATTTAAAAAATAATTGCTTAAATTTTTTTTTCTATCTGTTCATAGTAGATAATAATTCAAGGATAATACAAATTATCCTTGAATATAAATATGATACAAAGTTATCACATTTCATAATAATTAAATTATCTACCTAGTGTTCTTATTACGGACTGTAATATAGGTGTTTGTAGTATATTTTCTGTATCAAAGTTTACTAAATTCCAACAAAAACAATTATATTTTTAAAATACAATGACACTTTTTACATAAAACATTAAGGCTGAAAAACTGCAAGTAAAATAAAATAATTTTATGAAATCTTCATGTTCCCTGAACTTTTGATGTACCGTGCTTAAATAATTTTAAAATATATTAACTACCGGAATTACTGCTTTGCTAATCCATCTGTATATTATATCTACCTTCGTTTATTAATTTGAAATGAAGTAAAACAACACCTTACCAACGGAGATGGAAATGTTCATTCAAAATTCTTAAGGTGGTAAGCCGCCTCTGCCGTTTTTCATTGAATATTCATCGGCACTTCTTTGAACACGGCATAATAACAAATTCTTCCCATTTCCTCATTTTTATCATCACCTTGTTACGGGCTTACTCAATGCATTACCTCCCGTAATATCAAACGATACATTACCTGAAAAAAACATACTTTACCAGTAAAAAAACTTACGGAGCGTTGAATAGGCAAACATGTAGGTAGAGGGTAAGTATTTCTACAAAGTAGATTTTAAAAAATTGGTTGGAATACTTGTGTCACAAAGATGCTCAGCATTTCTGGGTGAATTTCCACACACAGATAAAAATATGGACAGATTCCGTATTCCCGTAGGCCTGGATCAATAAAGACAATTTACAATGTTTTTATTGGATCAACGATATATAACAGGTAAGTAGTTTTAATTCCACGGAAAGTTTATCATATTTCTAGCATATAAACTTGTAACTACTTAATGACGTGCTCCTGTATGTAACTTATTTTTATGGCGGGAGCATCTTCCTCAGATATTGAGATAAAGAATGACGAAAAAACGAAAAAACCAAGCTGAACGTTTTTGAAATTTATACGAATTTTAGTACTCAAGGAAAATCAAAACTCGGTGATGTTGTATATTTGGAAAAATTACAGTAACGTGAAAACGAAAATTTTCACGAAATTAGTGCAACTATAAGGTTTGCGGAGAAGCTTCATCATGGGCTATAGTGGTCAGGGTGAACATTTCCTTAGCCAACGCAAAACGTCAATAGCGATAGGAGAAGGCACCGTAAGAAGAAGCAAAACAAATTCATAAACCTGCCTGTGCTTGCGTAGAAACTCCTAAACACATGAATATAATTTTTTGAAAAACTCGAGTTTGCCGAACGACATAATGCATAAACGAATACTTTTTAATTATTATTATTAACTTTCATTATTTACACAGCCCACAGTGCATTGTTATCGTCGGCGATGCATTTGATCTAAGCTGGGACATATTCTATAACTGGTTTACGGGGCAGTTTTTGCAAAATTCATAATAAAATCACGACAGCTTCGCATTTGTCACCGCGATAAATTATAGTGCCTTCCCTGGTCAGAATAATCTGGAGCTGGACAGGTAGATATGCCCCTTCCGGTGTTCCATTGTTCCATTGAACATGAATTAATATATTGCTTTCGTTTTACATTCGCCAGAATAAGTATAACTTTTTGCAGATTTCGATGAAAGAAAACACTACAGAAGATTTGTTTCGTTAATTAAATTGATGGTTACCAGGAAACGGTTTCCGAGGAACACGTGGTTAGGGTTTAGGTGCATAGTAGGATTATCTACGTTAATTAATGTTCTAACGTTAATTTATAGTTGATATGCCAACACATTTTTATATATCTACCTAGCTAATCTTGTGAACGTTGCTGAACGCACCCTGTTAACCATAATATTATCTGTTATCAGACTGCGTTTAACGTCGTATGCCTATTGTTACACTGTTTTTTCTTGAGAGCGTGACTCTGATTCCTGAAAACGTGGACCCAAAACACAGCGAAGTGAAAACATACAAATGATTTAAATACAACTAGTTCTGTAGATATATTCAACAAATTCCATGTATTAGATATTCGACAAACAGGGCCGGATCTACGAAATCTGGCGCCCTGTGCAGTAGGTACCGATGGCGCCCCCGCCCCCCCTACATTTTTATTTTGATTAAAAATTCGTTCACCCTAATTTTTTTATTTTTTTTTAATATATTTTTTTTTTTACACTAATTTATCTCACTAATTTATCTAATAAAATCAAGACATATAAAGGGTGTAACTTTTCCAAGTGACCTGGCGGTAGCTCTCACACTCGTTTTTTTTTAAAGAGAGAATCGCCAGGAGCCCTATACTCTCTGAATCTATTGGGTAAACATAAAATTATGGTGCTATTTTAATTATTTTAGGAAAAACTCTTTTTGCAAGTTATGCTTTAAAATAATACAACGAATTGTTTGTTTGTGCCCGTACCATGATTTAAAATATAGGTTACGAGACAATGCGGGTGGTTTCGCTGAACTAGGTCCATTAGACATTCTTGAGATTTACTGCGTTTATGTATATACCCAACGCGAATATTAATAGAAAAAGCAAATACAAATACGTTCTCATGGCAACGTACAACACAAGAATAGCATCTACAGCTTCTGACTAGCAACAGACAGTCCCGACGAGAGACAGTGAGCAGTGAGACGGAAGGCACTACCACAGTACTTTTAAGTTATAAATTTAAAAATCTAATAATATAACCTTAAATTTGTACCTTGTATTTCCATTTCCACTAGATTCTGTGTTGACTGAACAAACACCATATCTTGAAACACTAAACTAACGTATGACGTATGGTATCAACGGCTTTTACGAAAGACGCACTCATAAATATACCAAACCACCCACGACGCATTGACACCGTATGACCGTAACAGTAAAATAACAAATTTAATAGAAATTAATTATAGGTACATTTTACGAACTTCAACTGTCAAAACAATGATGAAACTGTTAACAAGTTGCAACCTTGCAAACCGTGCGATGTTTATGCTAATGGAATTTTGAATTTACTGAAGATTTCATAAGAAAATGGTCTTTAACTACCCTTCTCCTAAAGATTTAAATCGTACAAAAGCATTTTGAAAGGCGCCGCCGGTTTTTTTGTTCTTTTGAATAAAAGTACGGCGCTCAGCCGGCGCTGTGATTGGTTATTGAATTTGGATCGCACTCATTCGTCGTAAAAGACGGTAAAAGATATATGGAAAAATAGATGTTACGTTTAAACTAAATATATGGAATTTGTAAAAAAATTCTGTAACTGACTATAAATTCGTAAATCGTTGAATTTTGTCGAATTCAAACCAGATGCGTGCGCAGTCTGTATCTTTGGAAAGTGTTGCTAGAGCGTAATAATTATTTCGTACTATGGGTAATTTTTAAATGATTCAGGGAATATTATAACAAATTTTTAATACAATATTTATTTTCTCACGGCGCCCCTTTGGAGTTGGCGCCAGGTTTTTTGCACGTTTTTGAACGTATGGCAGATCCGGCGCTGTCGACAAATCTACACAAAAACAATCTTAACTCATCTGTGTATAAATAAAACACATACATTATATGAAAATACCTAAAATATTGTAAACACGCGGCACAGAACCAAAGAACTCATACGAACATCTAAAACAAACACAACATTTAATAAAAGAAATTTCAAATACCTACATTGCGCCTAAAATATACAATAACCTACCTGACAAAACAAGACAATCGAATAATGTTAACAAATACAAAATCCTGATCAAACAATGGATCATCGAAAAAGGTCGTGGAATAATTAGTCACCTCACCCAAATATAATCCTCTATCTCATTATTGTTACCACTAACCAACCTGAAAATTTTTGTCAAATAGTTTTGCTTTATCGAAAAATGTACTTTATTTAATATTTATAAAATATTTGTAAACTAGTCTGTCTCGACACAAGATTTCCTAGTGAGACAGGCAAGGCAAAAAAAAATGTAAACCTTTTTATGTAGTTGCACATAATAAATAAATAAATCCGAAAAAAGCTTTTGACATTCGTCTTTCCTCCTTAATTTATGGTGGGTTACATTTTACACTACTTTCCTCACCCCACCTCAAATCGAATAGCGATACTTTTTCCCTGGCTTAAAACAATTCCAGAGGATGTCTTATTTCAGTGGGTTACACTACTTTCCTTACCCCACTCAATCGAATAGCGATACTTTTCCCTGGCTTAAAACAATTCCAGAGGTGTCTTATTTCAGATGGGTTACACTTTACACTACTTTCCTCACCCCACCTCAAATCGAATAGCGATACTTTTTCCCTGCTTAAAACAATTCCAGAGGATGTCTTATTTCAAATGGGTTACACTTTACACTACTTTCCTCACCCCACCTCAAATCGAATACCGATACTTTTCCCTGGCTTAAATTAATTCCAGAGGATGTCTTATTTCAGATGAGAAAGAGCTTAAAAGCAATATGTTTTCCATCGTCCGTTCTTTTACATCTAACATGTATTGTCCTTCCCTCATCATAGCCCCACAACCAATTGCTGGTGTCGTAGTCTCACTGACTCCAGATACTAATATCTACAGCCTGTACGTCGGACGAATATCTACAGTCATATGTTGGACTAATATCTACTAACTTCAGAGTGTTGACTAATATCTACAGAGCTAAGGTCGGACGAATATCTATGACGGTCCCAGTGTTGACTAATATCTATAGAACGTAGGTTGAACTAATATCTACAGAGCGTAGGTTGGACTAATATCTACAGAGGGCAGCTGACCAAGGTACGGAAAAGCATAAATTACTTCAATTACGTAATTACTAATTACGTAAAGGCTTAAACGTTTAAAGTACGAACATGAAGTTTTTGCATAATATTACGTATTTTGTTGTTTAAGAGAACAATAAATAATTTATTGAACAAACATGGAAGTCATAATACAAAGATATTTATTTATTTCGAAATACACGGCACCACAATCTAACCTAACCTAACCTAACCTAACTGACATAGAAATGGTCATCGTAACAGACTAAATAATTTGGAAGCACTCGAAATAAAGAAAGCTGTTAAAACAAAAACCCAAATCCTTAATATTCAGGTAAATGTGCTCAATAGTCCGATATTAGGGGTTTTTACTTACGTACATAAATTAAGTTTTTTAAACTGCATACGCAATATTACGTTATTCCAATATGCTACACATAATTGCAAATCCAACCTCTGCCAGTGCTGTAGATATTCGCCAACACTTTGGTTCTCATAGATATTAGTCAGCAGTTTGAGCTATAGATATTCGTAAGCACTTTGGTTCTCATAGATATTAGTCCGATTTTTTCAGTTTTTGGAATTCTTGTAGATATAAGTAGACGCCTCCGTCTCACTTGTCCCATAAATAATTATATATTATGAATTAGCAACGCAAACAACTGTTCGGATAAAGGAATAATGCGATAAGATTAATATACGATGACGAGGGATTAAGATGTAGAAATATCTGATATCTAGTACCACAGAAAAAGACAGCACCTGCCCACCACCTACCATAAATTCGTCGTGATCTGTCTTCCGCAGTTATATTACGTACTTATAGAAGTAGTAGAAACGTCGACCTTAACATTGGTCTCTCGGCGGCCAGTCGGTTGTGCAATCAAACTCAGACTCCGGATTTCAGACCCCTCACCCCAGACCTCAGACCACAGACTTCAGACCTCAGACCTCAGAACCCAGACCAGTTCTTATTTGTGTTTGTGATGGATGGCGCGGAGTAATCCATCTGAATTACGTTCATTATGCAATATTTAAATAACGTTTTTGAGAGTAACGTAAATGTCTAGGTTATTACAATAAAATTCTTTGTTCATCTCTTTACGATGATGAATTTGAAGAACATCGCTGCAAATCACCATCATTATATTCACATTAAAAGTCAATTTCACGAAAATGGTTCTTCTCTTTTCCAACTCTTACTAAGTTTCACAAACGGCATTCATTCACAGGAGGTGAAGTATAACTACTTGTAAATGAATGAAAGCCAACAATGAAGTTACAAAAATTGCCCGTAATCGAACCATCATTCTAAACTCTAAACTAGTGGTTCCTTATCTTTTTTTGACCAGGGTGGTCCCTGGTCAAAACTATTACATTTATTTGTTCTCACAAGGACTTTGGGAACACAAGGTACAATAATGATAAACTGTTTTAATATTAGGTCCTCACATATGAAATTGGCGTTTTGTATGGGAGGAACATAAAGTCGATTTTTTTTTAACATAATATATTTATTTAATCAAAGTATGTACCATTGCTATCTATGCACTTTTGCCATCTCATAGGTAGTTCATCGATCCCTTTGCTAAAAAAACCATTCGGACGGGAATCAATAAAATCTTTGGAAGCAGTTTGGACTGCCCCATCGGAGTTGAATTTTTTCCCTTGCAAGAAGTTATCCAAATTTCGAAAAAAATGGTAATCTGTTGGGGCAAGGCCCGGAGAGTACGGTGGATGTCTTAGATATTCCAATTGAGGCTCCTCTAATTTGGTAGCCGTCTGTTGTGCAGTGTGTGGTCTAGCGTTCTAACGCGCGTTTGTTGATTTGCTTCACTCAATTCGGGAGGTACCCACCTTTCCAGCTTTTTCACCTTCCCAATTTGCTTCAAGTGGATTAAAACAGTTTTATCACTAACACCGCAGCCTGCAGCTAACTCGGACGTGGTTTGCGATGGATCCGCTTCCACAATAGCCTTCAATTCTTCATTATCAACTTTGGTCTCCGGCCGTCCACGGGGCTTGTTCTGCAGGTCGAAATTTCCAGAACGAAAACGTTGGAACCAAAAACGCACTGTGTTTTCTTTTGCGGCACGGTCGCCATACACATCATTAATCCTTCGAGCCGTTTCTGCAGCACTGATGCCACGGTGGAACTCGTACTCGTAAATAACGCGATATTTCAAGTTTTCCATTTTGTAAACTAAGTGACGGAAAGAAAAAAAAAATTAAGGAAAAAACGAATGAATTATAATTTTCGAAACACAAATACATGATAAATAGCTGCATAAATTTGAATTTGGAATTCCTAACCAAAGAGAAGATATTTTAGATCAAAGTTGCCAGTACGGCGAAACGCCAATTTCATATGTAAGGACCTAACATTATATATTATAATAAAACAAATATAAAACTTTATTCCACGTGTTAATTGCGTTATTAAACGCATCCTTGCAATTACTAACATTTTCCAATTCAATGTGCGCTTCTTGGACGTTTTCGGCTACCTCCCATCATTATAACCAAAAGGGTTACGAATCAGTTTTTCGAAACCTTTCGGTTCGGTTTTTGTAGTAAATGAATAAATGTTTCGTGGACCACATTTTACATCTCGCGAACCACTTGTGGTCCACGGACCACCGGTTGGGAACCACTACTCTAAACAGTATTGTGAGATAAGAATATAGTCTCTTTTAAATAAAGGACACTGTATTATGACTATCTTCACGGTCCAATAAACCAACTAATTATTTTTTCTTGTTTTCTGAACATGTAGGATTATCTATGGATTTCTTAATTATAAATTAATGAATGATTATAGTAATAATTATCATAATAATTTTACTGAATTAATAATTAATCCTAATCAATGATCCTAATAAATTATATCAACATATCATTTGGTAGGCGGGTATGGGTACCGCCGTGCAAACCATTTATTGGATGACCATCACCTTTGCCACAGGTGACCCCAAGTGGTTCGCTACATTTGGTGACTTAGCAGGGGTTCTTGGGGTAAGGTTTGTCCGGGTCTTGATGGCGGGTGCGTCGGCCCACCTTCTGCGTGGCGGGCCGGATTGGAAGATGCTAGTTGAGGGAGACCCTTTACAACCGGTTACCGTTGTCCGGGCCGCTCAGTAGTATGTTTCGTTTGTTTCAAAGACCCAATCTTGTCTGATTACGTCTAAAAGGGATCGAAATGAAAATCTACTATCTTTCAACGGTAGCAATCTTCCGAACAGACCCTCCATTGATATGCTTGGTGTAACCCTAGGTGACCAGCTCAGGTATGGGGGCTCCATCGAAGCCAGAGTAAAGTTAGCCTTCCAAAAACTGGGCGTGCTGTACAGGGCCCGCAGATACTTTAATAGTACACAACTGCTAACCCTGTACAAATCACAAGTGCGCCCCACGGTTGAATTTGGCAGCCACCTCTGGTCTGGAGCTCCAAAATACTTGAAAAATACCCTCTACTCTGTGCAGAAACGGGCGGTCCGCTTAATAGATTCTCCTATCTTAACAGACGGATTGCAATCTTTAGAGCACAGGCGTTGGGTGGGAATGCTATCCTTGTTCTACCGGTATTACAATGGAAGATGCTCTTAGTAACTAGCATCATTGATCCCTTCGGCACCGGTGCATAGTCGGGAAACACGCCAAACGCGTGCCCAACATTTGTATACGGTTGACATTTGTCACATGAGAACGGGTCGTTTCTTCGACTCGTTCTTGTGTTCAACAGCTCGGCTGTGGAATGACTTGCCGGTCTCTGTGTTTCCTCCTTCCTACAACATGGGTCTCTTCAAGACCAATCTTCATTCCTTCCTCTCCTCAAAAAGACCCTCCACACAGCATCCCAGATGACATAGGCCCTGAGGGAAATTATTTTCCTCAGGGCCTCCTGTGTGGAGGTAATGTAAAAAAAAACATGGAAAGCTAGATAAAAAAAAACAAACCAAATGTGGGTTGTGCTTAATGTTTTTGCACCAGGGCAATATGTAGGTACTATATTCTACCAAATATTTTATTTGCCGAAAAACCATACTGTGAAAAAACATTCAAATAAATTTGCACAGAATATTTTGCTCACTTTTTTTTAGCAAAATCGATGATTGAAATCAAATTACACATGTGTTTTTTTTTGCTTGTAACATAGTTTTTTGCACAATCTTCGAAGTACTACTGTCAGACTTTCTCATCTCTATAATACTCTTATATCCTTGTTTGCTGCCTTACAAGTTAGACAGCTACATAGATAAAGCATAAAAATACAAACTAAATTGTGTTGCCATCATTTTTTTCCATTTCTCCAGGTGCAGCAAAATCAATGTTCCAAAATCAAAGTGAAATGTTCATAGGCCATTAAGTTTAACGGGCATCTTGTTAGCAGGCAGTGGTTTTATTGTACTAATTCTATACACTTATTACCACCAGCTACCAGCCTCTATGAATAGTTGGGCCATAAAATCTTAACATTTTAATTCGGCTGCGAGTTCAAGTATATATACCTATTATGTTGTAATTGGTATTTCCTTCGAAGAACATGTGGTCACAGGTTGATGCCACTTCGTTATTATTTCATAACAGCATTTTATTTTATGTTCATTTTATTATATTCATTTTATTATGTTATTTTATTCTTAATACGAGTTCATTGAACTAAAGCTACGACTTATTTTAGTGAAGTTATCTTACCGGTCTTATAGTATTTTTTCCAACCCATCCTGATTTCTTTCCGCGTGATTAAATACCTATTTTAAA
Source organism: Limnephilus marmoratus (assembly GCA_917880885.1). Taxonomy (NCBI): domain Eukaryota; kingdom Metazoa; phylum Arthropoda; class Insecta; order Trichoptera; family Limnephilidae; genus Limnephilus; species Limnephilus marmoratus. Next base: position 27,198,944 of record OU862912.1, on the reverse strand, counting down.
GCACATGCTGTAAGTGACGTAGTGAATTGAAATAATTGCGTTGACATACGAATTCCGGCTAGATTTTTATGTCGCCACCTGAATGTTTCCAGAGCTCACAGTTCGAGTGATTTTACTGCTTCAACGCGTTACATGGTTAAACATTTTTTTTTTTACATTAACACCGCACAAGAGTCTCAACTGCTCCCGTCTGGAGCCAGTGGGACTATGGCATCCCCAATTGGGGTATGTTGTGAGGCTGAAGGTAGTGGGGAGGGGAAGGAGATAGGGAAGAGGAAGGTGGGGATAGTACCTGGCTATTCAGATCTGGTCACCAAACACGGCTAATGCCATTTCAAGCAACGTTTCAATTCTGAATGGTGGTCTTACACCAGGGCGATACTGAGAGTATCTTCCACTCTGGAACGTCCGCAAATATACTATATATTATTTTAAATGAATAAATTGTGAAATAACACAAATTAATCAAAATAAAATTTATTTGCCACGCCGGGATTCGATCCCGCGACCTTCGGAGTGCTAGTCAAGAGCCTTACCGCTGGACTATGCCGGCCGTCGATTAAATATTAATTATATTTATCCGTTGATATTAAAAATATATATTAAAGATTTCATAAGTAAACTAATTGAAAGGATTCTCTTTCAGCCACTAACATTTTTTCATACCTCTTTACAAATTTTTATATAACGGTGAAGAAAGTAAATTACCGAACCTTCCAGGTAATAATATTATGCAGGAATGCATTTTTTAATACCGTGGGATAAAACACGTTCTTTATAGGAAGGTAATAATAAATTGGCTATGCTCTTCATATTATGTTATGCATATTATTTACATCAATTAAAACGTGTTAGACGATGTATTTAGAATAATTAATGACGAAGTACCTCGATAAACCGGATTTAAAATCTATGTGATTAATCGAGACATTATTACCCAAGCTTGTAAATGAAATTTGCAGAGCAATAAAAGAAAAGTACTTCGTTAATAGTATGCAAAAACTAATAATTAAAATAATATTGAACAAAAAATTTTATGTTCTTTTTAGCTTATATGTAAAGAATTTAAGGTTCCTGTATCACTCAACTCAAGAAACACTGCTCACGTAATTAATGTATGCCCCCTTATAACACCACAACTGTTGGTAATAGGCTAATAATAATCGCTACTTGGTAAACGGAGTCTAGAAACGATTGATTTTAGCGCAAAAGAGTTTATCTTATATTTTTTATAAAGTAATTTTTAAATTATACTTTAATTCTTCCGAAGCGAAACCATAGACAACACTTTAATTTATCCAAAGCAAATTATTTGGTATTTTGGTAAATCGGTTTAGTAAAGAAAAATCGAAAATAGTGATTTCATATTTAGCTACGGCGATTACTGACCTCCGACTATATTCAACATCATCTGACAGACATCAAGTCAGACAGCTTGTTCAGTGTCGGTCACTTACAGCACCTAACAACCTATAATACACTCTAATGTGCTTTCCGTCATAGTACTTAGAGACGAGTGATTCGTTGAGAGTGCACTCGACGAGAAGCAATTCTGTTTGTGTGATCAGTGATTGGTTTATTCGATTATATTCAAGTAAGGTGAAGGTCTCGCGGTAGAAGCTCTTATGTTGTAGTACGTGAAATAAATTTATAATAAAGAATTCTATATTCAATATCGTAATATTATAAAACTTATTGATATTTTAATCGAGAAAATGGAAAAAAAGTTAACAAAACTGGAAGCTTTTAAATTGGCGATTATAAAAAAAATTTAAGATGAAAACCTAGAGAGTAGAAACTCGAGAGAATTCATCAGCCGACAATATGACGATCTAATTGCTAAAATGGAAATCATCACTCAATTGGTTTCCGAAGTAGAAGTCACTGAGGAATACACATGCAGAAAAGGACAAACAAATAAAGTACCTTGAAGTCAAATTGGCAGAAGTTGATCAAAGATCATAAGATGATTCACTGGAGTTAGCCGGCCTCATTCCAAAAAATGACGAGCAGACCTTTGATGCTATAAAACGGGTGGCTTCAATTGCAGGAGTTGATATAAAAGGAGAAGATATCGTGGAAGTGAAGAGGATCCCTGATAAACGACCTGGAGTACCCCCGAAATTTCATGTTAAACTAAACAATTGGCAAAAGAGATACCAACTTCTTACAAACAGGAAACTTTTAAACTCAGCCACCTCGCAGGATCTAGGAAGTCAACGAATCTACATAAGCGAAATTCTCAGTCCTTATTACAAAGACCTTCTATGGAAAACAAAATCAAAGGCGAAAGAAACGGGATTTAATTATGTGTGGTACAAAGATTCAAAAAATTATGATTAGAAAAAAAGAAGGAGAAAAAATCAACACGCTGATGAACTGATAAAAATAGTTTAGTTGTTTCTGGAGAGCTCCAGTTCCGGTTAGTTATTGTCCCGATCACCCATCATTATCAAATGGTAAGGAGAAATACTTATTGTTTCGAACTACAACAATAATAATTATCCACTTAGCTAATTCATTATCTACAACTAGGGTGAAACTCCAGGTGATTGCCACAAAAAGCGGAACTCCATAAACAAAAAAATATTTTTTTTTGTATAATTACTTTATCAACATGCCTTTCATAACGGAATATTTAGGTGAGGAAATGCATGATCAAAACCTGTCTTACACAACTTCAGATACTAATATATGTAAACGCCTGATTGAGAATTGTATCAATACCAAAATTATGCATCAAAAAATAAGATCTATAAATGAAAACTTTGATGAACTCTTAATACAACTACACCACAAAAATGTCGATTTCGACATAATCATCCTGACCGAATGCTGGTTGTCAAATACATATACCACATATCGCATAATTCCACTATTTTTGATAATCAGAACGATGGAATTGTTGTATATACAAAAAATAATCAAAACTTCACAGTAACCGAACTAAAAATTCAGAAAGCAGGTTGCATACAAATAAAATACAACAATGGTACTGTAATCCTGGCTACATATCGCTCGCAATCGCTCGTAACATTACGCCTTTCCTAAACAGTCTTAGTTGCATACTTTCAAATCTCTCCAATGCTAAAAATATTATAATAATAGGTGATTTAAATATCAACACCACCAAACCAAGACTATATTAACATGCTAGAATTTCATGGATTAGTGAGTATCGTCAACTCACCAACAAGAATGACTAATGGATCTATATCATGCATTGACCACATTATGGTAAAGTCCAAAAAACCATCCAAAAGTATCGTCTACAAATCAACAATCACGGATCATTATTCAACAATTTTCGCAATACAAACAGCTACCAAAATAAATAAATGTAACCTGCCTTTTGCATACAATAAAATCAGTTATCAAAACCTAATAAAAAAATTTAAGAACAAATCCTGGTCCGAACTCTTCCAATTTAAACAATCAGAGGACGCATGTATATATTTTGTTAACTATTTGAAAAACGAATTACACAACCATTCCACAACGTTGACCAAAAATATAACTAATTAACTGAAACCCCTGAAACCTTGGATTTACCACTCCATTATAAATTGTATACACAAAAGAAACATGCTACACAAAAAAAAAAACCAAAGATAATCCATATGACCAACTACTATAAAAGATATAAAAACATGTATTGTAACGTTATCAGAAAAGCAAAAGAAATTTACTACTCAGAAAAAATTAGTGAAAGTAACAACAATCCCAAAAAATATGAGAAATACTAAGAGAAGCCACAAACTCACAAACTACAAAAGAGAAACAGAGCATAAATTTTTTATTGATGGACATATTATTGAAACCAAAAAAATCCTAAACAATTTTTTTATTAACATTGGTCCAAATCTTGATTCTCAAATCCCCCTGAGTGGAATCACCCAATCTACCAATTCAGAGGATCAAGCAAATAACAAAAATATAAAATTTCTGTTCCAAACTGTAACAAAGAAGAAATTCTCAGTGCAATTAAATCTCTAAAAAACATTTCTTCCCCTGGACCAGATCAAATTACAACCAAAATCCTTAAAATGCTGTCTTCGGAGATTACATTGCCACTGGAATACCTTATAAACCTAAGCATTACACACCCTCTAATCTAAAGCAAAGTATCGTAATTCCCATCTACAAATCTGGAAACAAGACAGATACCAACAACTATAGACCAATTACTCTACTAAATAGCTTGACTAAAGTTTTTGAAAACCTGATTAATGCACAACTTTTAAAATTCGTCGAGAGCCATAAAATACTTTCAAATAATCAACATGGATTTCAAAAAAAACAAAAGTAAATCAGATGCCATTGCTAGTGTGACATTTATTTCCTTTATCAAGGCTTTTTCATTGTAAAAAAGCCTTGATAAAGGAAATAAATGTATCTCAATCTTCTTAGACTTTCTAAGGCTTTTGATACAATATCACACATCAAACTAATTAAAAAAACTAGAGAAAATCGGCATTACGGACAAAGAGCTAAACTTCTTCAAAATCTATCTAAATATGGACTATGGAATTCCACAAGGAAGCGTTTTGGAACCGACTCTGTTCTAACTGCATATTAACAACTTTTGCAACCTTGAAATTCAGGGACACATCGTTAGCTTTGCAGACGATACTGTCTTATTATTCGAAAACAATAATTGGTCAGCTGTATTTAAAAAAGCTGAAAAAAAATTTACTTCATTAAAAAATGGTTAGACATGGTACGCTTACCCTTAACACGAAGAAAACAAAATATGTTACTTCAAGCATCAATACTACAGACCAACCTAATGATGATTACTCCATAAAAATACATAGTTGTACCAATTCTAATGAATGTGGTGAGTGCCCCAGTATAGAGCGTATTTCACAGATGAAGTACCTCGGCCTCACCATTGACCCATATCTCATGGAACCTGCACACCCAGATCATTGCAAATACAATTAGAAAAACAATACACTTCTTCAGATCCATAAGGAACTTTCTTAAAACTTACAACTCCTAAAAACGATTTATTTTGCATTCACCTAATCTATCATTGAGTACGGTATCATTGCATAGGGAGGGGGCACTTCATCAGCTCTAGATCCTGTCGAAAAGACGCAGAAAACAACTATGAAAATTTTTCTTAGGCTTCCTCTAACTGCAAACAGTGACCTAATATTCAAAATAGTGAGAGTATTTGATGTTCGACAGATCTATGTAAAAACTATCCTCATACATCTCTTTAAAAACAAACATGTGATTTCAACGAAAAAAAAAAATAAACTTAAGATTTACACGTAATTCCAACAAAGACATATTGCAAGTTCCAGCACTCTCTTCCACCTTTGGTCAACGTAGCTTTAGATACTTTGCCACAAACATATTCAACATTCTCCCAGAAAACATCAAACTGAGTCAAACACAGAAGGAGTTTAAAAAATATGTTAAAATATGGATATATTCTAATGACCGAGCCTATACTGGTGCCCTCACCCAAACGTCCTGTCATTGATAGTTGTTGTTATTGTAGTAATAACCTTGCAGGTTTTGTATTGTGTATGGCAAACAATGATATAAACTAAAATAAAGTTTTGCTGTATAGAAACCTACATTATACATTTATAAAAAAACCATAGATAAAATTGCGAGAAACAATTTACAAAAAATTCTGCCTCAATACAGTTCACAATTCACCCAGTTCCTCAATTCACCCAGTGAGGCAGGCTATGCACAACTAAAAATATTGTATAATTATGCTACTTCTGTGTAAACGTTCTTACATTACTTTCTATTTGTTAATTTTTTGTACTGATGTAAACTACATTGGACATGTACATTTTTAGTTGTAATGTTGCCAATTTCATTGATTATAATCAAAATGATTATAAAAAAAATATAATAATAAGTTCTGGGAAGGACAAGGGTATGAGGGGTGGGTGGGAATCTGGGGGTCAGTGTGTTCATGAGTGACAGATTTTGAATCCATCCCTCCCACTGCGGTGGGTGTGGTGCAAGGCGATGTTCCGAGAGAATACGGCTGGAAAAGTCAAATGGACTCTCAACTATGCTCTCTTGATCCGGCCTGCGAAGCAGCAGGTGGACAAACGCATCCGCCGCCAAGACCCGGACAAACCTCACCCCATGAACCCGGCACCCCTTCCAAGTCACAAAACGTAGCGAACCACTTGGGGTGACTTATGGCAGAGGTGTTGGTTATCCCATAAATGGTTCCCGGGGTGGTGGTATCTATACCCGCCCCCAAAATTGAGTATTTCTTTGATTCCATCTCCAACTAAATCTTCATCACCAAAATCGGTGGGATGAAATTTTTACACCGTTTTACAAATTTGTAGAAAACGGCATATAAAATATCCGTATATGTATGTAGCTGTGAAAATAGATGCTTTACTTTTTAGTCCAAATTTTTCAATTCTTCTTCAGCGAAACAGGTGGTAAATCGAAAGATACTAGGTAAAATAATCCCTAATTTCGGAGAGAGATCAGAAGAAATTTTTGAGATTTTCTCTACACGAGAGCTAGCTACCTCAGGGAACGTACCCATACTACGTGACCAATTTTTGCAATTTTTAACCCCCCCCGGTGACCAAAATCCTAAGCAAACCGCCGCTCATTTGTACCAAGCGTAACATTTTGAAGACCCCCCCCCCGAAGAGGTCACGTAGTATGAGTACGTTCCCTTATGGCTACTACCCGTGACTCTATCCTACCGAATTTCTTTTTGGTATGCTCGAAATGAACCAACCACGGGTCAAAAGGGATAAACATATTGCTATACATTTCATCAGTCTGATTTTGGATGGTACAAAAACTTGCCAATGGTCATGCTGTGGGGAGAGAATCTTTGCTGTTGAACAGAATCAATTCGGATATCGACGTATTTAGCGTCAATGAAATTTCCTTTGAAAGCAACATCGATACTACTATATATAGTAGTTAGTATACCATGGATTCCGCCGTGTAATATACCCATTTACATTCATGTAATTCTCCTCTACAAATGTATTTAAAAACGCACCGCAATGAACAACTTTGCAATACTTTTCAAATAATAAACTTAATAGAATTGGTGCCATATCTTAGAATGCCATATTTAGGACAACTGTAAAAATCAAAATATTTCGCTCATCAAGCAGCCACGTTTCCTGTGTAGCCGTAAACACCTACATTTATGACCAGACTTGAATATGAACTCTGCAGAATCGTGTCAAGTACTCTATGATATCACTTCTCTTCGTAATGCCGTCTGAATACATACATGATTTAATACAGATTTTATTTACATTTATTACCCAGGCTTATTCATTATTGCACTTGAAACATCATTATAAACAGTGAATCTTTATTTGGAAGCGCTCTAATGTTTGATTATGAATCAGTGTTTTTCTTGTAGAAGAAATGAACAATATGGGATAAACAGTGGTTCTGATTTTGGTCCGTCAAATGCATATTTTAAAGCTCCTTAGAAAATCGTCGAAATTGTATTGTGAAATGAAAATAGTAGCATTATGAACGTTAAAAATACTGTACAGAAAATCTTGAGGATGTTGTCAGAAGGAATTTTTGAGAAGAGGAAGGAGGGAACATGGGTTTTGAAAAGAAAAAAAGCCACCTTCCACATTAAATAAAAGTATATTAAAATTAAATACATGCATATGTATATATTATTAATGTAACAATATTGTTCTTCTCATAACTATATTATTTTGTGTTATTTTCATTACTTTATAAAATTATTAACCTCAGAACAGGCATGTCCTAATGAGGTTAAAAATTGTAGGAGAAAGGAAACACAAAGGTCGGCAAATCGTTCCACAGTTCGTTCGTTCACAAATCGTTCCACAGTGAGCTGTTGAACTCATAAAGGAGTTATAGAAGCGACCCGTTCTCACGTGGCAAATGTCAACCGTGTACTTGTTTGGCCTGTGCACGTGGGATTGAATTTAGATTGGTTGAATTTGGATTTGTTGAATTTGGCAGTTATTTGGAAATTATTTCCCACCGTTGAATTTTGCAGCCACCTCTGGTCTGAAGTCCCAAAATACCTGAAAAAATCCTCGACCCTATGCAGAAACGAGCGGTCCGTTTGATAGATTCCCCTCTCTTAACACACGGATTGCAATCTTTAGAGCACAGGCGTCGGGTGGGAATGCTATCCTTGTTTTACCGGTATTAAAATGGAAGATGCTCCGAGAAATCAGCATCATTGATCCCTTTGGCACAGATGCGGAGTCGGGAAATAAGCCAAAAGCGAGCCAAACATATGGTACACGGTTGTCATTTGTCACATGAGAATGGGTCGATTCTAAGAATCGTTCTTGATTTCAACAACTCAACTATGGAACGATTTGCCGACCTCTGTGTTTCCTTCCTTCTTCAAGACCCATATTCACTCCTTCCTCTCCTCAAAAAGACCCTCAATACAGCATCCCCAAGTATGACTTAGGCCCCGAGGAAAATTATTTTTCTCAGGGTCTCCTGTGTGGAGTGAATGAAAAAAAAATTCTGTAATAAAAAAAAAAATTGCATTGAAAAATAAAATTTATGATGAAAAAAAACGTAATGGAATATCCACATTCTTTGGAGTTATATAAAATTTGCAATACAATAGTTATTATATGACCAGTTAGGCCAGTATGTTCTCGGGAAACGATACCGTTGGACTTCAAATGACAATAAGCTCGAGAATCGTTTTCTTTTTGTCTGAACTTCGGTACTTGCGTACTTTCAATATAACCATCATGCGTGAGTTATGAATTGTTTAGTAGGCCTGCTCTCCATTTCCATTATCATACAATGAGAAGATAAAGTCTGAAAAAATGCCGGTTTGCCTCGTTTTATGGTCAATTTATTTGTAGGAATTTAGTGTGCGCCAAACTTAAAATTCAAATATTACTGTTATTTAAAACTTTTGAAATTTTATTGTTATTGTTATTTAAATTGTAATTGTTATTTAAAACATTTAAAAACTTTTCATAGCTTTTATTCTTATGAATCCTATCGAATGAATTCAAAATTAATTTTATGCAAAATAGTTATATTTATTATATTTAATGTTTCAAGTATTTAAAAATAAAATTAAAGAACAACTAAAAGATTAAAAAAATATATATTTTATCGAATTTATTTACGCACACAACTTTAAAAAAAGGTTTCTGGCTTTCACCCTTCAAAGGTTTTCAAGGTCATCATTTCAAATTATGGAGAGAGGGGAGGTGAATTTATATTATATTAATTTTATTTAAACGAATAAATTTCATAATTGTATGCAGGATTGGAGTCGAGTTCAGATTTATGTGGAAGGGATGAGTTGTAGAACGAGGGGAGGCCGTTTTAGATAAAGCTAGGAAGAAGAGAGGATTTTTTTGTTTAGAGAGGAACAATTAACCCTAGAGGGAGGCCGCACTCTCACAGTTTTTCGATATAATTTCAAATCGTGCGACCTTTACGACTCGCACGCTCACCTCAACTTAATGCCCCCCGCGACGCAGTGGATAGTCGGCTTGTTGTAAAAGTATCGATATATCGTATATATATGTATCGGTATTTTTAATTCAGTATATCGATATTTTTAGCCGATATATTTTGATCAGATACATCGATATATCGAAAGAAAATATCCAATATCGAAAATTGTATGAAAAACGATATTTTTTTATTTATGTAACTAAAGTCACTAGAATCTAAAACCGTATAGGAACGAACGGAAAGTAACTGTATTGGGTCATGACCTCTGGCTGTTAAAATTTTAACTATTAATAGCTTACAAATGTATTGTCTTTGCATTAGTATTTGTGATCACTAATACTATCTCTCATGTGTAGGTACATACATGGAAATGTATGCTATTTTTTGCCATGTTTTTCTAAGCCACTCCTATGTGTTGGTTCCCAATTGTCTATGATTATTGGCTATACCTTGTTTCAAACACGAAGTCCTTTTTGACAGATTAATACGCCAATAGAATGTTACTGAGACGCATACAAACTTTGTATGCGTCTCAGTTTACATATAAGTTAGAAGACAGCTTTTTAGTTTTTTGTAATTATTACCTAATAAAAATGAATACTGATAAAAATACCTTCATTTTTATTGAGATTATTGTACATTAAGATAATACACATTGTGTATAAAAATTACTATTGATAATATTGAGCTGAAACTATTACACTATTATTTTAAAAACGCAAAATCTTTTGAAAATTTGATCGATATATCGATACATCGATATTTTTTCCTCGATATATCGACGTCGATATTGATATTTTAATAAATATCGATTCATCGATATATCGATATTTTTTTTCACTTTCGACATCCCTAGTGGATAGCAGTCGCGCGTCTCGCAGGCTCTTGTCTTTGCCGAGTTACAGAGTATTGGATCGCTTGGGAGGCGATCCTTAGTATTAAAGGTAATTATTTTTTTTGACTTGTTCATTATTACTGGAGTTTTTGACACGGTTAGTGTTAATTGTATTTATAAAAATAAATATTTTGTTTACAGATGAATCCACGATAGTCAAATAGAAAATTGGTTAATGGAAGGGGACTCTGCTAGTGAAATTGAAGAAAATTTAGAAGTTATATAATAATATTTGGCTTTCATTATAAAAATATAAATGAACAAAATGCGAAAGAAAATGTCATTAAAAAAGGAAAAAGAAGCATGTGCAACTTTTTTCCAGCAAAAAAAAGACGCATGGTGTGTACTACTGTGCGAAATGCAACAAACCATATTGTCTGGATCATCGATCGCCTAATTGCTTCACTTGTGATAAGAAATAAATAGACTAACTTTAAAGTTATGTGACATAAAAATTGTATTGCTAAATATTATTTTTTTATAATGATCTCAACAGACTGATATCACATCTTAATAAAAGTATTTAGTTTTTAATATTTTTGCAAGAATAAAACAAAATTTCATTCTCTAAATATATCTCGACCGGTCAGTGGTTGAGTGGGCATCGCATTTGGGTTCCACCCGGGCGTCCCGTGTTCGATTCCTCGGCTGGCTAAGTCCTCCATCACAACACAAGCAACATTTTCGGCTTTCTGTGGTTGTAGTAGGAGATTTTCAAACATTGTTGGTTTATTCGTAACCCGGGAATGTTTGTCTTTCTTTAAAAAATATTTTAAAAATTAAAATTGAAATCTTTGTTGTGCCAAAAAAAATTAGGTATCTGTTAAGTTTAAACCACTTTTTAAGACTGTGTTGATTTAGAAAATATATTTTTTGTTATTGTATTTAAAAGGCAGAGGTTGCTCTGTTATGTAAAAATATATTTTTCCATATTTTAATAAAGACACTTAAAAAACAACCTGTTTTTGAAAAAGTAGCCTCCCAAGCGATGAGTAGTATTAAGCTGTAAAAAAGTTATATTAGTATTCTAGGGTTAAAAATACGCGATTTAAAGTTCCCACTTCTAGACGACAGAAAGTACAATGTCAAGCACGTGAATTTTAAAATGGTGAGAAGGAATGGATAGTTGTGTGGGCATCTGTTTTTCTGTACATATATGTTCTACGTTGATGGTAGTATTCCAGAAACTATCTAATTCGTACCCCTCTTGAAAATACTGCCTTCCTAAACACGAGTTTTTACACGGACAATTGATGAAACAATGGTTCTTTCAACACACAAATTATACACTTTTGTTTTGAATCCAAAGGATTTTAAGAATCGAAATAAAATTACTGATAAAATTTCCATTTGATTTTGGTGAATTGTAGTATCCCGTCAGTTTCAAAAAAGGTAACTTCATTTTACCCAGAAATGTCTATTGTTTTGTAGCCATTTGCAGCAATATCTCGCAGACCAACCGCTGTGCGCGTAAATCTACATTTAATAAATTAATATTTTTATTTTATTTTAGCCACTCTCCTCGGTCACGACTGCCTGGTGGAAGACCAATGCGCCATGAGGGTCGCCCACAGTGGCTGCCTGGATGGAGCCTGTCGCTGTAGAGAAGGCTATCTCCAGTTCAGGAAGCATACCTGCCTTGGACGTAAGTACTAGTATACGAGCAAGCTGTGAAAAGTTATCAAAACACTAATGGCAAGCTATAACTTATTGCAGATTGATTCAACCATCACCAAATATCTATTAATATTGTTTGGGAAATTGTGGCTACGACAAAATAAAGTAAGAAATCCAAATATCAGTTGAGAAATAGGTGATCTTCTTATGCGAAGTCAAAATCCTCGGGGATATATACTAATATTTACCTTTGTACAATTATTGACGGCTCGTTACTATTTGGAGGGTAGTAATTGAAAAAAGGGCAATTTTTTTAAATGTTTGAAGGCACATGATAAAGAAGAACACAAGAACTGTATCATGAAACACACTTCATTGCCAAGAAGTGTGTTTCATGATACAAAAGTATGACCATTATTTGCTTAAATTCATAAGCAGATGGGTGTTTCACCGTCATTATGAAATTTAAATGAAACCGTCGCTATAAATGGCGATGTCAGGTAAGTGTAAGAGAGACAGAGCGCTTGCTAAATGTGGTAGAACCAAAAGGCACAAAGTTAGTTACGACATTGGTTTATAAATCTAAACGGAAGACATTTCTAGGGCTCTTCTGTATTATATGGTTGAAGGTACCAAATATGAGAATTGATATTTATTATGTGGAGAAAGTCTGCATATCTCTCGCAATCATCCTCCCTCCCGTTTTTCAACTTATTGCTTTGTTCTGGTTTCATGTAGTTAATAAAGTTCATTATCATTGGTGTTTGGCGATGTCTACTGGTTAAAACGTTGCTCATCACCTATCAAAATTGCCACCAAGCCAGGACATTGGCACCTTCGACGAAGCGGTCTTACACTCTTTACATTTCCTGCAGCTTCTTGTGTTATCGCTCCAAGATAGCAAGTGTATATGACAGTGTTCTGTTATTAGTACTAACTCCCTATACATCCATAACAGGTAATAATTTAAATAACGGTAAATGTCAGGTTTGTTTGGAGAGTAAATAGTGTGTGTTCATATTAAATTGTCAATCCACGGCTGAATTTCCATGGATACTTTCTTAATTCAATCGCGTTTTTGAAAAAAAATATTTAGAATACAATTTAAAAACAAAAGCTACAAAATATTAAGATCTCAGTAAAATGGTGTGCGTCAATAACTGTACAATTGTACAATGTAGGTACATGCAGAAAGTAGGTTTACCCACATGAAAAACCTTCGCATTCATGTTTTTAGTATGTTATTTTGAACTTTTAAGTTACTAGCCGTCTCTGTGCGAGTACATCATTGTTTAAAGTCATAAATCATTTTATAATGTTAGTCATAAAAATCCCTATGGGCAATGGACGCCCAAGATTTATCATTAATCCTAGCCTCAATGCGATTAAGTATTCTGCACCCATCGCGACTGGACTCGACACCCTTTTTAATCGCACGAGTATCAGTTTTACCGAGTGGTGATCTCGTGTCTTGACAACCAAGAGTTAATCTTCATTTTTCTTTCGAGTCGGTCGTTTAGTTGGATATCCGGTGCGGTTATTTAATTGTCTTGGTCTATCAGAGACTATTTAAGAGCAATGCAGAAAAACTAGTTTACGGAGATCATGAATCAGAGATGTTTGTTTTCATAACCGTGACGCTACACCCAACTCGTGAGATGGAGCATTACACGGCTAAGAGAGGTGGTTGGTGTGCAGAGTGGAGTGTAGGCGAGGCTTGGGCAGCGATGCAAATCCAATGCATGTTCGAAATTGAAAACCAATTTGTATTGGTTATTATATGAAACTTGCATTTGGATGCACTGCGTCATACAATTTCCGTGTTAACGATTTTTTTTAACAAAGAATATTGTTATTAATTTTTTACCTCTAGGTACCGTTTTTATTTTATTTACATTTAGTCGATTACGAAAGGTTTTTTTCTAGATGAAGAGGATTTAAGATAAAAAAACAAGAGAAAAGAAAATATTGATTTGAAAATACGAAATACAGCTGCAAGTTCATCCAGTTTCTTAATATGAAGGGTGCATGTTGAATGAAACGATGTTTACTTTGCCCTGAAGATTTATTTGCGAAAACTGATTACAAATTACTTTTTCTAAATGTGAATACCTTACAAGGGTCCCAGCTGCTCCCGCCTGGAGCCAGTGAGACTATGGCATCCCCAATTGAGGTACATTGTGAGACTGAAGACAGTGGAGATGGGGAATAAGAAGGTGAGGAAATGATTGATGCTCATACGCGAAAGTCGAGCAGTGCTGCCAGGAGCAGTCAGAACAGTCTTGCGGGAGAAATACAAAGATGTGTCGTCTGTCAGAATGCAAATCGACTCAGTCTTGCCACATCACGTATTGGATATTGTATAATAATAATTGGTAGATGATCCCACATCCAAATCCTAGAGAAAATCTTAAAGTCGGAAAGTTCTAAAATTAGTTCGGTAATATTCTTAGACAAATATTATCGTGGTTTGCTTTTGGGTAATCTTTCTTCTTTGCCAAAGTTTCGGACAGCATTGAAGTGTCAATCACCAGGTAAAAATAAATCACGATAATACTGTGAAAATCTCAAATCATATCTTCTTAGATGAGTATTATTGCGACAAACATAAAACCCCGGTAATTACGTACTGTAAAATCAAAAGTAAACTCCCGTCAGATATAAATTAAACCATAATCGAAGCCTCGACCTCTGAGAGTCATCAATGCCACTGCCTTACTTCCGAAGCATCGAGGACATTGCTGTTATTTTCACATTTCACATTCCTTACTGCTCCCACTGAGAGCTCGTTATTTCTAGATTACGATGTTGGAGCGGTATATAATGGCAGATGCATAAATAATACTGCTAGCTAGTAGGCTTCTACGTGTGCATTATGATATATGAACCACTGGCTCGCTGATTATTCCGATCACGACCATTCAGACCAGGTACCTATATTGCGAACATAATATTGCCCACAAACTACGATTCCGCAGAAGAAAAGCACCGGAAACCGATTATTTCGACCACGAATATTGATTTGAGATTTTCGCTGCCAAAAGTATTGCCGTGTTATGTTTTGGGGGTATAATGCCGTGCTGTGATACCTCCTTCTTTAGCCAACGTTTCGGACAGCGTTAGAGTGTGCATCGTCAGGGAAGATGTGTATTTGTGGCAGAATTACACATCTGCCCTGATTTATGGACACTGCAACGCTGTCCGAAACGTTGGCTTAAGAAGTAGGTAGCGTAACACCCCAAAGACAAACCACGATAACATAATATATCACAATTATTATATATTACAATTATTATTAGAGATTACATAATAATAATTCGATCCACCATAACACGCAGGCTCCAAATTATGTAACCATTAAAGCAAAGAATAAAGGAATATAAAAAAAATAAATTATCGGTACGTAGGAACTTAATGTTATTAAGACAAGGGCGTTTTCAGGATTATCCGCTTTTTGCCGAAAACATGTGATAATAATAATAATTCTATAAATTGAATAGCACCGTTTTTGTGAAAAATTACCTCGAGGACGTTGCGCAATGTGAGAATGTAGATAGGGAATAATCTGTGTTCGAAAATTTCCATGTACGAACCGAAAATTCACGTGTTTAATGAACTGTGCAATATTCGTGGTCGGAATAATCCGAGCATTCAGAATGCCTTCATGCGTTCAACAGGTCAACATACTTGGT
Organism: Limnephilus marmoratus; assembly: GCA_917880885.1. NCBI lineage: Eukaryota > Metazoa > Arthropoda > Insecta > Trichoptera > Limnephilidae > Limnephilus > Limnephilus marmoratus. The sequence goes on along the minus strand of OU862912.1, from coordinate 27,183,269 downwards.
GTTCTGAGTTCTGAGTTCAACCTGAAATTATTATCTTGCCCTCCCATTATCTTACCCCATTTCCTTAAAATCCCTAATTATAATGTTGTGCTATTCTTCCAATCTGTATTACTGCATGATATTTCCGCTTTGGAAATAGGTTAAATAAACCGGTGTGATTTGCGTATATATTATTAGCGAACGTGCCGATTTCGCTGCAACTTATCTGCTTTAGTGGATATAGTATGCAAGTATGATAAACTTGGTGTCCACAACAACTAATAACATAAATGCAACGATAGCCCTACTTTCTATACGGGTTAAGTGGCTAGTAAAACATTAATATCAAATATAAATATCCAAAGAACCTCTTAAGGTGCCGGAAAACGAGCAAGTTAAATGCCTAATATTGCCTATATTGCCAAAAAAAGTCTTGATTTTGTCACGATTTTTGCCTTGTTTAAGACAGATTTACAACTCAAAAAACGTTAACCTGCAACTACTCCACCAAACTTATATAAATTAAGAATAAAATCGCGAAGTAATTTATTATTTTGTTCAAAAAAATGACAGTTTTGGTAGCTGGCAGGGGGCAAACAGAGGCGCACATAATATACAGAGCGAGAAAGAATTAATAATTTTAATAATTGAACTCATTGGCGAGTAGCGTGATCTCGCCCAACAATATGGACGTTTTGTCAGCAATACCTTGCCGGCAAGAAATTGTCTTGTATGTAAGGGAACGTACCCATACTACGTGACACGTTTAGGGGGGGGGGGGGGTCTTCAAAATGTCACGCTTGGTGCAAATGAGCGGCATTAGGTTTTTGGTCACCGGGAGGGGGGGGGGGGGGGGTTTAAAAATTGCAAAAAGTTGGTCACGTAGTATGGGTACGTTCCCTAAGCTTGCTTGTTAATTAGAGCCTTTAATAGGCATTTGAAGAGTAGGTATCTTTCAAATGTGACTAATCATTAAACAAAAATAATTTTGGTATTTTTCTGGGATCAGCAAAAGTAAAATAAGATCCCTTTTCACATTAACTCCATCCACGAATTGAACTCGATATAAATCTTGACATGTAGCAAACACACACGGCCCGTATGTTTAACATCTGTCTGAATCAAAATTATTTTTAATTTAATGATATTATATATCAACATAAACAAAAATTTTAACAAAACAAAAAACGACTTCAAAAAATGCACTAAAAAGTAAAAAAAATAATTTCGTATTCTTCTAGAACTTCATAATCAACTTATTTTTTCTACTCATCAATATGTAGGTACGATTGATATTTTTGGAGTCGGTGTCAGTCAAGGTAGGTTTGTAACTACATACATAATTATAGGTGAGATGTGCTTGTGTCGCACTTAAGCGACTTGACAAGGCGAGAGCGGGCCGCGGCGTGAGGGGAGCTGTCAAGTGAACTCGTCGGGCCGGTTACCTTTGCTGACACCGATTCCAAAAATAACAACCGTACCTACATATTGATGAGTAGAAAAAAAAAGTTGATTATGAAGTTCTAGAAGAATACGAAATTATTTTTTTACTTTTTAGTGCATTTTTTGAAGTCGTTTTTTGTTTTGTTAAAATTTTTGTTTATTTTTTGATTTTTAGTGAATCTGAAGTACACTTACTAATTTGTCTAAATATAGGTAGACCTACTTAACGTGCTGCTCATATGAGAAAGACATAATTTGACCATAACGACGTGAAGATCAAATTAAGAGATTCGGCCGAGTTTCGTTAATTTGCTCCTAAGAATTGAAGAGTTCCGTTATTTTCTCATGGATCCGATAATCAGAACCTTACCAAACTCTCATTAAACTACCCTTGAAGTACATCCTTTCCAATAAAAAAAGAATCATCGAAATCGGTTGGCGTGATATTGAGTTATTCGTCCATTTGTCGCGCACATACTTAATGCAAATTTAAGACTTATATGGTTTTCTCGTGGATGCCATTGTCGGAACTGGACCAAATTAAAATGGGACCACACGGAAAGCACCAGCTTTCAAATTAAAAAAGAATCATCAATATCGGTTCACCAAGTCGAAAGTTCTGAGATAACAAACATAAAAAAAAAAACAAAACAAAACAAAAAAAATACAGTCGAATTGAGAACCTCCTACTTTTTGAAGTCGTTTAAAAGTGAAGGTCTCCCCATGGGTCTACCTACGAGTCCGCTTTTCGCTGATGTGTTTATGGATCACTTGGAAAAAAATATTTTGAATTGTAACTCACCCCTTCTTAAAAATGTGTTTTTCTGGAAACGCTATGTTGACGATATAATATATGTATTTGGAAAGGTACTGACCGTCAACTTAACTCCTTCCTGTCCCTCCTAAATTCATTCCATATAAAAATTCAGTTCACTTTAGAAATAGGAAAACATTATTGTTTAAATTTCTTAGACCTATCCCTATCCATTGTTAATAATAAATTTGAATTCAATATTTATAGAAAACCTACCTTCACTGATACCGTAATTCACAGTACTTCTAACCACCCCATCTCCCATAAACACTCCGCATTCCATTCTATGATTCACAGACTTGTCAATATTCCTTTATCTAACGTCAATTTTACTGAAGAACTCGCTAAAATCGAATCTATTGCAATAAATAACGGATACCCCCCTTTACAAAAAAACTTAATCTCATATCTACTAATAAATTCCTTTATAATACACACAACATCAGAGATAATAAAAACCACGGTTGGCGTAGAATTTTATTCATAAATAACTTTTCATCTTCATGTGTTTCTAAATTCCCTACAGAAATTAAAGCTGCGTTTTATACTAATAACAACCTAGGTAAACTTTTAATAAACTCTAAAGATAAAGAAAATAACTTAAGCCATTCTGGCATATATAAACTTAAATGTAATGACTGTTCGGCCTTTTACATCGGTAAAACGGCTAGAAACATTCAAACAAGAGTGGTCGAACACTTGAGATGTCTAAACAGTGTAGGTTTTTCAGAATTCGCCTCCCACCTAATAGATAAAAATCACCCATTTAATAAAGCTTCCGGGATAGATGTATTGCATAGAAATGGGATAGGTCTACGCCTCTATATAATCTTGAAGCACTTGAAATAAAAAAGTCATTAAAAATAAATAAAACCAATTTACTTAATAAACAATTAGATTTGTCTAACACCCCGATTTTTAAAATATTTTCATTACCCCCACTCACGTTCACCCCTCCCTCTTAGGCACCTCCCTCATCGCCCCCACCTAAGTTGATGTTCTGTCTCCCTCTTCTAATTTTACTTATAAATACCATGTTTTTCTGTATTATGTTCAATATATTTTTATACATCCCTGAAGAAGGTTCAGTACGAACCGAAACCGGTCGGATTAAAAAATAATAAAGTGGAATTGAAACAAAGTTATTTAATTGTGTTTATTATCGATATAAATCGTTGAAGCAAGGGCCCCGATGAGACATTTCGCATTAATGGCGCTGTGAAATTTCCTAATTGCTAATAAATCCATATTAAATTTATAATGCTGAAGAATGAATTAAGAAGAATTTCACTAACTTCTCCGGTGCTCTATATCTATCGATCTGCTTTCTCATACTGAAGTTATTTCATAATGTTCATGTATCTGAACATTCATTTTGAAGTTTAGGTACCTACAATCGAATCCCAGCAGGCGCGGCATTAAAAATATTAATAAAGTGGTGTCACTATGAAGTTACTAAATAAATTTCGCTTCAATTTTAATGACTTCTTGGTTATAGCATTACATTATTAAGAGTTGTAGTTTTTTAATTTCATGAAAACATTAGGCAGGTAGGCGAATGGTAATGAAATCAAAATAACTATAATGATTTCTTGAAGCATCCCAAGACTTTGACTTACCTTTAATGAATGGTATTACCTACATTTCTTTCCGGTTTAAAAAAGAAGCAAAAAATACTGAAAGAAAAGATGTCAACTTTACGACACAGTTCTCAGAATTAAAGTGCTTACCACAAGCCACATAATTGAATGAATTTTAATGTGCCAGCCAGAAGCACAAGGTCAGTACTACCGTTTTATTGTGGAAATACTACCATCATGTCCCATTGCAATACCACTACACAGAAATCAAAACTTAGGCAAAATGTTTTCGCACATGGAATGTGTCGCTGATAAAATATAAGCATGAAATAATAAATCATTTATCCACTTTAAGTTAAGTTATTTGCATGTATTATATATAAATATATTTTTTCGTTGTTACGATGTTTTTATAATTAAATATCGTAGCATTTATTTTCGTTTTGTTATCTGAATATCTACATATGTCTTTCTCAACTATTTCCTTCTATTTTACAAACTCACTACTCATGTTGTTGCTTTACACTATTATGTAAAAGCCGAAAGGCATTAATATTATAATAAATAAATAATTCTAAACGACTCCAGATTATAATGCTTTCGTTTTATAAATTATGATAGAAAATTCAGACAATTTGCGATCGTTTTATTGTTCAAAGAAATAAGGCATTGTAGGTACTATAAACTATTTATCCAGGGAATTTTGAATGAACGGTAATTTGGCTTGTTAATTACCTTTAACTAAAGTTGTTACTCAACCTAAGTTCTCACATACCTTCAAAAATTTAAAACATTTTCCGATTTGAGTTTCGTGACCCTCATCGACAGAAACGGCTTATTATTTAAATAAAATTATAAAAATATAAATGGAGAATACGTTGGCAACTTCCTAATTTCATCTCTACCAATCTTTCTAAAGTTTAACGTTTTACAACATACAATAGAAGTTTCGAAATTAATAAACTAGCAGTCGACTTAATGATACCCTTTTAAGATATCGTACATATACTCTCATCACCTATACTGCTTTATTGTAATAAGAGTTGCATGATCTCAATGCATACAATTTTGGTGGACAAAGTAATATACAGTTGCAGCAATTACGATAATGTTATCACGTTCGGAGTAATTTCACGGTTAAACCTTATTACTCTTTGAAAAACCTTAAAAAATAGGAAGCAAACAACTAAGTGACACAAATCAATCACAGTCATCCTTCGCTAATCCTTTGTAACGATTCTTAATTGGAGTTTACCGTTAAAATGGCCTTCATTCTTGCATTCACAGGGAAACACGCTTTTTAAGGTTGCCTTTAACAGGACAAAAAGCTGCCTGGCGGCTCTCGTATAAGGAGAAAGGACTCCGACACAGGTACGAGTAATTCTTGCCTCCGTTACGTGATCGAGGATTGAAATAAATTGTACACATATTACCTCCCCACATGGCATAAACGATTAATGCCAAGTCGGCGTGTAATTACAAAGACGTTAAGTGGTACGAAATCCCAATTTGATTTGCTCTAGGCCGGTAGCTAGAGCAAAACGTTGCGGAGAATAATCTGAACCATTTAATCAGTATTTACCTACCTACTTAACTAGCCAGTGAACGAAGATTCGCTAGAGGCATTTGTGGTCTCAGGCATATATTATTAGGTTTTGATGTTAACAACTCCATTGAAAGCCAAGTTGTACATAGACAAGCTTAACGCTGAACGTCTTTCTTAATTGTATGATCTTTACTTAATAGTAAAAAATCTATTAATTAATCTATATAAGCATTGAAAACTTTGGAACGATGATCTCAGCCGTGATGAAAATTCCACCGCTTTCTTTATTTCAAATTTATTTATTTATTTATTTTGAAATACACGGCACAACACGTGCCATTAACCATTAACAATTAACATTAACAATTCCTCGTTCAAGGTTACTATTTCCGGTTAAAAATGTCTTTTCCACAATGAGCTTTGAAATTCTCATCTAACTGTAAAAAACGCCCTCTTTGGTAGATATAATATATTTTTCGAATGTTCGATAATTAAAACAGCGTTGAAACTAAGTCATGCAGTAACTACCACTAATTCTTTGTAAGTAACATTAAATGTTTATAACTATGAATCACATAGACACTATATTTGTATTACGTATCAAATACGTGAAAATTTAAAATACGTGATGCATTTAACAAACTGAGAGTAGAAACTGCAAGTTTAGTAAATGAATTGCGCAAACGAAATAAATGGATGCGGTAAAACTTTCATTGAATACATTTACATAAATATATTACAATCGTATATAACAAACAATGTCGTCATCTTCTGCACGTTTTGCACCTGAAACAGAAACTTGTACATATATTAGACCATATTATGGATATTGTGATTCATCACAGATTGCACTTTCATCTTATCACTCACGACCATTAGGGTGGGTCAGATAAGCTTTTCTAGAATTTGTATACGTCGTCAGGGGTCTAAAAAGTTGCGCAATCCAATACTGATAACATTAAAAATATGCAATCCGTACTGCTTTTGACCCTGTCAAGAGATCAAAGTTATTTTTGAATTTTTGGTTTGTTTTTCTACTCCAAATTTAATAATAATTTAGGAAAATACTACATTTATGTATATCATAAAGGGACATACACGACTCGCTTTAATCAGCGATTTCTGAACTTATTGGGATTAAAACATGTAGGTACCTATATGACATTTTGATCCCTTAACGCATAACTAACTTACTCCATGTCCAGCATTTTTCTAAAACGTATTAGTTATTTATTTTTTAAGTTGCTAACTTGTGATTTTTGATAGCAGCCGGCGGAAGTTTGAAAAAGATGTGTAAAAACAATTTTTGAGAGGCGGGTATGGGTTACGCCGCCCCGGGGGCCATTTATTGAATACAAAATAACCAATATACAAAATAACTCTGCCATAGGTCACCCCAAGAGTTTAGCCACGTTTGGTGACTTAGCAGGGGTGCCTGGGTTCATTGGGTGAGATGTGTTCAGATCTAGGCAACGGAGGCGCCTGCCCACCAGGTGCGTTGCGGACCGGATCAGGACAGGCCGGTTTGGGCAGACCCACTGACCTCTCCAGCAGGTCTCTCTCGACTCATCGTATTGCACCGGAGCGGGAGGGATGTATTCATACGTCCGTCATTCCTGAACTGGATTCTCGATTCCTACCCATCCCTCTATGCCTTTTCCTCTGTATCATCCTACCCATACCCTTTTCTTTTATACACCTCCTTTACTTCCTTTCCTTAAATAAACCTCACACAGCATCCCCAAATATGACATAGGCCCTGAGGAAAATTATTTTCCTCGTGTGTCTCCTGCGTGGGGTTAAAATAAAAATAAAAAAAAAAATGAGCATCAAACTTCAGATGTACGAATATTTGTAAAAAGTGAAAATGATTAATAATTGTCCCATAATCACTCCTCGGCGTAGGGCCAAAACTTTGTTGAATTTGAACACTAAAAGAGGCTGTAATCGAAAGAGTCATCGTTATGCATTACGCAACCTTTGAGAACCATGGGATAGCTGAGATAATTACGGCCCACCCTATCCTCTATCTTTATCTCATGTCACATTTTCATTAAATCTGTTAAATAAATGCATTATTCGCGAGAAAATTCCCACTTAACAAGTGGTAATTGCACAGGAAGAGATGGGAGAACTTCTACACGAAGTACAGCTTACAACAATCTACACTATCATACTATGCTAGTGGCTAAACATATTAGCGTGACGCGGGTGAATGCTTCCTACGTCCAATCGTTTTCTCAATGGATGAATTCCATCCCATTGTAAACCCACAACGGGTTTCCGAGGCGTAATTTATTTACAGAGTACCTCACGAGAATAATAATGCCTCTTCCGCGAGTTACTCAGACCCGAAATAGTTTTGAATAATGTGTAAGTTCTTACTTACTTATATTACTAGTATATCACCTATTTGTCATCAATATTGAGTCTTCTCTCGTTACTTGAAAATACTATACTCTGGTAAAAAAAACATTACCTATACACATAAATGATTGACAATCCGTCGTTAACAGACAGATCCCGCTGCACCGGTGAATTCGAAATAAACATATAATTTTTAAACATAAAAAGTTTTAAAATGGCTCACCTTACGTTTTTTCTAACCAAAACTACTGACAACGAAAAAAAAAACACGTTCATAATTTAGACAAACGTATTATAATCGTTATTGTCGCCTCAGTTTTTTGTCGTTCTATAAAAAAATAATGAATAAAACATTCCTAATGTTTCAATTTTTTTATCAAATTGTGATCCGAAACTTTGGTTTCATAAAGGTGTAAGTAGATAGATTTTACTTCATTTGTGGTTAATTTTTAAATTTGAATACAAAGCATGGTGTTTTCTCTTTCTAACACCGTTTAGATCATATTCCTCACTGTGAAATAAAGGGAGATACAACGATTTCTACGAGACCTATATGAGTTGTTCCGAATTAGTGAAATTAGTCATACCACCAACTGCCCAACCGATACAGGTCCCCTGATTTTGCACCTGTGTTCCCCAGTTTTTAATTTGGGAGGCGGGAATGGGGACCGCCGCTTCGGGAACCATTTATTGGATAACCAACACCTCTGCCATAGGTCACCCCAAGTGGTTCGCTACGTTTGGTGACTTAGCAGGGGTGCCCGGGTTCATGGGTAAGGTTTGTCTGGGTTTTGGCGGCGGATGCGTCTGCCCACATCTTTTCATTTGTCCGTCACTCCTTGACACACTGACTCCCAGATTCTTACCCACCCCATATACCCTTTTCCTTCCCAGAACTTACTCTCCCTCCTTTCCTAAAAGGATCCTCCACACAGCATCCCCAAATATGACATAGGCCCTGAGGGGAATATTTTTCCTCAGGGCCTCCTGTGTGGAGCTAATGTAAAAAAAGGGGCGCTGTTGTTTTATTCTCAAATTTTACTTCTTTAAAATATATGGCCGACAACTCGAAGATACGAGATCTTTCGCGTACCATTGAAACGATTATGTAATATTGTATGACCTTTATTAGTGTGTAATATGACCGAATGATTTAGATTTAGATTTTGATACAGATATTGCTAAACAGTTTTCGACAGAAAGAAAAAATCAGGATATTTATGTGGATAATAAAGCTCATAGATATTATTTTTAGTTAGAAACGTACTTCATATCATTCCGGCTTATTTATAAAATACTTTGAATCTTTATACTATGTAATAATAAAATATGATTAGAAATGAATTTGAAAATCAATTTGTTTTAAATTTACGGCTCTTCTTTGGGATCAGTATATCTTCTTAGTTCTACTACTGAACCCTCCGCTGTAACCTCCTTCTATCACACGCGTCTTTTATGAGAAAGAGAGAGGGATTGTATAAAATCGCGTTCGGAGTACCGGTAAATTCGCCCCCCGAGTACATAATCTCTTTTATCGCGGGCCAAATTGGCTATCCATCCAAGAAGCAAGACGTTACAAATAGAAAAGCGGAATTCATCTACTGTAGGTGGTACTTAATCGGAGAAAATGGGCTTTTATCTCTCGCCGTATCTCAGATGCTCCTATCTAGCGCCCATCGACGTATAATTCAGCTTTCTAATGTGCAATTTTCGAGTCGCGGTTCCGACAGTACCGATGTACCCAATGCTGCGTGTAAACAGGTAGGTATTGCTGCGAATCGACCCACGATTTTTGGAAAAAAGAACGAAGCAATCGCAAACAGAGCGAAATGCCGCTTGCAGTTGGTTCGTTCCTTTCCCATCATTCGTGGCTAGGCTCTATATTACTGGGATGCGAGGTTGACGAAGCGCGGTAGCGGATAACGGGATGCTGGAAAAGCGCACGCGATGCAACATTTCGTACAAGTGCCGATGCACTTTTCATTAAAAAATATTCGGAGGTACCGTACTATATTCTCGTCAATAAAAAATCCAACTTTTATTGTAGGTTTCAAGAGAGCTCCATTGTAACCATTATTTCTGATACACGCATTGTTTATGAGAATCTATCTGCTATTTAGTGCAATTACAGATGCAATTTTCGTAAATTCTAATACTATCTACCATTGATTTGGTTATTTAGGCATCTTCTGCCAAGAGTAAGTTTTTACTATTTTCATTTTTCTTTGAAAATAGAAAAGTGAAGTATTTTTTTTATTATTTATTAACCAAAAATACTTTGTACAAATGCGTTTAAAAAATACAAAAAACACTGAACCTGTTACGGCACTATGTACGAATAGGTGGTAGTTTCAGGCATTTGGTTGGCATCAATAAAGCCTGAGCAGGATCAGATTAGGACTTTTATAGGCACTTTTTGGTTCCCTACGATAATATTCAAGATCGATGGAAAATCTGGCGACATGTCTACACTATTACCCTTCTTACTTATTTTTAAAATTGCTCCTATCCTTTTAAGAGGAATATAAACGCTAGAAATATTTCCAATCTCATGCCTGCAAAATTTTAAAATCGAGCGTCTTTTTGCAAGAGGCTAGTAAGCCAAAAGTGGTTTTTATTTATTTTGTGCATAATTTTATAAGAACGAAAAAAAGTTAGAACATAGAAAACCTCAAAAATGGTCTTAGCCATAAAGGGGTATTTAAAAAAATGTTTCTTATTCTTAGTTAATTACTTCATAGTTAAGTCATGAAAAAACATTTTTTTTGGTGGTTTACGCTTATATTTTTTGTTACGTAATGTTAATAATTTTATTGTAATTCCAATACATAGAAAAGCTAGTAAAAGCTTTGATTTATCCGTAGCATATTTTTTGATGTTCATACTGTAAGCCGATTCGTCGTAAAGATTAATAAAAATAGTATCTAAATAGGATTTTACGTGTATATTAATCTTAATAGGAGTGAGAGATTTTTTTACAGGATGTAAGTAATTGAAGTTTGATTATGGATGCATTTCAAACTAGACAATTTTTCTTTACAAGGCTTAGAGTGCACATTACTTTATTGTTTACGGAGCATCAGCTGAACTCAATTCAGTTTGCGCCAACAACAGAGAATTCAGATCGTGAGAGCGGCGCACTAGAAGATTAGAACACCTTCACGTGACGTAGATTGAACTCCGGAGCTGAAGTGCCGCAAGCTCTACTATACCCGTTCTCAGATCACGTAGATTGGCACAAACAGATTGCAGAAACTCTAACTGGCAGTCCATAGTCCCATAGTTGCATTGGTAATACGGACAAGTTTTGCTTATTATCGTTTCCAATCAATTTTTCTGAAAAAATAACATAAGGGCTGTGTTCTTAACCCTGTAAGACTAACCATATTTTCGTAAGTAAAGACAAGTCATTTGTCAATTTGTCATACAATAGATTATCCTCACAAAATGCATTTTTTTACGAAAGTTTCAAATCTGCATGTTATTGTATAAAACAAGTTAAAATAAAGGAAGGAAAATTGAAACGCATTTGCAATTAGTGGACTTTATTTATTAAAAAAAAATTACTAAGCTGAAGGTCATGATTCATGACTTATCTTTTTTTAAATCAAAATTAACGGGACATAAACCTCAAGATAATTAACGAAAATAAAAGTTTCATGAGCAATAATTTCAATTTTCAAATTGGGAGGCGGGTATAGGTACCGCCGGCCCAGGAATCATTCTTTTGCATTCTTACAGACCCGGTCTTACAGACCCGGTCTTACAGACCATATTCTTACAGACCCGGTCCTAGGCTTGTTGAAAAAGTATCGATATTTTTAATTCAATATATCGATATTTTTAGCCGATATATTATGATACGATATATGATATATCGATACAAAATATGCAATATCGAAAATTGTATCAAAAACGATATTTTTTAAAATTTATGTATTTAAAGTCACTAGAATCCAAAACCGTATAGGAACGAACGGAAAAAAGTAACTGTATTGGGTCATGACATCTGGCGGTTGAAATTTTAACTATTCTCTCTCTCTGGTTTCAATCCTGGGATTGGTTTGCAGCAATTTCATCTATTCGTTTCTTCCACTCTTCCCTGTCTTGTGCGGCACTTTTAAAGTCTGCATATGATAAGCAGCGCACGTCCACCAGCAGGTCCTCCAGGTACTCTCGGCGTGGGCGTCCCCTAGCGTTTGTCCCCTCGGTCATACCCTCCATTATGGCATGCAAGAGGCCTTCTTGTCTTATTGCATGGCCGATCCATCTTGCGCGCCTTTCGGACAAGTTCCTGAGCAGGTGCCTTCCTCCTTCGATTCTTTGGAGAACCTCCTCATTTGTGATGTGGTCTCTCCAGGAAATTCCTAGTAGTCTTCTATAGGACCACATCTCAAAAGCCTCTAGTCTCCGTTTATCTCTTTCGGATAGGCACCATGTTTCGCAGCCGTACATCAAGATACTCCGTACATAGGTCTTGATGAGGAGTATTCTCAGTTCAGGTCTATATTATTCGATTCTATTATTTTCGACCTTTTATTGAATGCAAGCCTAGCCTGGTGTATACGGCTGTCGACCTCGCTCTTAGACCGACCGTCCCATGTTATTTTGCTCCCGAGGTAGACAAACTCCTTGGTGTTCTTTAGTGGAACTCCTGACATCTCTACTCTCATCTGATGTTGCATTCGGCCTACAGTCAGCAGCTTAGTTTTGTCTTTATTTATCTTCATGTTGTAATTGTTTTGAAGAATGCTTTGCATGATTGTTAAGGCCTCTTGCAGTTCTTCTTCGCTTTCAGCAACCAAAGCAATATCTTCAGCAAACCTTATCATATCCACCTTTTGCCCGTGTATCTTTACACCTTTTCTGTGACTCATTCTCTCTCTCAAGTCATCAATCGCACTTTGTATATAAGCGTTAAAAAGAACAGGTGACAGAGAGCATCCCTGTCTCACCCCTTGTCTTATACTGGCTTCTTTTGTATCATTGTCACATCTAATTATAGCGGCCTCATTCTTGTATAGCGCCTGGATTATTCGTCTATCTCTATATTTGATGTCAATTCTCTTCAGAATCTGGAAGAGTTTTTTCCATTCTACTTTGTCGAAAGCCTTCCCCAGGTCTATGAATGCGATGAATGTGTTTTGGTTTCTTTTTATTCTTTTTTCTAGTAGTATTCGTAGCGACAATATTGCTTCTCTGGTTCCTACACCTCTTCTAAAGCCAAACTGGTCTCCGGAAAGGATGTTCTCTACTTTTGGTCCGATTCTTTTTAGAATGATATTAGTCAATATTTTTGAGGCATGGGATATTGGGCTAAGAGTTCTGTGTTGTTCACATTTCGTCGTGCCCGCCTTCTTTGGTAATGCGACAATTAGGCATTTTTCGAAATCCTCTGGTATCTTTCCAGTCTTATACATTGTCTGTATCATTTAAAACAGGGCATCTATAATTCCTTTTCCTGCTGGCTTAATTAGTTCAGCCGGAACGTCATCGATTCCGGGTGCTTCCCGTTTTTGAGATTTTTCAGTGCGAGGTCAAACTCTTCTCTAGTGATTGGATCTCCTAAATCATCTGCATCTACCTCATTTTCTCTTTCTATCAATGTTTCGTTGTCATTAATTCCCTTTCCATTTTACAGCATTTCGAGATATCTTTTCCATCTCTCTCCTATTTGGTGATTTTCGAAAAGTATTTTGCCGTCTTCTCCTTCTATTGCATTACCCTTTCCAACTCTCAGCCCAAAGAAGTCTTTCACCGCAACGTGAGCTCTTTCTACATTTCCTCTATTGAGGTCGTCATTTATCTCATCGCATTTATTCTGGTAGAATGTTTCTTTGGCTATTCTTGATTCTCTATTTATTTGGTTTCTCAGCACTTTGTTTTAACTATTAATAGCTTACAATTGTCTTTGCATTAGTATTTGTTATCACCAATACTATCTCATTTGTGTAGGTACATACATAGAAATGTATGCTATTTTTCGCCATTTTTTCTGAGCCACTCCTATGTATTGGTTCCCAATTGTCTGTGATTATTGACTATACCTTGTTCCAAGTCCTTTTGACAGATAAATACGCCAATAGAATGTTACTGAGACGCATACAAACTTTGTATGCGTCTCAGTTTAGGGAACGTACTGTTACCATTATAGTGTAATGACATATTGTTATGTGTTAGTGTTATAAGATTAAAGGGAGATGTAATAATGAGCCTTTGTCGGGCTCGGGTGTAATCTGCTAGTCAACTTTGATTTCCTCACAGGAAACCTTGGACGCCAAACCCAGCCTAATGTCTGGGTATGTCAACCAGCGGAGAACACGGTACTCAATTCTCAGAGTGTGGGCCATTAGTTTTCATAGCATTCCTGAAAAGGCTGCACAAGGAATCTACTTAATAAAACAAAATGTGGAGTATAGAATCGGTTCACTGTATTGTTTTCGTAAGACATAATAAAATAAATGGTATGGACTCACCCCCGGGACCAATATCGTAATTTTATGCTATTCCTAGCTACCCTAATTAAATTTACTGCCGCCGAACTCCCGATGTCGGGAGAACCAACCCCAGCTCCTGGTGGCAAGGGTGATCCCAACCTCTGCGGCTCAGCTTGGCCCTGCGACCTCCTCAGCAGTCGCATGGAAGTGATGTTAGACCTGGACCCTCAGGAGAAGGAAGGAGTACCCAGACTCTACTCCAAATTGTAAAGGAAGGCCCGTCAGCAATTCGAGGCGAAGAATCGTTCAACACTGCGGTATTCTCGGGTTTGTTCCATAAATAAACCCTTGGGGGGAATTCGATAGTTGGCCTGCATATAATCACGGCGCGGCGAGTTATTATTTAATCCGATGACTCGGATAATGAGGTACAATAGTCTTTTCACTCGGACATTGCCAATTCACTCGTGGTCACTGGGACCCTCGCGAAACTCACATTTTACGTGAATAAATCTTCGGTTAGATGCACCGCGCACCATGATAAGCGTGGCGGGTTATTATATACACCGATGGCTCGGATAAAGAGGTACATTAATCGTAACACACGTACATCGCCATTAAACTCATGCTCCCTTTTGGGACCCGCGCGAAAACTCGCATTTTACGCGAATAAATCTTTGATTTTTATATTTAAAAAAACACAACGTGTTTCCGTCCCCCGAATGCAGATGCCCAAAGCTTGGATTACAATCACATCGTATTAAAACTTAAGATTAATTGACCGTTGTTTTCACGGCGTACCGCACATCACGCCGTGAAAACCAGAGTGCGGATCCGGAAACCAAACCCAAAAAAATGCCGCCTACCGACACGTTGAACGAAACTCCCCCAGGTTTGCCAACCTAACCAATTAAAATGCATTTAAAAAAAATAGTACCTAACTTACGATAAATACAATCGCTTCATAACATTACCCATACTACGTGACACGTTTAGGGGGGGGGGTCTTCAAAATGTCACGCTTGGTACAAATGAGCAGCGGCGAGCTTACGGGGGGGGGGGGGTTAAAAATTGCAAAAATTGGTCACGTAGTATGGGTACGTTCCCTTACATATAAGTTAGAAGACAGTTTTTTAGTTTTTGATATATTTGTAATTATTACGTAATAAAAATGAATAGTGATAAAAATACCTTCATTTTTATTGAGATTTTTGTACATTAAAAAAAGCAAATTGTGTACAAAAATTACTATTGATAATATTGAGATGAATACACTATTATTTTAAAAACGCAAAATCTCTTGAAAATTTGACCGACATATCGATATTTTTTCTTCGATATATCGACGTCGATATTGATATTTTAATAAATATCGATACATCGATACATCGATATATCGATATTTTTTCTCACTTTCGACATCCCTACCAGGTCCGTCGAAGCTGTATGGTGGAAATATGATTGTGACTTCTAAAAGAAAGTTATTACTAAAGTAATGCAATTATTTTTTCATACCTTCCAATAGAATATTCAACAAACAAGCACATGATGAATTTGCTGACTAATTTTTCTTACATTAACAAACCCTGTAGTTTTAAAAGAAAATTTTCCAGTTTTAGAAAAGCCTCAACTATAAAACATTTTTAATCTTGACTGATCTTCGAAGTAGGTACGAGTACGTATCAATTCGTAACACCATTAATCACGTATACGTGCGTGAGTCCCTAGCCCACGTGGTGTTCAGAAAACTAACGTTATGAAATTATTTCTTGTAGCGTGTGAAATGCATAATTTCTCTCCATAGTTTCTTATCTTGTGAACATGCAGCAGGTACAAGTCACCATTATGATTAGCATCAGGTATATCCATACTAATAACGGGAATACACGAAAACTTTTGACATTGAAATAAACATTTCCAAAATATTTTTACTTCCGACTTAGATTTTTCAAATAAGGTTCCCCTTTTTTAACTAACGGATTGCAATCTTTAGAGTATAGACATCAGCTCAGTTAGTTTTCTCTATTGGTATTTCAATAGAAGATGCCCCGAGAAACTAGAGTCATCGAACCCTTCGGCACTGGTGAAATGGTCGAAAAAATGCCGAATATTTGTACAGATATGAAAATATCGAGTCGAAGAATTATTTTCCCATTTGGTCTCTGGTAGGTTGACATGTTGTTCTTGTATTGTTTTGTATTTATAATACTTATATAGTGCAATTGCATAGCGTGGATTGACTAGATGATCATTTGGAGAAGTGTGTGAAAGGGTTTAGTTTTTCCTGTGGGGAAAATTTAACCCGGACATTTAAATCTGGTGCGTATGTGAAAATTGTCATTACGAATAAATTATTTAATTAATTATTATTTTTAATTTGTAATTTATTCACAACTATGCCACTTTAGTCAGCTTCCAGTTCAAGCAATTACGCTACGCAATCCTATTCGAAATTATGATTTTTACATTCCGGTTAACTCATTCCTACACGTTCTTACCTTATCCAATTATGAATAAAACCACTTCAGCATAATTATATGGTCTTTACGGTATTTTAATACGAAGTGTGACATAAATATTAAAAATTATGTCTTATTGATTATCTGCTTTGAGACGGGCACATACCTTTGACCATGTTTGGTTAAAGATGTTCTGGCAATTACGGTAAAATTAAAACGACGAACCTAAATTCAATAAACTCTTGGTATGCCTATTGGAGGCTACATGTTAAATAATAAAAAAATATAACGGCTTAATATGCGATTATGTCTCTTCGGGTCGGTTCAAAAATGACTCAGGTATTTCATAATATTTATTAGCGATTTATAGCAATTTCACGGTTGTGGGGCTTTTCAACACGCCAAATTTGTGGAAGATTAAGAATTTTTTTCCTCATCGCCTTCAAAAGTTTGATATCATCAGCGGACGTTCTTGTCAATGTCGTTAATTAATAAAAGAGTGATGAAGGGTCCTAGGATCCTCGGAAACTCCCGGAGTTAGTTTGTATTCGTGAGAAATATGGTGTACGTAACTGACGTTCTTGATGACCATTGCGTAAGTAGCTAGGCATGAAAGCATGAAAATTCTGAGAGAGATTCAATTTTTTGCACTCAATTTTTCTTTAATAAAATCATGGTCGACTTTGTCAAATGCTTTCTCGAAGTCTTTATAAATCACATCGACATGTATGTATAAATTTTTCAACGATGTAGTAATAATGTAGTTACTATATAGTTAATAAGGAACTCCAGTGAAAAATATTATGGCTTTAAAAAATATGTTCATATAGACCAATAAACGCTGATTCTGAATATATAAGTTTTATTTAATAATATTAAACGCAGAGTTTTAAAAAAATATTAAAAAGTGCATTTTTAAACAGCTCGTCAAAACACAGCGTCAAGTTGGCATTATTGAAATGTTTAGTGGTGACGTCACTGTTCCTCGTGTCGTGACGTCACCGTAAAGTCATTGAATGGGAAATGTACGGAAATGTAGGAAGGTTATCGTATTAATTTATTCATTTATTTACATACTGTTTATAGAGATTTAGTTGTTGTGTTTATTGAAACATTATTTAGGCATAAATAATTTAGTACCAAAAATAGAGGTATCTCTATTAGTTTATCTCTATTATTAAAATATTGAAAAACTTTAAACTGTAATCGTAAAATCGTATAAGTATACTATATCATAATGCTATCTACTACTCCACGGCCAAATCAAAATGGCCGCAATCGAACTGCTGATATCGTTTGCCTACACTTTTGTGGGTGATGTTTCGTTTTTGATAATATTGATTTTAAAAGCTAAAAAAATTATAATTTCTAACAATTTTTACACCAATCTCCCGTAAAAATATTCAAAAATAATAATATAATAAATAATATAATTAATATAATGAATAAATAATTCCACCGAAATAATGTTTTAACTTATCGAATAGTAGATATCATCTTTCTTCCGTATAATTATCATACAAAATGACAACACCTGTTGAAAATAAAAATAACTTTTCAGGAGTGATGACGTCACACGATTGTAGTGACACATGCGGTGGTTTTCGGAAGATCTTGAAAAATTTAAACTTTGACAATTATTTTAACTATAACTAACTTTAAAAAATGCAGTTATTTAAGTTAGAAGCTCATTATTCAATAAAAAAAAATTCATTAGACTGGAGTTCTCTATTCACAAAGTTTAATGGAGGTAAAATCCCTGCTGATTCTCAGTGAGCGCATTTTTAGTTCAATTTCATATTTGTGAATAAATGGTTCCCTAAAGTTTTGCGAGTGCTCATAACGGTAATGCGCGACAAAATATCCTCCGAAAAAATATAATACGGACAAAACATCCTCCAACAAAATATCTGCTAAAATCTAACCTAACCTAACCTAACCTAACCTTATTTTATTATTTTTTTAACAATAATTTATTGTCTTTAAGGGATGTCAGTATTATTTTTGTCCTATTTTATACTATTTTTAAACAGTATTTACAGGATATCTGTATTATTTTCTTCCCATTTTTGTTAGGTTAGGTTTTAGTAGATATTTTGTTGGAGAATGTTTTGTCCGTAGGATATATTTTGTTGCGGGATGAAAAGTCGCGGAACAGCTCATAATATCGCTACGGGTCCATAATTTTCGGTTGCTGACTTTTTGCCTTTTTGTGGAAAGGTGCGACTTTACTTAGTATTTTTTCTGATGTTCAGAAGTATGTTCAGGAGTGTATTCAGGAGTGAAGAACGTATCAATCCATACCCGCCTTCAAATTGAAGTTTATTACGCAATAAAAAGTAAAAAATGTCCTTTAGGGGTTGAATTGGGTGTGATAGGTGGTGTACGTACAATCAGGACCGATGGAGTATTTAGGTTTTATAGTGTGTAGATAATAGTAGATAGTATACTCGTAGATACGAGTATATTCTCCTCGTAATCAGTGTAGACCTGGGCAATGTGCAATTGCCCGCTTGATTAATTTAATTTGCAAATTTTGCTTGTTTTGTTTTTCCAAGGCTTTTTCGGATTACTGAAATATTGAAAGGCAGCACTTTGTTTTACCGATGGTAATGTTTAATTAAAAAGAAATTATTTGTGAACAATTTTGGCGTTATTATGCCATGTAGCGTTTCCTCCTTCTTTAGCCAGCCACCGTTTTGAACGGCGTTACAGTGTCCGAAATGTTGGCTAAAGAAGGAGGTAGCGCAACATGGCATAATAACCCAAAAATTAATCAATATAATACTTTTGGCCGTAAAATCTAAAATCATACCAGCTAATTATTTATTTGTGAAAATACGTACCTGTGTCGGTAATAAACCTTTCTTTCCTATCCTTTAAAAACAACAAATTGTTGGCGAATATAATTTGTTGATATATATTATATCCTCATATTTAATAGCAACAATATTACCTACCACAACTTAGAAATATTTCACATTGATTTATTTTTCTTCAATTAATAATTGGTTCAGGTAGGTTCAATAATGTTTTAATTAAGACAGATAATTGTTTGCAGCTGCTAAACCCGGAGACGTGTGCTACAGCAACCCTCACTGCCGACTGTGGGACCCGGAGACGCGCTGCGAATTCCTCATCCCAAACCTGTTCGGCCGATGCGTGTGCGGCGCGTCTCAGCGGCAAATTGGTGACAAGTGCGTGGGAGTCTCCGCTAACCAATATCCCCCGCCAGCCCAAACCCAATTACCCGTGATCCTCGCGCAAACAAACGACACCGAGCCTCTCCAGGCAGCGAGCCAAATCATATCAACAGTTCGAGAGTTTACAACCAAATCTCCCACCGTAATGATCCCCGAAAAAAAAGCACCGCAACCGAACGCAGCTGCTTTTGCAACATCTGTCAATCAATATCCTTTAATGGAAAATGACAAAATACCAGCTCAAAATCCAACAAATGAAATAGATCAAGACAAAATGCAAGAGTCTTTTTTTATAGTACACACGACTGAAAAGTACGTTGTGCCGAAGATAGTTCTACCTCTGCATGGGAAACACGACGATATGCTGAAATTGATTTCTGACGATGTAAACTTCGACGTGCAAGATTCCAACGAGCACTTGGCCTATGTCGTGGGCCCCCCGGCTCTGCAGGGGTCAGCCAGGCCCGCTGCGGAGGCTGCCACCAGAGATGTGCTGATTGAGCCCCTCACTACTACTTCTTCAACTACAAGGAGACCAATGGCAAGCGGGAAGACCTCGCTAACGAGATATAGAAAGAAGAAGCCGCTTCGTAAAAAGCAAGGTGAGATTATTATCAATTTGTACATCTCTTTGTCGCCATATAAATGGAAAAAAAACTTTTAAAAACACTAAAATAGAGGATCAATAACGTTATTAACGAAAATTCATGATTTGCAAAGAAGATTTGAGTTCACAAATAATATATTTTTTTTACAATTTCGATATAAATATATATCTACCATTAATTTATTATTACAATAATTTCCTATTATCCGAACGTTGCTTATTTTGCATTATTCCGAACCAATAATAATCAGTGTTATAATCCCACTTCAATTAACTTTGATTTATACTTGGTAATGCATTTACGTTACCATAAAAAAATAAGACGGTGTGTACTCAATGAATGTCAAACTAAACCTAATATATTACATTAACGGTTAATGTAACAGTTAATGTTGCACTTTAGAGTCTCGACTTATCACTCGATCGCATGATCGATCATCTCTGTTTACATGTTTAGAATTCATAAAGTGTGCAGATAATATATTCGAAGAATGTTGTTTCCCACTAGGAGGTCATCGCGTACGCCTGGAGGGCGGCATTACGTCTCTCGGGCTCACTTGCCAGGCGGACCAGCAGTGTTCCCGCGTGGACCCCTTCTCCCGCTGCGTGCAGGGCCGCTGCGACTGCCTCTACAGGGACAACAACGCCACCTCTTGCTCGGCAGATTACACGGGCTGCCAGCCTGGGACTTTCCAGGTAATTATATTTTTGTATCCATCAGATGATGTATTACACGATGGACTAGCGATGCTTTCGCTCGTGCTGGTACTCCCGCTGTCTGCAAGGCCGTTGCGATAATCATTTCTCTGTAGCTACAATAATAACAATGCTATCTCTGGCTGCATAGATTACTCGGGTTTCCAGCCTGGAACCATCCAGGTAATTAGTATTTACCTAATATCTAACTCATACATGGATTGCGTGGCGGACTAGAGTTGTTTCGGTGTAGATCTCCACTCCCGCAGTGTGCAGGGCAATTATTCCGTTCAACGGACAGAGTTGTTTTTATATTATTATCTTCCCCTTCTGGAGTCCAATTAATGTCAAGTGCCGGTAGATCAAGTAGAATAATCCTACCTCTTTCAAGGACTGCAGTAATTGATCCTTTAAGATTGCGGATTCTTTTAAGTGAATTGCCCGTTTCCGCGTTGAGTGAAGAGTTTTTTCTACAAGTAAGTTGGGTTGTGGTTCCAGACCAGACATATTGTAGCAGATGGCTACTAGCTACTACCTGGAAAACTCAGAAGTTGAAAGAACTTGCGATTTATACCGGGTCAGTAGTTGTGCACTGTTTTGAGATTGAAGTCACCTGGCGAATAAACGGATGAGACAGTGTGACAACGAATAAGATATAGGATATACAGATAAGCTCCCTTTGCCGTGCGGTCTCCCTCCTTGCTCATCGCTACCCGGCTGGTGTCTACCTGTCATTATGGTACCCACGCGTATTACCCACGCGCTTTATTTACTGCATTGTGTTCAGTACCATAAACATATTGATGTTGTTTGATCTAGTGTCGCTCCACCGGCGCCTGCATCAGCTGGTTCTTCCTCTGCGACGGGCGCATGGACTGCTCAGACGGATCGGACGAGGAGTGCGCTGGAGCCCGCTGCCCGCGCGGCTCGTTCCGCTGCCCGCGCCGCGCCTCGCCCGCCGGTGCGCTGGTGGCCATGCTGCTGGCCGTGCGGCCCAAGTCCGTCTCGGTGGACACGGGCCCGCCCAACCGGCTATACTGTCTGCCGAGGGGCGTGCGGTGCGACGGCAAGCCAGACTGCCCGGGAGGAGAGGATGAGAGGAACTGCCGAGCCACGAAAAAGAGAAAGTAAGGAAAACGGATTTATAATTTTTTTTACTAAGTGTCAACGAAAAGATAGGTTCTAATTGCACATAAGTTAAAAAGAAACAAATTAAAACTATTATTAAGCAGTTTTGATTTCTGATTACTTTTGATTATCAAGTAATCCCCAGGGAATCAAAGTATGAATTTGGGCGAGTGCATCAGAAAGGGACGACTCTCTAAAGTGGAATGCCAAGTGTTTATGGCAGCATATTCAATAGTTTAGAGATTGGAGGCACATTTCAAATGTACCACGTCGGAAATGAACAATCAAAAGAGTACAAATATTTTTGTACTCTTTCGTTACCAGAATTTAGTTTTTTGTTTCCATAATTTTCCTAATTAAATAAAATTTCATCTGCAAAGTAAAGTTTGACGTTTTTACAAAAGTTAAAAAAATTCAGTTAGAACCTGGAAAATTTGGTTTTTAAAAAAAATTCAGTAAGAACCTGAAAAATTTGGTTTTCTTCAATTTATCTATACGAGTACACGAGTATGTATGCACACAAATGACACAAATATCACCACCTGTACCTAACGTGATTCAATAATATAATGCGTAAATTTTTTACGTGGTATATTCAGATTGCGTTGCATTTTGTGTGATAATAATTAATAATTACCTATCTTTTATTTTGTCTAAGGCCACGAATCATAATAAACAGTTTAGCGATCTTTGTGTTATGTGGTGAACTGGTTGAACCCTATTTGACATCAATGGAGCCGTGAGAAATGGAACGAAGAATTTACTCAAGTCTATTCACCAAATAATAATAATAATAGCCTCTGATAAATGCACATTCAACATAAGCACACGGTTTTATTCATGCTTATTGCTATTCTTGGTACAAGTAATCCTAATTACCTAGTAGGTACAGAGTTCAGAGAACCTTTCCATTTGACCCACCCTGTGCCTAATGGAGAATATGGTAAGTAGTAAACGATCTGTCATGATTCATGATTCACGTTTACCCAGAAGGCATAGACCTTCGCCTGACCTTTCACCAGAGACACAGCCATAAATAACACATCATGAAGCTTGCAAACGAGCCAAAGCGCAAAGAGTCACGACCCCAGCAATAGATATAGCTGTCTAATATTACAATAAGTAGGTATAGAAAATATGCAACTATATTGTGTGTAGTTGTGAACTAAGTGTCGCTATTCTCATGTTACAGATGCCCGAAGTTTACTTTTCAATGCGACAACGGGAGGTGCATTCCCGAACACGAATTCTGTAATTCCATACTCACCTGTGAGGACGGATCCGACGAACCTCCGCATCTCTGCAATGGTCATACGAGGTACCAAACCAATTCAAAGCAGCTCTCTTTTATGTCCGTGATGGATTCTTAGCAGATTCCTACTATGCGGTAATAGATTCCAATGTGATTCTTAGCAGATTCCTAACAAGTCGGTAATGCCAAACGCGGAAGGCTTTCTTTTCTCAACAATGCTAACAATGCTTTGTACGTAGTTTGAGTTATTTTCAACAGATGTCACTGAACATGTTCGAGTTGAACTTAATAAAATAATAGGATATTTCACCATCCTTGATAAGCGCTATCCATGGGATAACGTATTATTTTTGATTTAAGTACTAAGAATTTATTTATTTAAAAAGTCGGAGTTTACTATTCGATACCCACTAGATCCTGTGAATAGTCGCAGCACATTATTCGCCCTTAAGTTTCAAGATAAAAACCTTTGTCTTTTAGTGAATTAGTCAATAAGCTGATTTAAACTTCCATTCCAGTGTGCCTTCTGCTAAACGTAGTTATGTTCCCTAGATCTCTAGAAATTTCAGTAAGCAGGTACCCAGATCTGACGATTTCGGATAAAACCCGCTAATCTACCTAATTTCAAGGAAATTAGTAGAAAGTTATTTTAAAAGCCTATTAATAGCAGGTTTTCCAATCCTCAGATCATCTTCCCTCTTACCAGATTCCTATCAATAAAAAAAAACAAGTTTCTTGATGTGGCCCCTATTATTATACTTATAATTAGTTAATTAATATACTTATAATTAGTAAATTAAATTCGTTAAATAAAAGTGTATCTTATTGTCTAGTTTCCCCGAGGGTGAGCAATGCCCACTCCGTTGCGCTAATGGAAGGTGCCGATCCACGGCAGTTGCGTGCTCTGGTAGGGACGGCTGTGGAGACAATAGTGATGAAACCAACTGCAATGTCTGCCGTGAGTACCTACAATTTTTTCAATTTAGTGACTAGATCTGGATATCCCGATCTTCTCGCTTTCTCTGTTTTAAATAACAACGAAGCCATAACCAATATTGGGGAATCCATTGAAACTCTAGAACCGGACAGTGACGTGCCGTGACCTTTTTTCAGATTTCTCAGGAAAAAAGTATTTAGTTTTTTTTTAATCATTTCTTAAACCTGTCTACCAATTACTGTTCTTCCAATAAAATAAAACAATATTTTTAAAATTCTCTCATTATCACTGGGACTGCCCTATTATGCTCTAGCATAGATATAGCATATCTGGGTAATTTTTTGCTTTAACTCTTTACAGATCTCCCTATGAACCGGAATTGACGAGGAGAAAATATTTAAAAAATATAAAAAAAATAAATTATTGTTAATTTTTAATATACTGCTTTTATTATTGATTGTAAGCATATACTTATACTACTTATGCTAACAGCCTGTATGCAAGGATATAAGAGGGTCTAAAGCCTCTAGAGTAATTGATAATTAAATGTAGCATTCTTTTATAAAAAAGATCTTAACGCGTTACAATTAGTGTCCTTATATCGTCTCACGACCTCTCTATCTGGAAGGAGAAATTACATATTTTTTTCGAAACCCTTCTAAACTCAATTTACTTTGTAGGATAGGTATGTATACGAGTATGTTGTTGACATGATCTAACATCAAACCTAACATATGTACACTGTTGATATTTATCACGTGAGAACGGGTCGCTTCTACGACTCGCTCTTGAGTTCTTGTGTGTTGTGTTGTGTTTTTTTTTTAATGAGCTCCACACAGGAGGCCCTGAGGAACATAATTTCCCTCAGGGCCTATGTCATCTTTATGCTCACCTATGATGCTGTGTGGAGGGTTTTTTTTAAGGAAAGAAAGGATAGGAGAGTTCTGGGAAGGAAAAGGGTTTAAGGGGTGTCTAGAAATCTTGGGTTCAGTATATCCTGGTCATCCGCCTCCAAGACCTAGACAAACCTCACCCCATGAACCCGGGCACCCCTGCTAAATCACCAAACGTAGCGAACCACTTGGGGTGACCTATGGCAGAGGTGTTGGTTATTCAATAAAGGTTCCCGGGGCGGCGGTACCCATTCCCTCCTCCCAAATTTCCTACCTCCAACAACATGGGTCTCTTTAAGATCCATGCTCACTCCTTCCTATCCTAAAATAAAGAATCGTCACACAGCGTCCCCATAGATGATCTAAGCCCCGAGGAAAACAATTTCCCCAGGGCTTTCTACGTGGAATTAATTTAAAAAGCTAAATAATGATAAATTACTAGATATATAAAAATCGTATATTTTTGAAGAGTTGTCTTCAAATATCTTAGAAAATGGTGACACGGGCATTAATGGTGGCTTCTAAATGTGACGTTCACACAACCTGTAGTCAGTGGGTTCACGCCTACGCCATCTTCAATTATAGATCTGTAATAGATTGCTATTTATGGAAAATTGACAAAAAAGCAAAATATAAAAATGTTTTTTTTTTCAACAGGATGCCCAACAGCGCCACTGGATTGACATTACAAGGATCCGACTGTGGAAGGATATTTCGACATGAGAGACTGATTTTTTGTGAATAAGAACAATCAGAAACACAACAAAGTGAAATTTTTATGTACAAAATTGAAGAAGAGGATGAACGGTGGTAATTTTGATGTTCCAAATAATATTTCGGACTCGTGCATAAACATTATTTAAAAAAAAATCGAAAATTTATTAGACCAGTTTGTTGTTGGTATTTCTATAATTAGTACTTACCAACTGTAACCAACTTACTTATTCCAAGTATGTGTATGGAAAACTAAAAATCTTAAATTTTTCGACAAAAGGTGCGACAAAAGGAAAATCTGTGCAAGAAACAAGTACAAGAAACCAAAAAGTGTTTTAAAAGCCAATTAAACCTTACCCTTGTTATTCAGAATACTCACGATAGTCGTAAAATTGTATTGCATGCCACAACAAATATACTACATTCAATATAATTTGATATTTCGTTGATAATCCGATAAAAATGAATCAAGAAATGTAGTGAAGGCGAATAAATAATAAGTAAACGAAATTAAACCAGGTAAAATTAAATTAATAGTCCAACAGAATGAACATATTAACTCCAGCGCATTTTAAAATAACTAGAACTCTGCTATTTTTGGTAAAACGTGCCGACTTCAGCTAGAAAGGAATGAAACCATGTGAGAAGCTAAAGCGCCGAAGAATCAAACGTATTCCGCTGCGGTTCACGGCAAATGACAAAAAATTAGGTAGTTCTCGAAAAAACCAAAAACTATCGATTTTAGCGGTTTTTCAATAAGGAAATCAAAATTGATTTCTTTAAGTATCACGGTTCGCATTGTTAAATTTAAAAGAACAACAATGCAAGTTGGAATTCTCTTTTAGATTAGAATAAATGGTTAATGACCCATGGCTCACGATAAAAACCTTGGCGAAGATGTTGATCAAACTGAATAAAAGAGTCTGCAGTAAACATTCCCGATTCACGAATCACGATTTTTGATTTATAATTTGCGCGATCTGACATATTTTCCTTGAACAATGATAAAACGGATACATTGTTAATTTTGATAGGCAAAAAATATAAATATTAGGAATAAGGCCTTGGGATTTCGTTGAATCTAACAGGCACACGTAATACGAAAATCATTAACCACCATACATCACTTTATGATGACGATGACCTCCTAACTTTCAACTGACCTTCCGTGATGGTCATGTTCGTAGATTGGGTTATGCAATTCAATAGAAAAATATTTGACTGCCTCAACTTATGTACTTTTAGATATTTTTTTGGTTGGAGTCCGAGAAGCCAGGCAATGGCAATCAACAACCTGTTGTTCTTACCGAAATAGTAGTCACGACTGACCTTGACAAACGATGCATAATTAGGTGTTGTTATTTATGGGAATTTTTTTACATTTGTCACGCCCTTTTTCATTTTTCATTAGTAAAAAATCTCCCAAAAAAATAAGTTTTTTTATGATGCTGAAGAAACACATAAAAGGGAATAAACTTATATTGCATACAACATAATATTTAAAAAAATGTATTGAATTGTTTACCTACCCATCAAATCAAAAATGTATAATTTATTACTTAACCTCAAAACTAAGCAGACAATTTTAAATTTACAATGAAATAAACATAAAGTGGCGGGGGCGTAAACGTGAACTAGCGCGATCTATATCTTTATATTTTAATCTGGCAACCACACCTACGTACTATTGAAATGTCATAGACAACAGCGTCCTCCCTTTTCGCCAACTTATACTATTGTTGCACTGTAACGATATATTTAATAGATTTAAAGAAATACAAGTTCTACTAAGGGGGCATACATTAATTACGTGCGCAGTTTTTCTACCAATCTAGACCCCCCCCCCTTGGTGAGATAAATTTCGGCCACTTCGTATATTCTTTTCAAGTAACGTGAGATTTTGCTGGACCCCCCCCTTTTGAGCTCACGTAATTAATGTATGCCCCCTAAGTAGTATAAAAACATTTTAACAATCGAAAGATCTTTCGCCTAAATCTGTACAAACAATGTACGCCTTTGCATAGCAAAAAAATGTTCACCAAATTTAGAAGTGTCTAATTTTAATAATAATCACAATATCTGACAACTTATATACTAGGAACTAATTATTATTGAATATCTCATTAGTTTCGAATTCGAGCAAACGATTCAAACCCTCTCGATTATGTATTTCATATTTCAATTCATATCTATTGTTTCTAAAACAGACATCTCGACTATGTTCGTCACTTACTACATTGGAAATGTTGTCGATCAATCGGAGCCGCTGTCTATCGATTTATTAAGTGATGGCTGACTCGAGACGCCAATTGAATTTTATGAATGCATTCGCGAAAATACGAAGCTGTCAAATTATCTAATAAATAGTATCGTGCTTGACTTGCAAATTCTGATTCAAGTACAAGTTCAATTTTAGATTCCAAGGATGTTACGCCAAACATGTGTGAATTAATAAAAATATGTGGATATAGGTAATAATCATTACTGATTGAACGTGTACGTGGGTATTTAATGTTTTAATCTTCGCTAATAATGCTAATTCTGAAGCGTTAGATTTAATCAAATAATACAGTATGCCTCACGAATACTACAAATTAAGACAAAATATCTTTAATTTATTCCACACTTTATTTTTAAGTAATGCACTGTAAATAATCATTTTATATTCTAAGTATTTATTTATGAATAATAATTACGATAAGTTGTGATGTAATCATTTGCTACTATAATGTTTTTGCAATATACATACCTACCTACTAATGTTTTTAACGTAGGAAAAAAATAGTTTTAAGTAAACACCAATGATTTGAATAAATATGTACCTACTTATAAAAAACTTTCAATAAAATAAAGATTTTTTTTAAATATGTGTTATTACATTCCTTCAGTGTTAATAATAAACAACTGGCGTGAGAGACTATAATATAATACTTTACAAAGTTACATGAGATCGTGAAGGAGTGTTTTTCTTTATAATGACCACATTGACAGCTTCAATTTTGAAGGTATAACACATGTTTGCATGTTCCCTGATTGAGCAAAGCACTTAAAGGCTTATTCACGTACAGGGGATATTCGCTGCCGCTGTAGCTGTAGGTAGCAAAAACCGAATGGTATGTGGTATTCTCACTTCGCTTTCGCTTCTTCTAAGGGAAGCGAAACGTTGTTGATTTTCGCCTATCTAGTCAGTCATATCTGTGAACAAATACATTAATTATAACCGTGAGTGACCAGTGCTAAAGAGTGTATGGATGGATAGCGAATGCGCCTGTTTCGCAAAACAATAAAAAAAACCGCCTACCAAGGCGAAATTGGCGGGATTCTAGTTTCGCACTATCCGCGAAAGCGCATACCCGGCGGAATCCCGCTTGATACCGCTTACATCTGAATAAGCCTTAAGAATATGGTAAGAAACAAAATTTTTTCAAGCCAAAGACTTGGATGGCTATGGGTCTCTTAATACATTAAATCAGATAATACAATACCAAAACTATAGTTTAATCAAATCAATTCTACGATTTATGGAACAGGCCATTGTTATGATACAATTAATCACAACAACTCTAGATAAGTACCTCATTATGAAAATTATTGTCTAGGTGAACGACAGTCTACTTTTTTTTAAACGTGGAAACTAAGCGAATCACTTATTCGAACAATAAATAATGGATATTTAACGAGCAGGAAAGGAAGCGACTTCACCGGTTGACGAGAGGTCTATTGGGCAGACCCCTTATCGACGGTCAAACGTGATCTATTTGATTTTCTAAAAATGTATTATCATCAAGGGCGGCTGGTTGAACAGTGTGTTTGTGTGCAGCACTGGTAAATTATATCGTCTAAAATTACTTTATAATATCTTACCGAAAAATATAAAATCTATGAATCTCATTAAAAATATCACCTACCAATATAATGCCTAATATAATATGAATCAACCGCTGTCAGCGGTAGCGAGTGGACGTATTGTATCTAGAAATTATATTACTGAAAGTGTTACGTCCTTCAAATTATTTGGCGGGAGTGAGATAGAGAGCAGTAGCAAGTTTTGCCGGGAGTGAGGTGGTCCGCGGGGCGGCCACAAGCTTAACCCATTATGGACGTGCTGTCGATAATAGAAAACATAAAATCAGAAATTTCAAATATTTCTACGGTAAAGGACTCGAAGGCAAAAAGTAATCTGGAATTAAATATAAAACTACTAGAAGAAAAATGGACTCAGGAAAAAATATCTTTATAAAACGAGATTGTTTGTCTCCAGTCAAAACTAATCGAAAAATTAGAAAAAAAAATCGAGAATACGAGTAAGTTTGAAAAAAAAACATACGCAAGTTGTCTCAAAGTAATCCCGGAATCCAAATTCTCATTGATCATCAAAGGTGAAGATGCGAACATGACATCGGATGCTATTAAAGAACAAATCGTAAAGAAAATTAAAATAGCAAACTTGGGTATCGCAGTAAATGGAATACGAAAAGCCTCGCAAAATAAATTAATTATATCTTGCCCCTCAAAATTACATGCAGAGAAATTGACGGATGAAATCAATAAAACCCTTAAAAAAAACATGGTTGCAGAGGAATTAAGAAAGAAAAATCCAAAAATATTCTTAAGAAATCTTCAAGTAGATTTAACTGAAGAGGACATAATTGAGGCTTTAAAAACGCAAAACGATGGAATAAAAGATATCATAAATAACGATATCAAAAACACGATTAAATTAATAAAAATGTTTAAACCAAAAAACCAAAATGGACTCACTAATTATATACTTGAAACTAGCGGAGCAGTAAGGTCATACCTCATGGAAAAGGAAAAAATCAACATTGGTTTTAGCAGAGTACGAGTGGAAGACGCCGTTCCCGTGACGCAATGCTACCATTGTCTCAAATTTGGTCACACTGCATTAAAATGTTTAAATAAGGATAAAAGTGCGACGTGTTTACATTGCGCAAAGGATCACGAATGGAAGGAATGCCCTAACAAAAACACTGAAGAAAAATGTAGTAATTGTGTTCATCAGAACACTATATTCAAGATGAACCTAAATACAAATCATAAAGCTAATAATACAAATTGTTCTTACTACAAAAAGATGATGCATATCGCTCAAAGTCGTATAGACTATGGTTAGGTATGTATTATAATTCTAAAAAACAATTAAAATGCTAATCATTTTTTTTTTATTAAACTTCATATCATCATTTTCATTCATGCATCTTAACGTATACAATTTTTTGAGACACACTTACCTTAAAAAGATTATGTATATCGCGCAAAGTCGCATCTATTATGATTAGGTATGTTTTGTATGTATTTTTATTCTAAAAAACAACATTCAATGCTTTTAACCAAAACTATATTTAAATACTTAACCTCTTTTTCTATTAAGCTCAATAATATATGTCTTCTACTTACGAAATATGAGTATCTCATATCCTTACAATTTTTTTCTTCTCCAACTATATTATATTCTGAATTATTGTCCGGTAACCACAGTGTTAACACGCTAATATTGAAATGTATGTTGATGTTAGTCTATCCTTTGTTCACTCGTACATGCAGAAAAAATATTTATTGTTGTCAATTATTAAACCAAATATGTTCTGATCAAAATCAAAATCTAACTATGAATATATTGTTAATGCTTACTGCTATAAAAACATTGATTTGTATAATTTGCCTTTATAAATCTTCATACATGTTGACATACTACTCCCGCATATTTAAATATTTAAATATTATTCAGTATGGGTGATTTGAACGGAGATTTTGACATATCAGAAATTGATTATGAACGTACTCACAATTTTGAAAATTGGTCAAATAAACATGTATTAGGAATTAATAATATAACTGCCATTAACCTTAACATTCGATCCTTATCAAAACATTTTGATACTTTCCTCCTAACTATTTCTAGTTCCTTGCGAAATATTGACATAATAACGCTATGTGAAACGTCGATAAATGAAAATAATGTAAACCTATACAAAATATCGGGTTTCAACTCTTACTATTTTTGTCGTACAAAAAGATCGGGTGGCGGAATTATTGTATACGTGAAGGATCATCTTACATTCGAAAAAATAAATATAGTAACAACTAATTTTGAATGCGTTTACGGCACTATTTCTATTTACAAACATAAACGTATACATCTATTGGCAATGTACAGACCTCCAAACACAAATAAAAAATTATTTCTCCATGAACTGGAAACTATATTGGGCAGTATTGACATTAAAGAATCCTTTTTAATTCTTGGCGATTCGAACGTAAACATTTTACATGAACTCGAACCGATTGTAATCCAATACGAAAACCTAATGGCCAACTTCGGATTTGTCAAAACTATTCACGATGTGACACGAGAAGCAGTATTGTCAAACTATATAACGGCTACTTGTCTAGACCATATTTATATAAGAGAGAGGGAGACCATAGAAATCAGTTCGTGCGTATGTGAAACAATAATAGCTGACCACTACCTAATTGCAACGACGATTTATTTCTCTAACTACGACAAACACACTTTAGACAAATCGCACACTGAGTACTATACTGCACTCTCTGAAAAAAAAGTTAATCTATTTATCTCAATCACCGATTGGAATGAAATGCTAAAATTATCTGAACCAAATGTATTGTACGAAGAAATGAAATCGAAATTTAAAAATATTTATGAACTAAGTAACATCACAAAATTTAATAAAAAATATCGCAATTATCAAAAAACTTGGATGAATGATAGCCTCATTGAAAATATACAAACACGAGATACTCTTTGGAGGAAATGGAAAAACTCACCTAACAACAAAAAATATGAAATCGATTTCAAAAAATACAGAAATAAATTAAATAAACAAATAATAAACACAAAAAAATTATACTTTAATTATAAATTTAAACACTGTTTCAAAGACATTAAAAAAACATGGAATGAAATTAATAAAATTTTAGGTAGGAAAGATAAATCCGGTTGTGATGAAGTCATATCAAAATATTTCTTAAAATCCGAATCGAAAGATGCAGTGGCAGAAAATTTTGCAGACTTTTTTGATGAGGGGGTAAATAAGTTATTACATGTATGTGATGTCCGAGCGTCAGAATACACGCCGGAATATTTAAATCACACAATGTATCTACCACGAGCAAATACAAAGCAAATCGAATTAATTATCGGAGGTATGAAAAATTCCAAGACACCAGGCATAGATTTAATTCGTATGTATGATTTGAAAACACATGTTAAATTACTTAGTCCTATAATCGCTCACTTAATTAACAGAATAATTGATACGGGCCATATTCCCGATGAACTAAAATATAGCATTGTAAGGCCTATCTTTAAAAATGGAAATCACTCTTTAATAAACAATTACAGGCCGATTTCCTTACTTCCTGCATTAGAAAAAATCTTAGAAAAATATATATCAATAAATTTAGATAAATACTTAAATAATCTGAGTATTATTGATGAATGCCAGTATGGCTTTCAAAAAAATAAAAGTTGCGATAAATTGCTCGAAAAATTTTCTAATCATATAAATTCACAACTAAACTGTAAACAACATGTATTGGTTCTATTTATTGATTTCTCAAAAGCTTTCGACACACTTAGCCATTTACAAATAATTAAAGTACTTGAATTTATAGGTATCCGGGGTAAACTCCTCTTATTCTTCAAAAACTATTTGAAAAATAGAAAAATGAGTGTTAAGATTTTAAATATAATAAGTAAATCAAGATACATCAAATCGGGAGTACCGCAAGGGTCAATTCTAGGTCCAAAATTATATATTATATATGTAATTGCTATGTGTAAGATTTTCAAAAAAGCTCGTCGATTCATTTTTGCTGATGATACTGCTCTTGTTGTATCACATGAAAATCCTGAAATAGCTATACAAGAATTACAAAGAGATTTTAACGAGCTTCTCAAATGGGCCCATGATGTAGGATTAATTATTAATGTGAAAAAAACCAAATGCATGTACATAAAATCACCAAGTTTGAAAATGTGGAATGTTCCTAAAATAACCGCTCATAGCTTTGACTGTATACATAGAGGAATTGTTAATGTTTGTGACTGTGAAAAAATAGATTTCACAAATGAATATACTTATCTGGGAATAATTGTTGATAACAATTTTAAATGGGATAAACAAGTGGCTAAAATTTGTAACCAGCTCAGATCCTTAGCTAGTAACTTTTACAAATTAAAATTTATTTTGCCTCATTGTACTCTTAAACTCATATATTTTTCTATGGTCGAATCCATCCTTAGATATGGTATTCGAACTTGGGGACATGCAAGCACTACTTACATTAAATATATTGAAAATTTACAAACTGCCATAATAAAAAAAATTGTCACAACAAATATTTACAAACAGAGACATAACTTAAAACTACTGTATGGCTCAGAGAGCCTACTTACAATAAAAGGTCTCCACTGGTTCACTACTATTATGGATAATATGGGGGAAAGCCCTTACAAACACCTACTTGTACACAAACATACCACAAGATTTAGAGAAGGAAAGGGCCTAAAAACTCCTCGAATATTAAATAAATATGGAAGCCGTACTCTTGAATATCTAATACCAGTGATTTTCAATAAAATCAATAAAAACATAAAATTTGAAAAAAATGAGAGACTAAGTCCTAAAATGATAAAACTATGGTTAATGAACGAAAACTCCATGTATCTTTGAATATCTTAATATAGCTGCCTACATATCTTGTTATTAGGCAGATATATTGAAATATCTTATACCTATATTATGATTGTAAGTTAAAATATCTAATATTACCATGTGATCTATTCTAATGTTTCCTTAAAACTATAAATGTATTTACAAATATTTTCTCAGATATTATATTAAGAATGTTTAAATTGTTAGAACCTGCAGACAAGCTGTCATATGACAGCTTTGTGGGTCTACTCAAATTTTTGTACTAAATGTATATTTAATCTAATAAATAAAAAAATAAAAAAAAAAAAAATCAGGGAGAGCAAATTCTCAAAGTTCCGCGCGAAGTTACCTTGTCCCCGGTGTGCAGGCCGATTGCAAACGGAACGAATTATGTTTTTGTATCGAATATCCCAAACATCGTCAGCGCGCAACGCCGCGCCGCCCACATGTATGAAAAATTAAGCTATATCGGTGTGCCACCCAGCGGCCTTTATCATACAAACTTAAATTTGGATTTAAAGCAAAAATACTTAACCAAACTGAATAATTCTTTTTTTAATCAAAAGGTACAACAAATGCCTAAATTTTACATATATTTGCTTTTTTATTGATTGGTGTTTTAATTTATAAAACGCAGATCATTAAGGAAATCAATTTTTTTATAGGAAACTTTGACAATTTTGCCCTCGTGCTGTTTATACATTGTTTATAAATACTGTTTGTATCCTGTTTATAATGAAATATAAAACTATCTAACCAACCATCACGCCGTTTCCTCGCAGGGGTAGGCAGAGAGGCCGGACCGCCAAATAACTCGGTCTTGACTTCTTCTACCATTCACATTTGCGTCATATATTCTTCTTACACTACTTTCAAATTTATTTTATTAAAATAAATTAAATATTGTAAAAAAAGAGTTTTTTGGGTTGAAATTTAAGATTTATTTACGAAAAAATTGTATTGTGTTTCTATTTTCTCAGTACGGAAAAAAGATCTGTTCAAAAAAATAAAAAATTTAATTAAAAAGCGATTTGTAGAAGTTTTCGCACTTCGAAAACAGCTTAAAATAGACCTTCTCTCCAAATAAGACAAGTGAAATCATTTTTACCTAATGTTGGTTGGTAATCGTTATCTCATCGTTACGGATCATCAGTGAACCACCACGTTTTCAGGGCAGCGGCCGCCACTGATTATCATACGAATACTTTGTCGATTATCAGGCGATTTCGCAATCATACGATGAGTTCATAATATACCTAAGTGAATCTCTTTTGAGTTGTCGCGCTCGGAATTTGAAACGGCGTGAAACAATATACTTTTTTTTTAAATTAAAAGGCTCGCGTGTACCGCGAATGTTTTAATTATTGACGGATAGCTATGCTGTCCGCTGTAAAATGATACACAGGCCAGAGCGCCCGTGTATCAGAATGACTGACCCCTCGTGCGAACCAATCTTGGTTTCTGGAGTTTTCAACATTTCACGGGGAGATTCGACTCGCCAGGACTAAAATTGTCCGTTGGTTGGAGTGCTCTCTTCGTGTGAACATTACCAGCAGAATTCCAGACAGATGGGAGTTCTTTGGTACGGGTATTGGCTACAACTAAGGGAACGTACCCATACTACGTGACCGATTTGGGGGGGGGGGGGGGGGGGGGGTTTCAAAATACCACGCTTGGTACAAATAAGCAGCGGAGGGCTTAGGTTTTTAGTCACTGGGGGGAGGGAAGGGGGGGTTAAAAATTGCAAAAATTGGTCACGTAGTTTGGGTACGTTCCCTAATTAGCTAGATTATTAGAAAGGTCGATCCCATACATTTGTGTTCTTTTTGGTTAACTGTATGTCTTGTAAATATATATAATTTGATATTCAATACTAATACCGCTTTATCATTTGAAAACCTTATTGACCTATAAGGTATGTACTTCCCAAGGCCTTGTTAAAGAGGATTTTGCTCTCCGCTGTCCTGGTTCAATGACCAGTGGCGTTCTAATAAAATAAAAGCTAACAGTTACGGACAACTCACCCTTATATTAATTGAATCATTACATTTCACCACTTTTACGGTAACACCTTTTTAGACATAATAATTTTATAATATATAACTTGAATTGAAAAGAGAGAAAGTTTTACCAGTAAGTAAGCTCTACTCTCACAGAAAATGAATAAACAGAAATAAAAGGTACCTAACCGCCGCAACTGGGAATCGAGCCTCGGATCTACACCTTACCTCTTAACGCCTCTAATCACTCGGTCATTGTCTGATATATATATATATATTTATTTTTTTATTTTTTTATTTATTCTTAACATGTTTTTATTGTGGGGTAATTTTTGTCAATCTTCTATTAGAATTTCAGAATTTAAAAATTTATCAACTAATTTTTCCCATGCTTCTTGGCTGCATTTTTAATGATTACAAAGTTCTATAAAAAATTATTTGTAATCTGGATAGTGTCTCGCATATATCTATCCAATTTTATTTGTTTAGTGCTCCTATTGACTTTATTTATTACTAGCGAGTTCCCGGCATGCGTTGCTATGCCACTTGATAAAGAAATTATTTCTCCCTGTGTGTCCTTTCCCATTCGTCCCGTTCCCCTTCCGCCCCCCCTTCCTCTCCCGCATACCCTTCCCCTCACGCGTTCAGTTTTCACATAGCTCGCATGCCACCTTTGCAATTTTTTTATTCAAATTATGCCAGAGCTCACCGCTTCTTTTATACAAACCTTGTCCCGACAATAACGAACACAAAAAAAGAATTATCCCATTTGGTGCAGTTCGGAAGTTTTGCTCATACTTACATTTCGGCGAATCATTTTTATTTAAATAGATTATTATATTATACAGATAGAAGATTAATATTCATCAAACTATATTATAAAACTGCACAGGATAAATTACTATTGTTGCGTTCGGGATATTGTATAATATACATAATTATACAGCGGTGCTTTTTTAACCATCGTATTACGTCAACCTTCAGAACCGCCCGGTCACAATTCGTGTGGGGTTGTTTTTTTATTGTTGTTTTGGTTTTGAAAAATGTTCAAAGGTTAATCTGGTAGGGATACTTATGGCAATACTAAGTCGCCATATTATTATCGTGGATTTTCAGAAAAACTAATTCATTTGCCGAAGAAAATTAAAAAAATATATATCATTGAAGAAGAAGATAACACTAATAATCTAAATGAAAATATGACGGAGAACCAGACACAGGAAAATAGAAAAAGATAACGGTCGCAACTGGATCAAAAAAGGTAAATACATATTGCACATAAAAATAAAATCGGATATATATATCCGAGACACTGTCTAGGTTACAAACCAGTTCTGAGAACAATTGTTTCCAATGAAAAAGATAGTTGCCTGTAATATGGAAAAGTTAGTCGAAGATAATATTGTTAATTCTAAAATTTTAAATATGAGATTGATGGTTTGATGGAAGGTGACAATGGCCGAATTGGTAAGGGCGCCCGTTCCGGTTAGACGAGAGGTTCTGGGTTCGGGTCCAGTTGCGACCATTATCTTTTTCAATTTTTCTGTGTCTTGTTCTTTTTCATATTTTGGTTTGGATTATTAGTATTATCTTCTTCTTCAGTGATATAATACATTGATGGGAATAACCTTCAAAAGTTATACAAAGAGATTAGTTAAATTACAAGATTGAAGTCACAGCGCCTTTAGGATCGTCCGACCACTGCCTGGTGACGACATCAATCCCTGTAAACTTCAGACCACCAAACGAGAGGCTGAAGAGAAAAGTGTGGCACTATAAGTCAGCAGATTGGTTCGGTCTGCGGGCACATTATTTTAATGCTTTTCCGTGGTCAGCTGTCTGTTTTCGGACTTCGGATCCCTCAAGATGTGCCCAGGAAATTGGTGAAGTCATCACATCCGCGATGGATGGCTTCATCCAATCTACTGTTAAGGAAACTGGTGTAGGCTCAAAGCCGTTGTTCAGTCGACAATGCGCTGAAGCAGTACTGATCATGCACGGGGCATGGGGATGAGGGTAACCTTGCAGTTACTCTTGCTAGGACGCTGATGGATTTCGCTAAGTTATGCCCAACCACCAAACAAGAAAGGTATATCATAATTAAGTGGTACTCACGGTTGGTCTTCTAGCTTGGTGACAGTCATAGATGTCCATAGCGCTCGATATTGTTCTATTTGATAGTTAGAACTTCGGTAAAGTTTGAGTCACGAGTTCACACAAAATATACGAAAGAATACGGTAGGATTTATACTTTATGTGACGATATGATGGATAACACTTCGGCGTGGTGCGAAAATGTCACGATACGGTCGGGGGTTAGCAACGGACTGACTTGTTGACGATAAAGCGCTTGTCACTTGTTGACCGTGTAGTCAGGCACCCTTATTGTGCGGAATTCCCAAGTCTGGGTTCCTGCCGATCTCGTATGACAATCGGAGCACAAAACGAAAGAAATCCATCGGCGTTATGAAACATTCCGCCCACCAAAATGCAGGAAATTGTATTTTAAAGAAAAGTTGAACGTTAAGCGAAACGCAGAATGCCATGAAACGTGACGTAGATGAAAAGAAGACGAAGCAAAGGTTTAAACTATATTTAAACAATACTTAAATCTAGATAACTAGACGAAACGAAACTAAATGATACGATTAACACAGACGTAAAAAAGAATAAAACGAACCGCGAAACGATGATGATTAGTCACATTGCCTAGGCAATGGACACGATTTGGTGAATGGTCTTGTAAGAGAAGATCCATTCAAAGTACGAAACGTAACGATAAGCACAAGATTTATGATTCTAATCACCTCATCCGCAGAGAGTGATGTCCAAGGTTTGGTTAAAGATAGAATACGAATTCCGAAATGATTAAGTAGAAAATCCGAACGACGAGAGGCTTTGTTATGAAAGTTGTGTACGAATAGATAACAAGAACCGATAAAGCGTTGGAGTTTCCGAAAACGATATAATTAATTTTTTTTTTTAATAAGAGTCCAGCAGAATATCATCATGGTGGACTAATGACGATTGAACTCGTTCCTCAGAGTGGAGTTCAGTTTTGTTAACATGGCCATCTAAGGTGGGCCAAGAGTCGTTTGGCTGGACAAACCCGGAGGGCTCCGCCCACCATAATACGTTACGGATAAGAACGGCCTGAGAATGGCCACGTGAAGCGATATCCGATGGATTATCAACCGATGATGCTTGACGCCGATGATTAGATGCGATAACTGTCAAGAGCGATAATTGGTCGGTGTAACGATTCCCGTGACGAGTATCATCGGGTGAAGCATCCGGTGGCCTCCACTTCCATCCCAATACCCCGAGAGTAAGAAAATGATCAACATTCTTGAAGATTACATCAGTGAGATAGTAGCCCGGTGGTAAGTTTCGGTAGGCGCGAAGTTTTGGTTTGCTACAATCCGACTTCTGCAGTTCAAGTTGACCTCGTTTGGTATGTTCGATAACTTCGGATTGTGTTTGTTGAGCTTGTTCCACACTGGAACAGCCGACGACGATTGAATCGATATTTGAATCCGAAGTGATCGCGTATCGTGTGAGTGATAATTCGTAACCATTATTTTCTGTCAACGATCTGACAATACGGTAGGACAGAATAAAGGCAGAGATATCAGAAGTCACAGGGTGTAATGGGTAATCCGGGGTAGATTCCGATAATTGATGACGCCAAAATATTCTTTGGAACGCGTGATTTGGCTCTTGAAGAAATATTTGGCGTTACATTTGCCGTACCTCAGCAATGAACACCACAGATGGTGAACGAAAGTTTTGCAGAAGTTCAGCAATGTTCGTTTGGAGCTTGGGAACGATAAGGAAGGCATCATTTGACGATGATTCATTCACCTCGGTCACCGAGGCATCGAAGACAATTCGCAAATTAGTGGTAACGGTGCCCGGACGCAGAATGTAATGACGAAGTATGTGATGCATTTCCTTGAGTAAATCTTTTCTTGGAACACGTGTCATGTGACCACTGTGCAAGTAGTCAGTCATGAAAGCGAAGTACGGTTCACGTAAACTGAGCTTTACTGTCGGTTTACGTTCGAGTGAAAGGATGATGCGCGAAGAGACTTCGCGCGAACCTGGGAAAGCGATATCCTTATCCTTTTCACCAAAAGGTAAGGCTACGATGAATTGTCCCGAAGGGTCACGTGAGTGATTAGTGTGATGGACCTGCTCATCACGTTGTTCTTCAGGGGTGAGATGTGAAGACTGAGGGAATGTGTCCAACTCCCTCAGTTTCTTGAACTTTTCAGGAAGACGGTACTGGTTGGTTTCGATAAATTGACTAGAAAAGTCACGTGAGCGATGAATGCGATACACTTGTTCACGACGTTGTTTGGTGGGCTGTGAAGACTGAGGAAATATGTCCAACTCCCTCAGTCTCTTGACTTCTTCTGGAAGACGATACTGGTTGGTTTCGATGAAGGAGTTTGTTTGACGATCGGTAGTAAAACCAACCGAATCCAAAGGAAGCCAACCGAATGGTGAATTGATAGCTGAAGGCTGGTGAAGATCACCCGTTAATTGGGGTCTCGGTAGAGAGGGCAAGATCTCAACATCTCGAAGTAGGTCAGTCGCTCCTGTGTCAGTTGTCAGTTTGTGACAGTCAGAGTCGGCATGAAGTATGTCTTGGAACAGATGACAAGATAACTGGTCGAATTGAATCGTTGGCAATGGAAGTAACTTCGTGTTGAAGGTAGTTTGTCTCTTAACATCGACATCGAAATTAGTGACGCCTGACGCGGTTGTAGAAGATTGGCCTAAGCCACGGATTTTCTGAGAGCTGACTGGACGCTCGGCAGTGCGATTGGATATGAAGTGTGCTTGAATGTCTGAATCGGTCAACGCACGAAACGTTTGAAAACCGCCGGAGGGATCACGATTGCTAATATGAGCAGTAGGCAAACGTACGATGGATCTGTCACCGAAGTTAGTGAGGAAAAGAACTGGAGGATCTGAAATAGAAGCTCCTTGAATGGCAAACGTGGTGGGTCGTTGGTACTCATCTTCAGCAGAAATGTTGTCTTCCCTATGAAGAAGAGTGTGGTGCTTACGATGACATTTCTGACAATCAAACACAGATTTGCAATTCGTGAGAGAATGAGAAGGCGTGAGACAATTCAGACACCAACGGTGTGCCTTGAGCACGTTCCTGAACCGATTTGAGTGCAAATGATTTGCACTTAGCTATATGGTGAATACCCTTGCAAAACGCGCACTTGAACGCAGTCAAGGACCCTTTGATTTCAGGTTTTGCGTTATTCATGTCACAAGTAAACGATGACGTTTGTTTTATGACAGCTTGATCATGAAATGTTGAAATGTTTTGGTTTGGTACGATAATGTTCGCGGGCTCCGATTCGAAAGATTGATTCGTTAATTCCTTGTGAATTACGACGATTTTGAAATAAACATTATCAAAAGCTACGCGAACTTGATTTTCAATGTCCTTGTTTGCCTCATTAAAGCTAAGATGTCACAGCGTGAACGGTTTCAAAATTATTAACAATGTTTTGCAACCTCGTATAATACGCTAAAAATAATGGGTAATTGGTTGCATCTTGCAAAACGCTTTGACCGACCTCATATACCTTGTTTATTCTGCTGATGGCAACGTTCCGTCTTCTACGCAAGCCTTGTAAAGTACTAGCCATTTTTTTAAAAATAAACAAATGTACTAACGAAATAAACAGGAAAACGTTATGAATTAAAAAATAGAATTCAATATAATTTAAATACCCGGTAAGTCGTAAATAATTAAGAACTGTAACCGAATACTACGATTTATTGTTTGAAATTCGTTCTTCAAAATGACATTTCAATTCACGTAATATTTCATAGCATTCTTTCGTTTTGTCAATGAAAGAATTTATTTATCTAAAGGTTTGCTGGTTATCGGCACCAAAATGATCATGCACGGGGCATGGGGATGAGGGTAACCTTGCAGTTACTCTTGCTAAGACGCTGATGGATTTCGCTAAGTTATGCCCAACCACCAAACAAGAAAGGTATATCACAATTAAGTGGTACTCACGGTTGGTCTTCTAGCTTGGTGACAGTCATAGTTGTCCATAGCGCTCGATATTGTTCTATTTGATTGTTAGAACTTCGGTAAAGTTTGAGTCACGAGTTCACACAAAATATACGAAAGAATACGGTAGGATTTATACTTTATGTGACGATATGATGAATAACACTTCGGCTCGGTGCGAAATGTCACGATACGGTCGGGGGTTAGCAACGGACTGACTTGTTGACGATAAAGCGCTTGTCACTTGTTGACCGTGTAGTCAGGCACCCTTATTGTGCGGAATTCCCAAGTCTGGGTTCCTGCCGATCTCGTATGACAATCGGAGCACAAAACGAAAGAAATCCATCGGCGTTATGAAACAAGTACTGAAGCAAAAAACGCGGCTTACCGAGCCTACATCACATCTAGAACATCCGAAGACAGAACAGCTTACAACAAAATGGCAAAGGAAACCAAGAAAATCATAAATAGGTCAAAATTTGAACACGACCAGCAGATCAGCAGAAAGCTGGCTGCGTGCCCGCATGGCAGCAGGCAATTCTGGTCACTTGCGGGCTCAATAGGTCGCAATTTCTGCAAATCCAGTCTGCCGCCTCTTACCAGACCTGACGGCTCACTAGCAAACACCGCCACCGAAAAGGCTAACTTACTAGGTAAAATGTTTGCGGATAACTCAACCCTCGATGACCAAGGTGCTGTCCCGACGTCGGTTCCTCACTGCGGTTTTCGTGTGAAAAAGCTGAGGATCCGGCATCGGGAAGTACTCCATGTTTTACGAGGGCTTGATATTAATAAAGCTAGTGGGCCTGACGGAATACCTGCCCTGGTACTGCAGAGGTGCGCTGCAGAAACAGCTCCAATTTTGACGAAGCTTTTTAAAATGTCCCTGAAGACTGGCTCTGTGCCCTCTGGCTGGAAAAAAGGGGTTATCCATCCTATTCCAAAGAAGGGTGACCGCTCCAACCCGGCCAACTACCGCCCCATAGCGATCACATCAGTTCTGTCTAAGGTGATGGAACGTGTGATCAACGACAAACTGCTCACATACCTCGAGAAGAACAAAATTATTAATGACCGTCAATACGGATTCCAGCGGAACCGCTCGTGCGGTGATCTTCTCGCATTACAATATAATATATACATCAATATTTCAATCACTCTCCTAATAAAGCAGCTGCTTGTGTTTAGGA
This sequence comes from Limnephilus marmoratus, assembly GCA_917880885.1. NCBI lineage: Eukaryota > Metazoa > Arthropoda > Insecta > Trichoptera > Limnephilidae > Limnephilus > Limnephilus marmoratus. The sequence continues at coordinate 27,139,267 of OU862912.1, read as the reverse complement.
GAGGACAACTAAAAAAAAATTACATTTGTTTAAATTAAAACAAAAAATATTGGTAATTTAACAAAAAAATATTAGTGATTTTATGATAAAATACAAATAAAAGTAATAAAAATATAGGTTAGTTAATTTAAAGTAAAGGCAAAAACATATATCTGAATATGCAATACATATTTCTAAATATAATATACAATAAGTTAAATTTATGAGGTGGTACTAGAATATTTTAATTTAATTTTTTTTTTAATATTTTTCATAGCTTTCTTCCGATCGTATATCAAGGGGTAATTTGTTAAATAATTTTATATCCTTGAATGTATAGTGATGCTGTTCTGTTGTGGTTCGCACTAGTGGCACGGTTAATCCTCCAACAGATATTATTCTTTTGCTTATATTTAATTGTGGTAAATTATTTTTACTAAAGAAATCTTTATGTATTTGTAATAGTGCAATTTTGTCATAAATTTTTTTAAGTGGGGGAACCGGGAAATCTTGAAAAACATTTATAGTTGGATAGTAATAGGGCTTTTTTAGGATGATTTTTATTAATATTTTTTGAATTGTTTCCAATGGGAGAAGGGTTGCTTTGTATGCACCCCCCCAAGCCACGATTCCATATTGTAGTACAGAATGCGCAAGTGCATAATAAATATCTTTTAGTTTTTTTAATGATACAGTATTTCTTAATCTAAAAAATATATAGATCAGTTTTCTCATTCTGTCTACTGTGGAATTTGTTGGTATTATCTATGATCTTATATTATTGTTGTCTATGACCACTTTCATATGTCGAGGTCTCTTGTAATCTGACAGTCAGCACGGCTGGTTTAATAAATGAGTTTCCAATCAGAATCGTGTTATTATATTCAACACAATATAACATGGTGTCAGGTGTGTCTCATTAAAAATATTGTGAGTGAAGTCAAGTCAGCAATCAATCAATAATTTGTGGTGCGAATAATTTGTGGTGTCACAAAACCAAGGAATAAAATGTCGAGTCAGATTTTACAAATGAATATTGTTCCAAATATGGCGGGTGAGTGGAAGCGATTCAAACAATCATTCCTGATTTATATGATGGCGAATAATTACAATGAGGAAAAAGAAATACAAAAAATAGCAAGGCTCCTACATACAATCGGACCTAAAGGAGTGGAAATTTTTAACTCTTTTGGCCTAACAATGGAAAAAAGCAAGCTCGAAGAAATAATACTACAATTTGATAAACATTTCATACCTACAATTAATGTAACGGTGGAAAGATTCAAATTTTTCACGAGGAAACAAGATGAAAATGAAACAGTAGAAGAATATATTGCATCATTACAAAACCTTAGCCAAACGTGTGATTTCGGTAATCTACAGTCATCCTTAGTAAAGGATATATTTATATGCAACCTTAACAGAAACCTCTACTTCTTGAAGGAAAGACTTTTACAAGAACCGTCTTTAAACTTGGAAAAGGCGATTATTTTATCAAAAGCGATTGTTATATCGAGGGAAAACACAAGAAGTATTGAGGAGAATATTATACAGCAAGTTCAAAGAAGTCCGTCTTCATCTTCGTTATCAGCTACAAGTCAATCTAGAAGATCCGGAAGTCCGAGCAGTCTATCCGGAAGTCAATACAGAAGTCAATCTGGAAGTCCGAGCAGTCAATCCAGAAGATCCGGGAGTCCAAGCAGTCTATCCGGAAGTCAATACAGAAGTCAATCCGGAAGTAAGGGCAGAGTCTGTACCAAATGTGGACAAATTCACCGCACAAACTGTCCAGCGTCATCAGCTAAATGTTTTAATTGCCTCAAGATTGGTCATTATTCGAAATGTTGTTTTAATAGGAAATTGAAAGGTAGGAAAATCAATGTTAATACTTTGTCACAAAGTGAGGTACTCAACCACAACTATACAATTGACACACTAAATTGCAACAATATAAATGCAACATTGAATTCATGGCACATTAATTTAAGAATAAACAATGTTATAATTTCATGTCTTATAGATACGGGTGCCAATATAAATGTCATGTCTTTTACAAATTTTAAAAAACTTGGTTTATCTGAAAAAATTATCACAGAAACAGCAGTCAAAATAAATTCTTTCGGTGGTACACATATTCCTACAAAGGGAATGTGTAAGTTAAATTGCTTTTATGATAATGATAAAAATATGTCCATTTCCTTTGTAATCACTGAATTGAAATCATGCCAAACTATATTAGGGCTAACTACCTGTCATGCGATGGGGATAATAAAACGTGTGTACTCAAACACGAATAATTCTGAAAAAATTCCCAACGATGATTTATCGATGTATAACACGAACAACTTAGTAAAGAAATTTAATGATGTTTTTCAGGGTCTCGGATGCTTGCCTCATGAATGTCATCTATCAGTTCGAGCTGATGTTCAACCCAAAATCGATGCACCAAGAAAGATTCCATTCAAGCTGCATGATAAATTAAAAAAAGAATTAGATAGAATGGAGGAAATGAAGGTCATTGTCAAGGTTACAAAACCAACACCGTGGGTGAGTTCTATTGTTGTCGTAGAGAAAAAAAATTCACAGTTACGAATTTGTTTAGACCCGCGAAATTTAAATAGGGCTATTTGCAGAACACATTATCCAACACCTTCGATGGACGAGATTAGATTTAAAATTAAAGGAGCAAATTATTTCTCAAATTTAGATGCATTCTCAGGATTTTGGATGATACCTTTAGATGAAGAAAGTTCGGATTTGTGCACTTTCCAAACACCTTTTGGCAGGTACCAATTTTTAAGACTTCCGTATGGAATAAATTCCGCCCCCGAATTTTTCTCCAGAATAATGACGGAAATATTTGCGGATTTAGAAGGGGTGATAGTTTTCGTTGACGACATTTTAGTTTGGGGTGAGAACCTAGAGTCTCATAAACGTAGATTAGAAAGTGTTTTTAAAAGAGCCAGAGAAGTCAATTTAAAATTCAACCTAAATAAATGTCACTTTGGCTTACAGGAGGTAACATTTCTCGGTCATATTTTTAACAGTCAAGGGATCAGGCCAGATGAGTCAAAGGTTAGAGCTATCCGCGAGTTACCAACTCCCACTTGTAAGAAAGACTTACAACGCTTTTTAGGTATGATTAATTACTTGGGATCTTTTATTAAAAATTTGTCAAAAGAAACAGAAATTTTAAGGACTTTACTAAAAAAAGACGTCAGTTGGTTGTGGGATGCCAATCACGATGAGTCTTTTGCCAATTTAAAGAAAATTATAAGTTCGTCTCCAGTACTTATTAACTTTGATATTAAAAAACCGCTAAAATTGTCCGTAGATTCTTCACAAAGCGCAGTTGGGGCAGTCATTATGCACGAAAATAGACCGATTGCTTATGCATCAAAAACATTAACGTCCAGTCAGCAAAATTATGCGCAAATAGAGAAGGAATTATACGCCATTTTATTCGGGTGTCAAAAATTCCATCAATATATCTATGGTCACATTGTAGACGTGGAAACGGATCATAAACCTTTGGTGACACTTTTTAAAAAATCACTTTCTGAAGTTCCCGCAAGGCTACAACGAATGATGATGTCTCTTCAATGCTATCACTTAGACGTCAAGTATGTACCTGGTAAATTTATGTGTATTGCCGACACGTTATCTAGAGCACCGTTACCTGATACAGAAGTAATGGATACAGAAAATGAAATTGACATCCATATCAATTTATTGATGTCAAGTCTGGCCGTTTCGGAAGAAAAACTGAAATTAATCACTGAGGCGACGAAACAAGACCAATCGTTATTAACTTTAATGAATTATTATAAAACTGGTTGGCCATCAAGTAAAAATAAAATTGAATCTTGCGTTAAACCATATTGGAATTTTCAGGCAGAGATTCATGTCGTCAACGATCTGGTATTTAAGGGACCTAGTTTAATTATACCATCAATTCTACGTCCGGAAATTTTAAAAGATATACACAAAGGTCACTTAGGTATGTCGAAAGCCAAAAGCCTAGTCAGAAATATGATTTTTTGGCCGAATATTAACTCGGATATCCAAAATGTTGTAGATCAATGTCAGATTTGTACTAAATTTAAACCTAATAACTCACCACAACCTCTTTTGCCACATGATATCACTAATTTTCCCTGGGAAAAGGTAGGTGTAGATTTAATGCATTTCAACAACACAAATTATCTCATTGTTACGGATTATTATTCGAAATACATTGAAAATTCAGTGTTGTACAATTATAATGCGGAAACTGTCGTCACACATTTGAAATCAATATTTTCACGCCATGGGATACCGTTAACGCTTGTAAGTGACAATGGGCCACCATTTCAATCAGCCATTTTTAAAAACTTTTTATATGAGTGGGATATTGAACATATCACCACCAGTCCAAACTATCCTCAGTCTAATGGTCAAGCGGAAAGTTCTATAAAAATAGTGAAGAATATTTTAAGAAAATGCCTTGAATCCAAAACCGATCCATATCTTGCTATGTTACATTATAGAAATAGTCCAAAAAATAATTTTCCATCCCCTGCAAGTCTTTCAATGTCACGTCAACTTAGATGTAATCTGCCAGTAACATCCAGTCAACTTAAACCAAAAGTTGTACGCTTTGAAGAATATGAAAATCAATTTAAGGATCGTCAAAACAAAATGAAAAAATATTTTGACAAAAAGGTTCAGAACTTGTCTGAGTTGAAGATAGGCGACAGAGTAGTATTTAAAAAAAAAAGTGTCAAGTTCATGGTCGCCAGCTACTGTAGTAGAAATTGTTAAGGGATGCCCAAGGTCATATATCGTGGAAACTCCTGAAGGTTCAAGATATCGCAGGAATAGGAAACACTTGAATTTAGACAGGTCACGTCAGGAATCATCAGCACCGCGTAATCGAAATAGTTCATCGAAGAAAGGTGTACATTTTGACAATGATTTTCATTCCATTCCGTTTTATTCTAGTCCTATAACTTCTAATGAGATGGCAAGCAATGAGACAAGCATTCGAACCCGTTCGGGCAGAACTGTCAATAAACCTGATAGATATAATCCATCTGATTATAATTAATTTTGTTCATTGTATTTCACTTGTATGGTTTATTAATATGTCATGAATAATGTAAGATAAAATTTTATATATGTATTGTTTCTGTTGTTATACTTGTTTTTCTTTATTAGGAAAAGAGGGATGTTGGTATTATCTATGATCTTATATTATTGTTGTCTATGACCACTTTCATATGTCGAGGTCTCTTGTAATCTGACAGTCAGCACGGCTGGTTTAATAAATGAGTTTCCAATCAAAATCGTGTTATTATATTCAACACAATATAACAGAATTTATTTGACTTTTCCATTTGATGTTATTATCGATAATTATTCCAAGATATTTTATTTCTTCTTTACTACTAATGTATATACAGTTTGAGTTACAGGGTGCGATTTTAAGAAGGCAATTTCTTTCGTGAATTTTTATGCTTAGATTTTTATTTGAGATATTCCCTGTTAGACTATAAGGTATAAAATGGGTTTTCTCGACATTTAGTGTCAATAAGTTTTCGTCAAACCATACTTTTACGATATTTATTGCATTATTAGCTAATATTTCGACCTCATTCCAAGAATTTCCTTCAATAGAAATAACTGTATCATCTGCATATGATATAATGTTTCCAATGATTGGGAGTTCAAAAAGTTCATTAACATATAATATGAATAGTAAAGGTCCTAAAACAGTTCCTTGTGGAATTCCAAAATCTATATTTTCTATTTCACTTAGTTCGTTGTTTACTTTTACCTGTTGAGTTCTTTGATAGAGATAGCTTTTTAACCATGATTTAGCTTTGCCAGTTATTCCTATATTATTTAGTTTATTAATTAATTTTGAATGTGAGACACTATCAAAAGCTTTACGGAGGTCAATGAATATACTTAAGCATTTTTTGCCTCTATCTAATGTTTTGTAAATAAGCTTAGTTATTTCTGCAATTGCGTCTTGTGTGCTAAGTTTATCTCTGAAACCGTATTGACTAGGGTTAATACATTTGTGGTTATCTGTATAATCAGTAATTTGTTTTTTTATTACTTTTTCGTGTATTTTTGCAATGTTGGATAATAAGGATATTGGGCGGTAATTGTTTACTTCTTTTGAATCTCCGGATTTATATACTGGGATTATAATGGCTTTTTTGTAGTTTCTCTTCCTCCCACTCGATAAATGCTGGCGTCCCACAGGGATCGGTTCTGTCTCCGACTTTGTTTTTATTGCACGTCAACGACCTTTTGTCATATGCACCAATTCATTGTTACGCGGATGACAGTACAGTTCATGATAGCTTTTTGTTTGACAAGCCCCCAAAGGGCTCACAAACTCCAACAGCTCGTATGGCTTTAAAGCAAAGAATGGACGGTTACCTCGAGAGTGTTTTCTCTTGGAGTAAAAATAATCTCGTTGAATTTAATGTTTCAAAGACTCAATCTTGTCTGATTACGTCTAAAATGGATCGAAATGAAAATCTAGTCTCTTCAACGGAAGCAATCTTCCGAACAGGCCCTCCATTGATATGCTTGGTGTAACCCTAAGTGACCAGCTCAGGTATGGGGGCTCCATCGAAGCCAGAGTAAAGTTAGCCTCCCAGAAACTGGGCGTACTGTATAGGGCCCGCAGATACTTTAATAGTGCACAACTGCTAACCCTGTACAAATCGCAAGTGTGCCCCACGGTTGAATTTGGCAACCACCTCTGGTTTGGAGCTCCAAAATACCTGAAAAATACCCTCGACTCTGTGCAGAAACGGGTGGTCCGTTTGATAGATTTTCCCATCTTAACAGACGGATTGCAATCTTTAGAGCACAGGCGTCGGGTGGGAATGCTATCCTTGTTCTACCGGTATTACAATGGAAGATGCTCCGATGAACTAGCATCATTGATCCCTTCGGCACCGGTGCAGAGTCGGGAAACACGCCAAACGCGTGCCCAACATTTGTACGCGGTTGACATTTGTCACATGAGAACGGGTCGTTTCTTCGACTCGTTCTTATGTTCAACAGCTCGGTTGTGGAATGATTTGCCGGCCTTTGTGTTTCCTCCTTCCTACAACATCTCTTCAAGACCAATGTTCATTCCTTCATCTCCTCAAAAAGACCTTCCACACAGCATCCCAGATAACATAGGCCCTGAGGGAAATTATATTCCTCAAGGCTTCCTGTGTGGAGTTAATGTAAAAAAAAATAAAAATAATAAAGATAAACAAAGAATAAAGACTAAATAAAGATAATATAAAAAATATATACATGTACAGAGTGGGACATATTTGACTTCTAACCTGACAAATTCCTGACTAATTCCTGACATTATTTGGAGTAAAAAATGAAATATTTAATGTTTTTTTTCAACGCCAGCACAAAAAATCAGTACACATTGAATCTTTAGGGTCGGCGTGAGGGTTTGTTTGGTTACTCGGCCGAGTAACCTGTGGAAGAAAATTTTATTTGTTAGTTTTTGAAGAAAAATATAATTAAAAAAACATCATAAAAGACAAAACCTTCTTTTACGTATTGCACTCCAAATAACGTCAGGAATCACTGGTAAGTCAAGTACGTCCCTTAACATCCTGTGTATATTGTAGAATGTGATTTTGAACATCCCCTAAGATAAGAGTAGTGGCTCAATCACCATAATTAGTAACCGACCGAAGGTTCGGTATCGGTTACGGTTTCGGTTTCGGCAAGTTTCGGCATCAGTTTCGGTTTCGGCAGAAAATCTGTCGAAACTATGGTCACACCGAAACTCTGCGTTCGTGAATTATTGCGCGTCGTTCGACTGACTTCGGGTGAGATCGTGGCTCGTATGTTACCCGCCATCATCATCAAGAAGTAGTTAACATATTTTTGTTTGTTTTATAGCAGTAATATCAAAAAAAATAAGTAATTATTTTTTCACACACTTCGATTATTTTATTTTATTTAACTTAATACGTGTAATAAGAATGTTGTGATTGTAAACGCAATTAAAATTAATGAGGTCCCTCCTTTATAATGTAAGTTTTGATTATTGACAATTTTTTGTTCCAAGAAGTATTTAACATGTTTTCTTAATTTTTATACTTTTTGTTTGTTTTATAGAAGTACATACTTTTTTTTTCACATATATTAATTATTGTTTTCAATTTCATATAACACGTCGTCGCCTTAGTTCTTAATTGTGCAAAGGACCATTTTAGTTTTTGTTCAATCTCCACTTTAAAATTAAAAATAAAGGACGAAAAATGATAGTTAATCACTTAACTAAGAATTGGTTAAACCAATGAGACCTTTACCTTTAAGGAAATAGATGTATTTTAAACACCTATCATAATGTTTCTTGAGATATTGAAAGTAAACCTTCTCCTCCTGTAAAATTTTCTAATGGTCGTTTGGACAATTAAGAACTAAGGCGACGACGTGTTAACTGTCTGTATAAGTGTAAAAAATAAGCGAAATTTCGGTAAACAATAGATTTTTAACATGTATAAAAAGTTTCGGTTTCGGTTTCGGCCGAAACTGAGAAAGATACAGAAGATTCTATTTCGGTAGAAAGTTCTGTTTCGGTCGGACATTGACCATAATAAATATTATTATTGTTATAGGCGCCCGAGAGTGTGGCAATTGGCCATTCAGTTAGAATCTAATTTAAAACGAATACAACACTTTTGCTGTTGTTATTTTGAACAATAAGAGGAAACGGATACGGGCGATGTACGCCAACGCATTTGATACCAGGGTACCTAATGGCCTACAGCGCTATCTTGCAATTGAAATTGATAACACGAATTTAACAGAGATCTTGTTAAAAGACCAAAACACTTTTTGCAGTAGCGGATGATATTTGAGAATCAGTCTATTTGAAACGATTTTTTAAAAAATACCAAGTTTTTCAGATAAAAAATGTCTCAGAATGAAAAAGTTTTATATAAACATTTTTTCTTCTAAAATAACAATGTCTGGGGCTTATGCCGTCTCGATTTATTTAGAGTTGAAAGCTTCCGTGGTCGACGGTCAAGGCCCTCGACTAGCAATCCGAATTCAAGTAAATTTTATCTGATTGATTTGTGTTATTTCACATTTTTAAAAATTAAAAATAATTTGATGTAATATTTACGGCCCGTTCCAGAGAAGATACTCTCAGTATCGCTCTGGAGTAAGACCACCATTCAAAATTAAAACGTTTCTTGAAATGACTTTTTTTATTAATACCTCACATGGGATGTGTTGCGAGGCTGAAGGTAGTTGGGTGGGGAAGGAGATGGGGAAGAGGAAGGTGGGGAAGGAGATGGGGAAGAGGAAGGTGGGGAAGTGCCTGGCTATTCAAATCTGGTCACCAAACACGGCTAAAAGCCATATCAGGCAACGATTCAATTCTGAATGGTGGTCTTACACCAGGGCGATACTGAGAGTATCTTCCACTCTGGAACATGCCGCAAATTTACTATATATTACTTTCAAATAAATTAATTGTGAAATAACACAAATTAACCAAAAAAAAAAAAAATTACAGTGTTTGGTGACCAGACCTGAATAATAGCCAGGTAGCCAGGTTCCCCACATTCCTCTTAATCCTCTACCCCATTTCCTTCCCTTCCCCACTACTTTAAGCCTCACAACACATTTCGCTGTACTCGATTGATTCCGAGACCGTATGAATTCATTTCTTCGAGTGCCACATGCCTCGTTAGTGATTCATGGACGATAATTGCTCTATAAAAAGGTGTCGGATTTGATCCGAAAGTGTGATATTGGTTAGAGGGCTTCTAATACATTCTTGTTGTCGCTCTATACAAGGTGTCAAGAGAGCATTTGACTTACTTTAATCAGAGATTCATGATATTATTTGTAGTAAAACATGTTAACCCTCCGCCCGTCGCGCCTTTTTTGTAACGCGAGGTGTCGCGTGGGGTCGCTTAGGACCCCAAAAATAAAAATGATTAAATTGTTGTTGTAGCATACATTTTGTATGTTATTTTAACTGATTACAGTCAGGTGATGATTGCTTTGAAATAAAAAGAAATGTTAAAAATTAGTTATTTATTTTCAATGCAAGAGCTTAAAAATCAACAAGGAACATTTTTTTGAAATTTTGAATCATATTTTGTAATAGAAAACTTAAAAAAAAAAATCTAACCAATTTCCATCAAACTCATAACTATTTGAGGTTGATATAGACATATTATTATTACAACAAAAAAATCAACAAAATACAATAAAAAAACATGTAAACTTGATTTTTCATGGTATTTTGTTGATTTTTTTAGCCTCACGCCGAAACACAAGTCAGTATCTCACATCGCACATGCGCAAACTAAATTTTCTCGGCGCTTGCGCCAAGTATAGTCCCTTTTAGGAAGCTACCTAAAGTAAGAAATCAGTGGGAACATTTAAAATGAACATAATTAGCATTTCTGTAAAACCTGGGTTTTTAAAGACCCCACGCGACGGGTCGAGGGTTAATAAAATTTTGGTCTCCGGTGAAATTTTCTACGACAATTTTTTTTTCAACACAAAACATTAAAAAATCAGTAGATATTGGACTGTTAGGGCCGGGGTGAGGGTTTGTTTGGTTACTCGACTGAATGACCAGTGATGACCCGTGGAAGTATTTTTTTAGGGTTTGATGAAAAAAAAAATTAAAAAATCACCGGAGACCAAATTTCATCATCATATTTTACTGCAAGTTATGTCAGGAATCACTGGTTAAAGTAAGGGAACGTATCCATACTACGTGACCAACTTTTTGAAATTTTTAAAATAAATGCTCTTACGATCGCATTTAATTTCAATTGCCCAATATTTAATTTGATATCGAAGGTTCGTAGTCCACATAAACATCGTACAATTTGGCGTTGATCTCATCGTACGTTTTCTTTTTTAAAAACATATATCCAATCCCTGCGCGACATTTAATTTTATACATTTTTGTAAAAATAAAAAAGTTGTTCACGTTCAATGACTGAAATGATATCTGATTTTATGAACGCACCATTTACTTTATTTTCTTCTGAATTCATTGTTACAGTTCAATAGGCATACGTGATATATGTCAAGCAAATAAATAATGGACCCTAAAGGCGGCGGTTGCGCGCCGCGACCGAGACCGGAGACCGAGACGGGAGACAGAGGCAGGCGACCGCAACGGGTACTTGTCCTTTAGCTTTGTATGGGGGCCAGTTGGTGCGCGCGACCGAGACAGCAGACAGAGACGGGAGACGGGAGACAGCGAGACGGTCGCTGCCCTGGACAAGTAGTGTCTCGCGTCGCGCTTGATAAGTATGTGTGGTTGTTGTAAAAAATGACCGCTTTTTCTGACTAATACTGTGAGAAGCTGATTGAACTGATCAGACAGCATATACAATGCACAATTAGATTCCGAAAAAAAATAATTAATTAAATTAACAAATTAAAAAAAATAATAAATTATTAATTTTTAAATTAAATTAAATTAAATTTATTTTCAATGATATTCTTCCTTTTGTAGACATTGTCTTTTTGTAACTATGTTTTATTCATTCTAAAATAAGTCCTGAACATATTATTGTCAAACAATAGGTGATAGGTAAACTAAAAATCGCCTAAAATATGTACAAATCATCGTCTTCTTCTTCCTCCATTAGTAACTCTACTTGGGTTTCCATTAGTGTAAATTAATAACAGTACAACAATACCGACCTCATCGACAGACTGCGCTATACTGAAGGTGAAGGCGGTCGCGGTCTCGCCGTCTCGGTCTCTACCCACAGTAGTGCCGAAGAGACCGAGACACTTGTCGCTGTCGCCTGCCTCTGTCTCCCGTCTCGGTCTCCGGTCGCGGTCGCGGCGCGAACCGCCGCCTTAACAAACTTGAGTTTCACAATTTTTCGATTACAAATATTGGTAAGTATGTACTTTTCGTCCTTTTGTTGTTCATTCGACACATTTATGAGTAACAAAAGCATTTATTCAACTACCTACGAGTTGACCTCAAAATTTCCATCACTCAATAATTTCCCTGTATAGTGTACAAGTACAACTATAAATACCAGGTACACATTGGTAAACGCGTAAACACCTCTGGCAGAGAACAATTGTTTGAATAAAACACCTGTCATAATTTGATGAAAAGTCCCACCTGAAATATCTGAAGTAATTGAATTTCCAATAAAATTATGTGTACAGGTTGTTACAATTTTACATCACTGTTGTTACATCACTCACTATCGAGTATTGCATGAAGACCACCCAAAATTAGTTAAAAATTAACTTCGCCTTGATATTATTTAAACGGTTCCATGAAAACTCGACAAAGTGAAATTTCAAATTTAAAAGTGAGAAAAGTTGAAAAGTCATTTAAAGTGATTTTTTAAATATCCCATAACCTAACCTAAGTTTTTTTTTCATCACTTTAAATAACTTTTCAGAGGAGTGAAGTTACACATCGTTCAGTTGTTCGGTCACCTGTTTAAAGACAACATAGGTACATGAGTACTCTTTCAACGCCATTAACACATCATCATTCCATTGATTTTTTTTATATTTTTTTACATGAGCTCCACACAGGAGGCCCTGAGGAAAATAATTTCCCTTAGGGCCTATGTCATCTTTGGGGATGCTGTGTGGAGGGTTTTTTAAGGAAAAGAAGGAGAGGAGAGTTCTGGGAAGGAAAAGGGTTTAAGGGGTGGGTAGGAATCTGGGGTTTAGTGTGTCTTGATCATCCGCCTCCAAGAACTAGACAAATCTCACCCCATGAACCCGGGCACCCCTGCTAAATCACCAAACGTAGCGAACCACTTGGGGTGACCTATGGCAGAGGTGTTGGTTATCCAATAAAGGTTCCCGATTGAAGGATTGGCTGGGAACAGTGAAATACATTAAAAGTAGTCTTGTTTGATGTCTTCATGGAATCACAATTTATAAATTAAAATTTAATTTATCGACTTTAATTAAACTACACGTCTGCTCAGGCTATCTTAGAACCGAGATTACAATGCTTTATACAATTTAAGTTCAAAAACTGCTTAAAATTTTTTTTTTGCATTTTCTTTTCTCTACTTTCTTTTTTCTTTTTAAATCCATTATTTTTTTTATCCATTTTTTGATTCTCGAGTTGATTAATTCATTAAAATCAATGCTAAAATTTCTTGGAATGGTTGAAATGCATAAGTGCTAATAAAAAAAAAAAACACCTTTTTATTTTTTTTTTGTGTTCTTTTTATGACTCTTCTCTCTATTTTTTATTTTTTATTGTTAAATATATAATTTACACTTATAAGCAACTTCTTGTATCTACCATCAAACCTTAATATTATTTATCAAGTGTTATATTTGAGTATAAGACAATATTATAGTCATCATCATCATCATCATCATCTTCTTCCCCTTATCCTATTCGGGTCGGGGACCCATTGCATCGACAAGGCTCCTCCATATGTCCCTGTCTTGTGCTGATTGTTCGGCCTCCGTCCATGGTAGCCCCATCCTCTCCTCACACAGTTTCTGGAGTTGCCTCGCCCAACTGTGTCTGGGGCGGCCCACTGGACGTCTACCCTCTGGAATCGCACTCAGTATCTTCCTCGGAATTCGGTCATCAGACATTCTTAGTACATGCCCAAGCCACCCCAGTTGCGATTTTTCTACGAAGAGTAGCAGTGGTTCAATGTTTAGATCATCTCGGATCGTGGAGTTTCTTATATGATCCCATTTCATAACCCTTGCCACTCCTCTCAAGTACCTTATTTCGGCAGCTTGGACTCTAGAGCGTGTTCGTTCATTTAGCATCCATGTCTGGTGGCCGTAAGTGAGCGTCGGGCGGTATACCGTTTTAAACACTGCCATCTTTGTTTTGATGTTCAGCTCGGCTTTCCTTATCACTGAGCTGCAGAGAGGACGCAAAACACTGCTTGACGCACTTATTCTTCTATCAATTTCTCCGTCTTGCCGACCATCGCTGGAGAATTCGACCCCATAGAATTATAGTCAACAATATTCGAATATTATAGTCAACACACTAATTACATGAAAAAAATCTGTTCATTTTGACTGTTCTAAAATGGGCAAATTGCCTAGTTGGACAGCCAAAGATCATTATAACGATGTAATATGTAATGTTTTCAAAATAAAATAAAAAATAAATAAGATATGACCAGTTATTTTGTTTTCTTGTTAAGAGTTAAGAGTGAGTTACTCATCTTTCCAATCATTGTTCTGACGGCCCATATTATTAACATCGCACTTTGTTACAAATTCATTAAGTTAGATTAACAATTTTACCCAGCCCTGCTAGTTCGATACCTATCATTGAACTAGCAGTGCATTTTACCGCGACACGTTTTTCGTTGGTTTTACTCGAGCGCCCTATAATGCTGATAAAGTTAATTTATTTGATCGACGCCACTGGAAAACACCATCATCCAAATTTGGATAAGTGGTTACCTACTTATCGGCTGACTCAATCATCCTTCCAAGAAAATGGGATAGCGCATGTTTATGAGCAACTGAATCCCAACTGTTGAAAAGTAAACGAAATGTTAATTTTTACTTTTTAATGTGTCACCTCACAAGAGCGCCCCTGTCTGTACAGTGTAAAGACATGGGAACTATGTCGCCTCCCGGTTAGACAGCGTTGTAAGGCGGGTCAACCCCGATAGCCCAGAAACATTTTTTATGTTTTTTTTTTTTAAATATTTTTTGGTTTCACTCAAAAAATCTCAAAGTGAGATGAACAAATTTATTTTATGTTGTGGGAGGGTGAGGTGTTCCAATTTTGGTACGATAGTAGTAAGGACAGAAGTGATGGTAGTGAATTTATTTTTTTATTAGACTTTTAGTTATTTATTTTTGGGATGTTATGCCGTGTTGCGCTACCTTATTCTTTAACCAACGTTTCGCACAGCGCTACAGTGTCCATCATCAGAGTTAATTTGAACAGTCCATGTCGGTGACGAAGATAATAATGAAATGAATATTCTTCATAATAACCGAGTAATTTTTGACCTCAGTTATTCTAATTGTATTCTTAAAAATAATCTATAACCGCCACCGTTTTACCCTATAACCAGCCCCTAGTGAATTATTGCGATAGCGTAATCACAAGGCTTTTAAGATATGGCTAACAATTTAGAAGACAATCGTTGAATTTTTCCTACTTGGTTCTTTCTAAAAAAAAAAGACAATTCCAATATCTTTATCATCTACCTGTTATTTAAAGAAGAAATGTTCAACGTATCATTTAATATAACTTAAAGGAAAACTCAATTACAAGGCAGACATACCGGCAGCTGTTACATTTCCACGAAATTTAATAAATAATTCATTTCGAGGTAACTTGTGTTCTTCCGACGTAAATTCAATAAAGTAACCACCTTTATACCACTGACATACTTATACAGAAATGCCTTAGACGCGATATCCACATATGGCACGTTTCATAGTTTTTTCTTCACAACTAAACAATGTTGAAGGTTACTGCCATCTATTGATTCCTGTAAAATAAAATGCAATATATTATTTTCTCGTTAGACGAACTGTTATCTACCTGAACACTAGCGCAGGAAAAATGAAATGACATATATTTTTTAAAATTTGTATTAATTACAAAGTAATTAGTACAAATTAACTTCAAACGAGTTAATAAATTCACATTTTTGCAAGCGTGGAACAGCATAATAATATTGTAGGGTAGACCCATTGATAGGAACATGCAAGTTTTTTATTTATTTTTTTTATATGAGCTCCACACAGGAGGCCCTGAGGAAAACAATTTCTCTCAGGGCCTATATCATCTTTAGGGATGCTGTGTGGAGGGTTTTTTTAAAGAAAAGGAAAGAGGGGAGAGTTCTGGGAAGGAAGAGGGTATAAGGGGTGGGTAGGAATCTGGGGTTCAGTGTTCAGTGTGTCCTGGCCATCCGCCTCCAAGACCTAGACAAACCTCACCCCGTGAACCCGGGCACCCCTGCTAAATCACCAAACGTAGCGAACCACTTGGGGTGACATATGGCAGAGGTGTTGGGTATCCAATAAAGGTTTCCGGGGCGGCGGTACCCATTCCGCCTCCCAAGTTAAAAAATCGTAATATTAACGGCGGATGTTCCCAAATTTTCGATCAATCAATCCGAATCTTTGATCAGCTAAGTGATTTTGTATAGTAATGCTCGGTTCGCTTGTCGGTCGGTTCTTAGCGTGTTTGTGCATTTGGGGAGTGTTGAGCCAAAATTTCGGCTCAACAGTTGATCAGTAGGATCATTGGGAACAACGGCCTTTAGTATCTACAGGTATTTTACTTAATGAAAGCGTTACACGTTTTTTTCACAGAACGGAATTGTGTAATTGAGCGTGTCGCGCGTCTGTTTCAATTTGTAATCTTTTAAAAACAAAGAAAGTGATACATTATTTTAACACATGTCGAACCGTACTCCACCCCAGCTGGTTCGAGCAGCATCGGCTATGAACAACGAGATGAAAGATTTGGTTTGAATCTATTCCTTGAGAAGTGTGTTTACCTATCGGTATAATTAAATTGTATTATTATTAATGCTGCAATATTATTACGCATACTCCTACGTAATTTAACGATGATATCATCGATACATTATGGTACCCCTGACATGCAGCGTTTAAACATCTTTTCAACTTGAGGTCTCGGGAAACCCCCTTTTTACACGCACATCTAAATTGCTCGAATTCCCAGAAAGATTAATGGTCTACCAAACCATTTTAATTTTCTTGGCAGCGCGAAAGAATGACGGTGATGGCACTCGCCCCAGGCGACGGAATGTCTAATTCTTATCTGACTTGGATGAAGAAAATTTGCCAATCTTTTTTTCAGCAAAATTGTTTTTAAACCACTGACTAACTACTTCGACATGACGACTTTCATTTCTGTCTCCCGCTCCCTCAGGTCTATGTTCGCAACCTGACCTTCAATTTTGCTTTACGTATATGTTTTACAATTAAGCTGAAAAATAACACACTTAGAGGAATGATAGTAAAATGATAGTAGAAAAACATATTTTCCAATCCATAATATAAAACCTACACGATTTTTTGCGGTAAAAAATCAACAAAAAATGAAAATAATTTTGAGGCAAAAATTATATGTACTAATAATCATCGTCACATTTGTCACATTCTTTATTTTTTGGCAGTCGTACGAACCGTCAATATATATAGTTGATTTTTTAATGAAATTTTTATGTTTCAACGACTTATCGAACACCCAACGTACATTTTATGGTTCAAATTTAAAAAAAATCAAAATGGTCCCACAAAAACACTCCAACCCAATGCCAAACTATTCTCCGTTTTAAATATTTTTTAATTACTCTCTACCTCCCTCTTATAAACTTCAAATTAATCTGAAAAAAGCAATCTAAAAATAATTTTGATATAAACTAAAATTAAAAATAATTAAATAAAATTACAAAATGGATTAAAGAACAAAAAAAAACATATTACCTACCAAAATTTCATAACGTAAAATAATAAAACATACCCTTAACACATAACTTTATACGAATATATTCGTATATAATTCATTATGTGTATTTATTTTATTTTATTGTATTTATTTTATTTTATTATTTTTATTTTATAAATGGACTCCTCAGCTGAGTAAGTCACCCAGTGAGGCCAGCGTTACAGGATTACTATTGAAATGTTAAATATTGCATCAAATAAATAAATAAAACTCAGGATGAACTCAACTCAACACTTCATTTGAAAAGACATTAACCCGGCGTCAGTACAGTTGGGTCAATTTGACCCGCGTCTTAGAATTTTTGTGCGACGTTGCCACACTTCTCAGTAGCTGGAGCTAACAATCTCCCCTCCCCGCTGGCTATCGCTGTTCAGTAGAAGTGTGTCGATTCACTTATTTTACGGAATCGATTCCGGACCCCGAATCGACTGGGTGGACTCGATTCACTGGACTCGCTCCTTTGATTCCGGCGATTCCACCGGACTCGCCGAATCAAACTCATTGTGTCGCTCCGCCGGAGTCGTTGAATCGGCCGGAACCAAACTCAGTTTGGCTCCTGCTGATTCAATGCCGAGAGTTGATTCCGCCAGACTCAAACTCATTGTGGCGCTCAGCCGGAGTCGTTGAATCGGCCGGAACCAAACTCAGTTTGACTCCTGCTGATTTAATGCTGAGAGTTGATTCAGCTTGACTCGCCGTACTCGGCGGAATCGTGGAATGTTACGGAGTTGGGGAATCATAATAACATACGAGGAGTAAAAGTAGGAGTTGTGAATGAACTTTACTTCAGTTTATTTACCTGGAATCGGAAACAATTAATGAGTCGAGTAATGTTTGTAAATCATCAAACACTGAAACAGTGATTTAGTCTTGACCTAAAAATAAATGCTGTCAACTGTAATATTATATCATTGAAACCTATTTGGGATTTAAAAAATTAAACATAATTAGGTTTTTGCTTTTCAAGATATGATATTTTTCTTATTATTTAAATGGTACTCACCATCTGGTGTTCTCAACAAAAGCGGGAGTTAATTTACTAGTAAATGTTCGAAGTAAAATATTAATTTTATAAAACCGAATGTTTTCTACAATGTCCTTTAAGAGTAAAGCATTTTTATTACATTTATTTTTTAGTTACATTTTCTATCACAATGACCCTTTCAAATCTCATCGAACATTGAACTTTTTTGCCACCTCGTGATGCGCTTCAATGTGTTTATGTGTTAGTGTCGAGCCGTTGCTGCCAGCTGGGCGTGTGTGTTTACATTAACATGTTATTGTTTATTGCGAGATTATTATTTCGAGAAATCTTATCTTTATATAGCTAATAATAATCTGTTAGAGATGAGTAATGTCATTTGACGGCTTTATGAGAACCGTGTAAGATAATATTAACGTTTTATTTGAAATTCACGAACAATGGAGTCCTTGTACCTTGTGTTTAAAAAATGATCTTCATAAAACAAGTAATTATCGCCGGCGCAAACTTGCCGGAAAGCAAATTTGCTCCGACAAAAGGAAAAAGCAATGGTCCTTGCTATATTTTGGCTACGAGATAATGCCATTTCTTTTTGAAAAATGTTTTCGTGACCGGTTAGAGCGGTACACTGTGCCCCGGCCCGCGCCGTGCACCTCTTCCCTTGAGTGGCTCCTGTACTTTCACTCTCTCACTCGGGAACGAGTGAGAGAGTAAGACCGCCCTGCTAGAGCAAATCAACGCCCCCCGGCCCGCGCCGCGTACCTCCTCCCGTTAGTGATTCCTTTACTCTTACTCTGTCACTCGTTCCCGAGTGCGAGCGACTCCGGAACTGATTCATAACATTTTGCGGACTCGGAACGAATCAAACGCATTCGGACTCGGAATCCTTGGATTCGTTCCGGGTTCCGGCCGGAACGACACACTTCTACTGTTCAGTGTTGTAGTAGCCGCGACGGTGGATAGACGTGGCTAAACCCGAAAAAGGTAAATATGACCCAACCATACATTTGGTGTCGTAATTTCGCGCCAATTAATTACTAAACATTACATTCGACAATTGGTTCACCAGCTATGAAATAGTAAACCACTTGCTTTAAGAACACAAACTGACATCTGTAGGCATTGTTCGCAAAAATAAAAGACAAATACCCGAAAAATTTACGAAAACAAGGGGAAAAGAAATAAACTCGTCGACTTTTGGTTTTCAGAAAGATATCACGATCGTTTCATATATACCGAAAAAAAATAAAGTGGTTTTACTTATGTCGAGCTTGCATCATGATGACAGTATTGATACATCTACCGGCGACAACAAAACTGAGATAAATACATTTTATAATGTGACAAAAGGTGGAGTATATTATATATATACTCCACCTTTAGGTTGAGTTTATTATTCGTAGTCCTACTATAGATCTCATTCATATATATGATATTAGTTCACATTTTGAGGAAAAAAATATGTTTTATTTAAATTTTATAATTTTAGGACAGAAGTTGTCTATTTTGTTAAAATTTTACTATACTTTTATAAAAATGTCATTAAAAGATTGTTTTATATGAAGTTGTTTTATTTTACCCAAAATCTCGTAAACAAAATAGTTTTTAATCAAATTATTGCAATATGTTAATAAATTTATTTTAAATATTGACATCAAAGCCAGTTTTTAATTCGGGTCTCCGAGACCCAACCCTACTATCGTTGTTACATATTTTAACTGTACTGACGCCGGGTTAAAAGTGATGAAAACAATATATAAAAAATTGGTTGAATAGGTTACGTTAGATTAGGTTATGGGCTGTTTTTAAATATTTTTTTCGTAGTTTTTAATGACTTTTTAAAGAGGTGTCGAGTTCAGTTGATTCTGGGTTGTCATGGAACCAGTTTGAATATGTGGGTTCCAGATGGGAGAATTTTGTACCTACTAAAGTTGAATTCTAACAAAGGCACAACAATTTAAACGATAAACTACGTAGATCAACATTACATTTTATAATTTAAAATTTTGCCTTACTTATACAAATTTTCACGTGATTCTGATCAAATTTCCAAACCAGTGTAGAATAAACAAATGCGCTTTTAAATAATTCATCACCTTTATACATATTATCATGAAATTCGGTAGGATATTTCAAATATTTGTTCATACATAATGCACCTTTCCTGGTTATTATAACGACAACTACCAGTTGCAATATGTTGCCACATCCAGCCAGCCGAGACGAATTCGCTCCTATTGTGAGTTGTGTGTTTGTATAAGATACAGGGGGTTGCCATATTAATAAGGACAGTACAAATATTTTGTGATTTTTGTATTTACATTGTCTCTACTTCTAAATAACTTAAATATGATGGCCATTCCTTCGTCATTTTTGTTACTGATATCATCACTGACTCTTTTAAGAAGTGGTTATTTCCACCAGCACTTTGGTGAAATCGCGTGATCGTGATCATAAATAAATATTCGTAATATTTTTTTAAATCTAGTTTTAACCGTTGAGCTTTACGAAAATGTAAGTAATTATTAATTTTCTTTCACTTTTGTAAAGTTTTTGTTCATTTCTTATTCCGATTAACAGTTTTGTCATTTTGAACCCAATATTGTTTTTTTAGTATGGCCGGGTTTTCAGACACGTCCCCAAGGAAATATGCGGATATGAAGACACTGTTTCTGAACACCGAACATTCCCAAAGGGAAATAACAGCAGAATAAGGTATTTTAAAGATTGTGGTTAACAGGAAACATGTAAAACCTCAACGAAAATCTGCCGTTTGAAGTGGACAGCAAAAGCAGAAAACGAATCATCAAGCCACGTATTGGCCGCAAAAACAGAGACATCTGTCTCCAAATCGCAAAAAAGTGTCTCATCAGACCTTGATGATCAACAAAGAAGGTATCGAGGTCTCTAAAAGGACAATCCAGGGGATATTGGTTAAGGAAAACCTCATTAGCCATCGGTCAGCTAAAAAACTGCGTCCGACCCCGACAGTAGCTGTGATGAAAAATACAAAGCACCAAAACATGACTATTGAGGACCGGAGTGTATAAAATTAATATTTAGTGGTTTTAAAGCTTTTAAAAAATTCCAGTCGTCCGATTATGGTCTTTTTAGGTGGGCTTCTCTGATAAGTCCACATTCCAAATTTTGGTGGGCAATTCATCGTTCGACCGACGATTTTCAGGAAAGAAATTCCCCGGACTGCCTTGTGGAGACGATCAAACACCCTACTAGTATAATGGCATGGACAGTTATCTCTTCCAAGGGGCTGGAGCACCTCCACATCGTGCAAGGAACCATGAGGCAGAATAAGTACAGACCAGTACTGGAAAAACAGTTGCTGCTAAAGTCAGACAATGGTTCCTTGGTGTCCAGGAATACGTATTTATGCACCTCTCCGCACTCTGTCATAAAGCCAGCATTGTCATTGCATTCCTGTCTGAAAAAACGTGCAGGTTTTACCTTGGCCGGGGAAATCCCAAGACATGAACCCCATTGCAACGAAGCAGCTCATCGAAACCCACATTCGGGTGTGACGTCACTTTCCTGAGCAAAAGATTAATGCAAAACTGTGCATTGAGAGTATGCCACGCCTTTTATGAGCTGTAATTGGAGCTAAAGACAATATTACAAAATATTAACTTTCTATGCGATAATGTTTAAAAATAATTTAACAAAAAAAATGGATGCAAAATAAGAATAATTATGGTGTTTAAATTATCCAAATTAAATATTCTTGTTAAAAAATAATCATAACTATACATAAAATCAAACATATTTGATTGATGAATACAAAAGTGTGAAAAACACATTTTCCAAGGGTGTCCTTATTAACATGGCAACCACTGTAGGTAAATTCGTGTTCTAATTATACTACCTAAAGCTGTTTCGGAGCAGATAATTAATCGGTCTACCGTCGTCTAATTCTTTTTATTTGAATTAGAGTGTGCTTGACCTTGCTCACACGGCACTTGGAGATTGGATATGTGAATGTACGCAGGAAGTTTGTGAATCTTTGTTGCAGCAGACAGAAGTTAAAATACAGAATTAACTCTACTACTTTAGGTATACTCTTTTCCTATGAGTAATATAAATTGTAACCTGAGATTGTAACCTGATTGCTAAGAGGAACTTCACTGTTTCGAAATGGAGGCGTCTACTAATATCTACAGGAATTCCAAAAACTGAAAAAATCGAACTAATATCTATGAGAACCAAAGTGTTGACGAATAATATCTACAGCTCAAACTGTTGACTAATATATATGAGAACCAAAGTGTTGACGAATATCTACAGCTCAAACTGCTGACTAATATCTATGAGAACCAAAGTGTTGACGAATATCTACAGCACTGGCAGAGGTTGGATTTGCAATTATGTATAGCATATTGAAATAACGTGATATTGCGAATGCAGTTTAAGAAACTTAATTTATGTAGGTATGTATGTAAAAATCCCTAATATCGGACTATTGGACACATTTTAATTAGCTGATTAGTCCAACCAACGCTCTGTAGATATTAGTCAACACTGGGACCGTCATAGATATTCGTCCGACCTTAGCTCTGTAGATATTAGTCAACACTCTGAAGTTCGTAGATATTAGTTCAACATTTGAGCTGTAGATATTCGTCCGACATACAGGCTGTAGATATTAGTATCTGGAGTCTTTCGAAATCTATTACTAAAAATCTACTAATAAACCTATTACTGGTTAATAATTAATTAGTGGTACGAGAGCAGTTTCGCAGGGCTGCAGCCTGCAGGCTGCAACCTGCAAGGTGAAGATCAGCTAGCCGATGCTAGCCAACTTCCAATAGGAGAGGGAATCAGAAGAAGAAACCCAATGTAAGACGTATAGGTATATCTGCCAGATCCATTGAATATACACATTTTTATTTGAAATATTGCGTATAATAAATACAACGTGAAAATAATACACTGCAAGAATATGAAACCTCCGTGATCATCTCCAATCTTAGTGGTGGAGCGGAGAGATACTCGACCCTGGACCAAGTGGTGGAATGTTCAAAATCCTGCAACTGCAACGTTTTTATTTATTTACATAATATGCGGGTTATTTCCGACAGTTACAGAAGTAATAAATACATCAAACCGCCCTGAACATCATTCAGAACCGATATGTCGTCTTTGAGAATGCTGTGTATAGGGTCTTTTGCAGGAAAGGAAGGATAATATGAAGTTCTGGGAAGGAAAAGCGTATCCGTATCCTTTTTTGTTGGGTAGGAATCCGGGAGACAGTGTATCCAGAAGTGACGGACTTACGGACCATTGCTCCATTAACCGGCTTGGTGGGCAGACGCATCCGCCGCCAAAACCTGGAAAAATCTCTACATTATCTAATCTATAATTATAAAACGCAACTTTATTTTCTAATTCTGATAAATATTGGCAATCAAAGTAAAATTATCTAATCGCAACACACCATACACAAATGTAGTAAAATAATATAATAATAATAATAATATTTAAGGAATTCCAAGTACCATCTTTCAACGATCTATACAATAGAAATGCATTGATACAAATTATAAAAGAAAAAGAAAAGTATCAATTTATAACTGAAAACCGTACTAGACAAATATATTTTTTCATGCCCAAAATTAAACACTTCCTTCGCACAAAATTATTATACTTATCAAGGAAGACTTATTTTCAACCAATTACCGGATGAAATTAGAAAAAATAATGATAAAATCCAATTAATAAACACTGTTAAAAAATATTTTAAAGATAATCTCAAAAAAAAAAAAGTTTCCGACTAATCTAATCTCAAGAATAACTACTTATAACTTAGTTTCCAAGTGATACTCCGTTCTTCAAATAAGTTAAATTTTGTATTGTTTTTAGCAACTAATTACAATAATTCTAGATACATTATCCAAATAGTAAAATTGTTTTGATAGTAGATAAATACTTATAATTACATATCACCGAACTTACAACTTATTGTTTTTTACATTCACATTGTAATTTAAGAACTTAAATATAGGATTAAAAATGTACACTACTCTTCAAGACACAAGCTAACGCTTCCATGGAAGAGTGGTATTAACATATTTGAATATGAACATGTGAGCAAATTAATACATCATCTAAATGTACATTATATTTTATATGCTAAAAAATAATAATAAAAAAAAAATATATATATATATATGTATGAATCAAATGTTAACATAATATCACAATACGCGATAATATTGTATTGTTATGTAAATAACTTATTCGATCCCCTCAAAAACATCTGAAAAAAATTGGTAGAAGAATAAATACAGATTATTTAAAGAATAATACAAAAAGTATGTTATTACACAAAGGCGCGGTGAATTGAATGTCATGTTCAAAACGAATTGAAATAATTAGCCACACATTAGACTGATTGGGAGTTGGGAGGTACGGAATGGATACATTTTGGAAACACCTGTTTTCCATTTCACGTGAAGACGTGCGTGCCGAATTACTTGTGAAATAATTTACCTGTCAGGTTAACAGAATGAGGCGACAACTAGAAAGCTGTCAAACAAATAAATCAACAATTTGGAAGGTCTAGGTATACCTACATAAGATAAAATCAACTATCGAAAAGTAGTCAGAAAAAATATAGGTATCGCAGACAGAGTTGACATGAACATAGGTGAATTGCTTGCATATGACATATTTTTTTACATTCCACACAGGAGGCCCTATGGCCCTAGGAAAAGGGTATGAGGATTGGGTAAGAATCTGGGTGTCTTCCTCAACCAATCTCTCTGGATCCGGCCTTCTGTGCGGTAGGTGGATAAACGCATTGGCCGTCAAGACCTAGACAAACTTAACCCCATAAATCCGGGCGCCCCTGCTAAGTCACCAAACGTAGCGAACTACTTGGGGTGACCTATAGCACGGGTGTTGTTTATCCAATAAATGGTTCCCGGGCGTCGGTACATACATTCGTTTACTAAATTACAATTTGGGAGGCGGGAATGGGTACCGCCGCCCCGGGAACCTTTATTGGATAACCAACACCTCTGCCATAGGTCACCCCAAGTGGTTCGCTACGTTTGGTGATTTAGCAGGGGTGCCCGGGTTCATGGGGTAGGTTTATCTAGGTCTTGGAGGCGGATGACCAGGACATACTGAACCCCAGATTCCTACCCACCCCTTAAACCCTTTTCCTTCCCAGAACTCTCCTCTCCTTCCTTTCTTTAAAAAAACCCTCCACACAGCATCCCCAAAGATGACATATGCCCTGAGGGAAATTGTTTTCCTCAGGGCCTCCTGTGTGGAGCTCATGTAAAAAAAAAAACTAATTGTTTCTCACATGTTATTCGACTTCAGAAAAGAGAAAAATATATTTTTTTAAATATACCTACTTACATTAATAACACAGCAAAATTTTCCGGTTAAGTAAAAAAAAATATAATAAGTAGTAAAAAACTTATCGACAATTTAAATTTGATCAAGCTGGGCAGTCGTTGCCTTATTCCGTTAAAACAATAAGTAATAGTCGTAATCAAAACAAAATGCTTATTCTCGGTGACGTTTCGCAAGGAATATCACTGATTGATTTATGTACCTATATACACAATTAATGGACAAATTCCTAAACGTGTGTTGTTTGGTTCCACTATACATAATTGCGCGACCTATAGGTACTTACTACCATGAATATTTGACAAAAATGTTTGCTTGGACTAATTTCTATTTTATTGGGAATGACAGCAATTTTGTCCTAGAAGTAAAACAATTATTTAGTGTACGACACCTAATAATAACGAAATTTATCATTAAAATTTTTTATAATGATTTTTTCATGACTCGGTTCAAAAAAATCCAAACTCATCAAATTGGTTTAGGTTTTTACTTAAGGCAAGGAGTATCGCTGAATCACTATTTTCACCGATTACGCTTTACTACCAACGGTTTACAATATAAATACAAAAAAATGCATTGGATAAACTTTTCCGACCGTTTCCATTGAGTAGAAAAAATGTCCGCGATTATCTATATACATATAATAGTGAGCCATGGCGTTATGAAATTTGTAGTATCCGACAGAAACAGGACTTTCCACCGAAATCGAATCTTCGGTGTCTGTCTCAGTTTCGGCCGAAACCGAAACTTTTTTAAACACGTTAAAAATTGATTGTTTACTGTTATCTGGCTTATTTTTTACACTTAGAGGCCATCCATACATTACCTCACTTGAATCGCATGATTTTTTGACCCCTCCCCCTTCGTCCCTGTCACACATCGTCACATTTGTGGGACCCCCCCCCTCGAGTGTGACGTCACATATTTTGTAATTTTCACATCTAAGAAAGTTTTGCGTTTTAATAATTTAGATTTTTACTGCGTATGGGAAAAACTAATATTTTTTTATATTACTATAAAACAAACGAAATTTAAAAAAAATAACAAAACATGTTAACTACCAACCGACACTGATGCCGAAACTTACCGAAACCGAAACCAAAACCGAACTTTCGGTCGGTCACTAAAAATTTGTGTAAAAAATAATGCAACGCATGAGTTGTTTGAAAATGTGTGTATTTCTGGGAGGGGGATCCGGAGTGGGGAGGGGAACGAAGGAGGGGGGGGGGGGGAACGAAAGCACTTCCGTAGTCATAAATAAAACACAAACACTTTCTTTGAGTGGCATATTATAACGCATGCTAGTTTCTTTATAAAAAATATAAGCGTGTGCCTACTGCTAAAAAATGTGTTTTTTCGTTAGAAGTGTATAAACGCGTACATCAGAAACTTAAAAAATATCATTTTATGGCTAAATTCTTTTGTGACAGTTTCCATTGAGTAACTATTATTCTTCCTTACGTTATTCTTTTTCACGCGGAGTTTTCGCGTTTCAATTTTCGTCGAATCGTGAGTGCCAAGCTTTTTTTTGCCTATTATTTTTAATATTTATTATAGATTTTTCATGGCGATATAAGACACACTAGAACACATACCATTTTTGGCTTGTGGCTACCTCTTAATCTATATTTGAAAAGGTGTAATGTCTTTGTCGCCTTGAATGTTTCATATTAAAATGCAGTAAAATACAAGTAGGAATGACGTTTTCCAAGTCAAATGACTAATGACCTTTAGCGTGCAGGTGCGTATAAAACTATTTTCATCGCCTGGAAAATGTATTAATATATATCTGGTATTTAAACTATTGCTAAACATAACCCGCAATTCCGGCAGGAGATGTAACTGTGAGTGCGTATTATTCTAAACTTCAAAACTCAGAAAAAAGGTCTGGAGTTGGTGGGATAATGGTATCCCCATTTTGATAACAAGAGAATTTTACGCTTTACACTGAGGTCTTATTTATTATACTGCTTTTCAGTTGATTTGTAATGTTGTAAATTTTTTGTACACAAATAAAAAAAATAAAAAAATTAAAAAAATAAAAATTTAAATAAATATATGTGAGATATTCCACCACATTAATATTTTCTGAAAAACCACTAAAAATCCTTCATCACAAAGTTAAAAATAATTTAAAAAAATAGTTGTATACACCGCGATCTGAGCCCTATCGTTTCTCGTCTATATACTCCCTAGTGAAACCGGACAGAATGTTGATTTGTTGAATGCCGAATTCAAAACTTATAATCCCGGAACAAAAATTGAATTAATAAAATTAAACTGATTATTGACTTATGACAGATAAAGTTTAACTTAATTAACAAAAAATTACATAACAATGGCCTTGAAATAAGTAAACACTTCAAATATTAAAAAAAATGCTAATGGTGTCAACAGTATCAACACTAGCGGTTTTAACATGCGATTAATTTATTGTGACTCACTACATAATCACAAAATGGTTCTCAAAGTGAGCGATAACGCTCCCTAAACATTGAAGGGGAGTAAAGGGGCGGCGAAGGTAAGTGAAAGGAGGTTAAAAAATCGTTTACATAAAAAAGTTTCTCGTATTTTGTTTAGCACTTGTAAAAACATAAATGCTTTGTCGCAAGAATCTGACAGTTAACCAAATTTGTTTGTTTCATATTAATTTATTTAGGTAACTTGCAATACCTTTAGCAACAGACTGATTTTCAAATTGGCAGGATATTTATTGTTTATTAGCTGGTCCCGGCATGCGTTGCTATGCCATTTAATAAAGAAATTGTTTCTCGCTGAGTGTCCTTTCCCATTCGTCCCGTTCCCCTTCCGCCTCCCCTTCTTCTCCTGTGTCCCCTTCCCCTCCCGCGTTCTCCTTCCACCTTCCCCGCCTTCCCTCTTCCCTTTCCCGCTCCCTCGTCCCGCCAACCCTCCTCCCGCGTTCCATATATTCAATCCCAGTACATTCAGTTTTTAAACAGCCCGCGTGCCACATTTTACAATTTTTATTTAAATTTCCATTTTTCATGAATATTAAATTTGGTACCTAACATAGGTACCTATTTAAAATATCTAAAATTCTTGATTCGATTCAAACTATTAGGGGAGTACCTACTTTAAATGAATTTATCCACTTAAAGATTTTCAAAAATAGAATTGTTTTGCAAAATGTCATTCTCAAACACGCGAACTGTCAAACGTGCGATAGTCGTTAGGTTTTCTGAAATTATCCAATTTTCTTAATTTTTCTCTCCGTAAGAACCATCCTCGTACTTCAAGGAATATTTTAAAAATAGAATTAGCGAAATCGGTTCAGCTGCTCTCGAGATTTGCGCTTACCAACACATTTAGCGATTAATTTTTATATATAAGATAGATATATAAGATAGAATTTTATTGAATAATTTAATTTGTAAAATTGTTAACGTAATT
This sequence comes from Limnephilus marmoratus, assembly GCA_917880885.1. Classification (NCBI taxonomy): domain Eukaryota; kingdom Metazoa; phylum Arthropoda; class Insecta; order Trichoptera; family Limnephilidae; genus Limnephilus; species Limnephilus marmoratus. The sequence goes on along the minus strand of OU862912.1, from coordinate 27,110,015 downwards.
GATATTCTCAAAAAAGGGATGTAGTTTATCTTCGAGAAATAGTGCGGAGATAAGCAAATGAGCGTTTGAGAATTTTGTGGACGAACTTATTAATTACCGAACACCCTAAAAATCCCCTTGATAAAACCGAATAATTACAATATTAATCCAAATAAGTAAAAAATAATGTAAAAAGTGCGAAATTAAAGTGAATAATTATTTCCATGTCCCTGGGGTATCCGATGAAAAATGACCAAAGTTATTACCATGGGGTGTTAGCCAGTTAACCCCTCCCCTTCGTCGTGGGTCAGGGAAGGTTCAGCTGCAATACTGGATAGTGGAATACCTCCAACCAATACTCACACTTCGATACCACTGAAGCCTGAATGTGGAGGCTTTCGCGGCGTCAGCGTCGGCCGCCCCGCGCATGCGTCGCAAACTTGCGAATTCAGCGTCCCGACGGTGTTGCCAATTTTAACGGAGTGGGTATTTTTATCGACGGAATTTTGATTTGAAGTTAGCTTTTGTTGTAGGATAATGCGATCACAAAATTAGTTTTTTTCTTTAAAAACATTAGCTTTATTTAAAAACCGTTGTTGAACTAAATAAAAGTGACAATATTTAAAAAAAATTCAAAAAGTGACGACTGTTGATTTTTGAATTTATAAAAAATGTTAATGTTACGATACCATTAAAGAGGAAAACACGATATCACTCCAACTAACAATAATTTTTTTTCAAGAAAATGGCTGAATGTATCGGAAAACCTTAAGATGGCAACACCCCTCGTTGCCGGCCGGGGTAGGCCGCCACCCTCCCTGCAGCCCCCGCTCTCCCCTCTGCCGCCCTCAGTTCGCCGCCCGACGTGCGATATCACACACAACACCGCCACGACGCGGACGCGGCAGAGGCGGTGCGATCCATACAACACAACACGATACGCCGCACAAGCCAACACCGTGAATAGTGAATACTAACTCGCAAACCTTCCTCAACGGAGCACGTCCGCGATCTACTAATTAAACTACTCCGAGATGTTCGCCGGCCTTTTGTTAGATCTCCACGATTTTCTTCTATGGATCCTTGAATCTCTCTTATCTCAGTGACTCTTTGTTGTTGATCCTGCGAAGTAGCGATCGCGAACCTGTTCAGGCTGTGTTGTTCCGCCGTGAGGTGATGTTTATTTACGTTGGCAAGGATGTATCCTGTGAAACTCACGTGATGGTGGGTTCCGCTTGAGACTTCGAGGGACGCGGCCCGGGGGGTGAGGGCCCCCTTGGATCCTTTAGACAATAATAACAATAAGGTTGGTATACATTTTCATTCATTATGACTACAATCATCGGTTCGTTGTGCGTCGTACTATTGCGCGGAAATAGAATAGATTTTTCAGCGCATTGTTTTCACTAATGTTTTTTTCAGATTGTTGTTTATCTCTTTTTCTTCTCATTTAAAAAATCCGTAATATATAGCCGCGCATTTATAAAAATTACGATTTTTCGTATCTTTTCGATTAACGTTTTTATAAAGATGAAACTTAGAAGACATTCACTTGGATTTGCATTTTGTTTATAATTAATGCAACTCTCTAACACGTCGTTTTAACTAGTCTTGTCTTAATTATTCGTTATTTTGGGGGTCTCCAATAAAGATATATTTTTTTACACATTCCGGTTATTAAATCGTAAAATAATATATTCTAAGGCTATTAATGTCTCTTTTGTCCCTTGTCGCTTTGTCCCACCGTAGCTTTTCTTAACTTAATCGCATAACGCAATGTAATCGCATATACGCAATGAGCAAACTAACGTTTCTTTCTTTCTGTTGACTGTTAAAGATTTTTGAAGTGAAAACTTCTTTAGCACCGTTGTGAGTTGAAACTCACGATGAAACGTAAAATAGCGGCACTAAAATGAGACAAACACATACATTTATAGGGTTTGGCCTGCGAGAGAATGAGATGGTATAATCTGTCTTCTCTTTGTGCGCTGCTTCGTAGCCTCCCCACTCTTGTCTAATTTAGTTTTTTCAAGGTTTCATTTCTACCGCTTGTGAATTGTACACTCTGTTTTTTTTTTTTAATTGTACTAAATTGTGTAAAATAATTAACACGTTTTACACGCCCACAGACCGCGCAAAACTTTTAAGTGGTGCCATTTTTAGTGTACATAAAAGATCGCCTTTAGGTCCATCAGACATAAATAATAATAAAGTATAAGGCAGGTAACGTTTTTTGTGCGATGGATATTTAAAAAAAACTTGTTTCTACCTATACAACGAATGTGGTCGATTAGTATTTTTTTTTCTATAATTAACGACTACCAATTCACAGCATGTTAAATGTATATATATTTATAATACATGTAACTGTATTCATGTTCATCCACGATTAATGGTCTAGTACAAGACATGCTCATATTATTTTAATACATATAATATGCCATAACAGCAACACCTATTCGAATCATTTTTTTTTTAATGTTCAGTCAATCTAATATAATATTATTTGATTAATATGCAATACTATAAATTGTATTGAGTGTGAATATAATTATACACATTGTGATAATAATTTTATAATGCAATATTTTAATTCGTTTGAAATGCATACAAATCCCCGTATAAAAGAAGCACAAACTTTCTGACTTAGTTGATGGAAAATATTTTTTGATGCTGGAAAAAATGCGCATGCGTATTGCGTAGGTAATTATAGCAATTTATTTTTATTTATTTATTCTTTGCACATTTACATTACAAAGGTATAATATATTGTCCTACACACTAGGAGTTCACCTGTGTTGTAGAGGACATTTTTCAGTTGTAAATTATAAATTGTGAATAGTAAAACAAAAGAGTGTTCATAGTTAATATAAAAAAGAGAAACAATAAAACAATAAAAATCAAAATTTAAAATCGACTTCATTCGACAAAAATTATAAATTAAAAGTCAAAAATATTGAAGCCAGTTTCTTATATTTTTTTGTATTAAATAATATTAGTTGTTTTATATTGTGTAGGAAGAGAATTGTATAGTTTTATAGCCTGGTATCTGTAGTGTTTTTGTCCAGAGGATGTGTTTGTTTTTGGTATTTTTAGTTGGTGAGCATGTCTTGTTCTAGTATTGCAAGAAGTTTGTGAAGTGTTAAATGTGGATAAGTTCTTGCAAAGGAAAGTTAGTAATTGTTTTGAATATAATTTTTGAATTTTCAGTACAGGGAATTTTTCAAATATGATTGATGTGGGTGGTAGTTTTGGTAACTTAAGTATTACTTTCATTAGGGTTTTCTGAGCTTTAAACAGTGCATTAATGTATTTTTTACTCGCATAAGCCCAGGCAATAATGCCGTATTCCATTACGGATTGTGCACGTGCGAGGTATATATTTTTTATATCACATATGTTTAAAATATTTCTCAAGTTTTTAAAAAAGTAAATCAACTTGTTTAGTTTTCCTATTACCGAATCTGTATGTTTATCCTATTTTATATAATTGAATCTACTTGATCTGAATTTTCCAACGAGATGCACGAGCAGAGTTTCATGTCTTATCTCTAGAGTCACTGTACTGACGGCCGGCATAGTCCAGCGCTAAGGCTCTTGACTTGCACTCCGAAGGTCGCCGGATCGAATCCTGGCGTGGCAAATAAATTTAATTTGATTGATTTGTGTTATTTCACAATTTATTCATTTAAAATAATATATAGTAGATTTGCGGCACGTTCGAGAGTGGAAGATAATCTCTGTACCCCCTGGTGTAAGACCACCATTCAGAATTGAAACGTTACTTGAAATGACTTTAGCCGTGTTTGGTGACCAGATCTGAATAGCCAGGTACTTCCCCACCTTCCTCTTCCCTATCTCCTTCCCCTCCCCACTACCTTCAGCCTCACGACATACCCTGATTGGGGATGCCATAGTCCCACTGGCTTCGGATGGGAGCAGTTGGGACTCTTGTAGGTATTCATGTAAAAAAACATTTAAAAAAAAAACTTACTAGAAATCATTTTTTCAAACAGCAGTAAGTCGATTTTTTTGGGTGGTTTCAAAATATTTTAATTTGATTGTTTTACATACCTTATTGGATCAAAAATATTTCCTTTACTACTATCCTTTTATCTGCCTTTAAATTGTTTTATTTTTATCTTTTTAGTCATTAATGTTACAACCGTGATTCATATAAATTAAAATAAATAATACATTATAAGTTGCAGTTTTTAGTCCAAAAAGATTTATGTTCCTTTTACATAATATATAAAAAATGCACAATATTATTAAGTAGGCGTTTCATTATTAAAATGACTCCAATGTACCGTAACTGCAGGATATTAGATTTTTTTAGGCAATGGTATAATTAATCGCAGTCCATACCATTTTTCTAAGTTTGCTGAATTGAAAGAAACACTTAAAATAAAATAATGTCTTTGGATGGAGAATCCCGCTGTCTGTGCCCAACCGCTAGAAGTAGAGAGCGGTGAGGATTCAATTACGAAACATTGAAATAATTGGATAATTTTTTTTTATGTATGAATTTAGTCGCTTTGACCTTGGACACAGACAACCTCGCCAGCGATGTTATGTTGTTGATATTTTTTAACGAATCTTGCTGCATCGGTTGTAATCCGATGAGAAATAAATGGGTCGATTAATTGAAATAATTGTAATGTGTTGAATCGTTTCCCTCCAAATCGTTTCAAAATAATTCTCGTTGTTTATTTTAGAACCATTTTGGAACGAATGCTGGAGTATTTTAGAATCCAATTTCATGAATTTAAATTTATAATTTTTAGTTTATTTATTTATTGATTAACGCCCTTTTTCGGGGCTTTTACATATGAATGGTTAGAAATATACATTATTTATTGTACATAACTGAACTGCCTCGGTAACAATCCTTCCAACTTAATATTATAAAGGCGAAAGTTCGTATGGATGTACGTTACTCTTTTACGCAAAAACTACTGAATGGATTTTAATGAAACTTTACAATAATATTTCTCTTTCATCTGAATTACATATAGGCTGTTGCTCAGAGCTCTGGTATCATGAAATTTGTTTTAAAAAATTGCAATAGGTGGCACACGAGCTGTTTGAAAAATGAATGTAACGGGTATGGAGAGGGGGTTGGGGAGGGGGTGAGGGGGGGGGGGGGAGTGGGGGAAGGTAGCGGATTGGGCAGGGGGAGAGGGGGGAGTGCTAGGCGGGGCGGCGGGAGACAGGGGAGGGTTAGAGGGACGGGGGAGGGGAGGGGGGGGAGTGGAGTGGGTTTAGGGAAGGTGAAGGAGGTGGAGTGGAAATCCCCCTAATACTATGCGAGCGAAGCCGGGAGCAAAAGCTAGTATTTCATATTTGTTTAAAGATAAATTGAAGATGTCCACTGACTTGGTATGATTGTTTCACTCCATTTGTATTCTGGGCAAAGAGGAACACATATGGTAGTTAGTCCCAGAATTTCACTGAACAAATCCTGACTTCTAGTATTACGTAGTGGTATCCGGAAGCTTATCAATTCAAGCAATGCCGGACTATCATTTAGAATTGTATATAGAAATACCAAGTCAGTGAAAATTCTTCGATCTGACAATTTGAGCATATCCATATTAGGGAACGTACTCATACTTCATGACCAACTTTTTGCAATTTTTAACCCCCCCCCCCCCCCCCGGTGACCAAAATCCTAAGCAACCCGCCTTTCATTTGTATGGAGCGTGACATTTTGAAGACCCCCCCCCCCTAAACGTGTCACGTAGTATGGGTACGTTCCCTTATTTAACAGGGTGTTGTAGTTTAAAATAATTGCTGGTTTACCCATTTTAAAATTAAAAAAAAAAAAAAGAATTTGTTTTGTATTCTTTCAACAGCTTGTACGTGTATTTTATAATGTTGGTTCCGGACGGGAGAATTGTACTTTTTTTTTTTTTTTCATAAGTTTTTATTCCAGTAAAAAAGAAAATAACATTTTCACTTACTTAACTAGAATATTGAATTATGTACTTTTTACATTGTATTACATAGTTTTTACATTACATGGTTTTTACATTTCATAACCTTAGATTACATTAGATTGCAATACTAACATTTACATGATATTATATTACCATACGATATTATTCACTATCACTACTTTGTTTTTGTGAATAAACAAACATGAACAATTTTTTTTTGAATTTGTACACACTTTTTTCGTTTTTGATATCATCTGGAAGGCAATTATATAAATTGCCCCCCTCGTAACTAATTGATTGCTTACCGTAGTTAGTATGAATGGTGTTTAAACGTATGTTATCGTGTTGTCGTGTAAAATGTTTGTGTACTTGGGACGTTTTAATGAATTCTGTGTTTGTATGTATGAGTTTATTATTTATTTTGTATATAAGGACACATATATTGTACTCGTATAGTTTTCTTAATGTTAGCAGTTTTGTTTCTAAATATATTTTTTTTGTGGATGTTTTGGATTCGTAGTGAAATAGTTTTTTGATTATCTTATTTTGAATTACCTGTAATTCATTGATGTATGTTTCATACGCATTTCCCCAGATTTCAATCAGGTAATTTAGGTGTGAGTGTACGAGACTATAGTATAAACTTTTTTTAATCTAATTGGTAATAGATATGATAACCGGCTAAAAACGCTAATTAAGGGTGTGATTTTATCTTTTACATTTTGAATGTGTTGTTTAAAAGTTAAATGCTTATCGATGCACAGCCCAAGATATTTTTCCTGTTTCAGGATTTGCAAATCGTTATTTTCAATTTTTAATGGTACATGTGGAGGAATTATTTTACGGTTTGAACTTAAAATCATGTATCCTGTTTTTTTATATTCATTGTTAGGATATTTGATTGGAGCCAACCGCAAATTCTTTCTAGGTCACTTTGTGCATTTTCTAGTAGTATGTTTAGATCTTTACTCCAGTAGAATATTGCAGTATCATCTGCATATAAGAAAATTTCACCGTTTAATTCTAATTGCGAAATATCATTGATATAAATTTGGAACAGTAGTGGCCCTAGTATGGATCCTTGCGGAACTCCATAGTTTATTGGAAGGTGCTTACTATTTTGATTGTTAATGCTTACGAATTGCTTTCTGTTGCTAAGATATGATTTGAATAGATTAAGAGCAGGACCAACTACACCAAGTTTCTCGAGTTTCTTGAGAAGTATATCATGGCTTACCGTATCAAAGGCTTTTTGAAGGTCAACTAGTATAGATAAGATATAATTTCTACCATCAATACCACTCCTAAGTTTACTGATTAAGTCATTTATTGCCGCAAGTGTGTTAGATTTTTTCCTAAAGCCATACTGTTTTTTATAAAAGAATGATTTTTTTAATAGGAAATTTTTTAATCTTTCGTAGATTACACGTTCAAAAATTTTTGATAAGATTGGTAAGATTGAGATGGGCCTGTAGTTTGAGGTATTTGATTTGGACCCACCTTTGTGAATTGGTATCACCTTGGCAATTTTACAGCAGTCTGGAAAAGTTCCCTCTTTAAAACATTGGTTAATCAATTTTGATAATATAGGAACCAATTCCGTTGAGAGTGGAATTCTTACATAGGCAAAATATAACAGCTATATTGTTAAAATTTCTAGTTAGCCTTGTTATAGATCCAAAATTTTTTAAGTCCTTATTACAAATTTCTGTTATGTGGTTAACAAATTTCAAGATTTGATTAAAAAGTTATGCCCATGTCTTTAATTTGTGTTAATGTCTCAAGAAAATTGTTATTTTTTTTTTTTTTTTACATGAGCTCCACGCAGGAGGCCCTGAGGAAAATAATTTCCCTCAGGGCCTATGTCATCTTTGAGGATGCTGTGTGGAGGGTTTTTTTAAAGAAAGGAAGGAGAGGAGAGTTCTGGGAAGGAAAAGGGTTTAAGGGGTGGGTAGGAATCTGGGGTTCAGTATGTCCTGGTCATCCGCCTCCAAGACCTAGACAAACCTCACCCCATGAACCCGGGCACCCCTGCTAAATCACCAAACGTAGCGAACCACTTGGGGTGACCTATGGCAGAGGTGTTGGTTATCCAATAAAGGTTCCAATGTAGTTATTAAAGATCACTGGATTTTTTATTCGAGAAAATCTAACTATATGACATTTTAAAATATTGAAGTAAATGCTATTTTCATTACACCAAATTAACAATTTATTGATATTATCTTGAAGAGTGTTGCAACGGTAAATATTTTGAATAATTTTAAAAATTTTGAGGTCATCAGCAAAAAGTAAGATGGATACATTGTGAAATATTTTTGTAAGATCATTTATAAACAAGATAAATAAGATTGGGCCAAGGTGTGAACCCTGTGGAACTCCACTTGTTGCGTACATTTTTTCCGACTGGGAGGATTTTATTCTAACAATTTGTTGTCATCCAGTAAGCTAATATACTGCCACGTATACCAAGCTTTTCTAATTTCCAAATGAGAATTTTATGGGAAACTGTATCAAAGGCTTTACTAAAATCAGTATAAACAGAGTCAACTTGTTTTTTTCTTTGAAAGCATCGGTTAAAAATTTTTCACAAATAATTAAGTTGGAAAGAGTACTTCTACCAGGCATAAATCCAAACTGATGAGGTGATGTTACAGGTTTTATTTGTGTAAAAAGTTCGTCAAGTATTAGGCTTTCAATGAGTTTCAGTATGGTGGATTGAAGGCATATTGGTCTGTAATTACAAACATCACTTTTATCATCCTTTTTGAAAATTGGAGTCCAATAACTCATTTTCCACTTATCTGGAAAAATTCCACTGGATAAAGATAAAATAAAAAGTTTCGTTAATGGAAGAGCAATTACTTTGATACATTCTTTGATAAATATTATAGGGATAATATCCGGTCCCGCAGATTTGTGAATATCTAAGGATTTAACTTTGTTAATTACATCAGAGAGTCTTATGGTATACTGTGAAATATCAAGAGTTTCATCTAGATTTGTTGTTGGAACAGGAGCATTGTTTGAGTCTGTTGAATAAACAATTAAATTTTTTTTTGCAAACAAGTATCAATACCATCAGCATTATTGCTACGGCTGCCATTAGGTGCATAATGCTCGGGAAATCAGAATCATCTTCTGTTATCAGAATCATATTTATAATTTAGCATTTTATAATCTCTCATTTCCAAAAGGATATCTCTCATTATGCTCATTACTAGATATAATTGTAAGGATATATCAATATTTTTCAAAATATAGCAAATCATTTTCGAGTGCAATTAGAAGAATTCAAATAAAGTAGAAGGAGAGTGATCATTTGTGTATTTTTCAGATAACACTTGCGATGTTTGAATACAAAAGAAAGTACGAATGTTATTAGTTTGATTGTAATCAGCAATAATATTGATTCGAATACAATAAAACATTTTATAACATTTTTACGGTAATAATAAATTTAAATGGTAGAATTTTTATTTTTTATTAAAGAAATCATCGGTTTTTATTATTTTCTTAATTTATTTTAATTTCAATTAAATCCTAATCGTAATCGGAATATTGCAAAATCGTTGGATATATAAAATTAATAAGGTATAGCAGATCAAGTGAAGGTTAAAATATTGCATAACATAACATTGAATTAATTACGTTATAGTGTAATATGATTCAATGTATCTGATTTCATTTCGTAGAGTGCACGATAGAAAATACTGAACACACAGAATGAGAATCCTGATGTATAAATATGGCTTAATTTGGTGATAGTGAAAACTGTCATATCGTAACCCCTTCGCCAGCACATCGTGATTGCATTATGCCGTGTTTCTGTACCAACTTTGCCTCATTCCGTAATTTGCAAATTCTAATTGTGAATTGCACAACCTGGAAATATTCTTAGTTCATTCATAACGTGGCTGACGTTTTTCAAATAAAAATAAAGAAAATTGACAAATATAAGTATAGTAAAAATTATTAACATGTTCATATTATAACCCGTTAATAAGGTTACACATGACACATGACTTAACATGAAACAAAAAAAAAATAGGTAGGTGAATCGCATAACAACGAAATTTAAAAGATAAAATTATGATACAATAAAAAAATCGGCCATTTTATAAAAGAAGGTATTATTATAATTTTACGAAGATAATGAAAATACGGAAAAAATAGTTTAATCTTTTCAACCAGCTATTTTATCATAATCTAAAGAGGAAAAAGTAAGTTCAGTTACCTACGCATATTTGCTTGATTTATATTTTAACTTTATGGTATAGTGCAAAACCCAAAACCTTGGTCAACAAAGTGGCATTTCAATAACCCTTTGAAAAGTCGGTGATGAAAAAAATCTCAAAACCAAACCTATTTAACCATGTTTTTTTTCACTTTTAATGAATTTTCAAATGAGTGATGAAGTTGCACATTATTCAGTTGTCCGGTCACCACATTATTTTAAGATAATCTGCAGCTGTATGTAAAATGAATTAAAGATGTCTCAACGTCGCGTCGGAAAGTAATTAATGTGGTCAAGGTAAATTATTCTTAGTAAATACCTAGTTTAATCAGAGCTCTTAAACGGATTACCACGTGTAATAATCTTAATCTCAATCATAGAAATAAGTTTTCTTAATGGTAGTGATTTAATGATGACGATTGAAACGTTTATTTAATTCTTTCATAAATGGGATATATCGAACAGTAAATGGTGAATACTGATTAGTTGCAATAATTAAAAGGAAAATCAGTTGTTTTCATCACGGCCATTTTCATTGTACCGCGAATTTCCATAGTTGCATTATTATTGTAAAGTGCATTTTTTCACAGCGCGTCCAAACGGCCAAATTCGAAGCGGTAATTAGCGAGGAGGTGTTGACCATCACAAGCTGTCTTTCAATCTTTCTCACTCTCCGGTCCGATGAATTCCTAGGACGGCGTATTTTTAGTAATTTTCATGAAGCATTTAGATTATATTTGTGAATATGCCTGGTAACTTGAACCCCGTTTGAATATGCCTTTACATACAAGATAACAATGGTACAATTGTACAGATATGGAGTCATACCGTGTACTTACAGTTAAGATTAAAAACAATGAATCTGTGTAAACACGACGCGTAGTACGTAAATGCGCACTAAAAATTAGTTACACAATGTGATGTAAGAAAAATCACATATCGTGCCAAAACGTAAATCATTTGACGTCAGAGGGAAATCATATAAGAAGTGTTTGAATGGGCTACACTTTTCCTTTCAGCCGCAACTTTTCACTTTCGTCACCGGAGCATTCAACCGAGTGTAATTATTACTGTAAGAGTATCTAGATTCTAGATATTAGCTTTGGAGGAATAACTAGCTGCATACATATATACGAGTATACAAATGTGTTTGAATATCAACCATTATACAGGATGTTAAGGGACGTGCTTGACTTACTTTAACCAGTGATTCCTGACCTTATTTGGAGTAAAAAATGTAAATGAAATTTTGGTCTCCGGTGACATTTTTTATGTTCTTTTTTTTTTCTACAAAAACATAAAAAATGGTAGTTGTTGAACAGTTGGACGCGGGGTAAGGGGTTCGTCGGACATCCGGCTGAGTGACCAGTGACGACATGCGGAAGAATTTTTTTTTGTTTGATTTTGAAGAAAAAAATGTTGAAAAAAAAAGTCGTCAAAAAAAGTCACCGGACACCAAAATTTCATTTACATTTTTTACTCCAAACGATGTCAGGAATCACTGGTTAAAGTAAGTCAAGTACGTCACTTAACACCCTGTATGCATTCACAAATACATACATCGAAGTTACTTCTAGTGCCAGTTGTTTCACAGAATTTGAACAATTTGTCAAAATTTCAAAGTTTATTTTCAAATTCTGTGAAGGTTTTACTCAAGTTCCGTTTTTACTTAACTTCTGTCAAACAACTGACGTGTAATGATGTGATAACAGAACTCGAATAGAACTTTCACAGAACGTTAAAACAAAAATAAAATAAAAATTGATGAACAGTTAAAATTCTTTGAAACAACCCGTCCTTAGAGTCGGGAAACTACACAAGCGGAAATAACACGTGTAATAAAATACACATTTATAAAATTACACCTTAATGAAATTACATACGGTAAAATTACACACCTGTAAAAAATGGACTCACTAAAAAAATTACCCTTTTAAAATTGAAATATTTATGAATGAATTTAATAAATTAATGTAATTTAATCCACATATAATATCTGGCACAGGCAATTTTCGCCATATAATTCCAGTATGCATAATATCAACGCGTCAGAAGAACTAATGTTCCCTTCGGAGGCAATCATCAACACTACGATTCAAAGAATTTCTATGGAACTTTCTGTAAACCATAAGAATACCTTTATGAATATACTAACATTCGAGTTTTCTCGACTGCAAGGCTCATAAACCAGATGCAGGTAAATATTTGATTACAATTGAGTATGCATCTACACGTTTTGTTGTTTTTTTTTCCGTTTGGAGTCAATTTCCAAATATTTCTTCTGATGGATTTTCCTGCAAGACTCAATAATCTACATCAAATTCTTCAATTTGTGCAAACAATGAAAACGAGTCTGATTTTTTTGGATGTTTTCGGAGGAATTCTATTACGACCTCAATAACTACTAATGTAGTTATTATTAACAGTGCCCTTGAATTTATAGGTAAGCTATAAGAGATGTGTTACGTAAAGTAGTAGACAAGTGAGCGATAATCGGATATATGATTTATTTTATGACCACGTTTTCGGAGTATTATTTTAAGAAAGAACGGCGAACGCAAGATAATTTCTGATGTGGCATAATATTTATACGATCCGTTGTCCTTATTTCTACTAACGGATCCTTCATTTTCACACATCCATTTATGTTAACACAATATTGACATTTTTAAATAGGTTAAATAAGATGTTTGTATATGATATCATATGTGATAATAATATACGAGTATTTATACATGCTCGAATACTTTCAGAAGTCAAAGTCTGCCAAATTTTCTCTAAATGATAAGTGTTAATAATTAAAAAAAAAATACACTTGGCTAAAATACGAGAAAAGAAACACAGAAATACTTTTTATAGAACTGACAGCAATAATACAAAAAGTACATTAGTCTGCCCAAACCGGTTCCATTCCAACTCAGAATGAAACCAACTCAGAAACACCTCAGAAAGGTCTTTAAAAGCTATGAAAAAATCATTTTAAAACAGCCGGTAACCCAAACCTAACTTAACCTATTTGACCAATTTTTTAATATTTTTTTATTGACCTTTCTGAGGTGCTTCTGAGTTGGTTTCATTCAGAGTTGTGCGGTCACCGCCCCAACCATAGAGCTATACAATTAGAGGCTATATTGCATACTAATATATTTCGTACGCGTAGCCCGTATTCGGTAGTTTCCGGTCGTTCGGCGTTAGAGTTCACTCGGAGGCAAAAAAGTTGGATATTAATGGCTCCAACACAGATCTCCGCAGTTTTCAGTTCACCAGTGTTTAAAGCCCGTCCCAGGCGGGTGCTGATGTTGTAAGTAAAAGCTTATCAGTTAGGGGCGGTGATACTTGGTATCTTTCGATTGTTCCCCTTTTTGTACGCATGCACAGTTAAGATTGTACTTCAAACGGTTACAATTTCAATAATTAGTATATTATTTAATTGGTGAACTTAGACGGCACATTACTCGATAACTTATTTTCCGATTCATGTTCTTCAAACTAAATATAGTAACCTATTGTATTTTCTATGTCACTCCAATTCATTTTATTAGTTTCCATTCAATTTTTCCCAAGGAGAAAAATTCTTGTTGATTTGCGTTTACATTAGTAATATCTTCTTATTTTGTACTCTTAAAACTGATATCTTTGTTGACATACACTAAATACTCATCGCCATCAAGGTAGAAATCCAGATATCCGAATTGATGAATCAAATAAACTCCACAGTAGACAGAACGAGGAAACTAATATATATATATTTTTCAGACTTAGAAATACTATCTCATTAAAAATATTAAAAGAAATTTTCTTTGCACTTGCACACTCTGTACTACAATATGGAATCATAGCATGGGGGGTGCATATAAATCATCCCTTCTCCCTCTCGAAACAATTCAAAAAATTCTTATAAAAATTATCCTAAAAAAACCGTATTATGCTACCCAACAATAAACGTATTCCAAGAATTCCCTGTTCCCCCACTTACAAAACTTTACGAAAAAAACACTCCTTCAGCTACAGAAAGATATCATTAATAAAAATATTACCCCACTGCAAAATATTAGCATAAGGAATACTTCTATTGGTGGACTAACTGTACCACCCGTACGAATAACAACAGCACAGAATCATTATGTATATAAAGGAATAAAATTATTTAATCAATTACCCGCTGATATACGAACCGAAAAAAATTACGACAAATTTAAAAAAAAAATTTTTTTGGTAGTACCACCATATAATTTTAACTTTCTCCTAGATATATTTTTGACTGTTTGTTAGTCCTAATGTTTTATGTACATCCTATATACATTTCTTGTTTAATTACCCCTATAAACTTTTAAAATATGTTAAGTTTAAATCTCTTCACAAGTTAAACTCTTAAGTTTGTGATAAGGATATTTTTGTTTAATAATTCTTAAGTTATTAACAAGTTGTCCTCTCCTAAACACAAGCATTTGCTTTCTTAGGAGAGTTTATAAAATATGTACGCCATATTATGTTATAATATGAAAATGTAAATGAAATAAATATTAATAAAAAAAAATAAAAAAAATGTACCTGCCCGTAAGTTATTGTCTTAGCATCGAGGATTTTATATAACTTATGTGATTTTTATTGAAATTTTACCTTACCACTTCGTGGAAAAAGCATCTGAATAAACATTTATATCGTCATCACTACAAACTTATTTTGGTTTTCCTCCTTCCACTGGACGAGGTTATTCATCATAAACGTAAAATATAATTTTACTTACAAAATAAACGTAAAGATATATTTTTTTCTTTACGAGCCCAGATTTTTTTATTGCCCAATTATAAATATTAGCGCGCATGTCGCATGGGCACCTAACGTTCAGGTGAATGACCGAGCGCCAATTTTCTCATCAAAAAGTCTCGACCACAACGTTTTCTATCTGTCTATTCGCTCAGCGAAATGAGAATATATTATCATGTAGTGTACCTACAACAAAATTATCAATGAGCACACCCATACTGCAGATAAGTACTGGATTCTTATATACGGACGTTTTTTTATTGCAGAATCAATTTAAGCATAAAGCGCTTTAAAAAGTTTTTATTCGTATGTTTTTTTGCAGTCCAAATTGATATAAAGCAAAAACTAAGATATGCAGTGGTGTGACGAAAACATTACAAGCCCTAGGGCAACTTTTAACTCACCTTTACGCCAATTCTCTTTAAGTAGGTAGAGAGGATGAAACCTCACATAACACTTTCTTGGCAAACACTACTTGCTTAATTTTTTTTAATGGAACAACTTTTTAATATTACACACATCAATGTACGAGTAATATATCGCAAACTGCCCCTGTCGCGACCGTTACCTTTTATTTTTATGGGCCTTTTTCTGTTTCATATTTCGTTAAGGTTTATTAGAATTATCTTTGTTTCATTTAATACTGTTTGTTTCTTTCACATTCATTCGTTACCTCGCGAATATTACTTTGTTATTCGAGCTGTTAACCTAACCTTACTCAAATCTTCGATTCAATTGTTAGGGGGTGTACCCCTCCACCTTTAATACAGAATTTGTTTTAGCACCAACAATAAATTTATCAATTGAAAATCTATGCTACTTTTGATTCGTTTGGAATTTATAAACACGAAGGTTGACGTTTTTTTCACCAATTATTTTTTTTTGTACGTTTGAACAACCGGTCCCCTTTGAGGTCCGGACGAGGCAGCTGCTCAGAGTTGTCAGCCGATTGAGACGCCACTGCTCAGACATCATAATTACACTTTGTAAAGAACTTTTATATCACATCATATAACATTGTATCCGATACTCGTGTCATTTGTAACCACATTAATCATAAAAATAATTGGATATTTCCACAAACTATGATTAGCGTTAAAAATGTGGGAAAGATTTAAAGATTATTTTTCCGATTCAGATTTCGCTCTAAAATTACGTAATTTTATTGATTTTAAAAACAATCTATGCCATACAAAACGCTACTGAGTTTAGCAAAAATAAATTAAAAATAGTAAATAATGGAAATTGATCGAAAAAGGTATTTATCATCTTATGGTATCACTTTGCAATTTTAATTTTGTGAAATTCTAAGATTAAACAATAAAATTGTCCACACGATACTTATACTAATTTAGTCGCCAGTGTGTAATAAAATAAGTAATTGAATGGTACGCTAAAATCAATAATATTGAACTATTTCTCATGGTTTTGAAAACCACCGCCATAACCACGATAAAAAATGCTTGAGCATTATTTTGTATAACGAATCATGTTGAACAATAAATCAGTGTAGTTTAATATTGCTTCTGACAGCCGGCGAACAATAATTTCGATAATATTACTGAGGTCATCAGGTAAAAAAACTATACTTGATGGACCTTGAAACCTACAAAAATGTATGCAATGTTATTTCGCCACTGTGGATGATTCAATGGAATTTCTTTTGAAGTAATAAAGCATTATGATTTCAATGGGAATTAAATCAATTTAATTAAACATAGAATAATCCAATCAAATCACGATGAAATACAAGTGGTTTTGAATTGGGCATAATTTAATTTAATGGTCAATTGAGTAGGACGTAAGAAACGAATCAATGATAATATCATATATTTTAACCTGCATATTAAGATTGCCTCCCAACGTTCTTTTATTTTTATAATGTGAATACCCGAAAGAGTCCCAACTGCCCGGAGCCAGTAGAACTACGGATACCCCAATTGATGTTATTGTGAGGCTGAAGGGTGTGGGAAAGGTAAGAAGGCGTAGGAAAGAAGGTTGCGTAGTACCTAGTAACCAAACACAACTAAAGCCATTTCACGTAATATATCGATTATTTTCAATGATGATATTTCACCAGGGCTAGGCTGAGAATATTTACCACGTTACCGCAAAAATACTGTATTTTATGTAGATACTGATAAATATTATAATAAACGTTTTCCCCGTTTAGGTAAAACTAACTTTTCTAGTAGCCTCCAATGTCCTACTCCTCGGTTAAACACGAGTTGTCGCTTGAAATGATTTTAGCCATGTTCTTCCAAACCTTCATCTACCTTCACTTCTTCCCCTCCCATCCTTCCTTCAGCCTCACAGCAATCCAAACAATAAAACGGGGTTACACTGATAATAATTTATTGTATACACTGCGATTAAAATTGATGTAACGTGTTGTGACAGTTTGTGTAAAAAATAAATCATTCCGATAATCGCATAATCACTTTAAATATCTGCCTAATGCATTCCTCGAAGCTTTTGTAAGCCTAAAATGCTATAACTGCTATGCTATAACTTAGCAAATTATGTATTTGAACCAGGGAAGGCCAGTAGACAATACACTGTTGATTGTGTATGATAGGTACTAGAACTAATCCCTTCCTCCAGAGTATCTAGCACGGTCGATCGATGAAGGTTTTATTGATAATATCGTTAACTTATAATCATTCCCGAGCATTGACCGCAGATAGATAATTAACAAAACAGTGCACAACGACTAAATGTTCTTAATTTATTAAATGCGAATTGTTGCTTATACGTTAGCGGTCTGCAGTCGTGTTCGGGAACTATGACAAGTTATCGGCTTTGTCAACCGTGCTGGATATCCAGGTGATCTAGCCAAGTCGTAGAATACGCAGTAGGAAGTAGCACGTGCAATAAGAAACTCAAGTACATTTTTTTAAATGAATAACTTAAATGAATAACTTCTAACTTAAATAACTGCATACTTTTTTTAATTTTTAGAGTTAGTTTTAATAGTTTAAATAATTGTCAAAGTTTTAATTTTTCAAGATCCTTCTACGTATGTTGAATCATGTGACGTCATCACTCACCAATTTTTATTTTCAACAGGTGTTGTCATTTTGTATGACAGTTATATGGAAGAAGCTGTGAAACCATTCAATAAGTAAAAACATTATTTAGGTGGAATTATTTATTAATTATATTATATGTTTTATTATATTATCAATATTAGATTATATTTTTCAATATTATTACGAGAGAGTGGTATAAAAATTGTTGGAATAATTATTTTTTTAGTTTCACGAATCGTAATCAATATTGCTGAAACCAAAGATATTGAAATATAAGTAGATGTGCTATCTGCTGTTTTTACTATGTCGGTCTGCGCTTCCGGGTGTCGCCGATATTGTTTACCAATTAACAAATAAACTAAAAGAACAAATAATTAACGAATAAACCAAACGAACGTTAAACTAAATGAACGAATTCTTTCCTTATTCAAAATATATTGTTAACCAATATTAATGCACATTTTCAAAAAATCAACGAAATGAACAAATTCTTTTTGTATGAAAACTACGCTAATTAGCGCGTAGTCCGGCGACAGTTGCGCGGACACCATAGCATATCTCTTCTGTATTTGAATATCTTTGGCTGAAACCGAAGAATAGCATCTCCCACCCACACTTCGGAGCGACCGAGTCCCGCGCTACTTCAGGCCGCCGCGCAGAAAAGTATCACAGTGAAAAGCGCTGTAAACTAGATATGGGCAGATTTATTCCCAGGAGTGAATCGATTCAGTCTGATTCTCATGGCCTTTTAAATTGATTCCTTTTATTCATTCCTTTAATTCAATTAATTTAAAAAAAGTATACATATATTATCTAATACGCGGTAGAAGTGAAACCTTCAGTAATCAAAGTAGACATGAGTGGGGAGTTTACGAAGCACCGCACTAAGAGGAGACCGATAGGCTACGAAGCACCGCACAGAGAAGAGACTGATTATTAGTCCTATACTTATTACTATAGATGTAGGTGTTTGCCTCTTTTTAATGTCGTTATTTTTCGTTCCATCGAGTTTCAAAACACAACGGTGCTAAAAAAAAATTCACTACACAAAGTACTAGCAATAAAATATTAATATTAAACAGTTTTAATATTAAACAGTTTCACCCCTAAAGTTTTACTAATTTTATTTTATTTATTAAACTTAAAATTGTTCCACTTCACGTTATCTAATTGTTCTGTAATTACGGGCTCGAACCGCCTGATTACGAACTTGTAGACAAATTAATAATAAATAACAACACAATGATCAGGACACAACAACAACAATTACTCAATTTAAATACAATTCAAAAACCAAATTATAACACAAACCTCCGGCTAGCTTCTTCAGGGAAATCGTGTTCTCAGTTTGTTTAGATTTGATTCAAAATGATCATCGTTTCATTGATTGAATATATATATGTAGGTTTTTTAATAAATGAGAAGATCTTTTGGTCGCTTTTAAATAATTTGTGACTCGACGCTTCCAGGGAAAAGGCTTAAATCTCTTTGTGAACTCAAAGTTAATGATTTTAAATTATAATGAAAGGCAGGATTGGATAATGTATAATTATATAAGGTTTACGTACACTGACCCCGTCACAGGTTAGATCTGGGCAGAGGACCTCGTCCGGAAGCACAACTAAGTTGATTTAGATATATCAAATTTAGCTATATTTTAAATTACGTGTTCCAAAAAACCGTTGGAACCAAAAGCTAGGTGGCCCGCCAAAATGCGAAGACCGATCCATAGCGAGGTTGAAACCAGAAGCAAGCCGCAAGGGCTCCCGGCCCAGTGGGAAGGGATCCTCGGGCCCCCTCCCCCACCGAAATTCGGGCCAATCAAAACGTCTAGCCAATGTTGCCAACTTTTAACAAATAATATTAAATATCGGGTACCTGGCGCCAATTATTGTACGGGGGTTGGAAGTTATAATTCAAGAAAGTATTTCATGACATAATATAAACAAACATTTTATAATTTAAAGACATTATTTTATGACGCTGAACACAGCCGATTGGCGTTATAACATCTGCAAATTTACATATTATATCTACCGAAGTTCTGCGTCTCAAAGTAGATAGGTACTTGTATTCCAATAGCTTTGATACGTACCAAAAAATAAGAATAAATCATTTTTGCTTCCCGAATTTCTAACTAAGTTCGACAGATTCGCGGCGAGCATTGAGGAATAAATTAGTAACTTTTGACTAGTGTCTTGCCCCTTGCCTCGCAGTGACTTGATAACTCGCGAGCTGCGGACCTAGCAGGAACTGCGTTTCGGAGCTGGGATCTGATATCGATGATATCATAGGAATGATGACGTCACAACTGAATTGAGATTTAATTCTTGAATAAGTGAAAAAGACACCGCGTTCCGGACAAACTCGTTAGCGACAGACTAGAAACTAGAGACTATGTACGCGGGACGGGACGGGGACGGGACTGGGACGGCGCGGTGTGTCTATGACTGGATCATATACTGAATAGAACCAATGTATTAATTCCTGCGTTGTGAAAGAGACGCATTCGGAACTAGACTCGGCCGATTCACGATCGTATTTCGCTTGGGCCGAGGACATTGAAGCACCCACCACTGTCCCGCCCCGGTATAGGCGACTTATTGTCGCCCCTTCGGAGCTCTCGCAAGAATCTACTTTTTTTATTTTTTATAAGCGACTCTACATTTAACATTTGTATAACGAATCTAGAGCTTCAATGTCCCCGCATACTTTGTTAGAGGGCGGTATGCAGGCGCGCCTACAGGATTGCACTATTATAGTCACTTCTACAGTTCTAAAGCCCATGGAGGTAATCAGTCTCATGGACAATGGCCGAGGACAACGCTGAATAGCGCGCGGGAACAGGATACTTTACGTATTTTGCACTATTATTTAAATATTATTTTATAGCTGCGTGGGCCGCCCCGCCCATAGAATAATGTTTAAATATTTACATGATTATAATATTTAAATCGTTTACGGTAGACACCATCCATTGAAATAATTTAACTGTAAAATAAAAACACATGGTGCCGTTGAAAATCGTACAATGCAAGGCCAAGGATAAGCAACGAAGAATCAATTCCTTTTGAAATTGAGAAGTTTGAATTTATTCATTTAATTCAGTCATTCAATTTTGCCCACGAGTACTGTAAACCTATCGGTCTTTACGCGGCGGCCTGAAGTGGCGCGGGACTCGGTCGCTTCGAAGTGTGCGTGTGGGAGATACGGCGCCGGATTAGCTGTTCGATGTCCGCCATTTTGGAATTTGGAGTTCGTGGCCGTGGAACTAGCATTACGATTTTTGGTACAGTAGATTTTGAATATTAAAACACTAAACTAATAGAGATACCTCTATTTTTGAAACTGAATTATTTTGGCTTAAATAATGATTCAATAAACACAACAACTAAATCTCTACAACAATATGTAAATAAACAAGTAACATGAAATACAATAAACTTAAAAATTATGGTGAGAAGTGACGTCAGTACCGAACATTCAATAATACCAACTTGACAGTGTGTTTTAATGACCCGATTAAAAATTGACGTTTTAATATTTTTTGAAAAACACTGCGTTTAATATTATTTAATAAAACGTATATACCTATTCAGAATCAGCAATTGTTGGTCTATATGAACATATATTTTTAAAGCCATAATATTTTTCACTGGAGTTCATTATTGAAGCCAAGAAGAAACAAGCGCTGATTGAATGGGAAAACTCAATCTGATGCAAAGCGTGACGAGTGACGTCATAAGATCTTTTGCAACGATGTCTTCTGGTTTCTTGTACAGTTGTACACCGTGTAGAAATATACATATACCTGAGTAGATCAGTGGCGGGCGCTGATATTGCACTACACCATGCACTACAATAAATCAAAGCAATCAAAACTTCAAAAGAAAGCCAAATGAAAATAATGATTGTTATTTGCGGTATACGTGCGTAATAAGTTCATCCGCCTGACTGACCTCTGACAAAATATAGGAGAAACAAGAAGCCTATATTTTTCTTGCTAAAAAGGTTTTGACGATGTTATTTATATGAGTGGAATTGATTAGAATTTAGCAAGAAAACGATATCCTCGGAAACAATTGGAAACGTGAATCAGTCATGCATTTTAATTTAGACTCTCATGGTTGGAATGGCACTAGCGTCAACAGTTATACAGATATACAGATATTATGGAGATATATAAACATCAATACTTCCCACTCCAAAATGTAAAAAAAAAAATTGGACAATTGAGTCATAAATATCTCGGAGCAAAATTTTTTAATTCATTACCAGAAAAAATTAGAAACATGAATACCAATATAAAAAATTTTAAAACTCACCTCAAAAATTATACTGAAAACTTAAACTGAATGATATAAAAAAAGCAATACAATAACACCCCCCCATACACACAAGCCTTGCTTAATTATGGGGGTACATCAAATATTCTACTATGTAATTAATTACTGTATAAAAATTATTTGTAATTTATGTACCTTCTATTACTAATAAAAAATAAAAAAAAATAAAATAAAAATATTATTATGGAGATATTATATTATTATGGAGATCCCTCCAAGATACCAAGAAGCTTTCCTCTCTCTTGTATATTTCTGGTAGGTATAATTATGTAATAACATAACTTTTAATATATTAAAAAATAGAAACTGCACGCCGCTGACATGGGTTAAGACGTAGTATTTACGTTCGCATTAATAAAAACTAGACAAAGCGTGTGAATTACACTCCTTCACTAGTTGCTAATTGATTTTGTACCACCTGCTCAACCTTACTAATATAATTAAGCTCTCTTAATTCGTTTATTTGAAGTAAGGTCATGTTTGAATTAATTAAGACGTTAACACATTTTATAATAAGACTTCTAAAATGTTATTAGTTGTTAGATTACGTATATTTATTAGTTTGTCGTGAGTGCCAACCGGCGTCGCCCGAGATATCACCATTCTAAAAAAATATTTAAGTTTGCTGAAATATTGAAAGCATGGAAAAAAACAATGTCAGCATACAGTGTCTCATCTCATTATTTTGACTATAAATTTGCAATTTCAATGCTATTATGGGAAGCTCACGATGGAAATAGTGTTGAGTCATGAAAATAGCTGTGTTTACCTGGATTTTATGGGAGGAGTATGCTGCGTCAAATTCATGGTTCCACTTTTTATGATAATTCCGTATAATAGACCAACAAGGCCAGTGGGATTATGACATCCTCGTTTGGGGTGTCTTGATGCTTAATGGAGTGATATGGAAGAGAATGGTGCGAAAGTCCCTGTCGATTTTTCCGATTTGACAGCTGGTAAAGCTCATGCTAACACTGACGGGGTAAAAAGGCTACCACGGCTACCATCTTGACATGATTGACCGGACCCGAAACACTCAAATTTTTTAAAATATATATTTTTTATATGAATACCGCACAAGAGTTACCAACTGCTCCCGTCTGGAGCCAGTGAGACTATGGCATTCCCAATCGGGGAATGTTGTGAGGCTGAAGGTAGTCGAGAGGGGAAGAAGAACTCTGGTGGGTTAAAAAGATACTATCCAACTCGGTAGCCATATTGACAGGATTGACTGGACATGGAACACTCATCAGATTTGGTCAACAAACACGGCAAAGGTCATTTCAGGCAATAATGTTTCGATTCTGAATAAGGGCTTTTTACCAGGACGATACAGCGAGTATCTACCATTCTGCTTTTACTGCTTTATAAGTAATAAGATTGCTAAAGTAATAAAATAAATATTGTTAACTTTTTCTGAATTTTGAGCATGAATTTCTGAGTGCAAAGTTTCTTCCCTTTCAAATTATTTCGTAGCCTTATTCAGCAAAAAAGTACTTTTGTAAAGTTTCAGGCGTACCTAATGTAATTTCTAAGACATTTCTCTTGTCATTAAACGGTCTCACTTTGAAATCCTCTTCCGCTAACGAAAGTTGGCCTTTGCAAATAATTCTGGAAAATTCTCAAATATTCTATAAGTACCCACAAGGTACCCACTTTGTTACCTACCAGTATCAGGCTCAATTAATCTTGTCAAGGACCCTAACAATGAAATTACCTGAATAAAAAAACCCTCAATATTATATTTTTGTAAAAATAATAATAATTTTATTTCCTATCAAGTGATCAACGAATTATTCATAATATATTATCAAGTTGTATCCAGATTGGTAAATTGGCGAGCATTATTATATTGAAACCATGTGAAAATTTGTTATTTATCGTCAGTGTTCAGATTCATACATACAATAATGCATGTTTTATTTATTAAACTTAAAATAGATCAACTTATAAATATAAATATGCGAATCATCCGAAAATAACCGTATCTAGCATTCTTTTATGACTCAAATAGTATCATTAATGTAAAAGATGAATAAAAATAAACGTAGTACGGAACCCCGTGGTTCTCCCAGTTCAATATTTCAAAACCTCTTATCATAATTTTGGCTTAGGATGCCAACAATTTATTATGACAGAGTGTTAATATATAGAAAAAATAACTAAAAAATAATCTTAAATCTATTTAGGCAGGTATGTAAGTAGTATTAAGAGGAATATAAACGATCGAAATATTTCGAATCTCATGCCTGCAAAATTTTAATATCGAGCGTCTTTTTGCACGAGGCTAGAAAGCGAAAAAGTGGTTTTTATTTATTTTGTGCATAATTTTATAAGAACGAACAAAAGTTAGAACATAGAAAACCTCAAAAATAGTCTTAGCCATAAAGGGGTATTTTAAAAAAATGTTTCTTGTATTACTTCATAGTTAAGTCATGAAAAAACATTTTTTTTGGTGGTTTAAGCTTATATTTTTTTTCACGTAAATAATAATTTTATTGTAATTCCAATACATAGAAAAGCTAGTAAAAGCTTCGATTTATCCGTAGCATATTTTTTGATGTTCATACTGTAAGCCGATTCGTCGTAAAGATTAATCAAAATAGTATCTAAACAGGATTTCACGTATATAATAATCTGAAACACCGTTATTAAAATCATGCTTCCAAAATGCACCTACTACGAGAAAGATATTACATTTGATTAAGGTATGTAGAATAGAACACGTTTTTGCAAAAGTTCATAGGTATGTTAATAATACTTAATTTGAGTTGGCATCGTATTTAGATCCCATCCAGGCGTCGTGAGTTCAATTCTTCGGCTGACTAGGTCCTCCATCACGACACAAGCAACACTTTCAACTTACTGCGGTGGTAGGTAATGTTTGTTCTTCTTATAAAAAAATTAAGTATAGGTACTTATTTTAAATACTTTTTAAGGAATTTGGAAAATCAGGCAGTCAGAAATTAATGGATTTGAGTTTTTCCAATTAATCTTTCACGAAAAGGAAAACTATCTAACCATTAGGCCGGGCTCCCGCAGAGGTAAGCAGAGAGGATGAACCGCCAAACAACTATTTTTTATTTTATTTTCATTATTTTATTTAAGTTTTTATTCCAGCAGGGCTGGGAGGGTAGTGCAATCCCAGTCTGCCACATTACATAAAGTATAGTACCATATATTTTACAGAGTAAATAAAAATCTAAAAGAAATAAAATATGATAACGTATTAGGTTAGGTACCTAACGTAAACAAAAAATGAAAATAAAATTCGAAAATAAATAACAAAAAATTAACCATAAAATTAAAAAATTAAATTAAATTAAACAGAAATTAAAATAAAAAAAGAAATATTTGTTTTTTTTATCGTCCATCAGGGAGGTCGTCTCATCATTTGCATCCATCGCTCATTTAGTGGGGAACTGAGCCACTCGGATGCAGCCACGACAATGATGTTGGTTGATTTCCATGTCCTGCTCCAGAAGCTGGCTAGCCGGTAGCGAAGTAATGCTGGGAATGAGTGCACCCTCCCTCCGGTGAACATCGTGGAGGCGCCGCAGAACCTCGGTAGTAGCATAAGTTTGCCTGTATGCATTGTTGTAGCACACCCTCAGTTTGTCCCATTGCGCTGCTGGGTATTGCGTCTACAGTTCAGATGTGGACAGGGCAGTGCAGTATGTCTTGAAGAGTAATTTTATTAACTATGTATCGGCACACACTCCTTGCTTCACTCACATTCATTCATCTTTTCAGAACACCCTCCTGACATTTCTTGACATAGCCCGACTCTTGACATAGCCAGACTCAAGTATTTGGTTTACTTCACCGTTCCACGTTTTCCTCGTGCGTCCCAGACTACTTCTAGCGTTCACTTTTGCCACATATATTCTCCTTACACTCCATTTTTCTTTCTTTTCTTTTTTCTGCAATGTATAATGTTAAACCAACTCATTAATTAATCTTTTCAATTCTAATATACGCTCACATTGAACACCGAGAAAACTAAATATGTCACATCAAGCATAAATATAACACGTCAACCTCATGATGACGCCTCTATTAGAATACACACATGTTTAAATTCCGATGAATCTTGTCAGTGTCCCTACATTGAGCGCACTACACAGATGAAGTATCTCGGCCTCACAATTGATCCATATCTCAAATGGAATATTGGTAAAGACTGGTCGGTGGTTGAGTGGGCATAGCGCTTGGGTCCCACCCGAGCGTCGCGTGTTCGATTCCTCGGCTGGCTAAGTCCTCCATCACAACACAAGCAACATTTTCGGCTTTCTGTGGTGGTAGTAGGAGATTTTCAAACATTGTTGGGTTATTCGTAACCCGGGAATGTATGTCTTTCTTTAAAAAAAAAAAAAATCAACACTCAAATAATTGCAAAAAAAATAAGAAAAACCATGCACTTTTTTAGAACGATTCGAAACTTTATCGACTTACAACACTTGAAAATGATTACAGATTCGAACTTAATCTTTAATATTATGAATGTGTTTGATGTTCGGCAGATATACGCATAAACAATCCTCACTCATCTATTCACAAATATACATAAATACTATGAAAAAAGATTAAATACTCGCTGTATTCGAAATAATAACAAAGAATTACTACAAATTCCCATAACTCATACTACTTTTGGTCAACGTAGCTTCAGATACCTTGCAACAAGACTTTACAACATTCTTCCAATTAGTATAAAAAAATGTGAATGTGAAAATGTGAAATATGAAATGAAATTATTAATATATTTATCATATTTACCGTCCGATGTACCGTCTTGCAGGTAAAAATATGTTCATGCCTTCTTGTTAACTACCTGCGGCATGGTGGAGACAATGTATAATTTTAGTTATGGGAATGTGAGGGAGATTAAGACGCAGCTAAAATGTCTAAAATATGATAAGGCATATAATGGGTGTCCGGTGGCAGAATTAGGATTTAAAACTTAAATAAAAAATAAAATACGTAGGATATACATTTATTTCTATAACTGTTACAAAGAGGGGGAGTGCGGATTTTATTTCTTAAAAATTATTTCGTCTAAATGTAGACCAACACGTCAGACACACTCTTGGAATCTGGCCTCAGTATTTCGTGCCACTCGCTGGAGAAGTGACATCGGGATACCATTAACTTCGCGAATGATATTTTCTTTTAGTGCAGAGATGGTCGCGGGGTCGGTTTCATACACTTTACTTTTGAGGCACCCCGACAGAAAAAAGTTCATAGGAATGAGATCTGGTGACCCCCTTGGCCAGGGGAAGTCACCGAAACGGCTAATCATTTTTTTAGGGAACAAATCACGAAGTAGCGTCATCGTCTCTCTAGCAGTGTGAGGCGTAGCGCCATCTTGCTGGAACCACGTGTGTGAATTGGAGGCAGGATGTTCTCTCATTTTTGGCAAAAAATAATTGTTAAGCATGCCCCGATAAGAATCCCCGTTCACAGGAATGGCTTGCCTTCGACGATTTTCAAAAAAATAAGGTCCGATTATTCCACTGCTAGACAATGCACACTAAACCGTCACTTTGGGACTGTGAAGTGGCTGTTGATGTTTTAAACGTGGGTTCTGTCCTTTAGGCGACCAATAACGACAATTTTGCTTATTTACACTTCCATTTAAATGAAAATGGGCTTCATCACTCCAAAAGATAGTGTTTACCGTACGAAATCGCTCTAACATTATCTCGCAGGAAATTTTACGTAAATTGTAATCATTAGGTTTAAGCGCTTGCACAATTTGAATCTTAAAAGGATGAAATTTAAGGTCCTTCTTCAATATTTCGTGCACAATAGTTTTTGGAAGCCCTAGGATAGCCTCTCTCTTGCGCACGGACTGACGCGGATTATCGCGCAAACTGTTCGTGACGAGTTCGATGTTTTCATTTGTTCTCGACGTCCTCCTGGGCCCCGACCGTGAGTCGTTTGCCACCGAACATGTCGCCCGGAACCTCCGGACCCATGATCGAATCAAATCTTCACTTGGAGCATCACGTAAACGTCGAATACTGTAACGCGTACTAAATCTTCGACGTGCAATTGCACACGAATCGTTAGCCTTGAAATAGGCTTCGATTACGAACGCATGATGCTCTCTCGTCCACTGTGACATCGTGACTAAATAATCCGCACGAACGACAAAGCTAACGCGGCCCCCTTCCCGCTGGTCCGCTTAGCCGTTACAGAGAAATTCGAAATTTACAACCTAATTCTGCCACCGGACACCCTGCACAATACCAGCGATTGGAAAAAAGTGACGCATAGGAGTAAGAGACGTCCTATTCTACGAGGTACCGCTCAAGAACCTACCGGTCTGGTTGCCGTTGAAAGGCTGAAGTACATTCATACTTGGCAATTCGACGCCAGCACCTCACCCGATGACATTGAAAAATTCCTGCGCAACACTGACAACACTTTAAAGTGTGACGTTGCCAGACTACCGTCTCGGCCTGAGTACGCTTCATTCCGTATCGGGATCCCTGAATCAAAATTCGCCACATTTATGGATCCAAACTTATGGCCAAACCATATTTCGTTCAACGAGTGTGTTTTTCGCAGATCAAACCATACCAACAAACCATAGCCCTTCACGCACAAGAAAGGAACGGAAAGTAACATCTACTCTATCCGCTTACTATCATAACGTTTGATTGAATTCAATGAGTTTGTAAGGTTTTTGGCGCTACATTCTCACTGTGAAAATGGTACTATTACAATGAATTAGATAAAATATCTGTAATGTTGTAAATTTTTTGTACACAAATAAATAAAATAAAAATAAATAAAATACTTAAATTACGTAGGCATGAATTTCACGTACCAATATTACATGGCCAAATTATATACGGACGAAATTATGCATTGATGGAATTGAATATGTGGAGAATTACACCTACAGCAGTTTATTTAAAGTGGGGAAAACGATAAACCAGTCCACTACTCCGGAAGTTTGGCCATTTTATTAGCTAATTTCTCGTAGATTGCCCATCGCCTTATCTACAAAATTCCCTCGGCTAGGTTAATGGTAATTAATATAACATGGATAAAAATATGCGTATTCACAAAGCATGACTTTAAAGTAATCTTTTTAAAAAGTTTTACATCTATGGAAGTCCCATGCAGAGCTCGTACGAGCATCATTGTGAAGCATTACAGATCGATCATTGCTTGAAATCTAAAGATAGATAGCCAAAAAGGGAAATTAAAAAAAAAAAAAATCTTTTCAAGAAGCATAAAATGGATAAAACTGACAGTGAATATGTAAATTGCTTGAAGTACCGAGTTCAGCAAAACGTTACTGGTGGATAGAGTGAAGACCTTAGAAAGAGGCTGGTAGATGTAAAGCTCATGTTTCTGTCAGGAATCAGTCAGAAGTCAACTAGACACCAAATCCAATGCGTATAAATCAGCTCTCACAAAAAATTCACCAACCACCACAAAATGCTCTCCCCAAGCAAAAATTTCCCACGACACTCTCCTGATGATAACAAAATATTATCGGATAACTAATATGGCTTCCGCAAAGGTAGAAGTTGGTCGCAAACCACTTGCTGTTTTTCTCGATCTAGTAAAAGCATTTGATGCTGTCTCCTACCCTACTTTACTTTAAAAATTATTTCAACAAGTTGGAATAACAGGGGTTGCCCATACATGGTTTAAAACTATATAAAAAACCGAACACTGACAAAATACAAGCAAAAAAAATATGTATGTCCTACGTTGTACCTCAAGGCAGTGTACTAGGCCCACTTTTATTTCATATACATGTCGCAGGCCAATTGTAAAATCAGGCAGATCATGATGTGCCTCATACACACGTCGCCATTTCAAGATCATGATGTGGCTAGGCGCATCATGATCTGTCTGATTTTATTTTCAGCCTACGACATATACATCAACACACTATAATACACCATCGATATTGGATATATTATTTGCCGATAAAACAGTGTTAATATTTGAAAATGAACATGGCGCCTAACAAATGTAAAGCATTGGCTAGACCAGGGCTTCCCAAACTTATTTCAACTATGACGCCCTTGGGAAGTTGTCATATTTTTGCGACGCCCCCCCCCCCCCCCTCCCCCCTCGGTGACTAAAAATCTAAGCCCCCCGCCGCTCATTTGTACCAAGCGTGGTATTTTGAAGCCCCCCTCCTGAACGGGGTCACGTAGTATGGGTACGTTACCTAATAACAGAAAATAATTTGTCAGAAAAACTCCAAATGGTATCTAAATTTTTTATTAGAAAATAAAGAACCCAACATAAAAATAAAAATGGAAGCAAACAAAAAAGATAAAAAAGCAATCACACCGTTTTTTTCTTTGGTGTCAATAAGAAGGGTGTGCTTGCTTTTCTGAGCATAGTTTCTCAAAACGAGGTTGAAGTTTCGTTCAAAATTACCACTCTCGTCTCTGCCTCCAAATTTATTTACGGTCTGTACTTGTTCTTAATTACTGCTACTGCAGAGAAACTTGTCTCGCACATGGAGGCGTCTATTAATATCTACAGGAATTCCAAAAACTGAAAAAAATCGAACTAATATCTATGAGAATCAAAGTGTTGACGAATATCTACAGCTCAAACTGTTGACTAATATCTATGAGAACCAAACGAATGATTGACGAATTGACGAATATCTACAGCACTGGCAGAGGTTGGATTTGCAATTATGTATAGCATATTAAAATAACGTAATATTGCGTATGCATTTTAAAAAACTTAATTTATGTAATTATGTATGTAAAAATCCCTAATATCGGACTATTGGACACATTTAGCTGATTAGTCCAACCTACGTTCTGTAGATATTAGTTCAACCTACGCTCTGTAGATATTAGTCGACACTCTGAAGTTCGTAGATATTAGTTCAACATATGAGCTGTAGATATTCGTCAGACATACAGGCTGTAGATATTAGTATCTGGAGTCTCGCACATGTATGATGTCGCAAACGGTAATAGAACCCTCAACGCTGCAGTGCTGATGGAACGATATTCTTGATCAATAAGTGGCGCGGGACTCGGTCGCTCCGAAGTGTGCGTGTGGGAGATGATATAAAGATTGCCTCACGACGCCCCTGGGATGATACCACGGCACCCCGGGGCGTCGCGACTCGCAGTTAGGGAAGCCCTGGGCTAGACTAGACACAAACCTCCACACATTTAATATCGAAAAAACACAATATATGACATTTTCCGTATTTTGCAAATAAAATGTTCCCAATAACTACCGTAAACCAATCATTCATTCGTGGTCACTCAATATATCGAAAAAACGCAATACACGACATTTTACATATTATGCTAATAAAATGTTCCCAATAACTGCCGTAAACCAATCATTCATTCGTGGTAACTCAATATATCGAAAAAACGCAATACACGACATTTTACATATTATGCTAATAAAATGTTCCCAATAACTGCCGTAAACCAATCATTCATTCGTGGTCACTCAATATATCGAAAAAAACGCAATACACGACATTTTACATATTATGCTAATAAAATGTTCCCAATAACTGCCGTAAACCAATCATTCATTCGTGGTCACTCAATATATCGAAAAAACGCAATACACGACATTTTACATATTATGCTAATAAAATGTTCCCAATAACTGCCGTAAACCAATCATTCATTCGTGGTCACTCAATATATCGAAAAAACGCAATACACGACATTTTACATATTATGCTAATAACATGTTCCCAATAACTGCCGTAAACCAATCATTCATTCGTGGTCACTCAATATATCGAAAAAACGCAATACACGACATTTTACATATTATGCTAATAAAATGTTCCCAATAACTGCCGTAAACCAATCATTCATTCGTGGTCACTCAATATATCGAAAAAACGCAATACACGACATTTTACATATTATGCTAATAAAATGTTCCCAATAACTGCCGTAAACCAATCATTCATTCGTGGTCACTCAATATATCGAAAAAACGCAATACACGACATTTTACATATTATGCTAATAAAATGTTCCCAATAACTGCCGTAAACCAATCATTCATTCGTGGTCACTCAATATATCGAAAAAACGCAATACACGACATTTTACATATTATGCTAATAAAATGTTTCCAATAACTGCCGTAAACCAATCATTCATTCGTGGTCACTCAATATATCGAAAAAACGCAATACACGACATTTTACATATTATGCTAATAAAATGTTCCCAATAACTGCCGTAAACCAATCATTCATTCGTGGTCACTCAATATATCGAAAAAACGCAATACACGACATTTTACATATTATGCTAATAAAATGTTCCCAATAACTGCCGTAAACCAATCATTCATTCGTGGTCACTCAATATATCGAAAAAACGCAATACACGACATTTTACATATTATGCTAATAAAATGTTCCCAATAACAGCCGTAAACCAATCATTCATTCGTGGTCACTCAATATATCGAAAAAACGCAATACACGACATTTTCCATATTATGCTAATAAAATGTTTCCAATAACTGCCGTAAACCAATCATTCTCTCGTGTTCACTAAATCACACACTCCCGAAATCTCACCAAATATTTATTGCACTTGTGCCACCCTTAAAACATCAAAGGAAGTTAAATATTTGGGAATAATCATAGACGACTATTACGATAAGCAAATGTTATATACGAAAAAATAACCTTCTTGTGGTCCACAACATCAAGCCTACACCCGTTTTTCATCAAACCCGGGATGCGTTCTCTCTAAAACTAGAACTACATTCGCTCGATGACAATTCTGGTTCAGCGCTCCGAAAATTTAAATGCATTGAGCACCGACATAAAGTTAATTAATTCTGTGTCCCTTTTTACTACATGTGTAGAAAAGGGGGAACTTATCTTATCTTTTTTTATGCTTCACATAAATATATAATTACCCATTTTTTTTTAATTTTAATAAATTTTTACTCTTCTCTTTGATTGATCAGTATTTCTTGGGGGATATTATGGAGTTCGTAATAGTATTGTTTTTAATCTCTTTCAAAAGGGAGGTCTCATAATACACCTTTGCATGCATTTTTATCTTGCCTGTTAATATATTTGTTCCTATTTTCGTTGAAATGTCTATGTATTTGTCAGTCGGTTTAATTTTAGTTTTGATTTTTATTTAAAAATTTTTTTTAAATATTATTTTTATTTTTGTGTCTATATTTATTATTCTTACCATTATATTGTAATTTAGCCTATGTACGACTGCCATGACATAGGCATAAGCTTTGTATGGTGGTCGTGATAATGCAAATGAATTGTAATGTGAAATTTATATGAAAAAATAACATAAAAATTAATATGTTGGTAAACAATCTCAGGCCGGGACACTGAGTGAAACCGATCGTTCGTTTTTAAGATCCTGAGCCAAACGACGACGCGACGCGCAACGTCCTTGGCGCTAGTCAAAGGCGCGCCGTGTTAGGTGTCGTGTTCGTGCCTTGTCTCCATGGACCCCTGACAAGTCGGCGCCCTGCATAGGACCAACCCTGAATCCTCCCACAAATAATATTTTATTTAAGTTTGATTTTATATATTTGGGAAAATCAACAGATTATTTATTTACATTTATAACAATAAAATAAATAATACACAAAAAATCCAATGATAGATTTTCACATAACTTAAAATTATAATAAAAAACTAAGGGTCCAGGGTTTTACAAGGTAGAATAGCTTAAACATAATTTAAAACGGAGGACCTTATAAAAATAATAGCCAATTCGAGTCAAGTGTCCTGTCCTGGCTTGAGGTGATTTTTTGAGTCTGGAGATCTGGAGATCGAGTCTCACTCACAACTTAATTTTTTTCTGTGACTTTCTGATTTTCATATTTTTAAAATATTGTTGAAACTTAATTTAATAATTTATTTCCATTGGTTTCCACGATGGTGATGTAGTCATCATCATCATCTGTGGCTCTACAACCCAGGTCGGGTCTTGGCCTCCAGCAGAGCCTGCCTCCATGACTGTCGGTGTTGTGCTGCGTTGCGCCAGTTTCGGATGCCGATGGTGCTTGCATCCTTCACCACTCCATCCAGCCATCGAAGCTTTGGTCTTCCAACTCTTCTCCGACCCCCAGGTGCACCATCCATAATTCGCTTTGGAATATCTCCTTCGCTCATTCTCTGGATATGTCCAGCCCACCTGAGTCTTCCAGTTTTGATTTCCTTGGAGATATTAGGGTCCTCGTAAAGATCGTATAGCTCCTGGTTGTATCTGATACGCCATTCTCCATTATCACAGACTGGGCCGTAAATCCTTCGCAGCACCTTCCTTTCAAAACTTTCTAGGGCTCCTTCATCACCCTTACTGATTGTCCAGCATTCCGAACCATACATAAGAACAGGTCGTATAAGGGTCTTGTAAAGCAGGACTTTAGTTCTTCTGGTAAGGTGGCGAGATTTCATATGCTTCTGTAGCCCAAAGTAGTATCGATTTGCAGCTACTATTCTTCTTTTGATTTCGCTGGATACATTGTTGTCATTTGTCACCATAGTACCGAGATATACAAACTCGTTGACAGTTTCAAATGTATAATTATCTATCTGTATACTTGGTGGTTTCTGGCGTCCATGTACGGGCATATATTTTGTCTTCCCCTCGTTGATGACCAATCCCATGTTCCTTGCCGACGTAGCTAAGCTTTTAAACGCCGATTTTAGTTCATATTCTGAGCGTGCGATGATATCTATATCGTCAGCATAAGCAAGGAGCTGAACAGACTTGTTAAAAATATGGCCTGTGGTTTGTATACCTGCATTTCGGATGGCCTTTTCCAGCGCTAAATTGAATAAAATGCAGGCAAGTGCATCTCCTTGTCTTAGTCCATTGAAGGTCTTTAGGGTGTCTGACAGATCCTGTTGTATTCTGACTCGGCACTCAACATTAGACATTGTGAGCCTTACTAAGTTTACCAGTTTTCTTGGGATATTAAATTCATCCAAGGCTCTGTACAGTCTTTCTCTATTTACCGTGTCATAGGCAGCCTTAAAATCTATGAAGAGATGGTATGTATCAACATTATTTTCTATTGTTTTTTCCAGTATCTGTCTCAGTGAAAAGATTTGTTCAGTTGTAGATTTCCCCTTACGGAACCCAGTTTGATATTGGCCAATTATGCCATCCGAATATTTCATAAGCCTACCACACAGTACATTTGATAGGATCTTGTATGAGATATTCAGCAGCGTTATGCCCCTATAGTTAGAGCAGTTCATAGGGTCTCCTTTCTTGTGAAGAGGGCAAATTATTCCACAGTTCCATTCACTTGGCAGAGTCTCAGAGCACCAGATGGATTTAATGATATTATATATATATGGACTTGAAGGTTCTCTCCGCCATATTTGAATAACTCTGCAGAGATGTTGTCAGTTTCAGGTGATTTATTGTTATGTAGACTTTTAATGGCACCCACTACTTCTTCTAATGTTGGTGGCGGCTCGACATTGTCATCATCATTAGTACCACCATCAGTGATGTTTCCATCCCTTGTCAAATTTTCACCCACACTCTCATCTACACTTCCATTTAGCAGAGCATCAACATATTCCACCCATCTATTCAGAATTCTTGACTTTTCATTCAAAATATTTCCCTCGCTGTCGTAGCACATTGTAATTCTGGGCTTGTATTCTTTTCTTTGATGGTTTACCTTCTGATAGAAAAGTCGACATCTGTTTTGGGCCTTGGCTAGTTCCACTTCCTTGATTTGGTTCTCGAGAAATACTCGTTTCTTCCTTCTGTGCATTTTTTTCTCATGCTTTCTTAGTTCTCTGTATTCCATCTCTGCTTGCCGTGTACGATGTCGCTGTTGCATTCTTAGATATGCGTCATTCTTCACATTGGTTGCTTGTTGGCATTCTGCATCGAACCATAATTCTCTTGGTTGTGTTTGCCTGCTTCCCAGAACTTCGTCAGCTGCATTGGTAATCACAGACTTAACGCCATCCCAGTATGAGTTAATATCATGTTGTTCCACATGGTCGCTGATGTCATCCAACTTATGATTTATGGTTGTAATGAACTTTTCTGCGGTTTCTGGTACTTTTAGGCTTTCAATATCAAATTTATTTGTGCGTGATCCCCTCTGTTTCTTCACGTTTGATATTCTACTCCGTATTTTGGAGATAACAAGGTAATGATCCGAGTCAACATTTGCTCCACGGTATGTTCGTATGCTCATTAAATCAGATTTATGCCTAGCCTCAACAAGTAGGTGGTCTATCTGGTTAACATTTCTACCATCTGGTGTTCTCCATGTTCCTTTACATATATCTTTTCTTGGGAAACATGTGCTACTCACAATCATATTGTGTGACGTTGCAAAATCAATTAATTTTGTACCATTATCATTAGATTCTGCGTGCAGGCTATGTGCTCCAACTGTAGTTCTATACACTGATTCCCTTCCTATCTTTGCATTAAAATCCCCTATCACTATCTTGACATCATAGTTTGGGCAGTCCTGATAGGTTTTCGAGAGCTTTGCGTAGAAGGTGTCTTTTTCTGTATCACTTTTGTCTTCTGTGGGTGCGTGGACATTAATAATACTATAATTAAAGAATTTTCCAGATATACGAATAAGTGATATTCTATGATCAACCGCGGTAAAGCCTTTGACCAAATGCTTTACCCTTTTCGAGACAATAAAACCTGTTCCAAATGCATGATCCTTCTCGTGACAGCTGTAGAAGATGGTACAAAACTAAGGGTCCAGGGTTTTACAAGGTAGAAGAGCTTAAACATAATTTAAAACGGAGGACCTTATAAAAATAATAGCCAATTCGAGTCAAGTGTCCTGTCCTGGCTTGAGGTGATTTTTTGAGTCTGGAGATCTGGAGATCGAGTCTCACTCACAACTTAATTTTTTTCTGTGACTTTCTGATTTTCATATTTTTAAAATATTGTTGAAACTTCATTTAATAATTTATTTCCATTGGTTTCCACGATGGTGATGTAGTAATAACAATAATAATACCCCTCAAAAGAATTAATCATTTATTAACTATAATAGGAACGAAGATGCAATTTTATTGATAGCCTTGAATTGAATATTTGCATAATTATTTGAATGCATCAGCTCTACAAACTAAATTTAGCGAAAACTAATGTTGCCAAGCTTAGTTATTTATTCTAGCTGCGATTTAATGATGAAAGGAATGTTTTATAAATATAATAAGCACGACGCAATGATGATTATAATTTATAGATTATTCATATCTACTTACATTCAAATCAGTTAGTGCATTGGCACGACATCATCATTATTTATCTTTTGAACACTCAGAGTAGGTTAATGTCGACCATTGCGCCAAGGTTTCGCAATGTTGGTTTTTTTATGTGTGAACACCACACAATAATTCCACAGTCCAGATCTATTGGGAGATTGTAGGTTTAACTAATCGCTAAATTTTATCAATGTTGTAAGGTGGGTTAAAAAAAAAGGAAGCGAAAGGGAAGAGGTTAGTTGAAAAGTTGCATGCCATTCACAAAACGATGTTCAAAATAAGCAATTTTTTAGGAAATCTGTGACGGTGAGGAAATAACTAAAGCTCTGTTCTCAGTTGTCGAGGGTACGGATTCCGGCGGGAACATAAGTTTCTCATGGAAAGATGTTCTTAGTATCGCAATCGCTGAAATGTTGCTTAAACCATAGCTGAATTTATAATCCAATTTTCCCGTTCCCCATTTCCTTCCCTTTTCCACTCCCTCCAGCCCCACCATATTTCCAACAATGGAATGCCATAACTTCAGACATTTTAGTGGTATATTAAAATTGAAAAAAATATTTTCTGACCATTCTGAGAGTATAGGCTCTCCAAATGTGTCGAAAGACGACTAAAAATGATCTTCCCGAAAGTTGACAAAAAATAAGTAATGCGTGCAGATGGTCCGGTTTGGTCAGTTTGCTTTGAGGAGTGCTAAATTCACACAGCACA
The DNA here is from genome assembly GCA_917880885.1 of Limnephilus marmoratus. Lineage (NCBI taxonomy): Eukaryota > Metazoa > Arthropoda > Insecta > Trichoptera > Limnephilidae > Limnephilus > Limnephilus marmoratus. Next base: position 27,071,736 of record OU862912.1, on the reverse strand, counting down.
GCATCTTAGATAATTATTTGAGAAAAAGGTGACGAATGTAAGCTAAAAAATTTCTTCGTGGAACCTGAAAAAAATTACTCATCATTATTTATTGAATTTACCAATGCCTTGTATTACTTACGTATTAATTATGTATTCATAAAATTTCTTTGATGCGCGATAAACCTGTTCCCACTTGTTTTTATCGGAAATTCCAGCTTTTTTCTTCATACAGCAGACCAACCACCAACAACTAGCTAAATTTATTAATGCTACGCACCACAAGAAGGGAAGCAACGTAATCAACGTCCGACGTTGCCTAATATTATTAGATTGAGATTATAGAAATTACTATAGATATACATGTATTTTAGAAATATTTACATACATTTTAATAACTTAATGAGAAAAACCTCAAATCATAACATAAAATGAAAGTGCAGAGCCCCGGCGAGACTAAGGTCCTGGGTTCAATTCCTAGATGCGACTTCAATTTCAAATTATCATGTTTCTGTTTCAAATTTTCGTTTTAGAGTCGCTCACTAATATTGTACTAATATTTACTCAGCCATAATCATAAAAAATAGTTAATGTACTGAAGTCATAGGAATCCGTGGCAAACTCCTCTCATTTTTTGAAAACTTTTTATCAAATAGAAAAATGAAAATAAAGATTTTAAATGAAATGAGTAAATCCAGGTACATTAAATCAGGACTACCGCAGGGGTCAATTTTAGTTCCGAAATTATACATTATATATTATGTTATTGCTGTGTCTAAACTTTTTAAATAAGCTCGTAGATTCATTTTTAAAGACAATTCCGCACTTGTAGTATCCAATGAAAACCCTGTAATACTCGTGGCTATTCAAGAATTGCAAACATTTAATGAACTTCTTAAATTAATGGGCTCATGATGTAGGACTAATTAATAATTAATATGAAAAAACCAAATGCATGTATTGCTAGCATTGGCGCTACTTGCGGCCAACGCTAAACCCAAAACCTGGAAAGGACATGCAATAAACAAGCCGGCGGCTAGCTCTGCACAGCCGGCGCGAGCAAGGTCCCTCTTAAACCCAGGGCGAGTGTCTGTGGTTCGCTTGTTAATTCCTACTCCCCTTCCTTTCCTCAAAATCTCCAGGTCTCCTTCCTCAATCAGAACACAGTTGTTATGCACGAAAAAGGGTTTTATTCAATTAAAGGTGAACAGGGTTCTACAAAAGGCCAGCATCGGCACTACACACATGAGTATTTGGCTATCTCTAATTAATTCTATCATAACGGGGGAAGCTTCTCTCAACTCTCTCTACACGTGTTTAGTGAATTTAAATGTCAGTTCTTAGCACACAGAGGGATAGCAAGGTTCATTGGTACTCACAAGCAGGAGATAGGCGGTCGGCAGACAGGATTCTGGGTAGGCGTAAACCTCTTTAAGCACAATACACAATTAAAGTAAAACATCGTGAGCGTTTACGGAGAGCGCCTAGCGCGAATCACGGGGAACACAGTTATTCTGCCGAAGGCCGGCGAAGGAATGGGGACGGGGAGCCGCTCGGCGCTTGGCACGGGCGCCGCGCGGTGCGGGGAGAGGGGCGGAGGGCCTGTGCAAGGGGTCAATTCGCTATTAGCTCGCACGGGAAACAATTCCGTAACGTAACACTTCCCCCCTCGCCGCAAAAAAGGCGACGTGGTAATGGAGCAGTAGGGCTAAGAAATCCTCTTACCCTTCTAGCACTTGTGCCAAAAAAAAACATCCAAGAGAAAGGGGGGAGAGAGAGAGAGAGAGAAAAAGAAAAAAGTTGCTAGCTACAAAATAGTAGAAACAAAAACAAAAGAGAAAAAAAACATGGTGAACAAAGAATTATACATGAATGTACATGAAAGAGCAGTGGCATACATAAATATAAACAAGGACCTGCTGGAGAAAGGTACAAGGGTTATGCAGTGATAGAAAAAAAATGACTCTAAATTGTATCATTGGTCTGTGAGCTAAGTTTGCGTAGCGTGGTTTGCGTAGGATGTTTGGGGTGTTTGAACGTTGCACTGAAGTTACAAGGTTACTTTGTCACAGTAACCTGGCCCGTTTGAGATTACACTCAAGGAACACTAGGGCCTTAAAGAAAACACGAAGAAGAGAACGCAGGATGAGGCTTCTTGGTGGTGGAGAGGGTTCTACCTGTCACAGAGGTCAAAAAGGTAGCTGCTTCCGGATCCTGTGGGTGGGCCAGTATGACGTCATTGAGGTACTGGAGAGTGGAATTGTAATTGGTGGTTGGTCCTTTATAGAGGAGGTGGTTTGTGTGCATGACAGCCGTTGTTGTGATGGTGGTTGGTACACTGGTTTGTATACAGTGGGATTGTTGGATGAACAATTGTTGGTATTGTTATTTGCGCAAGGGCACAGGAGCATTGGCATGATGGCAACCGAGCAATTTGCAAGGTGCAGCTGGAACATTTGCAAGATGCAGCAGGAACATTTGTACAATGGCAACAGGAACATTTGCGAGATGCCGCAGGAACATTTGTACAATGGCAACAGGAACATTTGCGAGATGCCGCAGGAACATTTGTACAATGGCAACAGGAACATTTGCGAGATGCCGCAGGAACATTTGCACGATGGCAACAGGAACATTTGCAAGGTGCCGCAGGAACATTTGTACAAGGGCAACAGGAACATTTGCAAGGTGCCGCAGGAACATTTGTACAATGGCAACAGGAACATGAACCAACTTAGAGCTGACGTGCTCGGGTTTGTTTGAGTGATGGTTTTGTGATGATACAATTCGCAACTACACGCACGACTCACACTAGGTTATGTTAGGTGTGGTCGGGTGCTTTTGGTACGTAGGGTTTGAAGGCATGGGACCTCCGTGACGGTAGTGAAGGCAGCATGAAGAGAGGCGCAGGTGTAGATAGGGTGAAGAGCTGCTGGTCTTCTTATTAATCCGGCGAAAAATTATTATTAGAACAAAATTCTTGAAGTTTACCTGCCTGGTAGACCAATGATGAAAAGGTTTGGAGAGAAACAAGGTGTGCATGTTGAGAAAGATTGGATTAGTTTGACGTGTAGAGAGAGAGAGACGGAGAGAGAGTTAACTAAGTGTAACTACAGACTTATACATATTACAAAGGTACGTATTCAAGGAAGGTTCTGTTTAACCCATTTAGTTTTTTTTAAACTAAATACATTTCCAAGAACACGTAGGTAAGGGTTTGTACGTATGACAAAATGCCACGTTCGAAAGAAGTTGGTCTTCCATGACCTATGCTCACGTCTATACGGTAGCATTTTTTCTACTTTCGAAGAACAAAAACATTGAGTACAAATAAGTTATGAAAAGTGGGAAAGGAGTAGGAAGTTGAAAGGATCCGTGTATGAAGGTTGTCCCATTTGACAAACGAAACGCCAAGTGCGTAACGCATATATCCCCATTCACGGATAATTTCGAGGAAGGGAAAGGGTGACAATTGGGAACATTTGAACGAAGAAAACTGCTGAGGACTCGGCTATTTCCGAAATTCGACCTCTGAGTGGAAGGTGAAACAAGGTCTACAGCAGTTATCCTGGCACATTACAATACCATTTGGTAGTGTAGGACAAAAGGAATACATTGACATAAAAGACGTGTGATCTACACTTGGTAGGTCACACAAACATGGGGGTAGATATTATTTCGTTCGCACGATTCATGGTGAGTATTGTAACGTCTTCACGTCTCATGTACAGGAATGAACGATTTACAACAAATTTTGCCCAGTATTGAAAGACAGTAGCCCAATTACGTTCGAAAATGTGGGTCCCCATTCAATACAGACGGCGGGTTAAGCGGTTCTCATGCCAAAGGACACACGACCAACTCAATAACATTTAGTTAAGAGTATAAAGTAATTATAACGAACTTCTCGTATCATGGTGGATGTTTTGAGGATCTCTCCTATGATGGTAGATATTGTCACGTTTTCACGTCTCACGTGACAGGAATGAACGATTTACAACAAATTTTGCCCAGTATTGAAAGACAGTAGCCCAATTACGTTCGAAAATGTGGGTCCCCATTCAATACAGACGGCGGTTTTGCAATGATGTAATTAATACGGCACTGCTGTAGCTTAATAATTTCATATTAGCATACGTTACAAGACTTGCCAAAAGGCGATAAACACAAATTTTATTGAAGATCTGGCCAAGATTTTAAACTTCAAACAAGAATAATGGTACAATAAAGGACAAAAGAAACTGATGTCATGATAAAATATTGTACCTCATAATGAAGTTGTATATGTACAAAGAACAATGTTAATGAAGGGACGAAACGTATTGTCACTTTTATAACAAATATTTTTTTCAGAATCCGACAAAATACGATTCTGGAAAAAAATAGAGCAATTGGGTTGAGCGCCATTCTAATTTTTGGAAAAAGAAGAAAAACCACAAGTAGCAACAAGGTTGCCCTTGAATTGTTTCGAATCCAGCGAATGTGACCTGATAGGTGTGTACATTTGGTGTATTCGAAACGATCCCCAATATACAACATTACTATGAATGTGTTAGGATGGGGTGAAGAGGAAAAAGAAAAAAGAAAAAACGGGAGGATTTCCTATTATACGGAAATCGTCGCGACATTCTTACAATATGGTGCTGTGACCAAAGTAGTGAGCTGCGGCAATGGTCTGAATCCAATGGTTATTATACAGACTTGCACTTATGATTTTATATTTACAACATTAGGGTAGGGACGTACTGGTACGACAAAAACCCGACACAAAACAATTAAAAAAAGGTGATATGACAAGATGAGGCGATGAGGTGAGAAAAAAAAACGCGCGGATGCTGCAAGAATTGTGAAAAGGAAAGCGACGTCTTGGAGCAGGAGTTTTCCGGAACCGTTGATGGTAGGAGGAAAAGGAGGCCCTTTCCCGAAGTGATCAATTTCAGGAAGAGGATGCATACAAGTATGAAAACGGTGCCCCAAGAGGTGCTCTTGTGGTACAGCAGGCAAGGCACGCAGGATGTACAAGAACATATAAAATTATGCAAAAAGAAAAAGAATGTACAGGAGTTAGGCTACCGTTGACATTAATGTGCCTTCGGGTGTAAGGATTACCTTACGAATGCCCATATGGGTGATTATTTACATTTAATATTTACATGTAACTCACGTCACTTATGACAAGAGTTTTGCCAATTTGATAACGCCTGAGAACTTGATGTGATGGAATTTACTGATTCCGTCACAGTAAGGCATTTTGGATTTATTCCTAGGAGAAATCTTTCTAATTCTCAGGGCCTGTAGTAATTCTTCCTTTCTTGAAATAAAGACGTGCGGGATTATACCCAGCGTAACTTGAGGAACTTCCATGGTGTATAAGATCGTATCAGAGTGACCTTATGTTGGAAAAAGTGAGAACTAGACTCGCAATTGGAAAGAAATTGGGCAGAGATTGACCACTGGGGACGTATTTTTACAAAAAGTTTTTGAAAAAAAAACGCGTTGTTTTTTTTATAAGTGTTTGGTTTATTTGAAAATTTGGGCAGGGGTTCCCCTCAAAAAACGTGATTTTGAGAAAAAATCCAGATGTTTTGAAAATTTGTTGAAAATTTTTCAAAGTCCAAAAACGAGAAAAATTTGTGCAGGGGTTTGCCTCAAAAAACGTGATTTTGTGAAAAAATCCAGATGTTTTGGAAATTTGTTGAAAATTTTCAAAGTCCATAAACGAGAAAAATTTGGGCAGCGGTTTCCCTTAAAAAACATGATTTTGTGAAAAAATCCAGATGTTTTGGAAATTTCTTGAAAATTTTCCAAATCCAAAAACGAGAAAAATTTGCGCAGAGGTTCCCCTCAAAAAACGTGATTTTGTGAAAAAATCCAGCTGTTTTGGAAATTTGTTGAAAATTTTCAAAGTCCGGATATGAAAATTTCACGGGCCGGGATTCACCTTAATGAAACACGTTTTTAGAATTTATTCCGATGTTTTTGAAAAATGTTTGCAAATTTGCAAAAGTCCGGAAATAAAAAACGGAAACGAGGTTCGCCTTAAACGAACATGTTTTTAGAATATTTCCATTTCCTTTCCAAAGGGGGGTTCTTCAGAAAAGGAAAGAAATATTTTTTCTTTTATACAAGTTTTCGTGGAAGTATTTGTTTGAAAATTCAACAATGTCTTGGGGAATCGTTTCTTTATTTACGTGGCTAGACTGTAGCCTGATTTGAGCATCACCAATTATTGGTATTTATCCGCCGACTTCCTTTTGTCATAACAAGTTATATGCAGAAATGTGCATACGTAATGTAATGCCTGACTCGAGGAATCGACGTCAACGCGAACCGAACGTCTTTCAAATTATGTCGTCTGTTTCTTACGAAAGAAAAAAAGCTAAATGATGAAACAGGCGGCAAAATTAGAAAAATGCTCAATTGTCAAAAGGTAGAAAGAATTTAATCCACTTGTTTCCCTTAAGCTGCAAAATATGCCGTTTTATATACAGGCCAGTATTTTGCGAAATAGTCCCCTATTCGCAGAATATGTCGATATCAAATACAGACCAGCACACTGCGGAATAAGTTTATTAATAAAAACTGGTTAATTAACTTTCGGGAAACGAAGCGGGTAATTGGTTTATCATATACAGGATTTTAATTGTTGAATAACTTTGTTTTAAATATTTGTGTACATTTCCACTATTAATCTTGTATTTGAAACTAGCAAATTTAGTCGGTCGACACTTGTAAACACTATATTATTCACGACGGCAACTTTCTTGGTTGAGCACTTTACGTAGGAATACCGGTGATAATGTTTTGTCGAGTGACGACTCGAAAATGAAGGAATCGTGCCCGTGATAATTTAAATTGCAATTCGAAGTTACAATCGCGCCGGGGTTCTTGATGGAAATGCTAGACAAATTGGGAGTAACAAGACAAAACATTATACATTATAAAGTTTAAACAATTGCTGATTGAAGAACGAGACTGTGGGACCGTGAAGAGGGAGGAAAAAAAAAATGCCACACGTCGGGGGACAGTGCTAGCATTAAAACGCAAAAAAAAAAGCACCACGTTGGGCCCAGTGCTAGCATTGGCGCTACTTGCGGCCAACGCTAAACCCAAAACCTGGAAAGGACATGCAATAAACAAGCCGGCGGCTAGCTCTGCACAGCCGGCGCGAGCAAGGTCCCTCTTAAACCCAGGGCGAGTGTCTGTGGTTCGCTTGTTAATTCCTACTCCCCTTCCTTTCCTCAAAATCTCCAGGTCTCCTTCCTCAATCAGAACACAGTTGTTATGCACGAAAAAGGGTTTTATTCAATTAAAGGTGAACAGGGTTCTACAAAAGGCCAGCATCGGCACTACACACATGAGTATTTGGCTATCTCTAATTAATTCTATCATAACGGGGGAAGCTTCTCTCAACTCTCTCTACACGTGTTTAGTGAATTTAAATGTCAGTTCTTAGCACACAGAGGGATAGCAAGGTTCATTGGTACTCACAAGCAGGAGATAGGCGGTCGGCAGACAGGATTCTGGGTAGGCGTAAACCTCTTTAACCCATTACCTCCATGAATTATTTTTTATTTTTATAAACTTGAATCATCATTATAACCCGATAGTATAGACTTAAAGAAGAGCCCAAAATCAGTTTTAGAATTTTCCGCCCGCCCACCCTCTCACCCGAGCGTCTAGAAAATTGATGCCTAAACGCAACTCTTGGAGGTAACCCCTCTAAGCAAAATTTATGTCAACTATGGGTTAAGTGCAGTCTACTGTGAAATTTATATTGATAATATAAAATAAATGATTGCCTTTGTTTATAATTCAATGAAAAAAAAATATTAATGGAAAATACGCAAAATAATAAAAAATTCAATATTAAAAAAAAAACATTCAAGAATGAGGAAAATAACCAAATCTAAGCAAATTATTCTTTAAGTGATACTGTTCGAAGTAGTCAAAATGAAGGGCTCGGTTGCAGGCCCGGCACCGGTAGCCTGTTAGATTTTTTTTACACAGAGCATAACGAATATGAGATTTGCCACGACATTGCAAATGAAATTTTTGCATTCGAGGCACACAATTCCCATCTTCTGCGTCATGGCCTTCCTTCACAGGAGGTTCTCCGAATTCGATATTGATCTGATTTGGAAAAGACAATAAAAGAGTACGGGTAAACTCCACATGGAATGCCTTCTGGGAAAGGTTTCTCTGTTGCCTAGTCATCTTCTGGTTTCCCATATAATGCTCGTACTTCCTCAAGAAGCATTGCAACTTCCATCCATTTACAAGAGACAAGAGCGCTGCTGAGGCAAGATACAAATAAAGGCCAGTACCACTTCTTGGACCGAACGTTGATCCGATAATTTTGTATACCATTATCATGGAGGTCCACCCATTCCCAAATTGTAATTTTGTTTTAACGCCGGGCAATCGATTTTTTTGCATGCTTTCTCCAAATTGTTGCCCTTTTTGTCTTTCTTCGATATCTGCCAACGCTGCACTTGACGTACTGGCTCCATTCGATCATAGTTCGTGGCCACTGTTACTACACGGCTGTCCTACCAACGGCATACGAGGATTTGGTTTTCTACGTCTACCACCGCATCAAATTTATCTATAATTATAAAAGCGATGAGAGTTAAACTTTAGCTAGGTAAATGAACGCTATGCGCAAAGGAAATATAAAAGAAAATTATACCTTTAGGCAATTGCTTTCCTGTCTTCAACTTGCCTGAAGCTTCAAGGTTAAGAAGCTACATGTGCCAGTAGCGCGCATTCTCTTATCCTTCAGGACACTCATCAAATGGTGAGATGTGAAGAAATTGTTCATAAATAGCTCATGGCGTATGGGGAACTCTATATATTCTATCGTAGACGTAGGGCGGATAATCCCTGATCTAATTAGGGGTCATATGTATCAGATGCTCCGGAATACGGCATTGCTTGGAACAGGTATCCTTAGACCACTTTTGTTTATAGTGAGGCTTCTTTTTGTACTGTAGTTTTGATTTTTTGGCTGGTGGTGCATTTGAAATAGATATTCTCAAGGTATTACGACTCACACAGGACGATGTCGAAGGCTGACTCCAGTGAAGGTCATTAGCGAATTCATCTGGTTCATGCTCGTCAAGGCATGACTCATCAATTTTCGAATTTCGATGTTGCGCTCGATTACAAATGTGCCGGCAATATCTCGAAAGTTATCCACCTCCGCATCTTCGTTATTTTTCATAAAATTATCGTCAATATGCTCTTCGTTCTTCTGTTTATCAACGTTCTCTAAATAGCGCGTTATTAACAACATTATTGTCATCACTTTCACATACGCTAAAAGAGCGCTCCAATTCTGCCACCATTTCATCTTGATTCAACGATTTCGTTTTATAACGACGAATTGTGTAGGTATAGGAGAAGTAGGTATTTTCGACATGATAAAAAATATACGAAAACCGTAGACAAACTATTGATTTCAATAAAAATCACTCATAAAAACTATACAAAACCATATTATTTGAAGGCAAGCTAACCAAAAACGTATGTAAACACTGTCACAGCTAACCTCCAAAGGTTGCGCGCAGGCATCACCTGATTTCAGTGACATCTAGCTGTCATCTTATGGATATAATACTATGTTGAAACATTGTTTCCGACCATTTAATCTTTTGATAACAATATGTGATTCACACATGTTTTATTTTTTTCCGATTTAATTTTTTTTCTTTTTTTCAAAATGGGTCTATTTTCAGGGCTTTAGTAAAAAAATAATTAAAAATAGGATGATTAATAAAATTTATCAAATTATGTTAATTATTGAAAGCTAACATACCATTCTGTAAATGCTGCATAACAACTTGGTGGGATTTTGCTTTATTCATAGTGAAAAAAAATCATACTTTTCATCAATTTTTTTGATGCCTATAGACATCGTCATGGAGGTAATGGGTTAAGCACAATACACAATTAAAGTAAAACATCGTGAGCGTTTACGGAGAGCGCCTAGCGCGAATCACGGGGAACACAGTTATTCTGCCGAAGGCCGGCGAAGGAATGGGGACGGGGAGCCGCTCGGCGCTTGGCACGGGCGCCGCGCGGTGCGGGGAGAGGGGCGGAGGGCCTGTGCAAGGGGTCAATTCGCTATTAGCTCGCACGGGAAAGAATTCCGTAACGTAACAGTATATAAGATCTGAGAAACGTAATGAAATAAACGAATAGAATTCGTTATTATTTAAATATACGGTAGGTCGTAAACAATTAAGAACTAGTCAATGACGTTATATAAAGAAATAGACTCGCCATAGTCTCATATACTCACAATATAATGTGGAAAGTAAGGAACACTCTTTTGTTTTCAGCGATTTTCAGTATAATTTCTTAATTCAAAAGTTTATTCCTGTGTGATAAAGATAGACAATCAAATAATGTGTGTGTATGAATGTCATGGATATATGAGCGGGCGGCGGCGTATTGCTTGTCACTTTTTGATGGAACGTTCGCTGTCTCCTTTTCTCGAGGCCACTAGAATAAAAGGTCCGGCTGCCTGTCGGAGTTTGATATGTCGAGCTATACAATAAATACTATAGGGCAACGACAGTTTTGAAATGGTGGCGATTGTCATCAATACTTGTTAGAACTACTGATTTATGTGTTGTTTTATCGCAAGCAAACAAATAAACAAGTTTAGGCTGATTAGTCTACTTTAAAACAGTGAAGTTTACTTAGCAACCGAAATTTGGCTGTTGCGCGTCCAGACCCTCTACTTTAGTAGGACTTGAATTTTCTCTAATGACGTTTAAAACCGCGAGCGGGAAACATGAGAATTAAAAATGAAATGTTATTCATTCGCCTTTACTATTATTTGCCGTGTAATTGAAACATTTTCTCATCACACAGGAGGGCATTTTGACACTTTTTAAAATGCAATTTACTTACAGGTAAGTGCTGGTAGGTAAAGGTAAAAGGTGGCTGCCAAATTCAACAGGCAGACCTGTGATTTGTACAGGGTCAGCAGTTGCGTACTATCTGCTGTATCTGTGGGCCCTATAGTACAATACCCCAGCTTCTGAGAAGCTAACTCTGGCTTCGACGGAGCCGGCTTACTTTTTTCAGATTTGAAAATTAACATTACAATTGAAAAAAAAATAGTTATTGACCATTTATATTCATAATTTAAACGTGGAAACACCCATGTTTACAGTCGTAAGATGGATATTTATTTTATTTTATTTTCTTTATTAGGAACATTTACAGGTTTATAACTTTACATGCATTAAAAAATCACAAATTACAATAATTAGGTTATAAACCCAATAACGAATGTTCACATCATGCACCAATAATAATTAAAAAGTCTATAATTATAAAGTTTTTTTTTTTGTTTAGCTTAATAATATATAGTTAGGAACTAGATATGTCTAGGGATAACCTAGCTATACTGTCTAGTATATAGAGATAAAGATACAGACAAGATAAGATAAGATAAAAAACAGAGTAGAAAAATAACTAAATGTATAAACATATATTATAATAATAATGAAAATTGAAAAACACCAGACGTAATGTCGAAAGCGTTATATGTAAATATATATATAAAAATATAAGGAAAAGAAAAATAAAAGGGAAATGAAAGTAAAATATTAAAATAAAGTGTTCCAGTTTTATGTTAGATTGAATAAGTATTTTTAAATAAGATAATTACAAAATAAATTTTTTACTTTTCCACCTTACACTTTTAAACACCGGACGTGTTTAAAAGTGTAAGGTGGAAAAGTAATATATAAATGTACACATACATACACATATATACATTCTTTTAAACTTTCAGTATAAAAATACATAAAAAAATTCAATACAAAGAATACATAAGAAATTACGGTATCAATTTCGTTACAATGAATTAAGTTATTTGTTAATTGATGGGTAATTATAAGGCTCCATTAAGTATTTGTCTAAAAGTGCTTAAAGTGCAAGAAAAAATATCGGTATCGATACATTTTTTGTTATAAAGATTGCATGTTCTTAATAGGAAAGAATTTTGCCTGAGACTGGTTGAAGCACTTTCGATATGAAACAATGACTTGTCTCTAGTTTTCTTACTCGGGATTCTAATATTAATTGATGACAAAAGAGCTGGACAGTCAATATGACCACTCAAGACTTTGTATAAGTAAGTCATATCCGCGATGTCTCTCCTACTTCTTAGAGTTTTAAGTCCATAGTGTTTTATAGAGCTGTCTATGTCATAATGACGCACATGTCTCTTAAAGTTCAAGTGATATCTACACAATAATGACGGCCTCGGTGGTCGAGGGGTACGGCCAAAGATATTCAAATACAGAAGAGATATGCTATGGTGTCCGCGCAACTGTCGCCGGACTATGCACTAATTAGCGTAGTTTTCATACAAAAAGAATTTGTTCATTCCGTTGATTTTTTAAAAATGTGCATTAATATTGGTTAACAATATATTTTGAATAAGGAAAGAATTCGTTAATTTAGTTTAACGTTCGTTTGGTTTATTCGTTAATTATTTGTTCTTTTAGTTTATTTGTTAATTGGTAAACAATATCGGCGACACCCGGAAGCGCAGACCCACATAGTAAAAACAGCAGATAGCACATCTACTTATATTTCAATATCTTTGGGTACGGCTCTCGACTTGCAATCCCGGCGTGAACAAGTATATTTGTATGTAAATAGTAATATATGTTTAATATAGGTATATACATTTAAAAAAAAGAAATTCAAACATTCCCGGGTTACGAATAACCCAACAATATTTGAAAATCTCCTACTACCACCACAGAAAGCCGAAAATGTTGCTCGTGTTATGATGGAAGACCTAGCCAGCCTAGGAATCGAACCCGCGACGCTTGGTGGGACCCAAACGCAGTGTTAACTCAGCCACTGATCGGTCTTTGATAAGTTGTATTGCATTTAACAATTTATTCGTTTGCGGCACGTTCCAGACTCCAGAGTGAAAGATACTCTCAGTATAGCGCTGGTGTATGACCACCATTCCGAATTGAAATGTTCGTGAAATGGCTTTATCCGTGATTAGTGACCAGATCTGAAAAGCCAGGTACTTCCCCACCTTCCTCCTCCGCATCTCCTTTCCTCCCCACTACCTTCAACCTCACAACATTCCCCAATTGGGGAAGCCATAGTCTCACTGGCTCCAGATGGTTGGGAGCAGTTGGGACGTTTATTTCAATACGGAAATGACGAAAATTTACTTGTAAAATGGTCAAAATTTTAGAGATCATCTTATGACAGGGAAGTTAGGTTACGAAATGTCACTTGCTGTTTTGTTCAATATATTTTAAAAGGACCAGAATTAACTCTATATTGGGTGTACGTTGTTAAAATATAATACAATGGATATAATATGAGAGTTTGTGCATACAAAATGTTTTTATTACAGTATCGTCTTAAAACCCCCAAATTTAGGCTTAGAAAATTACTGTTCTCATTCTCATTGTAGCGTCCATTTTAGGCAAGTTGTCGGATTACTCCCTTAAAAAACCGTGTTCAGTCATTACAGCTGAATAATATTATATAAAACTGTAGGAACATAACACGGGCATCTTAAGAATGAAAAAAAAAACCGTCAATAACCGCCAACAAGTCGAGAATGTTTAAACTTTTGATAGTAACGCGGTGATAAACTTCTGAACGTTGACGGGCGTGACGTCATGATTCGCTCAACCAATTACCGTTTACCGTTATAGGCCGTCAGGCCCACTTTGAAATCAATAATTATGAATGAAAATATATTTTTTTATTTTTCTTAAAAAATGGAACATGTTACAGTGTTACTTTTCCTCCATTAAAAGCATTTGCTTGTGGATGGAGGATTATTAAAATTAAACTTTTTTAATGCGATAATCGTAATCAGAAAAATAATCTTTAAATCATCCACATATTTTTAGCGGTATCCCTAGTTTGTGAAAATACCCTATTGTACGTGTCTTCTGCTGTGACAAATGTCATGGTTCATTAGCTCCTTTGAGCCTATCTATATTCATTGTGTAATTATGGTGAATGTATTTTTGTAGTTATGAAGGAGGCAGTCCCGCTGCTAGGAGGAGATGGCGACGGCTGCGACGAGGGGTGCGCGGTGCGGCGGGCCAAGCGCGCCGAGTGGGCGGGCCGGAGAGCGCGGGCCGCGGGCGCCGCTGCCGCCCTGCTGCTGCTGCCCGCCCTCTACCTGATAGGCCGCCCGCAGCAACGTCTGCTACCTCCCGCATGGTACCCCCAGCCAGAGCCCTCCACGATCATCACACCAACACACCCAGGTAGTAACAGAGTCATACTATCTGCTTCTCCTTTTATGTCTGTTCTAGACTCTCGGCGAATCTACCTGATGTACCGTGAATGCGACGGTCCAGCAAAGAGACGCATTCGCCTCGTGTGCGCTACCGTCTCGGTTCTTGTTTCCAACGAGCTACGGGACAGTAGTTATACCACCCAGAATAGTCAAAATAAAATTACGATACAAACATCAACTGCGTGATACGGGAGTGAAGAGATTGCACTCTGACTATCTAGTCCTGAGAAAAGTGTCGCCGAGAGTTTTGACCAAGCATTACATCATACTCTGCATCTTATTATTTTACCCCTTACTTTTCTACTTATTGTCCTAACGTCTTTACTCTTTCTTCTGATTGCCAATTTTGCACCCCTTAACATTTCACCTGCGACACGTTATGCTATAATTTCCAGATCACCTGTTTGACCCCCTATTTGTTGATAATATTTTTCTTTGAGACAGAGAGGGCTTGTATTCGTAGGTAGATACCTAATTATTTCCAAAATTTCAAAAAGATTACCTGCGACGCGTTCCAGGATCAGCCGCCCTAGAACCATGGAATCCTCCACACCACTGGAACGGGGGCAAGTGGGGCTTACCCATACTTTTCTTAAAAAGAACTTTATGTAGATTTTAGCGATAGTTTTCAATTGCATGATATTTACTAGTTATGCATTTTGCAGATGTTTTTAGTAAATTTTAGTAAATAGTATTTGTGCAAGGATAAATAAATTCGGGTGGGGATAAAAGTCTACGAGTTAAATACTTGTTTTTAAGGTTATGTCATTATTAACCAAACCTCTAAACTACATTATTTGTCAAACTATATTTAAATATATAATATGAAAAACTTTTGAGTATTAATTAATGTATTAACTATTATTTTATAAGGAGATTAAAACCATGAAATTTCATCAGCGTCATTATTTTAATCTCCGGGATAAAATATTTAATTGGTACAATAGACAATATACATGGAAGGTAATTCTGAAAATGAAAACATGTTTTCTTTTATAATACATGTAATGTAATAAATCATGATAAATTAGTTATACTTGTAGTTTAACTTGTGTTGGTTAAAAAAATAGCACCGAATGTACAAAACTGGATAAAATTTTAGATTTTGGTTCTTCATGGCATGTTTGAATCGGTGACCCGACAATTGGTCCGGCGACAGTTGGTCCGGCCGAAAGTTTAGAAGATGTTTTCTTAGAAGTAAATATGCAAAGAGGATATACGGCCGTTCAACCAAAGTCGATATACTTATATCTGAAGGCATCTTGAGTGAAAATCCGCTGTAAAAATATTTTTATTAATAATTTCGACTCTCCGACGTAGCATGCGGCAATCACAAAATACGACATACTTATACATGCAGTCAGCTTAGCAAAAAACGCTAAAGATTCCTACTTGCATATAATATAACTTTTATATCTGAATATAACACAAGAGTCCCAACTGCTCCTTACCGTCTCGAGCCAGTGAGACTATGGCATCCCCAATTTTGGGATGGTGTGATGCTAAAGGTAGTGGGGAGGGGAAGGAGATGTGGAAAATGTACCTGGCAATTCAGATATAGTCATCAAACACGGCTAAAGCCATTTCAAGTAACGTTACAATTCTGAATGATTACTGACGAATAGCAAAATACGACAAACTTATATGTGCAATAGCTACTTAAGATTTAGGAGGCGGGTATGTTTACCGCCACCCCGGGAACCATTTATTGGATAACCAACACTTCTGCCATAGTCCCATCCCAAGTGGTTTGCTACGTTTGGTGACCGTGTTTACGGGATGAGATTTGTCTAGGTCTTGGCGGGGGATGCCTTTGCCGACCTACTGCATGGCGGGCCGGATCAGAAGTGACCGGTTGAGGGAGATCTTTGACTCTCTCGACCCATCGCCTTGCACTGCAGTGTGGAAAATTTACCTGGCTATCCAGATCTAGTCACCATACACGGCAAAAGTTATTTCAAATAATGTTGCAATTTTGAATTAATACTGACGGACACCAAAATACGACATACTTACATGTGTAATATCTACTTAAGATTTAGGAGGTCGTATTTTGCTATTCGTCGGTATTTATTCAGAATTGTAACGTTACTTGAAATGACTTTAGCCGTGTCTGACGACTATATGTCGTATTTGGTAATTGCCGCATGCCACTTCGGAGAGTCGAGATTATTAGTAAAAATATTTTTACAGCGGATTTTCACTCAAGATGCCTTCAGATATAAGTATATCGACTTTGGTTGTACGGCCGTATATCCTCTTTGCATCTTCTAAACTTTCGGCCGGACCAACTGTCGTCGGACTAATTGTCATGGAACCGTTTGAATCATAGTGTCGGTGAATAGTTAACAATATGAAATTTTAAAGTGTTTTATTTGATTTCCAGACTTCTTGGTCTGGAGTTCGACGTGCAGAATACCTGACATAGACCCCATGGGCAGTGAAGCCATGGCATATTTTAAACCTCAAAAATACATATCCTGTTCTACTGGACCTTCCTATACCTTCATGCAAGAGAATTCCCAGGGGCAGAATGTCATTTACCTGAATGAAACACTCGTCAACAAAACTAGGTCAAAGGGCGATCGTGTCTCTTGCTGCTACCTGGATATCATTAGGAAGAACGATAGTTCTCAATTAATGTAAGTAATGAAATACGAGTTCCGCTTAATAAAATAAACCGACCACCACAACACGGGTATGTGCCTGGTCTGGTGGTCACAATTTTCTAAAAATCTGTAAAAAAATAACTTTTTCTAATATTTAATTTTTTTAATTAATTAATTGATGAATAGCTTTCAATTATTCCACCATAACATTGTTATTGCTGAAACTCGGAGTAGTAATTAATTACTCGCACATTAAAGGCCTTACTAACAAATACGTTTCAAATTTCACACAAATGATATACAATGGTTTATCGGTTGTATAAAATTGAAAACACCTTTATTAGCAAGGGAGTAATAATTTATTATTTCGGTTGATGTTATGTATTTTAGTAAATTACAATGTTCATATAAATGCATCATTCAGCAATCGGTTTTCTAATAGCTTTTATCAAAAAAAACTTTATCTTAATAATTATTCAAATATTATACTATTGTTTGTTTTAAACTTTTTTTCTTTTCAGTAAGTCCACCTGTAAAAAAATAAACGATTCAGTTGCTCTCACGGAATCTGAAGAATTTATCTTGACCAAATGTACTGTCACTGCCAACAAAGGGAGGACCCACGAGAAGACCCACGAAAACATCTTCCTGAACGTTCAGCCCACGAATGAGCTTAAGAAAAGACTTCAAACTTTTCGAGATACCTTCGGCTCAAAGCGAGCTTGGAACGTCTTGATTATTGGCATCGACACACTTTCAAGAATAAACTTAATTAGAGCTATGCCAAAGACCTATAAGTTTCTGAAAGATCACGACTGGCTAGATTTTCAAGGCTATAACAAGGTAAAAATAGAACATTAACTGAATTAATTCACGATTCAATCAGCATTCTATTTATTACAATTTTTTTTTAATTTGGGCGGCGGGTATGGATACCTCTGCCATAGATCACCCCGAGTTTTTCGCATAGTTTGGGGTATCCGGGTTCATGGGATGAGGTTTGGACAGCGGATATGTCTGCCCACCAACTGCGTGGCAGGCCGCGGAGGGAGGGGAGAGACTGGTTGAGGAAAAGCATGTGGCCTGTCCAGCAGGACTCAGCACTTTGCACCGCAGTGGGGGGGTGGATTCTTACGTCACCCCGGGACACACTGACCCCTAGATTCCTACCTACCCCTCATACCTTACCCGTCTCTGAACAGACATCGTCTAGTGAGGCCGGTAACTTACTAGCATGGACAGAACGTTTTATCTTAATACACGTTCGGGTTGCCGGCAAATAAATTAAATTAAATGGTACCCTTTTCTTTCTAGAACTTTCTATCCTTCCTTTTCTAAAAATACCCTCCACACAGCATCCCCAAAGATGACATAGGCCCCGAGGGGAATTATTTTGGGGAGGGGGTAGAAATGGGAAAGGTCTACCACTAAATAGTACGATAGCTCAAGAAATAAATAAAACATCGAAAATAAATTAAATCCATTTAACAAATATACACCTTGACATAAATATCTTGCCGCCAAATTTTTGACAATATTATGCTTCTACTTCCCTTACCCCTGTACTAACTCTTACCCGTTATCTATTATCTACCCCTACCAAAGTTTATGTTCTCTATTCTTCTTATATTTTTCAGGAAGGGTAAAGATTTTTTTACGCAGGCCTACTCTTTATGAACCCGTATTTGCGCATTACACACTCATCATAATATTTTCAAT
The DNA here is from genome assembly GCA_917880885.1 of Limnephilus marmoratus. NCBI lineage: Eukaryota > Metazoa > Arthropoda > Insecta > Trichoptera > Limnephilidae > Limnephilus > Limnephilus marmoratus. Next base: position 27,053,109 of record OU862912.1, on the reverse strand, counting down.
GGAACGACGGAGACACATTTTGCAGATCCGCTAATTTTCCGCTCCTCATTCGCGTTTTGGTTGTCGCGGTCGAGTCTTCGCTTTAAAGTCGCTTTCGATTCTCCGTACATCCTAATTGCTGCGTTTACGTCAACTTGATTCTAAGGCAATGATTGAAAAGATAAACACATGCTGGTATCACTCAACTCGTAATAGTGCCCTTTTTGCCATCTTAAAAATCCTAAATATTGATTATATACTATCCGAAAAAATAGTTGCCACCATTGGACTGGTTCAATATTGGAGTAAGTGCGGCGCGGCGGTCCATTCATGGCAACTAGCTGTTCTTTAAAAAAACTTTTGTTATAAAAAAACTTCAATGACTTTTCAAATACACCTAACAATAATGACAACCGTAATAAATACACAATGCTTAAAGAATAAAATGCACACGTAATAATAAATAATATTACATTTACTTGCAAAAGTCCACAGCGTAAATTTTGTATCCGAAGCTTCGGCGAAATACTGACATACTTCACTTTCCGATGGGAGTCACGGAGATACTGAGAGTAGAGAAGCAAGACGAGGCAGGGTAATGCTTCCTTTTTGGGATGACCTTGAATTTAAAAACAATTCGTTTCTGAAATAATGAGGTGGTCCCTTCGTTGCGCCGGCCGGTTCATTGATCATTGAGGATATCACACATTTTGAACTAAAATAATAAAATGAATCATCTTTCTTTTCAGATAGACGATAACACATATCCCAACCTCATGGCCATTCTGACTGGCCGGAATCAATCTAGGGCCAGAAAGCTGTGCGATGGGACCGGAGTAAACTCGCCGGATAAGTGTGACTTCATGTGGAAGGAATACGAGCGCCTCGGCTACATCACCGCCTACGCAGAGGATGATGTCGGGATCGATACATTCGAAAAACCTTATCACAAGGGCTTCACGAATAAACCCACTGACCATTATTTACGGCCGGTTTATCAGAAAGTGGAAAAGAACGTCCATAAATCCAAGGGTTCTGTTTACTGTTCCGGGCAATTGACTTCGGGAGAGCTGCTCTATCAATACGCTCTAAATTTTGTAGAAAAATACAAAAATGAGCCCTTCTTCGGTTTTTTCTGGGCAAACACATTTAGTCATAACGACATTGGATCCCCATCCTCCATGGACGAAAAGACCGCCGATTTCTTCGAGTCCTTGAAAAATACTGGGATACTTGACAAAACTATAGTGTGGTTCATAAGTGATCACGGCATAAGGTATGGCAAAATGCGGACTTTGATATCTGGTTACTACGAGGAACGCCTGCCCGCCATGTATGTGTCCATTCCGAGTGATTTCAAAAAACTGCACAAGGATGAGTACAATAATTTACAATTAAATACTAAACGGTTGACGACGCCGTATGACGTATTCATGACACTGCAAGATATTCTATATTTGTCCGGAAGAAAAGAAGTGGTGATGTCGAGTGAAGCTTGTCCCATGTGCCAAAGCTTGTTTCAGGAAGTTCCCCAAGAGAGGAGCTGCGCGGATTGCTCCATCCACCCGCACTGGTGCACCTGCAACCCGCTCAAGGCGCTGCCGCCCAGCCACGAGGTGGCCAACCGAGCCCTCGACTTCATCTTGGAGGAAATCGAGGAAGTCTTAAGCAACGTGAACAAAAAGTGTAGGAAATGTGCCAAATTGAAACTTAATCAAATTTTACGCTTTTATGAATATGATTATATTCATAAAAGTAACAGCTCATCCGATTTTTTGATAACGTTTTCTTCCAAACCCGAAATGACATTTGAAGCGACGGTGAAGTTCTTCAATGAAAGCCAAACATTTGTGACTGAAGGTATTATTAGTCGTCTGTCTGCCTATCAGGGGACAGGGCAATGTGTCTCCACCGCCTACCTGAAGAAATTCTGCCACTGTGTCAAAAAGTGCATAAAATAACAGCGCTTTTCATATAAAGATTTCATCAAATTATGAAATTACTTCATCAATTTATGCATTGCTTTGCGACCCGGTGTTGGAATAGAGACATATGTAGATACGAAATGTAATGTGTATTATTAGATAATAATTGTTAGTCAAATTTATAGGTACCTATCTAGTATCTAGATACACTTGAAGTGCCAAACAAATATTTAATATTATTATGAAGTATCTATCACTTACTATTATACTAATGATGTCATTATTTAAATTATTTATGAGAGACCATCTGTGTTAGCCGGAAATGAAACCCATTCATGTGATTTACAAAATAATTTCATAAACGTATAACAAGGCGTTTTTAGCAACAACAAACAACCCGTGAGTGCAAATATAACATAAGCATTTATTGAACTATAAGATAAATAAATGCATTTTAGCAGAATTAGGTACTCTTTGAACAGCATTTTAATAAAGCTAATATTTTTTTGTGAAAAAGTCGTTCAAGTTACTCAATGCAATCATCTACAAAATATTTGAATTCCTTGAAAATTGAAAAATAAATTAATATTTTATTCAGTCATTGGTACCAATTTTTTTCTTCTTCTTTTATTTAGTGATTAAGGAGTCTAAATTATTATCGTCTTGTTTTTAGCAGTTATTGTTTTCGAAGAAAATCATATCCACGAAAAATAATTATTGATATCCATCGAACGTGAGGTTTCTTTACACAAAATATATTAAAAAAATTATAATCTTCACTACGATTATCACTTAATATAAACTACCCATTGTATTACATAGATAAATTTTTCTTAGGCTTAAATAAATTGGTTAGGTCATATTATTTTGTTAACATAATATTGCCGTTCGAAATGTGATAATAAATAAGTTAAAACTAGTTTAGGTATAAGAAATAATATTAATGTTTTAATAATATGTAATATTACTTTGCTAGGCCTCGATTATATTCTACAAATTACATATATCACGCAAAATCGTCAGCTGAGTACTGAGTACATATCTACTTTATAATATTGTTGTAACCGCAGATTTTTGGTAAATCGACTGTTTCAACTTTTTGGAAAGTCAGATGTCCATTTTATATATCTGCATATCTATAGTTTTCGAAATCACGAACATTCAGGCAGAAAAGGGCAACTATTTTGTTGACCTATCAGATTTCGATATTCATTTAGTGTCAGTTCTTATGTTCTTATAAACTTGTTCTATCAGTAATAATCAAATGCCGCCATTTGCCATTTCTGCTGTTTTAAACTACTACATTTCATTTGGGATTAATAAAAGCTTAAGATATTAAAAGTCAGAAAAAATTTAAAAATGTTGTTAAATCAGAAAACATAATTGGTTTTTTCTTCTTGCATCTGTATTATATGAACATAAAAATAAAGAAAATTGATGATAACTTCCGTAAAATACTATCTAAAAATGATTTAAATAACAACAATATAAACATGATTCTGATGATGGCGTAAATCTTAAATAACTGAGTATTATTACCATTACATGATTTTTTTAGTTAATTTTTAGCACGTGTTTTTTTATTATTGATTAAAAAAAATCACTTTTATGTCAACTTGTGGAACAAAGTTTCTAGGGTGCACACATAAACTTTAATCAACAATTTTAATTAGAAAGAGTAAAGGCTTAAAAATATGAAAATATAAATAATAATATAAATCAATCATTGTTATTTTAGTTTTTTAGAATGCAAATTGATTTAAATGTGATAATTACTTCTTTCAAAAATGTAATACCCAGATATAAAAAAAATCCTATGTTGTAAAGTTGTAAAAAGTGATGAGAACAATTCTAATAAATTTAGCTGATGAAATAGTAATGAATAGGTAGGAAACTTTTAAAGTTTGCCTGGTTACAATATAATTTTAAAAATATATTGAAGCGGGTAGATGACCGAAAGAAAAAATAAACAATTTTACTTGTGAACATTTTAAAAAGCAGCGAGCAAGGGTTTTGATGTGATTACATTTTTAAAAACAATTGTTTTCAGTCAACTTGGGTACGTGTTTAGAACGTTATTTAAAAAGCAGCTTCTTTAAAATCGGATATTTGGAAATATAGCTAAATATTGAGATAAAGCCGTTTCAAGCGATCAGGATTTGGGAACATGGCATTAATCACCTCGGGCGTGACAATGGGAAATTTAATACATATAATGAAGGTTTTTGAAACCGTCAACGTTTTTTGTCCTGTAGGACAAATTACTTTTCATTGAAATTTCCCATTCATCCATTTGCATTACTTCTTATCCTTAGTACTAAAATTTAGTTCAAAGCCGACGCTTTGAACTAAATTTTTAATGTGTGTAGACAAATGAGTACGTAGTAGTAGAAATCATTGATAAATGAATTGTAATTTTCAAAACTGTTCTAATCTTATTATAATCAATAATATATATTTTAGTTTAGTTCATCTTTTCCCACTTGCGTGATTTATTTAAAATATGACAATTGATTCTTAATTAAAATATTTGTCAGCTCTTAACTATTTTTAATATCATTTTTCAGATTATGTACATTGATGTCAAATCCTTGATAACTAGCAACTACTATTTCAAAAGTACCTAGATACTATGTTACACACATCCAAGAATTTCAAAAGTATCCGAAAGTTCGAATGTTAATTAAAAAAATGCATCCACGTCATTATTTGATAAAAGTACAAAAGAAAGCAATTATTTGGACTTCATCTAGCAATAAAATGAGATGGAATAATCATCTATTTGAGAGAGCCTCGTCATATTTATAACAATGCATTATGGAGATGTTTACAATAACTTATAAGATATTAAAATTAAATCGAATGATTAAACTTTGCTTAGCTTTCTACACCCCACTAAATGTACCTACATGTATGTCTGAAAATAACAATCAGAACAGATTATATGCATTCATTTTTGCTAAAATAATTGTCCTTTGATACTAAAAAAATGTGAAATACCTACCTACCTACACGAAACGTTTTTTCCGATGTAAAACTTAAAAAAATATCGCTCTTTAGTGTCACTTCAAGATATTTTAGTCATCGATAGATCATATCGATACTCTGCGAAAGCGGTTAAACATTTGACTTCGAACCACATGATATCGATTCAATACCAATACCCATGTGCTAAAATATGAAATAATGTTTTCGTGTAAGAGTTTTAAAACCATACGAATTCTGCTGGCTTTGTACACATAAAAAATCATTCTGATTTAAAACTAAAATCTACCCAATCCAAATGTACACATAATTTTATGCACTCGTTAAAAAACTTTTATAAAAATTACAGCACATTCCTAAGAGAAGTATTAAATCGAAATACTCGTACAATATAAATTATAACAAAATACAATATGAATTATAAAGACATTCAATACAAATTATAAAAAAATACAACATTAATTATATATATACCACAAATAAGATTATCAGAGCCTTCATAGTTTTTTCTAAGCTGAAAGATTCATAAAGAAATTTTTATTTATTTAAAAAATGTTAACCGTACTTTTCAATGACAATATTTAATACTTAATTCCTGCCAAATAATAAATAAATCGTACTAAGACACTTTTAAACAGCGAGTTTTATTTTTCCCTGAAAACATTTTCTTTATAAAAATAAACATTTGGCTTCAGTGCTGATACGAGTATAAATATTTCCTGGGAGCAGTGGCGTAGCGAGGGGGGAGCGGCCCGCCCTGGATACCATCCGATGGGGGGGGGGGGGGGGGGGTTCCACCTAACCGAGTGTCACCCCCCAAGAGTACAATTCTTTTGCCCCCCCCCAGGACGAACGATTTTTTTTACCACGTTATCCGCCCTATCCGTCCCGGGTGCCAACCGTGCTAGCTACGCCACTGCCTACGAGTATCTCAATAGATATGAAACGCCTGTGTTGAGAACGTAATTTACAAGAATAGTTTTTTAGCTTGATTTACGTTATACATATAAAGATATAAAGAGGACTACTAACAGCAATTTACAAATGTTTAAAAATTAAACTTAATTAATTATTATAATGGTATAGGTATGATGTACCTACAAGCATGGGCGTAGGCACGATGAGGCAATGTGGAGCGTTTAGTGGAGCCACCTGGCTGGCCGATGCATGACCTCTGAGATTATCGACCGACTCACTTTTACAAATTTACAGCACTTTAAATAATGATTTTTCCTTCTTCCATTCATTTTCTTTATATTCATAGAGCCTAAAGCATGGATATGTTGTACCTAGAAGCTTACTTTTTTCGGTACCTACTCTAGGTTTTTATTTTTTGCCCCACTCTAAATCAAAACCTGGCTGCGCTCTTGCCTACAAGTTAGATCTTGCAAATCCAATGAATTTATATCCATTTATTAAAAAAATCAAAACCAAATTAATAAATCGGTCAGAGGTCATGTCCTACTTGATTAGGAAAGAGAAACAGAGTCGAATCGTTTAAAAATACATTTTAGGTAGGTTCCTACCACCAAATACTGTGCTTGCTCCACCCTATAACATGGATATCTTTAAAACTCTGGTTCAATTCTCCATATCCTCAAAACAACCTTTCACACAGCATCCCCAAAAGGTGACACGAAATTTTTTCCCTTACTTCACTTTGATGAAACACCAGAGCACAGGTTCTCAACGTGGGCGATAACGCCCCCTTGTGGGCGTTTGAGACTGTCAGGGGGCGGTAGAAGTCTCAGTGAAAATTAGGGGGCGATGAGATGGCACAGGTAGGGCGTGGGCAGGTAACAACAAAATTGTCTAAAAAAGACAAAGAACACGCTTATCGCGTACTAATAAAGCAGACTTTAATATTTGTTATTGTTTGTATTGTAGTAATTTTTATCACATGTGCGATAATTCACATATTACGGTAGTTCGGAAAGTGGATGAAAAGTGAACTGAAAAATTCGATTACATTTAAATCTACATTAAATTGGATGACATGAAATTTTTTATATTTTTTTGTATAATATTTTCATCTTACGTGTATTATCATTATTAAAAATTGACATTATATCACGAATACAAGAAAAAAGGAGGTAGCAAGCCGGTACTTAAAATACAAAAGAATTGATATTTTTTACTTGCTAAACGAAAATGAATAACAAATAATTTAATATATTTTAATCTAATTATTGATACCATGACAGTTGAGCCTTCCCCCCCCCCTCGTAGTAAAAAAAATGGGGGGCTATAAAAAAAATCTCAAAATGGGCGGTGGGCAAAATAAGGTTGAGAACCTATGCACTAGAGCAGTGTTTCTTAACCTGTGGTCCGCGGACCCCTGGGGGTCCGCAAATATATTAATGGGTGTCCGCGGTATCTTCACTGGACAATTTAATAATAATAAATAAATGCCACGAAAAGTCTTGTAATCACTACGCGTCTTCGATTCGGGATTATTTTTCAGTACCCGACAGAAATTGGATATTAGATCCTTTCAACTTTAATCATAGATGTTACTGACATTATTGGCTTGATAACGGCCCAGGAAAAACAAATAATAGAAATATCTTGTGATTCAGCTTTGAAACGTAATTTCAAAGAATCCTCTTTGTCAAGTTTTGGTTGAATGAATAGAAAGATTATCAGGAAATATCAGACGAAGTACTGAAATATTTACTGCTTTTCTAAACTATATACCTCTGTGAAAAGACATTCTCTGCTCCTGTATATACTAAAACAAATAAAGTGAAATCTGATTTGAGATTTCAACTTAGTAGTAACTTCAACCCGAATATCACCAATTTAGTACCAAAAAAGCAACTCCAACCTTCACATTATTAACCGATAATGAATGTGAATGTTGGTGTTGCTGTTGTACATTAATTATTAACGTTTTTTTTTATCAAAAAACCTTATTTTGTATTTGTAGTAAAAAAACTAAAATCAATTGTCTGAAATTTATTGTTGTTTTTTTTTATTAAGGGGTCCTTGAAAATTGTGCATGATTTCCTAGGGGTCCGTGGCTGAAAAAAGTTGGGAAACGCTGCACTAGAGCATTAGAATTACCTCATGCGTATTAGACCAAGTTCATTTTATAAAGTGGCTATATATTTTATTTCTATATTCATATTCTATTTACATTCTGTATTACACAGCGCCATCTTTTTAAAACCGTGAAAACTAAGATTTGGCCACAAAGAGCACGGAGACTTATGACTTATTTAAAATAGTGGGTTTCGATTTTCAGGACAAGACATTTCAGTTTAGCCGTGACGCAAACCTTTTGTACTTTTCTGCTGCACGTGAATGAGTTGAATGGAAGTTAACAGATTTAGCGTAAAGCTGCCCCAATCTTTGTTTCGTGTTTCCATAGATGTCTCTGAATTTTACTTAATATGACTCGGAAGGTGGCACAATACCAAAGAATTCATGGAAAATTCGCATTTTGACTTATTCCGGCGAATAAGGCTACATAAAATAAAAAAAAAAAACCCAATTGCTTAAGTGGCGTCAAGATGGTTAAACGATGTGTACTTGTTGAAAGACACATTTAAATTTACTCTCCAAAAGTAGTCTTTTAAAAGAAATCACAGTGTGCAATCACACGCGGTAGAAGTGAAACCTTCAGAAAAGTTAAGTAGAGTGGGGAGACTACGAACCACTTTTTTATCAATGTGAAGGATGATTCTTTCCATATTCCAGTATATCTTTTCCCGTTTAGTCATCTTATTAGTAATTGTGTTTTCTTCTTCGGAGTCGCTAGGTTTAGCCTTCTTTTGTGTTTTCTTTGCCTGTTGATTTTGGAGTGGTTTGAAGATTGGATATAAATTTTAAAAAATTAAATATTTATTTGAAATAAATAAACGTTTTTTTTTGCTATTTCGTTCTCTCGCAGGCTAAATACTATAGAGGTTGGTGTTTGTCTCTTTTTAATGTCGCTCTCTTCCGTTTCATCAAGTTTCAAATCACAACAGGTATCAGGAGTAGGATAATTGTAGGTTTTATTTATTTTAATATGTTTACCGAGTTTAAAAATTATTTTACATTTTATTCTACGAATCACCGCATAAAGTATAGAAATCGAAGTCCTATATAAATCTATATAGGACTCCGATTAGTATATCCCATTCTCTCGCAGGCTAAATCAATAGATGTATGCATTTATCTATTTTTAGTGTCGCTCGTTTCCGTTTCATCAAGTTTCAAATCACAACAGGTATCAGTAGTAGGATACTTGTAGGGTTTATTTATTTTAATATTTTTACCGAGTTTAAAGATTATTTTACATTTTATTCTATGAATCACCGCATAAAGTATAGAAATCGAAGTCCTGTATAAATCTATATAGGACTCCGATTAGTCTATCTCATTCTCTCGCAGGCTAAATCAATAGATGTATGTATTTATCTGTTTTTAGTGTCACTCGTTTCCGTTTCATCGAGTTTGAAATTACAACGGCGTTAAAGAAGTATTTGCTTCAAAAAACAAGCACATGCTCCATTACGGATATGTAGCAATGAACGTGCCCTGAAAAATCAAAATAAAGGTAATTTTATAAAATTGAAACTAATTCAATTCCAATTTATTTAATAAATTACGAAAGTATTTAAGCCAATAGCCAAAATTAAAAGTTTCTCACAGCTGCGGCAAAATCTACATATTAGGTCCTTACATATGAAATTGACGTTTTGCCGTGTTAAGAATTCCAAATTCAAATTTATACATTCAGTACGAGTTCCACCGTGGCACTCGTACTCGTAAATAACGCGAAAGTGCTGCAGAAACGGCTCGAAGGATTAATGATGTGTATGGCGATGGTGCCGCAAAAGAAAACACAGTGCGTTTTTGGTTCCAACGTTTTCGTTGTGGAAATTTCGACCTGCAGAACAAGCCCCGCGGACGGCCGGAGACCAAAGTTAATAATGAAGAATTGAAGGCTATTGTGGAAGCGGATCCATCGTAAACCACGTCCGAGTTAGCTGCAGGCTGCGGTGTTAGTGATGAAACTGTTTTAATCCACTTGAAGCAAATTGGGTAGATGAAAAAGCTTGAAAGGTGGGTACCTCACGAATTGAGTGAAGCAAATCAACAAACGCGCGTTAGAACGCAAGACCACACACTGCACAACAGACGGCTACCAAATTAGAGGAGCTTCAATTGGAATGTCTAAGACATCCACCGTACTCTCTGGACCTTGCCCCAACAGATTACCATTTTTTTTCGAAATTTGGATACTTGCAAGAGAAAAAATTCAACTCCGATGGGGCATTCCAAACCGCCTTCAAAGATTTTATTGATTCCCGTCCGAATGGTTTTTTCAGTAAAGGGATTGATGAACTACCTATGAGATGGCAAAAGTGCCTAGATAGCAATGGTACATACTTTGATTAAATAAATATATTATTTAAAAAAAAAAAACCAAATTATGTTAATCCCATACAAAACGCCAATTTCATATGTAAGGACCTTCGAGATATCATAGGTCAATGGTAAGGACCTAATATTATCTTGACGTCGTAAAGGAAATACTGGCTGTAATTCCGAATATTTGTATAATATATTTAAAAACTAGCTGACCCGACAAACGTTGTTCTGCCATATAAATTATTTTGGTTGTTAAATAAAATATAACGTACCTATGTATTGTAAATATGTGGGGATGGAATCTATGACAGAGAGAAAAATGGAGCGCTGTAGACGATGACCGCCGATAAAAAACAAAAATACCAACTACAGTAGGAAAATGAAATAAAGAAAAACAATAAGAATTTCGAAGAGCAATTGAGTGAGCGATATTTTTTGGCAGTCCGTCTTTAGCCAACACAAATAAGCTCGATGGCTTGCCCACGCGAGAATATGTTTCCATATGAAATATAAAAATGGCGCGACGCTTCTCGTGAATGTCTTGTGCATGTGTGGATGAAAATGCGATGAGGCGGACGTAGCGCTATTTGTCATTCAACAATATAAATAATTTCGTTCTGTTTGAAATACGAAAGACGGTAAAATTTAAAAATACAAAAATTCTAAAATCGCGATTAAAAAATAAGAGGGTGTAGGTGGGAGGGTTAAAATTTGGGGTTATAGGTATTTTTTGTTGCCAAATAAACAGAAACATACGACAAAAAAAATGTTAAAAAAATTGAATTTTTTTCTGGATAGGGGCACCCTAATCATCTGGCGGTATTAAAACCTATTCTCATACCTATCAAATATACGTACAAAATTTCATAAAAATCGGTCAAGAATTTTGTATATAAGATAAAACAGAGTGTGTAATTCACACGCGGTAGAAGCGAAACCATTAGAAAACTAATGTAAAAAGGGGAGGCTACGAAACACCGCACAAAGAGGAGACCGATAGGCTACGAAGCATCGTACAAAGATGATACCGATTTTACTATCTCATTCTCTCGCTGGCCTAATCCTATAGATGTGTCTCTTTTTAGCGTCGCTATTTTTCGTTCCAACGAGTTTCAAATCCCAACAGTGCTAAAGAAGTTTTCACTTCAATAATCCAATGCAATTTTTATATACGAGACGTCACGTCGTCGTATCGCCCTGCTTGACTTTTAAACAGGGCCATCCTTGAGCCAAAAGGCGCCTAGTGCTAGTAATAACCTCAAGGGCACTGTGTTGTAGTGACACCTTACGTGGCTATTCGTATTGGCGTATTTGGCATAGTTACATGAAAAACATACTGTCTATGCTAAATATGTAACTATGACTAATATCTCAATCCGAAAAGCCACCTAAGGTACTACTATTAGCTATTATCAATGCTTTTGCCCCCTGCCAAAGCGGGCTGCTCCAATAGCGCCTGCTCAGGACCGGTCAGTGGTTGAGTGAACATCGCGTTTGGGTCCCACCCAGGCGTTCCATGTTCGATTCCTCGGCTGGCTGTCCTCCCTCACGACTCAAGCAACGTTTTCGGCTTAAAGCTCTACAACCGGGCCCGAAAAGAAGAATATAGAGAGATACGAAATTTAACATTTACAGCGACAAAATCGATGCGAAAATTGCGAAAATGTTTAATAAAACACGACTCATTTAAAATAGAGCAAAAATCTCGCGGGCATTATCTTAAACAGCATTTAAAGAAATACTTTGAATTTTTTCATACATATAACTTGTAAAATAACTGAAACAAACGTGTTAATAATAATTTTTGGAGCATACTTTGCGATTTTTTTCTATCGAGGGAATTTTATATAATTTGCGTTTCGGCGCGGGAAAAGTCTAGATATTATCTTCAAGAATAACATATATTTTTTAAGAGCTTTAAAACTTACCGTGTTTAAGGGAAATATGTAATAAATCGGTACAAATCCGGGTTGCGGGCCCTTAATCTGGTAGTAGTAGGAGATTTTCAAATATTGTCGGATTATTCGTAACCCGGGAATGTTTGTCTTTCTTTTTAAAAAGAAAAAAAATTATTGCGAAACGTAAGTTTGAGAGCGCTTTAATTTTTTATCGGTCCCTCAAATGATAACAAAAATTGACCTTTAGCCATCATCTCTCTGAAAGTGATTGGCGACAGTTATTTTTTTAACAACACAGTATTTTTATAGCCCCTGCTAACTCCCCTAATTACTTCTTCAAGAAAAATAATTACTATTTCCCTAAAAAAAATCTAATTTGCCTAGTTTCTTTTCGGTTGTTTTCTTATCCGCTTTTCTAATTAATTATTTTGAGCGCGCAGAACATTTGAAATTTATCACTTAATTCACAAAATACTAACGAGGGCATCGCTCAACTTGACGGAAATTTAATTAATTATTTGTAGTCCGTTTTTCATTTCATCCCGTTTTCCCTTCTAATTGGAAACATGGGAAAGAATAAAGAATATAAAAGTTAATAGTGAAAGTGTTAAAAAAAATACAAAAAACTTCTACAGAAGTCAGACAAAATATTATTTATTCATTTGTAATAAAAATACACCCATGTATAATAATAATAATTAACAGTAAATATTTACAGTAAATTGTATTAAACCGGTGCATGTTTGAATATCCCCGTGCACAGATTTTCAATTTTTTTCACACTATCGATAGCTAATAAAATTTATCGGTTTTCGTTTTACAATTTCTGGTATAACTTGCTTTGCGATTATTTTTTTAATTTAAAAATGGAATTTTCGTGATTAATCTCGACTGATTTTTCTCGTGATATTTTTTATATGTATTTTTTCAAGGTTTAGAATTCATGTATATTTCAAAATTTAATGAAAATTTACAGTGTGAGATTTGTCATTTATGTGAAAAACGCCCTCTACAACCTAACGGTTTTCAAATGTTAGTAGCAATAACTTCTAAACCATTGAAAAAAAAAACAGCGAGAATTTTCAAAAAGCTTTACCAATTTTATTAAGCAGAAAATATGTTCAACCACCGCCAGTTATTCACGTGAATCTTGTAGACAGAAAAATCTTTTGTTTCATTTTTAACAAGAAAAAACAATCTCAAAAATCTCAATTCATAACCCAGTAAATTCTTTCAAACAGTCTGAAAATTTTGGGTTTAAGTAAATTAAGGTTGTAAATGTAAAAAAAATAATAGCGGAAATATATTTAAAAGAAAGGTAATCGAGTTTTAAAGAATAAATTATTCCTAGCCCGTCTAATCACAGGAGACCCAAGTTGTCCCAAAACATCACATGCCGTTATAATAACAGGAGACCCAGATTGTCCCAGAGCAACAGTGCATTATTAAAAGTTAGATATCTCTCTTCCTGTCATGCGAATATTTGTGATTTCTTTTATGTTAGAAACGGAATTAAATAATGCTTCTCATTGTCTTATAATTATATGAGCTAGGTTGTTCAGATATTTTACAAACCCGATCAAAGGTGACGGTTTAATTTTGCGCCAATTTGTGGCGCATCACACGTTTAATTTTAAAATAAAATTGTATGAAAGTGATAAAAAGTGAGGTGACAGTTTTATTACAAATTTTGTTTAGAAAAGGAATCTGTATTTAAAATTTTAAGTTTATTCTATTTTAATTACTTTAATTCGAATATTCTTAGGTACACTTTTTTTAGCCAATTTACATTTCCAATATTAAAATTTTAATATTTAGAAACAAAAATGTTGATTTCTGACAAACACATCGGAAAGTATATTTTATCTTAACTTTAGAACAATTTTTGTTTATGCAAAAACCGTTAAAAAAAACAATAAATTGGAACATTTAAAATGCACGGGAAGAACTAGGAATTTTGCGCGCCAACCTTGACAGGCAAAAGTTGACAGAAAATTATTTTCTTATTATTCGAAGGGCTAGAGGTTGTACAACCGCCATCGTCATTCGGCCTCTTCCTTCTCACGCATCTCGTTTAAAAAAAAAGTCAGAAGATGACGAGACGACGATGACCTCGCGTACCATCTCTGGCTGGGTCTAGTATAGTACTCGACACACATAAAGTAATGGTGGGTAATGCTTTCCATAACAATTTAGAAGTAACAAGAGCTAACAAATAATGAAACAGCCTTTTAATCGTGATTCATTTTTAGTTATTATGACGTGTTGCGTTTCCTCATCCATTAGCCAAAGTTTTGAACAGCGTTACAGTGCCCATAATCAGGGCAGATGTTGGCTAAAGAAGTAGGAAGAAGACGGAATAATAAATTAAAAAATCTAAAATTATGTCGGCTTTATAATTTTTAAATATTCTTTCTGATTATATTCTGCTTCTTACATGGTCATGTTGAACACACGGAACACTCGACCATAGTTGTTGTTGGCTCTATGAGATCGAGCCGTTCCTTCAAAACATTTTTGTGTAAATCAGCTCAATCGGCGCAAATCGTATTGCTCTGCGTAGTCTCCAACATGTGTTGAACGAACTACTGGCTGTCTCGACACAGGTATATCCTAGCGAGAAAGGCATATAAAAAAACCAATGTACATATACTTTTTTACAGATAAATAAATTAATAAAAAAAATCAGTTTTCCTCCATATAATCCGGGCCACTTTAGGACCCACATTAAGAGGGCATTACCAGAGAAAACCAGAAATATGTCATTTTCAAATCAGATTTTAGACGTATTGACTCTTTTCCACAAAAAAATATAAATGGATTTCGAAAGATTGTTCTTTTATCTAGCATTCGCATGTAATAAATTTTGAGAATTTTTTATAATTTTTAGGATAATAAGGTTATTCCATAGGTCGTTGGCAGATTTGTTAAATTTTCAAAAAAGATTTTGTATTATACCACACCCATTTCAAATTATGTAATCATGCAGTAAAATAAATAAATACATTATCTGGGTATCGCATGTTTTAGAATTTTAATTTTAGTTTAAATAAAATCTTTTCTTTAAAATGGTTCTTACGGAGAGAAAAATTAAGAAAATTGCGCAGAAAATTGGATAATTTCAGAAAACCTAATGACTATCGCACGTTCGACAGTTCGCGTGTTTGAGAATGACATTTTGCAAAACAATGAATGTTAAATCAGGATTCTATATTTGAAAATCTTTAAGTTGATAAACTTATTTAAAGTAGGTACTCCCCTAATAGTTTGAATCGAATCAAGAATTTTAGATATTTTAAATAGGTACCTATATTAGGTTCCAAATTTAATATACATGAAAAATGGAAATTTGAATAAAAATTGTAAAAGGTGGCACGCGGGCTGTTTAAAAACTGAATGTACTTGGATTGAATATATGTAACGCGGGAGGAGGGTTGGCGGGACGAGAGAGCGGGAAAGGGAAGAGGGAAGGCGGTGAAGGTGGAAGGGGAATGCGGGAAGGGGAGGGGACGTGTGAGGGGAACGAGATTCATGTTGGCATTGCAACGCATGCCGGGAACCAGCTAGTAAACTAATATATTTCAGATTTTTTTAACATTTTTATTTAACTTAGACATTATTGAAAAATGATAAATAAGTACTTATAATCAAAAAATAATTACAAAAAGTACATTATTTTAACAGTTTTATCATCACGCCTTTCAGCCTTTTTGGATGTGTAGGTATAAATTAATGCAAATTTGATATGAAATAAAATCGATATTGAGTTGTAATTTTAAAAAGCTGGTACGGAGAATAATGAATCTTTCTCGTTGTAACCACCCTGCATGATCGAAAGAACAACTTTCGACGAAATGTGGATTTTCGGCCGCTGGCTGGTTAAACGCTCAATAAATCCGTTACTATTCCAACGCTGCCCAAGCGGATGATAGTTTCCCTGTCTTTCCACTCTACACTCTACACTCTACAGACGGGTTGCGCTCTTGTGACGATAAAAATAATATATTTAGATACGTATTTGGTATTGGCACTGTAATAATGTCTCTTTTCACCCCTTTTAACTTTTAAATATATAAAACTCTCCTGGTCATCGGCAAGACAGTTGTAATAATTCTCTTTTTACCTCTTTTAACTTGATATTAAATATTTTTGGAATTCTTTCATCCCTTCAAGTTTTCTTGAACTTTTCTTTTGGCTCTGATCGATATTTAAATTTTTAGGCTTTGCATGTGTGTAGTAGGGATGGAAAATTCCTCCCCTACGTCACACAAGCCTTCATGAAAATTGGACCCTTATTTTCTTTGATAACTACAGAAAGCTACTTAAAGCTTCCTTGTACTACATACCTTTAGAGATATGTATACTTAACTAATTAATACGTTAATTACGACCTTGAACGTAAATATTTTCGTATTTATGTTGTAATTAAACTCCATCAAACGTTGTGTAATTTTTTTGATTTATGATATGGGACTTTAATTACTTTCATTTTGTGGTAACCCCTTGATTCTAAACAGAGCGTTGAGTTTCAAACTGTACTGGTCTCTCCCTTGCAAATCTAACTTTAAATAATTTCTCTAAATGAGCTAACTTTCCTCCGTCGCTTATTATGTTTCCATACATCCTAACGAACTCGTAAATAAACTGTACTAATCGAAAATACGCATGTTTAAATGAACAGATAATTAAGAATGACTCAAATGGTTAATTGTTAGAAAATTTGATTATGATTGTTTTATGTCTGCCTGTCTCCCCTCCACTATGATTCAGCTGCTATAAGGTACATATAAAGGTGGGTTTAGTAGGTTAATGTAATTAATAGATTGCATATTAGACGAACTCAGAATACCCTTTGTCTGCCGAAAATTTGGCTCCTATCCTCCTACAAGTAAACCAGGTGATCAGATTCTTACTAGAAATTCGCACAATCTTCTGGCGCGGATCGGTTAATTGATACCTAAGTTATCGCGTCCTAACCGTCCTTCCTTTTGCCATCATGCACTGCCTTCAGGTCGTCATTCGAGCCCAGATACCCCCAAATTCCTACTCCTCCAAGGTCTACTATTTACTTAGGGCGAACCGGTTTCGTCCTATATGCAATCATATACTCACGGTGTTGTGTAGAGTTACGGGTCGTGAATCCTCCCTCCACGTACAAGAAATGATGTGAGAGTAACTCTGTCGAGTCTAAAACGCTAGTTGTAAGCGGGTCCACATCATCCAATGTACAGTACATAGAAAGATATATATGTAAACATACGTTTGGGTAGGATTATAACTCGCAATATGTAACTAGCCAGTCTCATATTCCGAGCTCGGATTTCGTGAGAAGGAATTCTCCACAAAACCTTAACCGATGACCGAATATATACATACCAAGAGTGGGAAATATTAATAGATACTAGTAGAATAAGAAATTATCTCGGTTTGTTCTGGAGTGCCGAAAATTCCAAGCTTTTTGATTTGTTTGGTTGACAATTTTATTTAAGAGATTGCCATCTCTATTATGTGTTTGGTTAATGGTCCTTGTTTTTTTAAGGAGCGACCACTGCCTCCTATTGTTGAACTGTTTTCTAAATTTTCCCCCAAGGTTCAACTTTTGGTAAAATTTTTACTATCCCGTGATTTTTCAGTTGTCTCATGTAACTGATTGATACTTTTTATTAGGCTATCCCGTGATTTTTCAACTGCTTCTTGTAGATGATTGATGTCTATGAAAGTAATTACTCCACAAAATTTTACTCGAATCTTCCTTGTAATTCTTCAATACTCTTCTATTTGACTATCCCGTGATTTGTCAACTGTTTCATGTAAATGATTGATACTTACGAGAGTAATTGTTCTATAATTTTCTCCTCTAATATTCCATGTAATTCTTCAATACACTCCTAAACTAACCCGTGATTTGTCAACTGTTTCATGTAAATGATTGATACTTACGAGAGTAATCGTTCTATAAATTTTTCCTCGAATATTCCATGTAATTCTTCAATACTCTTTTATTTGACTATCCCGTGATTTTCCAAATGTTTGTTGTACCTATTGTTTGTCTAGCTATAATAAATCTGTTTTCTTTCAACTGTTCAGTTCAAAATTTATCTCTTCATGTTCAAATTAAAGATTGTGTTAAAACTTTTCTATAATTGCGCAATTTCATGGCTTTGTCCCATTCTAAAGTTAATATTTATACTAATACCCGTCAACTACCTAATAAATATATTATAACCTATATAATAACCTAACTTACTATAATACTAATACCTGTCAACCACCTATTAAAGACCCAGGTACATCTTCCTTTAAAAGCATCTGACCCAGTGCCCCCATGACCGAGTTGTTTTATAAACAATTTCAATTATGTAAACATTCCCGCTGGCTTCGTGACCTAGATTCAACGAGTGACATTTGTTTACTTTTGGAACATCCTTGAACGCGAGCTTATATGGTTCAAATTTTTTTTCCTTTTGAATTTAATAATGGTAATTTCTTTTTCGCAAATGTCTTAACCTGATCCCAAATAAATGTAGTTATAATTTACATACATATACATATACATATATATTTTGCCTCAATAAATAAATATACTGATATATACAATTATATTATAATTGAAATAAATTCTAATATCATAACTCATTTTTTTATCATTTTATATTAGCTGAAATTATAATAGTACATATATTAATAAAATAAGTAACAAATATGAACTTGAAAATTTTTCTAGCACACAACTATTTTTTAAATAGCATAGTGCGTTCTAAGTAGGTATTAGTAATCGATACCTTTTACCTTTATTTAAGTGTGTTTCTTTTTGATTAAAATTTTCTTGGGATAAATATAAATATATATATATAAATATACATACTTTATATATAATATTTCAATATAGGTACATATCACATATTAAGCAAGTAATACTTTGTTATAAAATTAATTCAAATACCAACTGTCTGCTGCATGCCGCTCTCACCTTGGAACCTAGAAAATATTTATACTTTATGTAACTTACCCCAAAAGGTCTCTTTCCATCCGGGTGCTACACGGGAAAACCTTGTTATGTTTCCTTACCTAATACCTACTCCTATGTTATCAACTAAATTCAAATAAAATTTTTCCGACTTCAATTTTATTTTATTCCCGTTTAATCTATCTAAATTAAATGATGTTTATTGTTCTAACTGCATTTTATTTCAAAACCCGTTGATTAAATAACTTTTTAATGATAGTTTCTTCACGATTAATTCCGAAATGGTAAATCGTTACTTTCATTTAGCAATAAAATATTATTATGCATTATCATTCATTTTTATTTTTATTTAATTTTCTTTTCAAATTTTTTGAATCTAATAATAGATTAACACTTTGTGGTAGGAATGTGCCGCCCAATTGTAAATTATTTAGCCGAATTATTCTGAGGTAAAATTTTATCCATTTAATTAAATCGGAAATTATTATTAAACACTGTTTTTTTTTTTATTTTATCCTGCTACATCAACTACACTTTGACTATAGCACAAAATTATTAAGACTACACTATTTTTTTAAATTAATAAAAGACTGATACTTAATTTAAAACACTCAATTTAATTAAAGATTTTCGTTGAACTTTTCGGTTTAACTGGATGCACTTATTTATCTATTATCTCTTTTCAATTTGCACTGTTTTTTTAAATAATTAATTTAAATATTTGATATTTAATAGAACTCTTTCCGTTTAAACTGGACACACATATTTAATTATAACTTATTTGTATTCAATTATCACATCACTTTATTCATCTATTTCATTGATTTTTGATTTTCACGAAATTTTTAAGTCCCAAAAATACAATATTTATTGATTATGAAAACCGAATTTTTCACTAAAGAAAATCACAGCACTTTTAGCTTTTCACAAATAAATAGAACGTAAACTTTATTTTTATTTTCACTGACTTGAACTGCAAACTTAATTTTTTTTTAAAGACACTGGCTTGAATATGAAATTTTCCTAAGTCCACAATCACTTCTATTGACTTGACTCCAATTATTTCAGAGTCATAAAATTTATAACACTTCGAAAATTTTTCAATTAATAACCGCTTTAAACGTCACGTCACGTAACTTCCACGTTTGATAATCCGACGATTGATCTCGAAAATGCCCCATGTCCTAGCCTATATACCCTTCCCAGGATTAGAATGGCCTATCTAAGCTATCTTTGATCCACGAATTTAATCTCTAACAACTCGAGATTTCATATATCGATTCTGTCATTTTTGTTTAACTGTCGTTAGGTCCACCTTTCATGACTTTGTTCATGCCCTATCTCGTTTAAACATTTTTCCAGGATCGGACCGGCGATATTACGTCAAAATGCCCCTCATTCCTTTGTCTGTTGGTCAAACAAAATTAGCTTGAATTTCATAATTTTTAAGTTCTTTTTTTTCACAATTCGTAAAAGGTCCGTCTTCGATAAACTGTATATAATTCTCAATTTTGTTTATCGCTACCAGAACATGAACAAACTCATGCCAAAACTTTTAATATGCATTTTCCAATTTTCTTTTTACTAAATTCTTCCATATCTTCATGCCACCTATGTGGATCAATTCAATTTTAAGCTGCATCGTCTCTACTTATGTCGTAGACTCGAATTTTCCTATTTTCTCTTATTTTCCTTTTATCCACGATGTTCTTTCTTTGATTTTCCTCATTCATTCTCATGTAACTTTCCACAATTATATGATTAGTTACATTCGAAGCCAAATTTATTGTTTTCATCGATACTTCTGAATTTTCATGAGTTTTCCTTACGGAATCATCTTTTAATTATTTTTATTTTCTTTTTTACTACCCCCCGTTTCGCCTTCGATGTATGTCACCTCCTAGAAAATTTCATTTTCTATATACTACTACTTTTTATGTTATTTTTCACATTTTTCATAGGAGAAACTTCCACTTCGGCCCTTAAATTCCTGTCATTTTTATTACGTTCTATGGTTCATCCTCCAAATTCCGTCCCTTTCTCCCCTAAATCCACATTAATTTAAAATTTGACGTCTGTTTATGTCTGGGTTTTCGAGGTGTTGATCAATAACTCAGCTTTTATTCGAGGGTAATAAAATATAATGGTTTTTAGTTAACATAAACTGCCCATATGACCAATGATAATTTTTATCGTCCTAAAAGCCATTAAAATGGGTTTAATCGCCTAATACCATGTTCGTTTTCTTATTGTTTGAACAACAAAATCACGTGTGAGGTCGTCAACTCAAATAATGTTTCATTTTTCCTTGCAGTCTGTCCTATCTCCCATAGAATTCTTGTCAAACAATTGATGTAAAACAACCCTTTTGTTTGCTTTATCTAACGCAATGTAACTAGAATGACCTCCCTATTCCAAATATATAACGATATCTATGTAAACTCGTCTGAAAACGCAAAATTAAGTCGAAATCTTATATTGTTCAATAAACACTTCCATTTAAACGTCCATATTTTTCATTAGATTATCTTTTCAAATCGTTTTCCTTGACTCTATTGTTTCATCTAAAAGTGACATCCCTAATTTCCAGCGTTTCCCTTTCCTTTTAAATGTTAAACGTACGTTTTCCTCTTAATCTGGCCTCCTTGACTTTCTACGTACTCGCTATACAACTGAATATCCCTACAGTAGCTTTTCTTACGTTTTGCACGTCTTTTCTTTAATTTTCCTCTTATTAAAATTTTCTTGTTATTTTCTCGCATAGTTTTTCCAACATAATATGGATTAATTTGCTCGTTAACGGCGGTTGTCAATACCTTGATTGCACTGATTGTTTATCTTACATCTAGGGTCATCGTACCCGATGCACCGGGCGTGAGACCCTGTTTACATTATAGTGTATTGATCTTTCGGTTGATGACGATATTTTTTTCCATAAATCTCTGATTAATTGCCTAGTTCAAAGTCCATCTCTTTGTTCAAAATCTGAATACGCCCCCCGCTTTGTGATTGGTTTGATCAATTATTTATAGCTTTCTGCTTCTACCTGATTGGCTGTTGGTTTCAACTATTTATTTTCGAGCCTAAGAAAGGGTCTTTCCCTGTCTCGTGACGATTTTTAATACCATCTGTGATCTTTTTACCAAAATTCATCTCAATCTGTTTAATTTATAGGTCCCTACTGTCAACAAGAATTCAATTTACTTTGATCCGATAGATGTCGCAAGTGTGTCCGTTTTATAAGTAATTGGTATTTTCTTTTTAAATTAAAGGGGTAGGCTATGAATTTTTTTATTTGCACTGGTGATTAATGCAATACATCACAGCACCTACTATCAATGTATCGAAATATTCCGTCCTATGTATTATGTCTTTTTCCTTTTTTCTCTTAGTTATCCATAAAAAGGCACTTTGCAAAGGTCCAGGGCGGGATGATGTGTGTGTATCGGTCATGCGACTTTATGCCGTCGGAAACGCACCAATCCGCCGGGTAAGGGCAATATTCGGCTTCTGCTCGTCTGTGTGAATGAACTCTGTCTTATTTATTTTTGCCGTAACTCATATATTGAAGTTAACCGACATCAGTCTTTCTCCAGGGTCGTGTTGCTTTTTCGCCGGTCGATTCGGTAACTTTGTTGCGTTGCGAAAAATATTATGACTTTTTTATTTATTTATTGAGTTAGTTTATACTACATGAATATTTATATTCATGTAGTATGTAGTAGTTTATAAACTAATAAGCACAATGTATCATTTCATTTGATAAATTTAAATATTTTTACAGTAAGCATAACATTTCTTTTTAAATACATTCATTCTTTCTTCATTCCTCATACTTTCAGGCATTTCATCATACATCTTTAGTCCTCTGTACATTAGGCAGTTCTGTGATTTCGATTTCTTCATTTGTGGCAATCGAACTCTGTTTATATTTCTTGTTTCGTAATTATGAATGTCTCTATTAAAAACAATTTCATCCTTAAAGTATTTTGGCATTAGGTTTTTCATAATTTTATGCACAAAAATTAACACATTAAATAGTAGTCTCTTTTTTATTGGAATCCAATTTAGCTCATCTCTCATTTGATTAATCCTTGCGTATTTGCCTTTCCCCAGTATACATCTCATAGCTTTGTTTTGTATAACTTCTAGTTTGTTAAAATTTCCTTCATTGGCCAAATATAACATTGTAGAGCAGTAGTCCAAATGTGGAGCAACGATAGTTTTATAAATATGCTCCGTAGTGTTTATATTTAATTTACGTCTTAGTCTTCTAAGAAAATTTACCTTTTTTGATACCTTTTTTAGCACATATTCAAAGTTTGCTGTGAAAGTCAGTTTTGAGTCGAGTATTACACCCAGGTATTTGATTTCATTTACTTAAAAACATATATTTGTATAGACCAACACACGCTGACCCCGAATCTATATATTAGATTTATTAATGTTGTTCCACACGGAAATAATAAATTGTCACTTAAAAACTATGGAAGTGAGTGACACTATAAAGAGACAAACACATACATCTGCAGGATTTAACCTACGAGAAAATGAGATAGCAATAAAATATTTATTTATTTCATGGGTACTTACAATACGATAAACCCACCCGAATCCCCATCAGTGTAGTGGTATACAGCGCCAGACGAACATTCAGCCGACCAATCCTACTAATCCTACGAATCCTACGACATCAAAAAATAAATAAAATATATTTTTGTAAAATCAACATCTAGCGACTCCGAAGTTAAATGAATAGTAAAAGGTGCACTGGAATTCGACGACAAACATATGGAAAAAATTATCCTACACATTGATAAAAAAAGGTGCTTCGTAGTCTTGTCTAATTTAATTTTCTGAAAGTTTCACTTCTACTGCGTGCGAATTGAACACTCTGATTTTTTTCTTCTTTTTTTACTTTGATGGTTAAAGAATTTTTGGAGTTTTCGATTACCATGCTAGGCACATGCCCGTTAATGGGTTTCTTCAGAAATTAAAACAGCTACCTCACGGGTCGGCCGACCGTGTTGCTCTGTGTAGTCTCGAACACGGTTCACCACTGCTATGCGGTGCACAAATTATTTCAAAAGAATTTATGTTTTTTGGAAATTTGCTAAATATTTAAATTAGGATTTGTTGATTTCATATCGACACGCATGGCCTTACTATTAAACTACAAAACCGAGGTACATATGACGTCAGATGTACCCCTCCAGATTTCGATCATTCGGGTGGGCTTTGAAAAATGTAAATTTAAAAAAAAATTGTATCTATAAAATCCACATCAGTAAAATTTAAAAAAATACTGGTATTTAAATAAGAGAATATTAACATATATTTTGACCTCTTTCCGTAGTAAGTCAATCCAGTAAGAAGTTATTAGACAAACTTGACTATGATGGAAAACACCTGTATGAATTGTCAACAACGTTAAAAAATACCAAAGTTGCCAGTTTGTAAAACTATATGACGTACTGTTCATAAAATTTTCCAAATTTGTAGAGGAATTGGTTGCACAATTTTCGTTATTGGCCCAAATCACCATACATTTGTTGATCACGTAATCGTATAACGTATATAAAGTCATAAAAAACATGTACCTGTAAAACGTGCACTGGTTTCACCGAACTTTTAGTTAACTGATAGAAATAACTTATAACACATAGGTAACATTATTATATAAATAAGAAATAAATTTTAACTGATTGAAATCAACTAATCAAGGGGTTTCATTTATAAACTCGCAATTTGTCGTATTGGTGTGATACCATCAAAGATATTGAAATATAATACCATATACTTCAACTGGCTTTACAGGATATTGTAATTTTTAAGAGAATTGAGTTGGTAGCCTTTTTCTTTATTACATTATATATATTTGACAGTAAATATTTACGTTAATTCGAAATTCAGCGAAAATTAAAAAAAACATATAGCTATCAATTTGGGAGGAGGATATGCATACCGCCGTTCCGGGAATCATTTATTGAATAACCAACACCTCTGCCATATTTCCACCCAAGTGGTTCACTATATTTGGTGACTTTGGTTCACTATGTTTGGTGACATGTTCGATGGGTGAGGTTTTTCTGGTCTTTGCAGCGAATACGTTCGCCCACCGGGTCGGATCGGGAGAGACCGATTGAGGGAGACCTAACCTGAAATTGTAGAGATGCCCGGGTTCAAGGGGTGATGTTCGCGTGTTCGCCCACATTATGCGTGGCGGGCCGGATCGGGAGAGACTGATTGAGGGAGACCTGATCTGACTTTGTAGGGGTGCCCGAGTTCAAGGGGTGAGGTTTGTATGGTCTTTGCGGCGAATGCGTTCGCCTACCTACTGCGTGGCAGGCCGGATCGGGAGAGATTGATGAGGGAGACCTAACCTAAAACCAGTCGCCCAACTGAGGATATTAGTTTGGTAGGCGGGTATGTGTACCGCCTTCTCTTCCTCTTAAAGAATAAATTAATCTTCATTGAACGTATAGGTGCTATCCCGCGACCTCCAAATTGATTGTCGATTTATGAATCACTGTCATTACTCAAGCCATCTCTAATAGGTATGCTAAGTCTATTCTACGTTTATTTCAATCGAGTCCTTGTTCTCTACCTTAACCCGTCTCACGAAGTTGTCCAACCGGGTAACGATAATATACCTAGTCCGTATAGAGAGTGTCGCATATAAAAACAGTTTTCAGGGGTTAAGAGGTTAAGACGAAATTGTGAGGCAATCCTCTTTAAGTATAAATTAATTCTATATAGAACGTACATATACTAAATGAAGCAAAATAGTACGACAGACGCGCGCGGTCGTTGCCAGTCAGAACTAGTCAGATATATGGGATAAAATAAACATTCAAATTGATTTAGACATAATATAAATAGTATAATATTTTTTTTGAAATATAATAATAATAATGTTATAATAAAAATAAGTTCCTACTGCTCAGTAGAGGCCCATTCTGTGAGAAATATTATTGTAAAATATTATCTTTTAATACTTATATTATTTTGTTTACTTTATAAAATTGTTAACCACAAATCCAAGTGAGGAATAATAACATCTAAATTAAAAAAGTTAAAGAAACAAAATATATATAGGGGTTACCGTATCCCACAACTTGTCAAAAACAAAAATATCACCCAGGTGGCATTTCTAAGGTGGCACTTATACTATAATTACATCAATCAATCAAAAATCAATCAACAAATGCTAACTTTCCTTTACAATACACATTTAACAGTTCACAAAATTCTCGCAATACCAGAACAAGACATGCACACATTGCACATTGAATGAATTACACACCAACTACAAATACCAAAAGCAAACACATCTTTTGGACAAAAACACTACAGATACCAAGCTATAAAACTATACAATTCACTTCCAACACATTATAAAACAACTAATCTTACAGAATACAAAAAACATACATGGAACTGGTTACAATTTTTATAACTTTCCATTTATAATTTTGTTACCTCACTCATTTTAGATACATCTAGTTTGTTGCAACTATGTAGAAGTCGATTTTATATTTTAATTCTTATTTTTTCTCTTTTTGTCAACTGTGTGTTTTTCTATTTATAATTAAAAGTTTATAATTTACAATTGAAAAATGTCCTCTGCAACACGGGTGAACTCCTGGCGTGGAGGATAATATACTATATCATTGTAATTTAAATACATTAAGAAAAAAAAAATAAAAAAAAATACAATCGTGTTTTAAAGAAAACGGCCACTTCAATGGACTGAAAACTGTACTAAATGTTCTGATCAAATAGGTTTCTTTCATATTTATTTGATACTCACTTAAATATTGTTTATGAAAGATTTGCCTTTAACATGAAATCTCTTATAAATCTTTGTTTTTCAATACGTTATTTTTTACTTATATTTTTTAAAAACCATAAGGATTTTTTTTTTTTTTAACTA
Organism: Limnephilus marmoratus; assembly: GCA_917880885.1. Taxonomy (NCBI): domain Eukaryota; kingdom Metazoa; phylum Arthropoda; class Insecta; order Trichoptera; family Limnephilidae; genus Limnephilus; species Limnephilus marmoratus. The sequence goes on along the minus strand of OU862912.1, from coordinate 27,026,055 downwards.
CTCCATAAGTTGAGCTCTAGGAGCTCGTGTTTATGGGAGGAGTATTTTACATGCAAAAAAAAATAATAATGTACATTATGTAAACAATTTTCAAAGACCTAATGAAATAAATATCTTAGGTAGGTACACAATTTGGACAAAAATAGTTATATAAGGACAATATAAATACATTTTTTTTTATATATTAAATATTGCTGTTTAAGTAAGGGTAAATTAATTAATTACATAAAGGGTAAACATTAAGGGTACAATATGTCATTATCCAATTTAAGGGACTTAATTTGTTTTTTGAATAATTCATAAGTCAGTGTATCTGTTATATTAATTTTGTTATTGGATAATAGTATATTGTACCATCTTACACCTAAATACAAATAGTGGTGCTGAGCCGTGGTCGTTCTAAGCAAAGGGATGGCTATTAAGCCATTAGTTTTGAATCTATTGCTTATGCTATCTGAGGGGTGAATTTTTTGAATAAAATATTCTTTATAAATTTGGCATAAGGCGTTTCTCTTATACAATTCTATAATGGATGGTACATTAAATTCCCGAAATATCTGTAAAGTAGGGAAGTCGTATGGTTTCCTAAGAATGGTTTTTATAATTATTCTTTGAATTATAATTATGGGCTGTAAGGAAGCCTTAAAGGCCCCTCCCCACCCAATAATGCCGTACTGTAATAAAGACTGAATTAATGCATAATATACAATTTTGATAGTTTTCTTGTTTAAAATATTTCGTATGTTATAGAAAACATAGATAAGTTTTCTTATTCTTTCCACAGTGAGATTGATATGATCTTTCCATTTAAAATTTTTATCTATTAAGATTCCAAGATATTTTACATTCGATTTATAATTCAGCTTAGCGCAGTCTGTATTACATGTACCGTCATTTGCACAATTTTTGGAAAGAATTGTTATGTTAATTAAATTATTTGGCACATCTTCTTGTAGAGAGAATGGAATGTAATAAGTTTTTTCTGTGTTGAGTGATAGTAAATTGTTATCGAACCAATTTTTTAAAACCTTCATTTCTTGATTGGCTGCATTGGTAATATCGTTCCACGTCTTTTTTTCGATAATTATTACAGTGTCGTCAGCAAAGGATATAAGTTTACCATTAAGTGATAATTTAAACATTTGGTTTACGTATATTATAAATAGAATTGGTCCAATAACAGTCCCCTGGGGAATTCCAAATTCTAAAGTTTCATCTACACTTACTGAGTTATTTAATTTTACTTTTTGATTTCTTTTACTTTGAGAGTTAGATAACTTTTCAGCCAATACCTAACCTTACCAATAATACCGTTATCATTTAATTTATTAATTAGTTTTGTGTACCTATATTAATTAGTTTTGTTTACCTATATTTTGTTCATTTTCTCTATAGTTAAAATGGTATGAACTAATGAAAAAATTAATAATAACGTTTTATTCGACTTGAACTAACAACACTTGTTGTTATCTTATATCCCTTTAAAATCCACTACAATTACATTGAAAAAATTCAGCATAAATTTAAAGATATTTATTAACTCTTAACTCAGTCTACCTACAGAAACTACAAGTTACATCCACTTGATGAAAGAATAAAAATTATTTAAACCCTCAGATAGAAGACTTATTTCCGAAATGACTTTGGTTTTTGAAATTGTTAATCGTGCTATAGACAGCCCTGATTTATTGACTGATTTATTACCTTCCATATAAACGTACCCTAGGACCACTACACGTACCCACGACCTCTAGGATTGTCGACCGACCCGCGTTTTCAAATTTACAGCACTTCATGGAATGATTTTTCCTTCTTACGTTCATATTATTTTTATTCATGGAGCCTTAAGCATAAATATGTTGTAGAAGCCTACTTTTTTCGGTACCTATTCTAGATTTTTATTTTTGGAAATAAATCCTAAACCTGGCTACGCCCATGGGTTCAGATGTCCACATTTCGGTACAAACTCCCGCCGGCGGATTCGGGCACCGAGCGCCGGTAATCTGAAAGCCGAAACCTGCGTTATTTCTGTTTGAACACTAATGAATCACTTGTATTTAATTTTTCTAACCCCTCAGGCCCCGGACCTATTTTTTCGGAAGGTCAAAATATTTCCGCTTTGCAAGGAAATCCAAATAATATGAATTTTTCTGAACGCATCTGAAAACTAAAAGCTGTTATGAAAGGTGATGAAATACGACTTCAATTAATATAACTCGAAATTAACAATAACACTTTGAAATATAAAAATTTTGAATGCAAACAAAAGAATGTTTTTAAAATGGCTCACCTTAAGTTTTTACCAACCAAAATTACCGATAATAAAAAAAATAAAAATGAACACACATTTTATTAGGCAAATAGGTATATATATTATAAACATTTTCGTCAACTCACTTTTTGGTCTTTTCATGTAAAAACAAATAAATTTTTTCCAAAGATGTATAATTAAAAATATATACATATATTATAAGTTTAATTGGATCAATCAACTTTCCCTTTTAACAATGAGTCATAATGTGAGAAATTTTATTAAAAAATTACCGATTTCATCATATTTTTTATTACAGGACTACAGAAGGTCACATTTCCGGGAATTTTTAACATCAATTTGCATCAATATTACTGATTAAAGGTAGGTTTTTATCGATCACATTGCGAAGATATACCTACTTATTAAGAAAGTTTTCTGCGTATTCTAGCATCATTATTGGGTTAAGCTCAAATACATAAGGGCGTTTAACCAGCCAGCGGCCGAAAATTCACATTTCGTCGAAAGATGTTCTTACGATCGCACAGGGCGGTTCCAATGAGAAAAACTATTAAAAATGTGTACTTTTTGCAATTATTTTTTGATCGTAAGTATTAAAAAACCCTCCACACAGCATCCCCAAAGATGACATAGGCCCGGAGGGAAATTATTTTTCTCAGGGCATAAACAAAACAACGATCATTTTTCAACAATATCTAAGCAAAATAAGACTTTTAAAAAAATCTGAAATGTTTGTGCGCAAATAAATACACAAAGGGACCAATTTTCGTCAAGAAACACATGTACGTATATGTTTTTTAATGATTTTATTTAAACTAAAATTAAAATTCTGGAACATGCGTTTACCAGATAATGTATTGATTTATTTTAATGCATGATTATATGATTTGAAATGGGTACAATACAAATTCAAATACAAAATCTTTTTTGAAAATTTAAAAAATCTGCCAACTACCTATGGTATAACCTTATAATACTAAAAATAAACATCTTTTCTCAAAATTTAAAACATACGTTTACTAGATAAAAGAACAATCTTTCGAAATCAATTTATAATTTTCTGTGGAAAAAAGTCAGTACGTCTAAAATCTGATTTATTTCTGGTTTTATGACATATTTCTGGTTTTCTCTGGTTATACCCTCTTAAATGAAACCAGATCTTATTGGCAGTAAATCAATAAAGTACCGACTCGGCACATTCTGAAACTTTCTTTACTTGAAAACAAATCTTATGAGTATGTAGGTTAGTCAATAATAATTTACAGGAAGTTTTGGAATAAGATGGATTGCAAGTTTTCTTTTTAGTATTTTGATATTTGATCCACCTTGAAATCTCCAAGAAAACATGAGAAGCACAACATTTTCATAAACATTTCCTTATTACTTCGTGATTATGTGTAACTAATATAAATACACTTATTCGTAAGTACGAGTACTACAGACACCCTCGTATTATAGACTTCCTTTCTGGCCTTCTGATAACTGTGCATTAGGTAAGTTACAGGTAAATCGCTCTTGTGGAAGTTTTCTCCAAAATGATACCGTAAAAATAGCGCGCCGGCCGGCCCCATCTCGATCGAACCCGCCTTGACAGAGTACGCATTCTGCATTACACCGGCTGAATCTCGCTGGATCTCCAACAAAGTAAGTACTATTTTATATAATTTTAAAGATAATAATAGGAACAACAAATTTTGTAGGAAACATTTTTTCAAAAAATATCGGCGTAAAAAGTTCTGTGACAAAAAGTAAAATTACGTGCCAAAAAATATACAAATTTTTACTTTTTCATACGAATTATAAACAAACGGTAAAAGTTACGACAAAAGTCAACTGGATATTAATTGTAGACAATGTTATAAAAAAGACAATAAAAAAAATTGCAATCCAATATGTTGTTTGGTAATCGAGATAGATGCGATTTACAAAACCCTTATACTTTTCGTGTTTGGTGGGGCACAGGGGGGGAAGCGGGGACTTTTGGCTAAACACTTGTTTAAATAGTAGTAGTCGACGGGGAAAAATTAGCTTTATAATATTTATTTCCACCTGAAAAAACACAGTTTGACTGGACTAAAGCAGCGGTGCGCGGATGCGGGATATGGACAGCGTTGAACACTACTTCGTGGAGATTAAGTAGCTAAGATGTCGTACCCGGGGACGCACAGTGCTTTTTGTGTGCGAGCCTATTACCGAAATGGTGATTCTATAGTCAACTCTGAGCGTTTTTATCATGCGGAATAAATATCATTCTCGCAATGCATCAAGTGACAAGAGCATTAGAAAATAGATTCGGATGTTCGAAAATACCGGATCAACTGTGAAAATTCAAAACACGTGTCACCTGCGGTCTATTAGGGCTGCAAAGACGATCGAAGAAGTAAGGGCTTCTGTTGGCAAAAATCCATCGTTATCCATTCGCAAACAAAGTAAAGCACTCAATATCAAAAAATCGTCTTTGCAGATAATTTTGAAAAAGGACTCACATTTTAAAGCGTATAAAATCCAGGTGGTTCAAGAACTGAAGGACACCGATTACGTTAATCGACTAAGATTTGACAATGAAATGATAGAGAGGTTCTCTAACTTTGAAATTAATCTGTTTGGCGACGAAGCCAATTTTCATTTAAACGGATACGTTAATAAACAGAATGGTCGCTACTGGGCTGAGGAGAATCCAAAACAGAAACATCAGCGACGACTCCAAAGCCCAAAGGTCATACATAGTCTGGGCTGCAATATCTGCTAAATGCATCTTCGGTCCGTATTTCCACGGAGACCGATGCGGGCGAGCACTCACACCATTATTTTTTCAAAATAATTTGCGTGATTTACTAATCTTCGCTTAGAAGGTTAGAAGAGTGCCAGCAGCGCGAGCGTGAGGGTCGTTATCTAGACACCATTATTTTTTCAAAATAATTTCCCGTTCAGTGTCTGTAAATAAAACGTAAATAACCTATTTTTGATCATTTATATTTTTTATTTTATTCAACCATCAAACACCATGTACCCTTTTTGGACACCGTGTATTTGCAATATTTTATTATTTACTTACGTACATGATTTCGTACGATACTCGTAATTGAGGACGAATTCCCTTACCAAACTCAAGAGGTGAGGAAAGGCTATTTTTATATTAATTTATAAAATTGTAAAATATATAAAAATGTATACTTATTGTTAAAAACATACAAAAATATTAATAAATGAATTCACCATAAAATTCCAAATTTTTCACCTAATTATATTCATAAACCAATTGCAATAAGTGAAACTGTTTAATGATCGGAAATGATAATAATTTTTACTGGATATCTCCAATTTCGTGTTTAATGGATTATATGAAACCAGTCTATTTTTTTCAAAAGAATCTCGTAAAATATGTAAAACTATCGTAATAATTTCCATTTTTAATTCCTCAATAATGAATACAATTAGAATTGTTCACGCGTGTTCGCATTATTTTAATCACGATTCTTGGAGATTAGCAGACAAAAGAGAGATAAGAAAAGTGTAAAAACGAAGAGATAGAGAAGCCATCTGTACGTGAAAGAGTAATTATTATTTCACTTGAAAGTTTTGAATTGGGGCCTTTTTCTTCTTTCTTTTTCGGATAAAATAAGTCTACAGTTCACCGAGTCAGAACACATAAAAAAATGGCACATTAAATTTCATTATTTAAAAAGTTTGCAACTTACTACGTGGGTGTGAACTAATAGTAGGTACTAACACCTAACACCAATTCTAACCGCGAGGCTACAGAGCCTAATTTTAATGTCAGAACGCGGAAAACTTTTCCATTCAATTTTTAAAATGACTAAAAATTGTGATAAATTTTCGTTGTAGGCTATTTTTTTTTTGTTGAATTGTAGAGAAAAAGACGAAAAGATTTTTTTTTACATTAACTTCACATAGAAAATACTCCATGCGGAAATTAATTTCCCTTTGGGCCTATGTCATCTTTGAAGATACTGTGCGGAGGGTGGATAGGATGAAAAAATACCTTTAAGTAAAAATAAAAAAATCAACGGGTCGATGTTTTGCACCACCGTTAGTATCTCTTCCTAGTAGTAGTTCTCTTAGTCGTGCAAAACATCGACCCGTTGATTATTTATTGTTCAACAAAGATTGTGATATTTTAAAAAGTTTGACGAGTAATAATTTGGAAGGGCAAATCGACCTTACTTCGTGCACCCTGATGGATTTTTTCTAAATAATAATTCTAAACTGGTTCTAAGTCTATTAACCAGATCGTTAGGAATTTTAGACTTGCTTCTCCGTTTTCTGAATTTAGTGTTTTTGTATCATATTATTGGAAATGATCAACCACAAACAATATTTGTCTGCATAAGTTTTAATCGGATAAGCCTATGATAAATATTTGTTGAACGATAGATTATTATAAAGTTAAGTTGTAATTTCATGGACTTTGTATTATAGCGGTGGAGATTGAACATAAAATGTATTATTATTTGGGGATATCCTACGGTCCGGCTACTAGAAATCAATTGAAACTTCCCACTGAAAAGTAAAACATAAGATGATCCCATTCAGTTTTCTTTGCGTATACAAATGGAAAGTGTTAAAAATGTTTTTGTTCGTTTTCTGTAGACTTCATTATCTAATTAGATTCTTCTCGTGACACGATACGTCAACAAAATACAATTTGACCCAATGCCTAACCTATACGTAGGTTACAAATGGTTTTAAGACAACTATAGGCATATCTTTGTATCGACTACTTAATTTTAAATCTGAACACACAAGATAGAGCCGTGTGTCCCCTAGCTATTTGGCTAAATCCATTTGGACACAGATCAAATTAGAGGGACAAACAAGATTAAGCCACGGCGTCATCGAGTGAACAACTCGAACTTGTGAACCAAAATCGTATATGGGCACATTAAATAGGTAATTTTTTTTTAAATATTGAACGAAGATTAATTTAATAGTAATAAAAAAAATATCGGTGGATATATAAAATAGGTGTATATTTTTCTGTCCTCCAGATCAAAATCACATCCGCTTGAAGTGGCCTTAGGTACTTACGACCCGGGGTCTGAATTCATACTGAATGGATTTTGGCTCGGAGATCGCCCATACATTTTTTTAAAGGATTTTAAATTTTTAAAATTATTAAATTTTAAACTAAGAGAAACACATCTACCCTTCAAAATTCAATAAAAAATTCTATATGAATGAAAGTATGAGGCTAGTGAAACGAGTGGCAGAGACGGTGAGGCATTAGCTGACGCTTTTTAAAAGTTTTTTGGTTTTTAGATCTGTAGGTTTTAGGAAGTGCCGTTGCAAGCGTAATGCTTTGTACCAACCACTTTAAGAGGAATATATGTAAACGCTAGAAATATTTCTAAATTTTATAAGAACGAAAAAAAGTTAGAACATAGAATACCCTAAAAATAGTCTTAGCCACAAAGGGGTGTTTTTTAAAAATTGTTTTTTGTAAATTATCCTTAGCATATTTTTTGATGTTCATACTGTAAGCCGATTCGTCGTAAAGGTTAATCAAAATAGTATCTAAATAGGATTTCACATATAACTTCATCTTAAAAGAGAATTACTGTAAACAAAATAATTCGATAGGAAAGTAGAACAATATTATTGAAGATTCCATAATTTTGAAACCTCCGACAATCCTTGACAAAATAATATATATCCAATCCTCGGAACAATCAGTAGCCAATCTCATGAATTGAAAATCAATGTACGAAATTGTCTTATTATTTTATGAAATGAATAATTAACGATCAATGTCCGAATTGCCTTTGAACAAACAACATTATTTCATACCAATTGACAAGTACCGAGTAATTTAACAAAGGAGGTTTCAGAAACAAACACCAAATTAATATTAACTGGCGCGTCGGCATTGTGCTGAAAATAGCACCGAGAGAACTAATTTCGTGGTTTTTGAAATAAAACAATCGATTTGAATGAGGCACCAACTAATTGAAAAAATAAATGTTTACCGATTTCCGTTATTTACGCTTCCTCAGGGCACTTTACACCGAGAAGTTGGTTACTTTTCAATAAGTAACAAAGTGATGTGCTTTTTTAGAAAAAGATATATACTTCCGATGTACGTAAATCGCTCCTTGACTTAGTGACGGAGATTTCGATGTGTGATATTGTAAAAAAAGTATAAAATGTTGTGAATGGATTCTTGAAATAATTATTTATTTTATCAAGAAAACAGTATTATTAATTTAGACAAAAACAGGAGGAAGTTACTTGGACGGCCAAGAGGCTTCTAGATTATGCTCTCAAAATCTTTCAGATTCTTGAAATCCCACGGTTCCCAGCAGCTTGGTACCTTATGGGCGATCTTACTACCAATAATTGTCGAATAAATCTATAACCTCTAAGACTCTAAGATCTATCTGCAGTAGAGCCGCCTGTGTCTTGTAGCTGGGACCATCATATAAACTAATATTAAGCATAGAAAAGTGTCGCATATTGTTAACGCTTCATACTAAGTCTGGTAAATGTGTATCCTGAAGTCAGGTATCACTTAAACACTCTTTAGTCTTCAACGATCTCATTGTAGGAGATCGTTGCCTTCTCTCAAATTGCCCTGGTAAACAAGGCTCCTATACTCCTTGAGGTCCAGCTCTGCGTGAAGCGCCGCGGACGTTCCGGAGTGTTCTTTGGTGACACGACGGTGTTCTTTCTTTGCTTCTCCCATAAACCATAAACTGTTAATGCAGATATATTGTTTTATTTTTTATTTATTAATTGTTCGAGAGATTATTTATCCGCCTACAGCAAAAGTATTCTTATTTTAACATTTCCGGCCTCTGTGTTTCCGCCTTTCTATAACATGGGCTTCTTCAAGACTAATGTTCATTCCTTCCTCTCCTCAAAAAGACCCTCTACAGTATATAGCATCCCAGATGACATAAGCCCTGAGGGAAATTATTTGGTAAATTTTCGGAATCCGGCCGCCGCCCGGCCGGGTTGTCGCAGTATCGGTTCGCGAAGGGAAATTTTATTTTACGCAATTGAAAATTAATAGTAATAGTAATTGTAGTGTATTCACACATGTATAGTTGTGAATAACTCTGTCGTCTCAGGCAGTGCACGCGCGGAGTTGTGGGGCGTAGGACGGTACTGGGCGACCGACTGCATAGAGAAGACGCGGGGACGCTTGCCGTGAGCCAATATCAGTTAAGATGAGTGTTACTTGTTCTTTCTTAATATTAACCTTTACATAGTGTACATTACATGTGGCGACGAGGTAAACTGTAAGTAATCTAAGGATTTTTTACAAAAAAATGTAAAGCTAGGCAAGTGCACTTATTTAGCTGTCAGTTGCATAGTTGTTCTTTTATTTGTCGTTTGACGGGAATGGCGTCGGAACATGGAGTTAATGTTGGATTTGTTTTGGAAGTCGGAAAAACGGCGTGTTTACCGGAATTACTTTACCAGAATATATAAGGGGGCATTTGATGGAGAAGGCATGGATTGATGTTGGAAAAAAGGCATTTGACATCGCTTGAAATCATGTTAACTCCACGGCTGCGTGGAAGGTGATCTGGTTCAGTGTATTTCGGGTGGTGCCGTGTACGGAGGCCGGCATTGAAGAGTGGTACATCTACAGGGTGCTTGTGGTTGCGTCACAATCGCGTAGTTTGTGGGTGTCTCCATGAACGGAGGACTTTAGGTAACCTAGGTTCCTATGAGAGCATTTAAGGGGAGTGATATACCAACGGAATTGTCAACCATACCTACCTACTTATTAAAATGAATTCATTTATTTATTTATACGGGGTTTTACAGATGTTTGCACCTACGTGAGAACTATCCAGTTATAAAACTCAGTTATTTCACAATTATAAAAATCTACAATTAAATACAGATACATACAATTACAAAAAGAAAAACATCATAAATAAAAATACAGAATTATATATACAAGGTCACTCGAGTAACACATTACAATGAGTGGTAAGAGACATATAATGTTCTTCGATAATCACCGAAAGTATCGTGCGGTGGTGAGCAGTTTTTATTGCAGTGGGGCATTAAATTGCGACTTGGCATTGGATTGTGACTTGACATTAAATTGCGACTTTGCATTAAATTGCGGCCGGGCATTCAATTACGACTTGGCATTGAATTGCGACTAGACATTAAATTACGACTTTGCATTAAATTGCGGTTGGGCATTCAATTGCGGTTGGGCATTCAATTGCAACTTTGCACTGAATTGCGGCGGAGCATTAAATTGCGACTTGTATTAAATTGCGACTTTGCATTAAATTGCGGCTGGGCATTCAATTGCGACTTGGCATTAAATTTCGACCTGCATTGAATTGCAGCTGGGCATTAAATTGCGACTTTGCATTAGATTGCGGCTGGCGTTCATTTGCAATTTTGCATTGAATTGCGGCGGGGCATTAAATTGCGACTGGCATTAAATTGCGACTTTGCATTAAATTGCGGCTGGGCATTCAATTGCAACTTTGCATTGAATTGCGGCGGAGCATTAAATTGCGACTTGCATTAAATTGCGACTTTGCATTAAATTGCGGCTGGGCATTCAATTGCAACTTTGCATTGAATTGCGGCGGGGCATTAAATTGCGACTAGCATTAAATTGCGACTTTGCATTAAATTGCGGCTGGGCATTCAATTGCGACTTGGCATTAAATTGCGACTCTGCATTGAATTGCGGCTGGGCATTAAATTGCGACTTGGCATTAAATTGCGACTTGGCATTAAATTGCGACTTGGCATTGAATTGCGAATTGGCATTAAAATGCGATTTTGCATTGAATTGCGGCTATGCATTAAATTGCGAATTGGCATTGAATTGCGACTTGGTATTAAATTGAGACTGTGCATTAGATTGCGACTGGGCATTCAATTGCGACTGAGCATTTAGTTACAGAAAGGTTGCAATATGCGTATGAGTATGACTTAAAAAAAAATAATAATAAAAGCATTATATTGCGGATATTGATGAATACTTGGTGTACAATTTGCATTAAATTGCGGAGATGTACCGGTATAGCATTAAATTGCGGACATACCTCTACATGGCATTAAATTGCGAAGTTTTCAAGAGTTTCGGAAAAAATAATAAAAGCATTATATTGCGGATATTGATGAATACTTAGTGCATAATTTGCATTAAATTGCGGAGATGTACCGGTATAGCATTAAATTGCGGACATACCTCTACATGGCATTAAATTGCGAAGTATTCAAGAGTTTCGGAAAAAAATTAATAAAAGCATTATATTGCGGATATTGATGAATACTTAGTGCACAATTTGCATTAAATTGCGGAGATGTACCGGTATAGCATTAAATTGCGGACATACCCCTATAGAGGTTCGGAAAAAGATAATAAAAGTATTGTATTGCGGATATCGATGAATACTTAGTGTACAACTTGCATTAAATTGCGGAGATTTACAAGTATAGCATTAAATTGCGAAGTTTTCGAGAGATTCGAAAAAAATAATAAAAGCATTATATTGCAGATATCGATGAATACATAGTACAACTTGCATTAAATTGCGGATATTTACCGTAGAGCATTAAATTGCGGACATATACCTTCTTGGCATTAAATTGCGAAGTTTTGGAGAGGTTCAAATGTGAAGGGGAGGTTGGTTCAGTTTCTACCCGTTGGGAAAGATGGAAAAGAAGTCTGAACCTTTACCTCGAGGCGACAGGCATAAACACCGAGGCAAAGAAAATAGCTAGTCTTTTACATATCGGTGATCCCGAGTTACAAGAAATTTTCTACAACATCCCGGAAGCTAATGCAACTGAAGGTGAACCTTCATTGCGATGTTAAACGTGAACAAAAAATTAGACAACTACTTTGCACCTAAACAGAGCAAAGTATATAAGCGACATCTGTTTCGTCTCCTAAAACAGGAACAGGATGAGAAGTTCGAAAAAATTGTTGTCAGACTTCGACTACAGGCCAAGAAGTGTCAGTTTGGTGAATAAAGAAAACGAGCATATCATAGACCAAATAACTAAAAAGGGTAATTCAGAAGAACCCCGAAAAAAGATATTGAAGACAGGGGACAAGATCGGTTTGGATGAAAAGTTGCAGAAGCGAATGCACTAGAAGCCATAGATCGTCAATTAGGAAACTTTCGTATGAAACCTATGGAAAGTTAGTCAATCAACAGAGTAGGAATAGAGACATGGAAGGAAAAAAGAATTATGATACTGTTAGAAGAAAATAGCATGAGTTTGAGGGACGACAAATTCATTTTTGGAATGAAGAAAATCCACTTCCTAGGGCATGAACTGTCAGAACAGGGAGTTAAACAACTAGACAAGTATATCTTGGTTATAAAGGAATTTAGAGCCCCAACGAATATCGCTGAACTGCAGAGCTTTATGGGCTTAGTGGATTTCGTGGGAAAATGGATACCCCATTTAGCAACGGTAACAGAACCCCTTAAGCAATTGTTACGGAAAAGAACGGGAAGAAACATGGACATTCAAGATGACTTGGGCGACGCCCAAAAGAACGCATTTAATGATCTCAAAGTGGCGCTCGTGAAGGTACCAAATTTAGGTTACTACAATGCACATGATAAGACTGTGGTGATTGCAGATGCAAGCCTAGTGGGTCTGGATGCACTGCTGGTGCAAATCAATAAGAACGGGCCGAGAATAATTGCAGTTGATAATAAAAACCTTATCAGCTGTGAGCGTCGTTACTGCCAAACAGAAAAAGAGGCCATAAGAGGCCACCCCTGGTTTGGGCAGTCGAACATTTTAACATGTTCCTGTATGGCAAGGTGTTCGATCGGGTAACGGACCATAAGCCCTTGGAGGTGATATTTGGTCCGAAAGCAAAACCATGCGCTCGCATCGAAAGGCGATATTCTTCTCAGGGGGACGAAAATTGTAATCCCAAACAAAGTTCGCAGAAAAATTCTGGAAGCTGCGCACGAAGGCAATCCGGGGATAGTCGTGATGAAGGGCAGATTGAGGACCAAAGTATAATGGCCTAAGTGCGACAAAGATGCTGAAAACATATGCAAAGCCTGTAAAGGGTGCACCCAGCGCCCCAAACCCGTTAAAAAGAAGTGACTTACCTTCCGAACCATGGGTTGACATAGCAATTGACCTCATGGGTAGTGGCCCTTACCTAGTGGAAATTATATCCTGGTAGTCGTGGATAATTACACCAGATATAAAGAGATGAAAACACGCAGAACCATAACAAGCTTCGAAATAAGTGGAAAGCTTAAATATATTTTTAGCAGGCTTAGCAACCCGATCTCGCTTACAACAGACAACGGGGGAAATTTTCCAGCGAAGACTTTAGATTTTCTGTGCAGAGAGGAACATACGACTCTATAATAGCATTCCCTACTGGCCGCAACAAAACGGAGAGGTGGAGCGTCAGAATAGGGACATCGTAAAACACCTCAAGATTTCTCAAGTAGAGAAAAATAAATGGAAAGAGGCTCTTCGTGAGTACAAGGTGATGTACAACAGTACACTTCATACAGTTACAGGAAAAACACCTGCAGAACTGTTCTTTAGAGGACAATTTCGAGACAAGCTGCCTATAATTCAGGACATGACGCATCTCTCAGAGGACCTTGAAATAAGGGATAGAGATAAAAGAAAAAGGGTAGGAATAAGTGGACATGAATAGAAAAGCTATTGCTTGTAAATTGGAAGTTGGTGATAAAGTATACGTCAAGAACATGACTAAAAAAAAACAAGCTGCGCTTGAACGAAGAAACCCAAAACACATATCGTTAAAGCGAACAAAGGAGGAGACGTAAGTCTTCGGAATGATGAAACTGGTCAGCGAATCAGATGACACATACACCTTAAAGGAGTGGAAGGACATTGGAAGGTGCTAGATAATGAGAATAATACTAGTGCTGCTCAAACAAACGATAATGGCCATGTAAATCAATCACAATTCGAGTGAATAAATTGATGGACAATAATGAGGAAATAATTGATGATTAGTTATTAAACATAATTTGAATAAGGACTTGCTGATTGTACTTGATATAGGTACTTATGGAAAAATAAAATATTTATTATTAAAAACAATAATAAGGGAGGGATGTAGTGTATTCACACATGTATAGTTGTGAATAACTCTGTCGTCTCAGGCAGTGCACGCGCGGAGTTGTGGGGCGTAGGACGGTACTGGGCGACCGACTGCATAGAGAAGACGCGGGGACGCTTGCCGTGAGCCGATATCAGTTAAGATGAGTGTTACTTGTTCTTTCTTAATATTAACCTTTACATAGTGTACATTACAGTAATAACCATGGACACTAATCCCGAAAAATTACCAAAAGTTTTAAGGTTCTTTGAAGCGTAATTCATTTATATCGACTGGATTAAAAATTTCACTCAGTAGCATCATTACTCTTGCCATGCTATGCTGTGCTAGAAAATCTGTTCTGCTGGGTGGTATCTTGAACAAGTCCGAAGTTTCCAAGCACGTTTAAGCCATAGCATTCCAAGAGAAATGCGTTATTAATAGAGTTAGGTATGCATTAATTTTCTTATACCGTTTATTAACCTGGTTTGAAACAGTCCCCTGTTTGATGCGCATTGTACCCTATATATGTTCCTTGGGCGTCGCTACTCCTTACATTCTCTACTACCCATTTATCACGTATTCCGGTCAGTAGAGATAAAAAAATCAGAGTGTGCAACTCACACGCGGTAGAAGTGAAACTATAAAGTTGCTTTTTTAAAGTTTCTTTCGCCTGTTTATTTTAATTAAATTAAATTATATTTTAAAGTGGTTTGAAGATTGGATATTGATTTTACAAAAGTAAAAATATGTTTTTTGGATTTCATAGGATTCGAACCTCCGTTCGCTTATTGTCTCTGGCCGCTGAGATTTACACCGCAACGCTATCGGAGGCTCGCGCGGAACCGTATTATTTTAGAACCGAGGACCCATTAAATAATATATTTTAGTGACGCACTTTCGTTTCATCCGAATTTCAATTACAACGAGGCTAAAGAAGTTTCACTTCAAAAAGTTTTCGACCTCAGGCTTATTTAAAAAAAAAGTTGTCGAAGACAAACTAGAACGAGATAAAATTAATCACATTTTACATTCTAACGTTTTTTTCTAAGTTTGTTAATATAGTTACACCGACGAAAACATTAAGGCTATTCATTACACAGTTATGATAATTTTGTGAATTCATTTCCACACCACAATAAGGTCCCCAGTGGGTCTGATCCACAGATCTTCCAGTTGTGAACAAATATCGAAATGGCACTTGAGCCGCCGCAATTTCATCATTTAAAAATAAGTTGTGTTTACGGCAAGTTTCAGAGTGCCGTTAGGGGGCATACATTAATTACGTGCAGTGGCGGCCGCTGCCCTGAAAACGTGGTGGTTCACTGATAATCCGTAACTATGAGATAACGATTACTAAGCAACATTAGGGAACGTACCCATACTACGTGACCAATTTTTGCAATTTTTAACCCCCCCCCCCGGTGACCAAAATCCTAAGCAAACTGCCGCTCATTTGTACCAAGCGTGACATTTTGAAGACCCCCCCCCCCCTCCCCCCCCCTCCCCCCCGAAGAGGTCACATAGCATGGGTACGTTCCCTTAGGTAAAAATGATTCCACTTATCTTATTTGGAGAGAAGGTCTATTTTAAGCTGTTTTCGAAGTGAGAAAACTTCTATATATCGCTTTTTAATTAAAATTGTAATTTTTTTGAACAGATCTTTTTTCTGTACTAAGAAAATAGAAACACAATACAATTTTTTCGTAAATAAATCTTAAATTTCAACCCAAAAAACTGTTTTTTTACAATGTTTAATTTATTTAATTTTATATTTCATAAAATAAAATAAATTTGAAAGTAGTGTAAGAAGAATATACGACGCAAATGTGAATGGTAAAAGAAGTCGGGGATGCCCGAGGAAGACATGGCACGAGCAAGTGAATCAGATACTTGAGTCAGGCCATGTTGAAAGTCGGAATAATAGAAGAGAAAATCGAAGGCAAAGAGTGTGTGCCAAGACCGAGTTATTTGGCGGTCCGTCCTCTCTGCCTACCCCTGCGGGGAAACGGCGTGATGGTTGGTTAGTTAATTTTATATTTCATTATAAACAGGATACAAACAGTATTTATAAACAATGTATAAACAGCACGAGGGCAAAATTGTCAAAGTTACTTATAAAAAAATTGAATTCCTTAATGATCTGCGTTTTATAAATTAAAACACCAATCGATAAAAAAGCAAATATATGTAAAAATTAGGTATTTGCTGTACCTTTTGATTAAAAAAAGATTTATTCAATTTGGTTAAGTATTTTAGCTTTACATTCAAATTTAAGTTTGTATGATAAAGGCCGTTGGGTGGCACACCAATATAGCTTAATTTTTCATACATACGGCTGGCGATGTTTGGGATATTCGATACAAAAACACAATTCGTTCCGTTTGCAATCGACCTGCTCACCGGGGACAGGGTAAATTCGCGCGGAACTTTGAGAATTTGCTCTCCCTGATTCATATTATATTAGGCATTATATTGGTAGGTGATATTTTTAATGAGATTCATAGATTTTATATTTTTCGGTAAGATATTATAAATTAATTTTAGACGATATAATTTACCAGTGCTGCACACAAACACACTGTGTAACCAGCCGCCCTTGATTATGTGAGCAGTTTTTTTTCCAATCTAGACCCCTCCTCCCCCTTGGTAAGATAAATTTGAGCCACTTCGTATATTTTTTTCATGTAACATAAGGTGCCCCCCCCCCTTGAGCTCACGTAATAAATGTATGCCCCCTTATCTCAGTGTCGGCCTGATGTAAGACCACCGTTCAGAATTGAAACGTTATCCCTCCCCGCTATCTTCAGCCCCACAACGTACCTCAATTGGAGATGCCATGGTCTCACTGGCTCCAGGCGGTTGGAACTCTTGTGCGGTCATCACATAGAAAAGTAGAAGATCTTTTCAAAGAATTTTCCATTAAAATTTATTATCCTCGATGTGCCACCTGCCACCTTTTCCTTCTGACGATACAAATACATTGTCACGTGCGACATGCAAATAATGAAAGTCCTTGACACCCACTTCAACTTTACGTGCACATTTGAAGTTTTATTAAAATCATACCTTTTTGCTAACAAAAGCAATTTTGAGCTCGTCAGTTATCTTGAACGAGTAGTTTATCATGAAAAGTGCAAAGGTGCATTTTCACCTTGTGCTACATTTTACATCATATTACCGTGGTCTAGATTTTTTATTATTATTCTGGACTCCGGAATGATAAACAAATCTTCATTAATCAGTTGTTTTTTTGCAATGCTGAGGTCGTTTTTTTAGTTTTTATTTTCGTTATTTACCATGGGAAAGTGATTAAAATAAATATTTAAAACAAGAAATTGCTTACATACATCGCTTTTTTATTATATTTTGTTCACAACTAGTAATAAACCGTTACGAATATGACTGTCGAGAAATGTAAGTGTATGAGCTGTGGAGAAACTAACACTAACTAAAAATCGCTTTTCCTTAACAATATGTCAATGATAATAATGCAATGACTACTTAACTGCCAAGTAAATATTTACTTAAGAGTATTTAGTGTTATTTCAGCAAAACTGATTCGAGCATTTTTATTTATCTTACGCTCAACCTATCCTAACCCAACTTAATCTACGTTATGTGTTATTTTTTTATGAATGCTGTGAATTTATTAATTTATTTATTTGTAAGAAACAAACAGCTTTTACATAATTACAGTGATAATAATGATGATAATAATTACAGTGTATTATACACAATACAAAGTGAACTGAAGTCAAGCCACAGAAGTTTCTTATGCTAAAGTTAATTGGCAAAGAAGTTTTATTATTTTAAAATTAATTTTGGGTTATAGGAAGGGTAGAGGAAGAGGAATATATGAAAAGGATAGGAGACGCTCCTGATACTTTCCATACTCTCATATTAATAATCGATCGTTCGCGTTACTTCATATCAATATTTCTTTAAGTTATTACTAAAAATATCAATTCTGTGAAATTTTGTATTATATTGTGCACATGCACGAGGAATTGGGGATTTTTTCTAATATTTGTTCTACGCGAGGGCAAATAAAATAAATCGGTTTGTTGGGTTGATCTTGACGGAATATGAAAATTTATTAAATTGGTGAGCTCTGCTGAGTCCAGGCCATTATTGGCTCTCAATGAAGTTATGAATAATCTTATAGAGCAGTGGTCTTCAACGTTTTTGAGCCGACGTACCCCTTGACTCTTACTATAAATTTATTGTTCCCCGTACCCTCTATCTATCTTTTGCACGTGTGTAATGAAAGACGTGTTTCATTTGTAATTTTTAATACTTTCATTATTATGTACATGATTTTAACTATCAAGTCACACAAACACAGAGTGTAACACTACTTCAGGCATTTTTAACCAGTGATTCTACATGCGTGCCACGTTAATGCGTACCCCCAGTTTGACTTCGCGTACCCCCAGAGCTACGCGTACCACAGGTTGAAAACCACTGTTATAGAGCATTAGAAGGTCACTAATATATCGGTGTTGATCAAGACATTTAAGGTTTATGGGGACACAGTTTTCATCATTTTGCACGTTTATGAAAAATGACTCTTATTTTTCATAAACTTTTTCTGAACTCTTTCTAGATTTGCTTAGTATGCAGAACACTAAGGGTTCCACACTGTGAAAGCATACTCCTGCTGGCTTCTGATGTAGGATATGTAGAGCGTTTTAAATGTTTGTGGATTTTTGAAAACTGAACATACTCTAAGTATAGGTAGCTTTATATTTTCGTTAGGTTTGTCATAGTTTGTGTGAATTCTTCAAATGAACTGTTCCAAGTTTTTATTATTAACTAGCTGGTCTCGGCATGCGTTGCTATGCCATTTAATAAAGAAATTATTTCTCCCTGCGTGTCTTTTCTCATTCGTCCCGTTCCCCTTCCGCCTCCCCTTCTTCTCCTGCGTCCTCTTCCCCTCTCACGTTCCCACTCCGTCACTTCCACCTTCCCTCTCCCCACTCCACTCCCCCCTCCCCCGTCCCGCGAACCCCCCTCCCGAGTTCCCCTACCCCCTCACATGTCCCCTTCCCTTCCCGCGTTCCCCTTCCACCTTCCCCGCCTTCCCTCTTCCCTTTCCCACTCTCCCGTCCCGCCAACCCTCCTCCCGCGTTCCATATATTCAATCCCAGTACAATCAGTTTTTAAACAGCCCGCGTGCCACCTTTTACAATTTTTATTCAAATTTCCATTTATCATGTATATTAAATTTGGTACCTAACATACCTAGGTACCTATTTAAAATATCTGAAATTCTTGATTCGATTCAAAATATTAGGAGAGTACCTACTACATATAAATTTTTCAACTTTTCAAAAATAGAATCCTGATTGAACAATCATTCATTGTTTTGCAAAATGTCATTCTCTAACACGCAAACTGTCAAACGTGCGATGTTTTCTGTTATTATTCAATTTTCTGCGCAATTTTGTTAATTTTTCTCTCCGTAAGAACAATCCTCGTACTTCAAGGAATATTCTAAAAAAAGAATTAGCGAAATCGGTTCAGCTGATCTCGAGATTTGCGCTTACCAACACATTTAGCGATTCATTTTTATATTAAAGATTGTTTAATTTTTTTAAAAGTAAAACCTCACAGAACGCCCTGTCTGTACAATGTAAAGGCAGGGGTACCTACTATGTCGCCACCCTGTTTGGCAGCGTTGTGAGGCTGGAGGTTAAGGGTTAGGGGAGGGTTAAGAGGTTAAAGGAGAGCTGTATGAAGGGATTTATTAATGATGGTTGATTAATAACTAACCCCAATAGTCGACCCTTTTATGCACTATTTTCCATTTTCTAAAACCGACTTCAAAAACATCCTTAAATAGTAGGTATGAATGTAAACAAATTTATAGACAGAGTCGATTTTTTGTACTTATGCGATGGTATACATCATTACAGACAATTAGATATAGACATGTAGATGCATTTGAATGAAAATATGTTTTACACTTTGTTATTCGGCGGTACATCCTTTCTGCACATCCCTTCGGGTCACATAGTTATATTTTTACATTGTTATATTAGTCTTGACACAGGTATATCCTAGTGAGACAGGCATCGAAAAACCCAATGTAAATATACTTCATTTATATAAATAAAAAAATATTTTTTTTAACTAGGCATGCCGTATTTTCTCCAAACTGACTGCATTTTGTATATAACTATTGTATATAAGATCAACGGTCATGGAACCATTAATGATACTTAAATTCAAAGCAAATCTAAGTTCTAGAATTCATTGAACCAGAGTTACGCTGGAAAAATACACAACCGCTGATTTGAATATTCCACGTGGAATTGTAGTTCCAAAATTAAAATAAGGATTAACAATACATTTAGTGATATTTCACGAAAATTGCTCTTAATCAGATCTACTTGCTAAAGTTCTGTAAAGAAAGTGGTTCACAAATTTTATTTAACTTTAATATTGAAATTCTGACAAATGCAATGAGAAATCAGAACAGCGGTGTTAGACAAGGAAGCTAATTTCATCTGCCATGTTAAATGGGCTAGTTTGATACTGTCGTCAAATTCCTTACTAAATTTACTATCTAGTCTAGTCTTTGAAAAAACTATTAACAATCAACTAGTTGAATACACTTCGAAAAAAAAACTTTTTTCAATTGAAAGGAGGATATAAGTACCACCGCCCCGGGAACCATTTATTTTATAATCAACACCCCTGTGACTTAGCAGGGGCGCCCGGGTTTATGGGGTGAGCTTTGTCTAGGTCTTAGCGGCGAATGCGTTTTCCATCTATTGCGTAGTTGGCCGGTTCGGGAAAGACTGGTTGAGGGAGACCTAACCTAGACCTCTCCAGCCAGACGTCATGGCTGGACACATTGACCCACAGATTCGTACCCAGTCCTCATACCCATTACCATTCCCGAACTTCTTCTCCTTCCTTTCACCAAAAAGGCCTACTACACAGGATACCCAAAGATGACATAGGCTCTGAGGGATTTTTTTCCTCAGGGCTTCCTGGGTGGAGCTTATGTAAAAAACGATCCCATAACCAATTTGGTTTTGTCTTTTATTTTAGACATTGTAATATTAGTACAGTCAACGAATGCTCCAAAAGGAGGTGTAGAGTGCGTGAGCAGGGACCTAAGCGATTCCTTCAGAAACTTGTTTAGGGTGCTTAGGGTGTGAACATACTAAAAGTCCTGACGTCTAGGTGGTGAGCAAGAAGGGGAGGGGGGGGGGGATAAGGTCCCAATTTTCGGGTTTCCGCTTGTATCTCAAAAACGGTGCATCGCAGAGGAAAATTTTCTGAAAATAAATAAAAGCTTATAAAATTCTCTACAACTTTTATTGTACGTGTAATTTTCTAAATTCCAGCCGTTTTTGAGTTACACGCTCCACAAATGTGGATATTTTCGAAAAAAATCATTTTACCTCACATTTTTCATCAAACATTACTTCATATCGTCTAAAATATTCATCACACATAGAAATTTTGTTGAAAGAAGTTGTAAAGAATTTAATTCCCTTTTAGAATATTTATACATATGTACATAAATCTCCAACCAGTAAATATTTACAGCAATTTAAAGTTTTTTCGTAAAATGTCCCCATTTTCAGAAAACAGGCACAGCAAGTCACCAATGTAATTTAATGAATAAAGTTGAATAAATAAAAAATCTTAGAGCACAATATTTATTAAATCTTTTTTTTAGCAAAACATGTCACAAGATTAAGATGTTTATCTCCAAGTTGTAAAATGTATCATATTTCTTTTAAAAACAATAAAAATAAAAAAATAAAACTTCTTTCGTATAAATATACCATCCTAAGTTTTAATTTTCTATAAATCTAAAAATAAAGTCAAGGCACGTAAGTGAGTATAGTAATAACTTCGTATTTTTCAGTATAACAAAGCAAGAACTTTTGAAACGTTGAGGTGTGTAGTTGTAAATATCGGTTCCGCGACTTTTCATGCCACGACAAAATATCTCCGAAAAAATATCCCTCGGACAAAACATCCCCCAAAAAAATATCTACTAAAATCTTACCTAACCTAACATAAAAATGCGACAAAAATAATACAGACATCCTGTAAAAACAATAAACTATTGTTATCTGTATTATTTTTGTCTCATTTTACTTTTTTTGAAAAATAATTTATTGCATTTACAGTACGTCTATATTATTTTTATCCCATTTATTGTTAGATTGGGTTAGGTAAGATTAAGTTAGGTTAGGTTAAGTTTTAATAGATATTTTTTTGGGGAATGTTTTGTTGGGGATATTTTGTCGTGGGAGGAAAACGCGTTTTATTGTAAACTAGCTGGTACCCGGCATGCGTTGCTACGCCGTTTAATAAATAAATTGTCTCTCCCTGCGTGTCCTTTCCCATTCATCACGTTCCCCTTCCGCGTCCCCTTCCTTTCCCGCGCCCCCTTCCCCTCTCGCGTTCCCATTCCGCCTCCTCCACCTTTCCTCTCCCCACTCCCCCCTTCCCCGTCCCGCGAACCCCTTCCCGAGTTCCCCTCCCCCACTCAGGTTCCCCTCCCCCCTTGCAATTTTTTATACAAATTTCATAATGCCAGAGCTCACCGGTAGTTTTATACAAACCTTGTCCAGACAATAACGAACACAAGCAAAAAAGAATTATCAAATTTGGTGCAGTCGTTCGGAATTAATGCGCGTACATACATTTCGGCGATTCATTTTTATTTATAGAGAAGATATCTATATTTTTACTTCTGAACAATATTATCGAAATCAATTTCTTTTTATATTAGTTCTTTTGCCCTCACTAAAAAAACATTTCGGTATAAAATAATGTATAAAAACATTACGTCATACTGTGAAGCATATGGCAAACCCAACATTCCCCAAGGCAATAAAACTAGTACAAGTTTTCCGAGAAGAAGCCTTTCATCACTCAGTTTAAAAATATTATGACAAATACCTATGAGTATATTGCTGACAACAGTTGTAGTAAAGGAGTTAAAGCTTTTTTTATTAGTGTTGAGGGTCCTGCTTTGGATTTATAAGAACTCCAATAAATACATAAGTATTTTAGTATATTTATGCTACAACGTAAAAAGCATAATACATTGATGAATATGTACCTTCAGTTCCAAATTGCAGCAGCCATACTAATAAAAAAACACTACCTAACCGTTAAAACAGATAAAAACGGTTAAAACAGTTAAAACACATCGGTGTTTTTACACATTGAATAAAGACTGTACAAGATCTAGTTTGTATGTAAACCGATAAAAAATGTCCTGCGTTGCAAAAGAGTCGGAACTTTCCGGTACTTTAGGCAGACCAAAGCATGAGATTCGCGTCTTGAAAGGTGGGTTTCTTACGGACGAATATTTTTTTTAATTGACTCTTATAACGTGACAAACATACAAGCTTTTCTCGTAGTTTTGTGATTGTGACATAATATACCAAACCCTTCGGTAGTTGGATGTCTTAAGCCTAAATTCTCTTAAGCAAACATGGCCTTCTGCCCCTTTTTCGCCTGAGAATATCTTTAATCTACCTTTAATGGGGGTAAAATTTTGCGAAC
This sequence comes from Limnephilus marmoratus, assembly GCA_917880885.1. Classification (NCBI taxonomy): domain Eukaryota; kingdom Metazoa; phylum Arthropoda; class Insecta; order Trichoptera; family Limnephilidae; genus Limnephilus; species Limnephilus marmoratus. Next base: position 27,002,155 of record OU862912.1, on the reverse strand, counting down.
AATTTAAAAAAAGGTTGTACGGTGCTCGTATAACTTTCGTGGTATTCATGATTAGTACCGCGTACATCAAATGAACTCGTTAGCAAGGCAAGAGCAATCAGGTTTCAGATCTAATAACTCATGTGAAACAGCATTAAACGTAATTGTCGAAGAATGGAAGGAAGGAATGAATAATAATAAATTTATCTTAGCAATATTTTTGGATTTTCAAAGGGCATTCGAAACTATAGACCGAGACATACTAATAAGAAAGCTTAAAGAAATTGGTTTCTCATCTGTAGCCATTAAATTAATACAAGAGTATTTGAGAGACAGAAAGCAGGTAACAAAAATAAATAATCAATTTTCAAAACCAATGGAAAATAAATTGGGAGTACCACAGGGATCGGTCCTTGGACCTCTATTGTTCATACTCTATATTAATGACATGGTGAAAATATTTTCAAAATGCAAAGTACGATTTTTTGCCGATGATACACTAATATACTTAATTGGAGATAACTATGAAGAACTAATACACATTTTAAATAATGAACTAAATGATGTATCAAGATGGCTAAAAATAAATAAGCTTAAATTAAATACAAAAAAAAACAAAATGTATGGTGATCGGATACAAGAAGACATCCAGTGAAAGCAAAATTAAAATTGATGGTGAAATTATTGAAAATGTTTCTGAAATGAAATACATAGGAGTTATATTAGATTCCAAACTAAACTTCAATAGACATGCTGAATACACCCAAAAGAAAATTGGCAAAAAGATATCTTTTTTTGGAAGAATTCGGCCAAAAATTTCTAGAAAAACTGCAATCACCATATACAATTCAATTATTGCTCCACACTTCAACTACTGCTCAAGTATACTTTTCCTATGTAACGAAAGAGAACAAAATAAGTTACAAATTCTCCAAAACAGGGCTATGAGAATAATTCTTCGACGAAACAGATTTTCAAAAATAATTAAAATGTTAAAGGAACTAAATTGGTTGACCGTGAAACAGATGCTGACCTTGAACACGATGGTATTTATCCACAAAATATTGAACAACACGTTACCAAAATACTTCTCAAATAAAATTGTGTACAATAAAGACATTCACAGATATATTCATTCACAGACATTCACATATCATTTATCTCCCACATTAATAATATAACCACTAAGGCGATGCAAATGCTGGGTTTCATTTTAAGAACTTCAAAAGATTTCAAAAATTTAAAAACTTTAAAAATATTATATTCATCCATTGTCAGAAGTCATTTAGAATTCAACTCAACCATTTGGAATCCATTTTACAATATTCGTGAAAAATCCATCGAGCGAATCCAACATAAATTTTTACGAAATATAAATTATAGATTAGGAATTCCTATTGAAAATATTAGCTACATGTCACTGTTGAAAATTATGGACCTCGCTACATTAAAAGAAAGAAGAATATGTACTGATCTATTTTTTCTGTATAAAATTGTTAATAACATGTTTGACTCCCCTGAACTCCTTAGGCTGATTAATTTTCATGTGCCTAGTAGAACGGTTCGTCAGATTGTACCTTACCATTGTAACAATTCAGGTACCAATTCAGAAATAAACTCAGTAATGAACCGACTGCACAGTACAGGGAATAAATATTACATGAAAACCAACGGTACTGAAAGTCTATCAACCTATAAAAACATTGTCATTAAATCTGTATGTCTATCTAGATAAATTTGAAATGTTTATAAATTTTCAATATGTGTCGAATGTATATGAATGTGTATCCTTTATTTTATTCTGTTGCTTTTAAGCTGCAAGAAAATCACTTCTTTAAATGTATATGAATGTGTATTCTATAATTTACTCTTTGTTTTAAGTTAAAAAATCTATACTTGATACTTATTTAATTGTTATCTCTTAATTCTTTGATTATAACAAATGTATTTTTAATTTTATCATATGTAAAAGCCCTAATTGGGCGTGTACAAATAAATAAATAAATAAATAAATAAATAACACAAGGACGTGCAAGGAAATTAGAACAGTCTACTGTACAAGGGAATGAAGTTGTATAACACACTACCAGAAACTTTAAAGTCCACACCAATTGGAAAGTTCAAGATGTATTGTAGGAGCTACATAAAACTTGAAAAAATATAGTGAATATGAAATATTTTAATCAATTAGAAATTTGTAAACTTCAATGTACAAATTACTAAAATAAAAATTATTATTATTATTATTATAACGCACAATACTATCAATGACAATCACTACCATTCCGCAACTATTTGCAAACAAATCCCAGGCGTCCAGTGATTTGTGATTATTTTGCAAAGATTCAGTGCGGGGAATAAGGAAGTTGAATCCATTTTTTTTTTTTTACCATTGTTCACATTCAACCTTAAATACTAGTATCTTTTTTTTAAAAGTTCATTTTCATGATTAAATTAATTCTCCAAGGTAAAAAAAATATTTTAAGATTTTAAGTACCGGGTTACTACATCATTCCTTCTCATATTCATGTTATAGTGTCAATTCTTGATCTTCAACTTCTTCAAAACGACCTCGACAGACTCAATAACTGGTGTACTGTCGATGATATGCAATTAAATGTTGAAAAATGTTAAACTTTAAACTTTACTCGAATTAGAATTATAAAGGATTTTTCCTATGTTATTAATAATACTATTCTTAAAAAAGTATCCTCCTTAAGAGACCTAGGAATCACTCTTGATTCTAAATTCATATTAGATGTACACATTAAAGACATTAAGTGCAAATCATTTAAAATTATAGGATTTATTCACAGAATATGTAAGCCTTTTAAAGATCCTCTATCAATTCTAACCCTTTACAATGCCTTAATTAGAAGTAAACTTAAATATGGAAGCAATATTTGGAATCCACATTTCTGCAAGTATGAAAACATTGTAAAATCAGTTAAAAAAATGCTTAGACTGTTATATTTTAAATGTCATGAACATCTTAGATCATACGAATCCAATTGACTGATCTAATTTGTTTACTTAAAATAATTCATGGCCATCTTGATACTTCAATGTGTCTTAGCAACATTGATATAAATGTTATCAATTCCCATTGTTTAAGACGCCATAATATGTTTCACCTGAATACATTTAAAAACAATATCGCCTATTTAAGCCCTCTGATCCAATGTGTCGACTATATAATAAGATAGAGTGTGCTGAAGTAGATATTTTTGTCGATAATAATTTATATGGATTAAAAAAAAAATGCTCTGCGGTTGCTGAAAAATTCGTGCTTATTTATTATGTATCTATCATTTGTGTCTCTAATTATGTCTCTTATCTTGCCTCTCTTTAATTGTTGTTTGAGTAAACTTTGAATTTGAATAATTGTCTATTTTAAACTGTTTTTTGTTTTATTTTATATAATTTTTATTTTAACTGTTCCAAAATTAATCATTGTATTATTTGGCTAATTGATTGTACATACATTTGGTCTTTGTCTTATTTATATAATTAACTGAATTTTTATAACTGGGTTGTTTTCACATGTGTGTGAACAACCAGTAAAAATAAATTCTTAGTAATAATAATACACAAGATGATAATATTATGTATTAAAAATAAAAATCTTTACATCATCCAATTTAGTGTAGATGTAATTGTAATGGAATCTTTCGGTTTAATTTTCATTACTTCGCTTTTCATCGTTATCGCCCACATTGAGAACCTATGACTACCTTACGCGGGCATCCAAAATAGATTTGAAGATGTGTTCAAAAACGCACTGGGCGTTTTAAAATCAAATGACACTCAACTGAAATTAATGTTTAATTGATTGACATTAATTTAAAATATAATTATATATAATATAATACGACGGAAGATAAACACCGAAGTTATAAAAATAGAAATGGATTAAGCCGTGTTTGGTGACCAAATCTGAATAGCCAGGTACTTTCCCACCTGCTTGGACTTGCTAAAAAATGTAAAAAGAATATTGTTTTTTTTTTTTTTTAATATTCTCTGAAAATTCTCCGAATCCCATAAAGTAGCCTCTTACTCCAGGCACCGAAATTTATTAAATAGCAATTGCTACCAGAAACAACGTAAAATCTAATTTTCAAAGTAGAATAAACTCCAGTCCATTTTCCTAATTCGTGTACTCAGTTACGGTATCAATATATTTAAATCAACGGCCAATTGACTCATCTATCCGACATTGGCAATTTATTCTCCAGCCTCCGTAACTATAAATGGCCCGCACATGATCCAACTTTCCATCGAAAACGGATGCCATAGATCTCCAGTAGGGACCGTAAAATTTTATTGCAATCGTATGGAAAAAAAGCTGGACCGGACCGTGGGAGTTAATCTTATAAGAAATTTCAAACGTTATAATTTCATAGGCGTATCAAAAACCCTTCCAATCCGTAAGAATCCAAAGAAATGCAGATATAGTTTTCCCAACATATTTAAGTATTTTGTTAAAATTTTTTTTTTCAAGGAAAGTGGTACATGCGGGGACTTATAGCTTTGGAGCTTGATTTAATTTATTTTATTCATTTAGATACCTAATATCTTTCTAAAAAAAGTTTCCACACGCAGCAAGGATTTAACTTATTTGTTTCTATCTAATTAATCTAGGAGGCTGGTATGGGTACCGCCGCCTCGGGAACCATTTATTGGATAACCAACACCTCTGCCATAGGTTACTCCAAGTGATTCGCTATGCTTGGTGACTTAGCAGAGTACCCGGCTTGTTCCGGGTATTGGCGGCGATACATCTGCCTACCGGCTGCATGGCAGGCCAGTTCGGGAGAGAATGTTTGAGGCAGTCCCGTCACTTCTCCCTGAGAGGCCCAGGAAGCCCTGAGAGATTTTTTTCCCCCTAAGGCCTTTTCTTTGTGTATAGATATAAGCACGCGTGGGCAGGGGGTAAAATTCAGACCTGCGTTCGCGCTTTGGTAAAATTTACAAAGAACCGTATGTAGCCACGGTTTTGACTGTTCACGGGATTTGCTCACAAAGTAGTAAGATTCTGGAACGCTGTCGAAAACGAACTGCTATGAAGATAGGCGCAAGGGCCGGCTCTCGTCGCTCTGAGAGATAGTGCGTATAATAGGTACCTACCAACCTATTGTACACTGTACGAGATCTTGAGTAAATAATTTATTATAATAATTTATAACCGAACCGCGTTTCGTATTACGATCTTCAATTTTTGTGGGTTGTGCGGCGCTCGGGAGCTCTCATGAACTAGCCGCCACTGCGCGTAGGTACAATAAGTTGAAATCTGCTTTCCTAAAGGACCATCTTTTTAACATTGCACAATTTTAAATAATATTATAAAAATGTTTATAATTTTCAAGTTATGAATTTGCATGCGGAAAAAATGTAATCGATTTTAATAAAACGTTTTTTCGTGTAGGTAAATGTGCAAACAAAATTTTCACTGGAAAGTCAGATAATGTTTATTCAAGGAAAATAAAGATGTTGCCTTTCTTGTACAGGGACATACCTACTTGAATTTTGTTTAACCAATGGTTCCTGACATTATTCACTTTGGGAGGCGTTTACCGCCGCCCCGAGCATCATTTATTGGATAACCAACACCCCTCCCACAGGTCACCTTAAAAGGTACGCTCCGTTCGGTGACTTAGCAAGGGCGTCCGGGTTCATGGTTGGTCTAGGTCTTGGCGGCGACTCTCTCAGCCTTACACTCTGTAATAGTTGAGTCTTACCCCCCCCCCCACCCCCCCTAATTATTTAGCAGTTTTAAAAAACTTTATAATTAACTAGCTCTGTACGTAGAGTTCATCTCCCATTCGTATTCGTAGCCTTGTAGTTCCGTCGCCCAAACTCCTCTCTCCTTCGTTCCCTTGGCAGAGCCTCAACACCCCTTTACGTAATACGTTTTAGGTATACGTGGCAAGATGCTCTCAATTAATCAACTTGTAATTAACCCCTTAACATTGTGTTATTTTTTGTTTTAAAGGTTTGATATGGTTAATCCAGTTTAATTAATAATTTGTTTGTGGTAAACCCTTTGTTCTTTTAGGTATGGCGTGTTGCAATTCACTAGGGCACAATTTACAATGACTCTAGCTAACTTGAAAATAACTAATTCTACCGTTCGTGCAACTTTCTCCCCTACTAACGTCCGTCTTATACTTGTTTGTTGATGATTACGTCTTTTGAATTAACCCGCGTCATCCCACCTAGTACCTAGTACATAAATATACCTTTATACAGTGAATTAGGAAGATCCTACCTTTAGTGAAATGCGGCGAATCCTCAGCTATCCTCGGGAGGCTAACATATAAAATAATTTGACATTGTACTCTAATTACGAAGTTACAATCAAGATTCAATCAAAACATGCCCGGGATGCACAAATTCTACAATCACAGTTGTAAGTGAAGTTTGTTAGTTAGTTTTGAGCTTTGGGTAGGTATTTTTGGGAGATTATTAAGGATTGACATGAAACAAAATATGTCTTGCTACAATTGGGCTCCTCCATTTCCGCAACTGACTTGGTGAGGTTCAATTAAAACCGCCGGGTCAACCCCCAATTCCAACTCCTCCAGAGAATATTTTGATGGTCGCAAGCGACGAATGTAAAATCGACATGTTTTGCTTCCTGTCGGGAAAGGGTTTGATGTGTGTTTCTGGTTTGAAGGATGATAGTGGGAGTGTTCTCAACCAATATGCCGCTAAATTATAATGGTGATACTGCTACTGTTGTTTGATGAAATGCCATCTCATATCGCTTGATGTGAGGAACTGCTTCGATTTATGGTGTGGTAGCCGATGTCCGGAAGTATTCAGGAATGCGTGCGTGGCACGAGGTTTTAGGTCGTGACATCCTCTAAGCTGAATTGATGATGATGATGATGTCGATGAAGTCTTTCAGCATGTCAATGACTAGAGTCCCATTCACTCCTATAGCATTGAACATGAACATTAAACCGAAGTGGATTAGACAAACGGCAATGTCAGGAGGTCGGTGGAGCCGCTCCCCCCTCTGATCTCGCGAGGTTTGAATTTAGTAAAGGTGGATTTTGATGTCATCGACCCTCGCCTCTGCAGTCACACAGCTCCTCAACAGTCCCGTTCTCCGTCCAGCACACCGCCTCGAATCAGTAGAAATGATGATTACGTTTTCCTAGGCACGTTATAAACATGCGTCTGCCTTCAGCCGCGGTGAACATCGGTATTTGATTTGAATGAAAATACCTCCCCTCGCATGACGGAAGCAGGCGTGACGGGGTTGGGTACCCATGTAACGTTTCACGAACATCCGCCCTACGATAGGTGATATCCCAAGCTCATCTCAAATATCAGCTCGGAGAAGGAATGTCAAACTTGGCTTCCAGGGCGCTGGGTCCAGGAATGAATGGCACCGGGGCGTGAATCCAGTTCTAAATCTTCCATTCCTTACTTTCCCCCGCTACTATTTCGTCCAAAGTACATTCCCAACCTGATGCTGGATGATGCCCTAATTCTGATTTTGGGGAAGATTATGAAAATTTATCCGGTTTCCGACAACGAGTCGCCGATCGATTGCTAAACCAGTAGAAATGATGCTTACCTTTTCCTAGACACGTTATAACCATGCGTCTGCCTTCAGCCGCGGTGAACATCGGTATTTGATTTGAATGAAAATACCTCCCCTCGCATGACGGAAGCAGGCGTGATGGGGGTGGGTACCCAGGTAGCGTTTCACGGACCTCCGCCCTACGATAGGTGATATCCCAAGCTCATCTCAAATATCAGCTCGGAGAAGGAATGTCAAACTTGGCTTCCAGGGCGCTGGGTCCAGGAATGAATGGCACCGGGGCGTGAATCCAGTTCTAAATCTTCCATTCCTTACTTTCCCCCTTTACGTTTTCGTCCAAAGTACATTCCCAACCTGATGCTGGATGATGCCCTAATTCTAATTTTGGGGAAGATTATGAAAATTTATTCGGTTTCCGACAATGAGCCGCCGATCGATTGCTAAAACAACTCCGTATGTCATGTTCTCTTCATTCCGCTGACAAGGTAGCTCCCCACGAGCGTAATCAAAGAGTAGTGAAGCCAACGCGAATTTCGTCACTTCTTTTCCTTCATTACGAAGGTAGCCCGGCCAGATCGTTATCTCCGTCCTGTATTTAATTGGCCTCCCGCGACAACGACTCTTATCAGCTGAGGCCTCTGGAGGGGGGTAGAGGGGGGAGTTGTGGGCGCATGTCCTTTGCCTTCCAGACGTCTCCCAATGCCTTTATGACGATACATGTGATAGCATATACGTCGACATCATGAAAGGGCTCCTGCCTCGCTCTCAACTGCTCCAGGCCCGTCCAGAGACGCAGGTTTCCAAGTCTCCATCACAAAGGTTTCCAATTTAATTGGACTAAGTTCCTATCGTCGCTTGCTTCGCCTCCACATTTGGGAAATAGTGTAGCCCACCGTCATCTCGTTCACTTCGCCCACAGATAATAACTGCATAAAGTGCAACCTATAATCATGGAATAGGGAAGCTTAACTCAAAATTACTCCAGCAATCGCCAGCTCCAGCGCCGCAACTCGTTCGGTTAAATTTGAAAGAAGGAAATTTGCTAAATAATAATAGCAGAGCGCTGACGGTCTCGTTCAATCGCAAATACTAAAGATTTGAGCTAGAATGGGAATTTCGAATAAAATATACCTAATCGTAAAGTACTATATACCTAATCGTAAGATACTTCCAAGATACTTTTTATTTTTGGATTGGGAATTCTATTGTTTAAAATTTGTTAATAACCATGCAATACATCCGTTTTCCAAACCGATATACCTAGTACGTACCTTGCCTAACAAATATCTTCAATTACTGAGTAAATTCTAAAATATATTTGAGAATAGGTATTCCTAATGTAACGTAATTTATTATATCCAACTAAACCCCCAACATAGCCTTCCCGATGTAATGTCTCGCAACACAATCGTAAGATATATGACTATCTCTTGTCCGTTAAAATTGACAAAACCTCTCCAAAAGACTTCTTTAGCACCGTTGTTATTTTAAACTCGATAGATCGAAAAGTAGCGACGCCAAACGGAGAGACAACACGTACCTCCATAGGATTTATTCTGCCGGAGAATGAGGCACTTCAGTCGGTCTCCTCTTTGTGTGGTGCTTCGCAGCCTCCCCACCCTTGCCTCCTTTGGTTTTCTGAAGGTTTCACTTCTACCGCGTGTAAACTGCACAACTTTGATCTTTTGTTTCTAAAATGCTGACAGCTGGTTTTCTAAATGGAAGCTTCTTTAACACCGTTGTGATTTGAAACTAGATGAAACGGAAACGAGCGACACTAAACGCATCTATAGGATTTATCCTGTGAAACCTCTTTAACGCTGTTGTGATTTGAATCTATATGAAACGGAAACGTGCAACACTAAACACATCTATAGGATTTATTATCTTAGTGAAACTTCTTTTACACCGTTGTGATTTGAAACTATATGAAACGGAAACGTGCGACACTAAACACATCTATAAGATTTATCCTGCGAGAGAATGGGATACTATAATCAGTCTCCTCCTTGTGTGGTGCTTCGTGGCCTATCTATCTGCTCTTTGTGCGGTGCTTCGTAGAATAAAATTGAACTAATTTTAGCACTTGGTAACGATATTAAATGAATAAATCCCACAATTAACGTATTAAATTCGTCATTCTCCCGAAGTTTAGTTTTCTGAAGGTTTCACCTCTACCGCATGTGAATTGCACTCTGTTAGACAGGGATCCCGCCCAAAATGTCCAGTTACACAAAATTAAATCTTAGCTATTGCTCGAAGAGACAATAGAAGGAAGTGTCAAAGGATTTATGACCCAAACCGAACAAACGCGCTCCTCACTTCAAAATATCCCAGCATGACCTTGGGTAGGTACACGCTCTGAACCAAATGGATATGAATCTTTTCTGCAAGGTCCGCACTAAATATGTAACGCAATTTGTAATAAAGTAATTTTTTGTTTCCAAAATGCTGACGGCTGGTTTTCTAAATGGAAGCTTCTTTAACACCGTTGTGATTTGAAACTAGATGAAACGGAAACGTGCGACACTAAACGCATCTATAGGATTTATTATCTTAGTGAAACTTCTTTACCACCGTTGTGATTTGAATCTATTCTGCAAGGTCCGCACTAAATATGTAAATAAACTCACCCGAACTCTGCATGCCGCACAATACACTGAAAGCACTCTTGAAAACACAACCCATATCCACAAACCGTCATGCACTTTCGCAAAACACAAAACGCATGCAATTATCAGTTTCAATTGCATCTGCCAAGCACAAATTTCGCGCCGAGGATAAGATATCTCTGTCTTATGACTTTTCCTATTTATAAAACTCAATTTTCTGAATAAATTCTGCCAATAAACGAATTATCTCCGGTTTCCCCCTAATCTAAACCGAACGCTAGGACGATCTTTTCCTGACTGCCTTATTTAAAATTTTTCTCTCCGCGTTAATTTTGTCAATTAAAACGAGCTGTGTTGACTTTGTTTTATGCGCCCCAACTACCGTTATCATTCCCTGCAACTTTGAAACACGTCCGTCTTCGAGACCGAAATTACCCCGACTCTCTTATTTAAAATTTGATTTATCCGCGTAATTTCAACCGTTCGCGTCCGTGATCTGTCCCTGACTGTCCCTTATTTTCATCTCCGGTGTGGCCCGTGGCCTCAAAGTTTTTTTTATTTATTACATACTTTTCTAAAATCCCTTCAAAATTCGTTAGTTCCCATAGCGTTATATTCAACTTAATCGACCAGCCTGTCAAATTTTATCACCAGTTTCAGAGAATTCTGACGCTGTTCCATGTTCTTTAGTTTTTTTTTTCGCAGTTCCAGAACTTCAAAATAGTAATTAATTATCTGTACTTGAAAAGCTAGAACGTATTTCCTAAACCAGAGCCCTGTGACGTACCTAAATATTTAATGCCACACGTGTCATGTTTGTTTTGTAAGAAACGTTACATTCCCTTCGTCTATTTTTTTGTGGCTTTTGCTGGGATCGCCCGTGCGGATTCATAAATCAGCCTCGTAGATACTTGTGTTTTTAGAAGTTATTTCAGCGCTCTTACAAAGTGGCCCCATACAAATTATCCACGTATTATTATAATTATTAAGGCGAGTCCATCACAACTCTTGCACATTGTTCCTCAAATTCCACCTTTCATACCTTTTTACTTCCCAGAATTCTCTCCTCCCTCTCCCTTAAAAGAGCCTCCACACACCATCCCCAATCGCATCTCGCGGGATTTTTTTCATAAGGATCTCCTTTGTGGAACTAATGTATAAAAAATTGTTGGAGTAAAAAAACGTAAATAAAATTTCGGTTTTCGGTGAAATTTTTAATGTTCCTTTTTTAATTTAAAACGTTGAAAGTCAGTAGTAAAGTGAAGTTTTTTTTATGCGATATCACACATGTATCCTAACTGCCCGGGGTCAGTAAAAGTATTATATCTCCATTTGGTGAGAAACGCTCCATTTTCACAAACATGACCAGACAAAACCGGAAATATGTCATTTTTAAATCAAATTTTAGACGTATTGACACTTTTCCTCAAAAAATTATAAATTGATTTCGGAAGACTGTTCTTTTATCTAGTAAAGATATGTTTTAAATTTTGAGAAAATATGTTTATTTTTAATACAATAAGGTTTTACCATAGGTCGTTGGCAGATTTGTTAAATTTTCACACACATTTCAAATCACATTCAACACACATTTCAAATCATATAACCATGCAGTAAAATAAATCAATAAATTATCTGAAAAAGCTATGTTTCAGAATTTTAATTTTAGTTTAAATAAAATCATTAAAAAAAAAACTCGGCACACGTGTTTTGCGACGAAAATACTTCAGTTTGTCTATTTATTTACAGTCTAACGAACTAATATATTTAACATTTCTTTTACATTCTTATTTTGCTTAGACATTTTTGAAAAATTATAAATACTTATTTTCGTTATTTGTTTTTGGGGTCTTATGCCATGTTGCGCTACCTCCTTCTTTTGCCAACGTTTCGGACAGCGTTGCAGTGTCCATCATCAGGGCAGACCCGGCTGATTCGAAACGTTGGCTAAAGAAGGAGGTAGCGCAACACGGCATAACACCCCAAAAACAATATAACGAAAATACTTTTGGCCCTGAAAAATAATAAATTAAAAAAAATAAATTAAAAACTATAAATTCTTATCAAAAAATAATTACAAAAAGTACATAATTTTAATAGTTTTATCATCACGCCTTTCAGCATTTTCGAACGTTAAAGCAAATTTTGAATGAAATAAAGTCGACATAGAGTTATTACTTAAAAAAAGCTGATATGGAGAATAATTAATCTTTCTTATCGGAACCGCCCTGTACGATCGTAAGAACGTCTTTCGACGAAAAATGAATTCTCAGCCACTGGCTGGTTAATGGCCCTTTGTGTCGTTTTCCAATCTCATTCTCTTAAAAAAAAATATTTTTCTTGTAAAATTTTTGATTATCAAGCCGAACCAAACAGGTTTAGCTAAATTAACTTACGTAATGGGAATGTTTTTCGCTTTGCATTAAAATTTTATACAAGAAAACGTTTCATTAACCTGATTAGGGAAACAGCTATTTGCATTGTATCGCGGGAAAACTCGTATTACAAAATGCACTTCCGCGAAATTGCGTACTGAGGCAGTAGGTACTTTATACAATTAACCGAATTCATACTTGCGGCATTGTAGCATGCTGGGGTTGAGCATCCTGCGAGAAGTATACCGCAGGGAAGCATGCCACAGAGAAGCATGCCAAATTTAGGCATGCTGCAGGGAAACACGCAGCTGGGAAGTTTTTCGCAGGGAAATATGTCGCTGTTAGGCTTGCAGCAGGGAGCAAATTAGCCGCAAATTCTTCATTTTTAAAAGGAGAACTAATATTTTATGAACATTTAATTTAAATAATATAAAGCAATGGGCTTGAGCTCGGTACCAGAATGCAAAACCGATCTTCCATGGAGGTCTTCAACCACTCCTGACTTAGATTTTTCCGAAATTTAATCCGTTAGCTATTTTGCAATCTCAAATTTTGCAATCCATCTTCATCGGTTTCAATTATGATTGTCAGGGTAATCAAGTAATTATTTATTGAAGTGAAAACTTTTTTAGCACCGTTGTGATTTGAAACTCGATGAAACGAAAAATAACGACACTAAAAAGAGACAAACCCATACATCTACAGGATTTAGCCTGCTAGAGAATAAAATAGAGTAATCAGTCTCCTCTTTGTGCGGTGCCTCGTAGCTTCCCCACTCTCTTCTACTTTAATTTTCTGAAGTGTGACAGCGTGTGAATTGCACACTCTAATTTTTAAAATTTTATTTGTAATATTAACGCCTTTCGGCTTTAGCATAACATAACATAGTGTGAGACATAAACTACAACTTAAGAAATTAGAATTGAGTGTATATTAAAGAGACATTATCGTGTAAAACAGCAATGGATAGTAGTTAAGAACATGTATTAGAATTGTATACTAATCAATACGTACCTATACGAACAACTAGACAAACATTAACATTTTGTATACGTACGTACATCTCATTCCATCTATGATTTGCATTCTCCAATACAACGTTTACAGAGTCTTAGTAACAAATAGGTAATTAAACAATATGGATGTATTTGACAACAATTTGCACTTGGCCAACTTCAAACACCATATGTGCCAACTATGTATTTCTACCTATCCCACAAACTAAAATGTGAACAACAAATTTAAACATTAGATACTATATTTTATGTCCTATATTTTGTTTCTTATATTTTATGTTACCTGTATTTTGATAACGCTTATATTTTATGTAACCTGTATTTTGTTTTTAACATATGTATTATGTTACCTGTATTTTATAAACTCATTATTTTCACTGTAATTAAAAAATCAATCGTGTATAGCATTCTATGTAAAAGACCTATGGGCGTTTAAATAAATAAAGAAAAAATAAAAATAATATTTCATTAAAAATCAAACCATGCGTTTGTTACCACGCACGCAAGGTTGCGACATGAGCATGCCCACATAGCGCACGCGTTATACTCGCAAGTAGGTACATAATGATTGCGGTAGAACGTGGCCCCGTTTGCATTCAAATCCATAGCGTAGTTTTTCTTTCGAAGAAATGTGAGGTTCTTTAACGGTAGGGTTTTCACGCCGGGAGTAAGCTTACAGCGAGGAATAAAAGGTTGGAAGGTTTTAAAACGTATTTCACGACCATATGCAAGTCCATAAACAGAGAATCCATTCTCGAGAGACTACTTTATTATTCTCGTTGAAAGTCAAACGCCACCACCGGGCCCGAAGGATATTCATATTTCGGAACCTAATAATTGAATCTGCGCTTTTATGGGGGTGATCGTATTTTCATAAGATGGAAGAAGTCTCAGATAGGAGTTATTAAAAAGTTGGCTTCGTAAAAAATATTTTTTTAAGAGTGCGTTATGTTGTAAAAAAAAAATTTTTTAATTTTTCAAAAGAAGCAAACACATTGTGACTTGACATTTTAAATAAATAAATAAAAAGAAAATACTTTGTTTTAAGTCACTTTATTGTTATTTTTTAGTCTTTAGGTTTCGGTACCTCCGTACCATGTTCAGGACTGAATATGAAAATACTAACAAATACAGGATAATACACAATATGTACAAATTGTTACGAAAGAAAGAGACAGTAAATTAGAGTGAGACAGTGCGTCTGTTGTGGGAGGGAAGTGGGGGAGGAGAGAGTGGGATAACGGGAAACATACTTATAATAGGGCTGAATGTTAAATTTTGTTGATTTAACTGATTTTTTAACTGATTTTTTTTTATTTCCAATGCCTCTAAATTAATTATAGCATAGATTGAAAAAATGATTAGTAACAATAAAAAACTAATACAATATAGCAAATGGTAATGCGCATTTTCATCCCGCCACAAAATATCCTCCAACAAAACATTCCCCAGCAAAATATATACTAATACATAACCTAACCTAATCTAATCTATCGAAAAAATGGGACGAAAATAATGCAGACATCCCGTAAAGACAATAAATTATTGTTATCTTTATTATTTTTGTCCCCATTTAACTATTTTTTAAATCGACCACCACAACACGGGCATGTGCCTAGCATGGTGGTCGAAAAGTCCCCTATGTGTGTAATGAAAAATTTAATTAATAAAGAAAAGTTAAAAAAAAAAAATGTTAATTTATTTTTGTCCCATTTTTTGTTAGGTTAAGTTAGGTTTTAGTAGATATTTTATGGGGGTATATTTTGTCCCCAGGATATTTTGTCGCGGGATGAAAAATTATTTATATGAACTTTAAATAATAAGACCTGACAAAAACAGAGTGTAATGTATAAAAGCTAGTTCGTCGGTATAAGCATACAAACATTTGTGTCCGCTACAACAAATAAAATCTAAAATAAGGATATGGTTTACTCGTAAGGTTAAGAATGAGTGAAGATTTTATAAAAAATGTTGCAAGGTTGACAATGAAATCAAAAACCATAATAACATAACAATAATACGAACTTGCTCATTAGAATTTTTACTTTTTTATTCCGCTTTTAGTTCCAATTTGTATTTGAAAATTACACCTCATTTTAAAATAACATTCTTATCTCTGTTGTACAAGAATTGCTCCCTTAGAATGAAAGATTAAACCCAGACTGTTTTCATTGTATTGAAATCGTCTTTAGTATTACTTTCTTTAGTCTGGTGAGATTTTTCTCTATCAAACGCACCTCTGGCATTTCTGTTCTTGAATGGATAGGTACTTAGTGCGAACTTAACAGACTTAATCTGCTCTTAACGATGTAATTACGAGGGAGATAAGCAATATTTTGTGTTTCATTAAATACCTTGTAAACCCAGCTGGCCGGCAGGGCTCTGGAACAATTAATTAAAACCTTAAAAGGAACTCTCACCAAAAAAAATATTCGAAAATCAATGATTTAAACCATAACGTCAGCACATTATTACGCATTCATGTGTAATACGGTTAGGTTAGGTATTTTTACATTAAAATTTGGCAAATTTTAAGCAGAATAATTATCTCAACCTTACTAATAAACGTAAAATGTACGTAACTGATAAGCTACCATTTATCCTGCGTCATCAGTTGTTTATCAGTTGTGCAAAATTAAAACACGTTTATTAGTAAGGTCCCTGTAATTTACCCTCGCGTAATCTCACGAAGACATGTATCCGCCTTACAGCACTATTCTGCACACTTATTTACAAAACAAACGCAGCAGCAAATTCGCAAATAAGCGAATTAGTGTCCGACCGAAACAGGACTTTCTACCGAAACCGAATCTTCGGTATCTGTCTCAGTTTCGGCCGAAACCAAAACCGAAGCCGAAACGTTATTAGGCATGTTAAAAATCTATTGTTTACTGAAATTTGACTTATTTTTTACATTTATGCAGACAGTTAACACGCGTTAAATGAAATAAAAAAAAACAATAGTGTTTGTAAAAATAATAAAAAAAAAATTTTACTGCTATAAAACAAACAATAATTATAAAAATTCATAAAATATGTTAACTACTTCTTTGAACAAAAATTTGTCAATAATCAACACTTACATTATAAAGGAAGGACCTCGTTAATTGAGTATTTTAATTTTAATTGCGTTTACAGTCACAACTTTTTTATTACAGGTGAAATAAAAATAATAATAATTGAAGTAAGTGAAGAAAAAAGGTTTTTTTTACTGCTTTAAAACAAACAAAAATTGGAAAAATTAACACAACACAATCACCCCGGTCCGGCCGGCGAGCTCAGCTGATGATGGCGGCTGAAACACAAGCCACGAACTCACCCGAAGTCAGCCGAACGACCGTGACGTGCGAAAATTTACGAACGCAGAGTTTCGGTGCGGCCGAAGGTTCGGCAGATTTTCTGCCGAAACCGAAACTGATGCCGAAACTAGATTTTTTTACCGAAACTTGCCGAAACCGAAACCGAGCCTACATTTCAATCATCGATCTTTTTCGGATTGCTGCCCACGCTTGAAAACAGCATCATCTCAATCATGTAAACAGTTCAATGTGCATACAGCTCGTTACACTTCTATAGATCTATGTATAGACCACCACTTATCGTACATATCAATACACTCACATATATACACACACACACACACACATGCTTATAGAGTAAATACGTCACCAGGGAATTACTCGATGTACTCGTACCTACCAAAAATAAGATATTTCAAGGAAACATCATACGAACCCATTATGATACATTTTATTTGCGTAAATTGTTTCGTAATAAAATTATAATAGTGGCAGAATATTTTATATAGCGCCGCGCCGCGTGTGAAAAAATAATTAAAATAAAACTTTTTTTTTTTAATCTTTTATGTGGCGTATGAAAAACTTGTTAGATAGCATGTGGGATGCTTTCTTCAAAGGGGAGTCGAATTGCCACTTTGCTGAGTTGTCACGAAACCTTTAATCACTAAGGGAACGTACCCATACTACGTGACCAACTTATTGCAATTTTTAACCCCCCCCCCGGTGACCAAAAACCTAAGCCCGCCGCCGCTCATTTGTACCAAGCGTGACATTTTGAAGACCCCCCCCCCCCCAAACGAGTCACGTATTATGGGTACGTTCCCTAAACATAAAGGATTATTATTTAAAAAGTCAATTATATCCAAGTCTTTACATTGTAAATTATTTGTGCATAATTAGTAGATCTAATAATTTTGTAATGAAGCTAAACGACATAAAGAAAGACGTAATTAGATTCATCGGGTGGCAGAAAAATCTTTCGCTGCAAATAGTGTTATTATTCTTGTATCAGTGGATAAAGTCCCTATATTATTTCTTCTAGACAAAGAAACACCTGTGTTTCGCTTTGAGGAAATATAATAAGGGTTCTCCGAAAAGCGTGCTCGCAGCAAATGAACAGATTTTCATTCTTTACCCTGCCTTTTGTCCTCACGCGAATCATTTCGATCATTTCAATATAATTTATTGAGATGTTTTAACTTCCATTTATTAAATTCTTCCGTTATGAATTCCGGACCATTAATTGAATAGCGATGATGACGGTAGAGAAAAATGAAATATTGTTAGGACATATTGTGAAGAATAATAAGACTTTAGTTTAAAACTTATTATTTTACTAAACAAAGATAAACATTAAGCGGTTATGAGTAACCTAACCATATTTTTGAAAATGTACGTATCTACTTAGATTCCTTACTTGGTATAGGGAAAATTGTAGGGTATTGATAACAAAAACTTTTTACTAACACGGTAGAACATAAAGTACCTTCAAGAAAGTAGTTGCTGTTACAAAGAGAAAATTACGACAAGAAAGGTTTTTTCACGAAAATTCGAATAAGTACATTAAATGTTTTCCCTTTTTTCCATAAGATCAAGGTTCCTCAGTAAGTATTTTTGAGAATGTTATGCAACGGTTTCAGGTTACAATTCTATTATAAATAGATTACACACCATTTGTAACTCTTTTGCGTAGCTGGTGTTTTTAATATGCCTCTATCGATATACGTGGGTGGTCTGAAAAGTTTCCGACCTGATCATGAAAATGGCAGCACTCGTCAATAAAAGCTAGTGAATGTAGTTGTGCATCTTTTGACAGTTACTCACCAAAGTTTCGGCCATTTTGGACGCGCAATTTTTAGTTGACAGTCGTTTGAGTGAGTCAATGTGTGTGTTTTTGTGAAAATGGAAAAAATTGCTCACGTTAGACCAAAAATCCTGTTTCACCAAGACAACGCGCCGTCTCACACCTCAGCGGTTGTCGTGGCAAAAATCCACGAATTACGGTTTCAACTGCTTGACCATCCGCCTTACTCACCAGATCTAGCCCCAAGCGACTTCTTTTTGTTCCCTTATTTGAAAACTGCGCAAAAAACAAAAGAACAAAAATTTGCCATACTCAATTTTTTCCATTTTCACAAAAACACACACTCAAACGACTGTCAACTAAAAACTGCGCGTCCAAAATGGCCGAAACTTTGGTGAGTAACTGTCACAAGATGCACAACTACATTCACTAGCTTTTATTGAGGAGTGCTGCCATCTTCATGTTCAAGTCTGAAACTTTTCAGACCACCCTCGTATAAAGCTGTACTACTTATTCGACGCAACTGTCCCTGAAACATTCGAATTCAAAAGGGGAGTAGCATTCTGGGATGGAATAGAATATTTGATAAGGCCCGGTAGCATATTTCCTTTTCCGTGTTCAATAGGAGGCAACCATGCCATGACATATCTGCAAAACATTCAACACCCTCATAGATGTAGACGATTTCTAATGTATCTTGAATATAAAAAAAATCAAACTGACTGATTCTATCTATTGACGCATAATTTTCAGAATATTATTTATTATTTTTACTGTTTACACTGTTCATTTATTTGTTAGAATGATTATTTTTTCTTTTGCTTTTGTATACATCGTACCACATAGTTTGATTAAATATCGATGAGTATGGATGTGTAATAATTTATTTGTATTTAGATAATTAATGGAACTTAGTTTTTCATATAAAGATTTTGCAATGCATCTTAACAACCGTTATCTTAATAACTGTTTGATTCTTAACTAACTAACTAATCATCAAGCAGTTTCCCCTCAGGGGTAATCAGAGAGGACGGACCGCCAAACAAATCGATCTTGGCACACACTCTTTGCCTCTCTCACATTCATACATCGTCTCATACATACTCTTATATTATTCTGTCTTTTGACATGGCCCGACTCAAGTATCTGATTCATTTGATCGTGCCATATCTTCCTTGGGCGTCCCCGACTTCTTCTACCGTTCACATTTGCGTCATATATTCTTCTTAAACTACTTTTTTCGTTCATTCGCTCTATATGCCCAAACCATCTGAGGGTCCCTATCTTAATCTTATTCATTACATTGTAAGCATCAGCCTTGCATTCTTTGCGGATCTCTACTTAGGAATCTTACACGATTTTACCACACATACGCCTCAGTGATCTCATTTCAGCAGCTTTCAGTATACTTTCATCCTTCCTCTGCCAATTCCATGCCTCACTACCATACATCGAGATAGTTATCAGCACTCCATTGTGGACCGCTTGATTTTTAAATATAACAAAATAAAAACAAATATTCCATGCAAAGTTATTGTATATATCTTTTATTTCTTTTCTCACCCGATGAATATAGGTAAAATTAACTAAGAAATTTAACAATCGATTTTTATGTCAACTGATTTTAATAATAATAATAATAAGTGTGTTTATTTTAGCCGGACAGAGCGGTGAATGCAATACTCTGTTGGCCATATAAAAGTATACATCCATGAAATGACATTAAATAATTTCATAAAATATTTTAGATTAAAAAAAGGAAATGTATGTGTATTATATGTACACATATTTATGAACGTGTGTATGTACTTATTGGGTGTATACATACGTTATTATATGTACATATCTTTAATTTTAAGAAATCTCACAGTAACTCCTGTAAAATCATCATGTTGATCTCTAAAGACACTATATATATATATATTTTTTAATTCTATTTTAACCACCACTGTTTAATATCCACATAATATAATACCCACGCACAGGCTTCGCCTTTGTGGGATCTTTTTTGTTACTCTCTTATATTTTATGTTATTATGTTTGTACCTATTCCCATGTATCAAAAAATTTTGCTAATAAAAAAATAATAAAAAAATAGAATGTACAAGATGAAAGATAAAATAAAATATAATAGAAAGCATATTTAATACTTGTATACTACGGAGGCTTTAAGTGATTCTCCATGTTTGGTGTAGGGGCGCATCCTGCCACTGGGCCACGGCCTGGACGAGAGTGTTTTCCGATCTACGCTCGTCCCGGCTATTCTGTGGTACATCAAAGCAGCGAACCCATGTACCCTTCCTTCTGCGAACATCTGCAAGGCACTGCATCGCCAAGGTAGGTTCTATTGTACTCTAAGTGTGTTCATGACCTCTTGTGTGTATCTTGTCCATAATTCGCCGATGTAAAAGCTCATGCAGTAGGTATGGAATATTTGTTTCTTCACCGGAGGACTGCACCTGTTGAATCTCCTGGCGAGCATGTTGGCTCGCACGCTCAATAATCTTCTTTGGCGTTCTGTATCATTTAGGTCATCAGTGACGACATGCTCCAAATATTTTAGTTGAATAAATTTCACTGAACAGAGCGACACTGAGTGAAAGAAAGACCTTTGCGCATTCACCCTCGGAGCAGGGCGATAACTGCCATGAAACGGACATAATATGGCTTAACCATGCAAATGTAAAAACTCTATTTATTTAATTTTATATCACTTTATGTTTCTGACAAACCTCACACGTATTTTTACATTGTATACTTATTATTACAATATACACTTATTCTTACCCTGTACACAGTGTACACTATTGTATACACTTTTCGTACAAACTGTTTAAACAAATTTTAATCATGTTTTGCTTTTTAACGTACAAAATAAAATATATTTAACTATATTACCAACGCACAGGCTTCCCATTATTTTTATGATTTTCAAAATATATTAATATAAAACATGAAACGTCTAATTGGCAAAAATAAATAATTAAAAAACAATTAAAAAAATCCCCGAGGGACCTGTCCCGAAACTATGTTGCTCGCTAAGTTATATGGGATCATGTGCATAGTGGGTTCCCATTATTTTTATGATTTTCAAAATATGTTAATATAAAAACATAAAACGTAAAATTGGCAAAAATAAATAATTAAAAAACAATCAAAAAAATCCCCGAGGGACCTGTCCCGAAACTACGTTGCTAGCTAAGTTATATGGGATTATGTGCATACACTCGCAAACCCGATGGATAGTGTATGTCGATGGTTCAGATTTGGGCTTCTGGAAAATAAGATAAGCTCAGATTGGACAAAGGAAAAAAGGATTCACCGTTGCAGATGAGGCATCACTGGTCTCAAGGTCGTGGTGTACACTTCACATGAAAAAGTTTAAATTTTGAAATCGTAATATTTCCTCTAGAAAGATGTTATGATATATGCGCCCTGTCTGACATGTTAATTTATACTTAGCTCCAATAAGCACACTGTCACCTCTCTAAAGTTGGGTACTTCTCTTGCAACAATTGCCTTTTTTCATGGTGATATTTAGGATGGGAAGATTAGGTAGGTGGGATAATTTCAGGATTTTGACATTGCTATGCTATCCACCAAGACTGCGAATGCATACCTAACAAAACAAAAGGTTTACAATGGAGCCGATATTTCTTTATTGAAAAAAAAAATCTGTTTTGCTCTCCTGAAAATTTTTAAATTTTACAGCATTTCAAATTTCTGTGAATATTGTAATTTTTCTTTGCTTTCCTGTTATATATTTAATATATTTTATGTATGGTGACCCGACAATTGGTCCGGCGACAATAATTAATCCTGCGACAGTTGGTCGGCCGACAGTTGGTCCGGCCGACAGTTGATCCTTTAGAAGATTTTTTCTTCAAGTACGTTTGCAAATAGGATATACGGCCGTATAACCAAAGTCGATACACTTATACGAGTATCAGAAGGCATCTTGAGTGAAAATCCGTTGTGAAAATATTTTTACTAACAATAATTTCGACTCTCCGAAGTGGCATGCGGCAACAACAAAATACAACAAACTTATACGTGCAGTTGGCTTGCAAAAAATCTCTAAAGATTTCTGCTAGCATATAATATAACTTTTTTACCTATATAACACAAGAATCCAAACTGCTCCAAACCGTCTCGAGCCAGTGAGACTATGG
Source organism: Limnephilus marmoratus (assembly GCA_917880885.1). Lineage (NCBI taxonomy): Eukaryota > Metazoa > Arthropoda > Insecta > Trichoptera > Limnephilidae > Limnephilus > Limnephilus marmoratus. The sequence goes on along the minus strand of OU862912.1, from coordinate 26,979,343 downwards.
CTATCCCCAATTTTGGTATGGTGTGATGCTGAAGGTAGTGGGGAGGGGAAGAAGATGTGAAAAATGTACCTGGCTATTCAGATCTAGTCACCATTCATACCTTTTCCATCTAACATCTTCCTTTCCTTACAAAAAACCCTCCACACATCAACCCATAAAGTGAAATAGACCGTGTTGGAAATTATTTTCTTCGGGGCCTTCTGGGTGAAGCTAAGGTAAAAAAAACATCCAGTTTGTTAAAGACCCCTGCGAAATGATCACCGTAGTGAAATCTCAGTGCATTTAATATCGACTCTGTTAAAGGGGGCCTGTGCCACAATCACCTTAGTGATCTATTAGTGCATTTAATATCGACTCTGTTAAAGGGGGCCTGTGCCACAATCACCTTAGTGATCTATTAGTGCATTTAATATCGACTATGTTAAGGCGGTACACAACTAATAATTTTAGTTTGCTCTAAACTCACATTTTAATCATTTCCGGCGAATTAGTAACTCTAATAATTTTATTTGAACCGTTACCCGGGGATTTAAGTTCTTTATATTTAAGATTAATAAAAACAATACCTTACGATTAATACATTTTACGTACAACGACTTTAAAACTTTATAACCTGTTTTTCAACCATAAAGTTAGGGGTAAACCCCAGATTTTATTTTTCTGGACGATGAATTAATAACTTCGGGAGGGAAACATTTAGAAAAATCTTAAATATTTGTAACACGTTCTTCAGAATTAATTAAAATGAACGCGGCAGAAAGATCGAATCTCCAGTCCCGCTAGGGCGAATTCGACCGTAAGTTCGTTCAATACGCCGTGCCATGGGCGTATATTTGTTTACACGCTTTCTTCACTTACATCGTTAAGATTCCCACATTATTTTTCTCTTTTTCTTTTCTTAGATAGGGCAAATTCGACAGTAGGTCCATCCAATACACGGGTCGCGAGTGGCAATTTGAATACACGACTTCTTTGCTTACGTCGTTAAGATTCTGAATATATTTTAGGGTATATCGTCGTCGTAAGAAAACCGGTGCAGTGAACATACTCAATTAATCGTATTCAATCAAACTCGATTAGTGCTTTTTCTGCGAATCTGTTGTGTACTTGTGCAGTGATTACCGCTAGTTGTGTCCTTAAAGATCATAATATCGATTCACCACTGAACATCCTTCTTCGATTTCCCTGACCAGCCGTCCGGAACATACGCTTTGAACCAAATAAAACTTATTATCCTCAATACTGGCTGATTCCCACTGAAGGAAGTTTTCACTTCGAAAAGTGCACCTAACCCACAATATACACCGAAATTCCTCGGTCAAACCAAATTGCTACACCTAAAATATACAAAGTTATGGAAATTGGTCTGGCCGAACTGAATAGTTGAAATTGTTTATCGCGGCCACTGAGCAAATAAACAGATGGAAGGGCATTGAGGACGTGTCCATGTAATAGAAATAGGCCGAATTTACCATATTATCTACGGCAATTTACATACATTTTCCAAAATGATTATGGTTTGTTGAATTATAATCAATTTCATCGATTTGCATCTGGGTTGCAAGAGTAGAAAGGTCCTATTATACCAGGGGTATTATCACAAATGAAAGCATCCAATGTTAAAAATGTGTAGAATATTGGAAGTTTATTTTTTGGGACATGATGATCGCGCTAACACGTTATTTCTTCAGATTTTTATTAATTTGATACGCGTATTCAATTCCTCGGCTGGCTAAATCCTCCATCACAACACAAGCAATATTTTCGGCTTTCTGTGGTGGTAGTAGGAGATTTTTCAAAAATTGTTGGGTTATTCGTAACCCGGGAATGTTTTTCTTTCTTTTAAAAAAAATGAATGTATAGATATACTTACAGCTTTGCTCGATTCTACTTGCCAACAAGTCACCCTTTTTACAAATTTTTATTCTTTTTAAATTGAATATTGTCCGTTATCATAACACTAACTAATAACATTCTATATCTTAAGAGCACTTCATTTTTTTGGTTGTAACACACAATCAGGGCTGGGCAAAATACATGCTTTGCTGTAATTAAAATACAAATTACAAAATACTTTTTCACATGTATTTAAAATACGAAATACAAAATACTTTCAAGTCGTGTATTTGAAATACAAAATACAAAATATAGTATTTTAACCATTTTTTAATTTAAAATACAAATTACAAAATACATTTGGTTTTGGTAAAACCTTTGGTTGCAATAAATTGTCGTAAGTGCCCTTATCTAAGGGTGCGTTTCCATAGAAGCAAAACTGAGCAGAGTGAAACAGAGACGTGCTAAAATTGACTAATCATATTGCTCAGGAGTTACATCTCGTCTGTGCTCCACTTGTAAAGTTTTGTGGTATAGGACTAAGGAGTAAGATTACAATAATTATTATTATGATAACACTAGCTGGTTCAAAGAAATAAATTGTTTCTCCCTGCGTGACCTTTCCCGTGCGTCCCCGTTCCCCTACCGCATCCCCTTCCCTTCTTGCATTCCCCTTCCACCTTCCCTGCCTACCCTCTCCCCTCTCCCGCTCCCCCATCCCGCCAACCCCCCTCCCGCATTTCATATATATTTAGTCCCAGTACATTCAGTTTTCAAACAACTCGCGTACCAGCTATTACAATTCTTTTATTCAATTTTTCATTTTTCACATATTACAAATATTCATTTTTCTATATATTAGAACAATCAATCAAATCTGGTACCCAACACAGGTACAATAGGTAGTAAAATATTTATAATTTAAAAAATCCATAGACAATTCTTTTGTTACAAAAAAAAACAGTTGCCTGCTAAATTCAATTTTTTCAAACGTGCGCGAACTGCCAAACGTGGGAAGTTAAAATAGTAGTTAAGTTTTCTGAAATTATCCAATTTTCTGCGAAATTTTCTTAATTTTTCTTTCCCTTAGAACCTTCTATAAAGTATTAGAAACTAAAAAAAAATTATGAAATAGGTAAAGTCATTCTGAAGTTATGGCGTGACCAAGGTAAACAAGGATTCATTTTGATATATAAATGGATGACATTTGTATAGAGCAGTTTTAAGTTATTTCACTTCAAGTGCGCTCTACAGTAATTAACTTAAAAATAATCTAGCAATCAGTCAAATTATTCCCATAGTGCTTGATCTAATACTATGATTCAAAAATGTACAATACCAATGATAAGTATAATATAATATGATACAAAATGTACAACAACAGTGCTATTATAGCACAGGACAATAATAACTAGCATGACGTAAAAAAATGTACAGTACGTTATAAAGCCATGATATAAGAGAACTACAAATAATCATTAGTAAGAGTGCTAGCAATAAAGACAATAGTACAGTATTCTAGCGTTTTCAGTCTATGTATTATCTATGTGTGTTTATTTTTCATCATCATTAGGTATTAAGATCGCTAAATGTATTTGAAAATGTATTTTGAAGCCATAAGTATTTGAAATACAAATTACAAAATACCTCAGCAGCAGGTAATTGAAATACCAATTACAAAATACATTTTAAGTAAGTAATTGAAATACAAATACAAAATATGTATTTGTATTTCAAATACGTATATGTATTTGTATTTCAAAACAAAATATGTATTTGTATTTCAAATACGTATTTCAACTACAAGTACTTCAAATACTGCCCAGCCCTGCACACAATGAATAATTGTATCCTCAAAAATGAACCTAGTAAATAATTTAACTATTACAAGAGCACACAGTTCCTTTGTATTTCTTTTCAATTTTTTCTCTTTATACGTATCACAACAACTGTATCACTTCAGCGATATTATTTTTGTGTACTCATACAATTTTATTTTGTTCTTAATATAATACTGATAACTTACTGCGTACCACCTTATACCTACTTATAGTCTCATGTACCACTTTAATGTAAAAGCCATTTAATGGCGTTTAAATAAATAAATAATTGATTTTAAAACGATCTAATCAGCAAATCCTGAACGGTTCCAATGGCTACTTTATAGATAACGCAAATGGCTGCTAAAACAGGTGACACCGGGACCTGGGACTATCCCTACAAACTGCAAACGTTGGTTGGTGAGATGTCATAACACCCTTCGTTAAAAATGAAATATTATAAAATTAAAAAAATGCTATTATATCTTAATTTATTTATATTGAAATTTAAAAAAAGTGAAAACACCCTGTTGGCGGAATAACATTCTATTGATTTTCTTGCAAAAAAATCAATCGAGGAATCGCTGCGAGGCTACTTTCATACTAAGCTCAAATTTTGAAAATAATCAACAAAGCTGAATTAATTCAGTCTTAGTGCCGGCAACCCGGGCGTTTATTTAGTTTCATGGTTATTTACATTGTTTTCTTTTCTTTTACCCGCCTCACTAGACAGAGTCTGTTCCGAGGCGAGTAAATCACATATTATGTTTGTTCCAAAAGAAATGTGTGTATTTAAACAAATATATATATGCATGTAAAAAGATAAAAAAGATAAATTATATGTTGGTATATTAAATATTTGCATACATACTTTGTTTTGTAGATAAAAGTAAATTAAAATTTTGTGACAGTTGAATATTGCGGTTACATAATAGAAGTAATAATTAATAATTAATCATAATTATTAACATTGCAAAATTGCAGTTTCTCGTATTTGTTTTATTTAAATATTATATAATTTCGTGAGAACTTGTATGAAATGTTATTTATTTAGAATATTTTGAATGTCTGTTCTTTCCTTTTCATTCAACCATATTACAAATCTTTTGAAAAGCCAATTCAAATTATTTGGGTTGACGTAAGTTTTTGTTTGTGTTAGGAAGGTATTGAAAATGTGTGGTGCTAGGTAAGATTCGTGTTTTTTTTGCAAAAGTTGATTTGATATGGGGAACTTGAAAGTGCTTATTAATTTTTGCTCTTGTGTTTTGCGAGTGAGGTATGTGGAGATGTGAAGTTTTGATACAGTTTTTGTAAATGATCTTCCTTATGAATAGTTTATTTACGTCTAGTAATTTGTTTTTGATCATTAGCTGTTCCGTCCGATGTTGGTAAGGTTTATAAAACATAATTCTAATTATTGTTTTGTGATTTATTTTAAGAGAATTGAGGTAAGTATCTGCTGTTCCTCCCCAAACTGAAATTCCATATGTTAAAATACTTTGACAGAGTGCGATATGCTTCAGAGATAAAGACTAATAAAATTGGGTATACCGCACATTAGTCTTATGGGTAAATTAATGGATATTGTGAATGTAAATCAAATAAGCAAGTCTCTGCACTTACAGGTTTATTTAACTATATTTCAGCACCATAATTTAAATTTATTCATGATTATTTATGGAGAAAACGTATCGGAGCAAACACGAAGCCATTCGCGAGCTCTTGGATTGGCGACAATCGGAAACAGAATGAATTAATTTTAGTGCAGCACCTGTCGCTGGATGATAAAAAGATCCGTGTCCACTATTGGAGTACAAGTAGCCAATATGAGGTAATCGTTGCGTTATTCTCTAGCCACAGTCCCAATGAAAAGTCCGAGAGGGAGTAGAAACTTTGTTGTAACTCTCACAGAGACACAGTAGAGCGCCTTAGGTGAAACTTTTTACGTTGTATCCCCAATTTGAGTACCTACTCGTATGAGTGTGGATGAAGAAAGTAGAATTTCTATCCATTAAAAAAACAAATACACGGTTTTTCCAGATCGGAGGGCAAAGCAATAAAATTTTCTGTTCGGTGATTGCGGCGGTGAATTTTGAATTGCAAAGGACTGAATAAGTAATTGAAGTTACGGATAAATACCTTCACATTCCCAAGAGAACCACATCAAATTGGCTGATTTATTCAACCAATTCAACATGTAAAAAAAATCATCAGATATATGACGCAAGTGATGTATTTTTTATGTATTTTACTTTTTGGGTTCTCTTAAACTTTTTTGGTGTTGAAAAAATGACGAATTTAAGTAATCGTTTTTTCATACATCTGGATGCCCCAAGATTTAAAAAAAATTTCTGTAGTTCTAATGCCGTTAAGTATACGTGAAATTATGTACCATGTAGCATATTAAGGGTCTTTGTAAAAACCGCGTTATCTCTTTATGCCCACAATTTTGGGAATGTCTAAATAATTCATTAATTATCAGTATAAATGCATTTATAGGAATGTTCAGATTTAACAATTAACAAAAACGCAGTATTAATTTGTTTAAACTGAATGAAAAATGTTAATTGTTATACTTGCTGGTTTGCGTAACATTTTTAACGTAGTTATCACGTAAAAATGTTACTCGCACCAGAGTTCTATATTTTAGTTTTAATGTTTTGTGATTAGCGTTAATATCCCACTTCTTGCGGGATTTAAAATAAGAAAAAAATCTTTTAAAATTCGATTTTCAAAAACCAATTGAGAAATAAGGTCTCTTTTATTCTACTATCTTCTTCTTATCTACGGAGATACGAATAATTGCAATGGTAAATAAAATAAGCAAGACTCTGTACACACAGGTTTATTAAACAATATTAGAGAATAGTTATCAAATAATTTGAGATTAGTTATCAGAAGGTGGGGAAGCGGACACTGGAGCAATTCGCGAGCAGTTAAGTCGATGGCAATTGGAAACAGAATATTCATTTTTTAGCTTGACTGTCGCGTCGCCTATGATAAGGCGTAAGAGTTACCAATAAAAGGTGTCTGTCTAAAAAACGCTGCATTGTTCGCTCCCACAAATGTTCATTGCAACACAGTTTTTATTGTTTCTGTTATTTAATATTCATCTGAATGTAAGATTCTTTTCGATTTGATTACTAATCCATCTCTGTGTGAATTTGCGTAGGACTTCATAATTATAAGTTTGGCTGATTGGTACAATTGCTACCATAACTGAGCTTGTTACAGATTCCCAATCAATGTGGAAGTAGAACAGTTTCTTGTTGGAATTCTTGCAGAATTCGCTTCTCTACGGTAGATTCAATTATCGGCAATCTTGGAAAGAAATCTCGTGCGATCGAGCGATAAATGACAGTATTATTTCAATGTACGTCTACCTAAATTCTAAACGAAGTATATACTCGTACCTATATTCCAGAAAAACTTTTGAAAACATCGTTACAGAAGTTTGAATCAATAACGTTATAAGGACACGGTTGGTAAAACTGTCAGAAATGTTTTGCATTAATCTACCATTAGGCACTCATTACAATCAATTTGGGAGGCGGGTATCGCCGTCCCAGGAACCATTTATTGGATAACCAAAATATCCCAAGTGGTTCGGTACGTTTGGTGAGTTAGCAGGGGTTCCAGAATTCATGCGGTGAGGTTGTATATGGAATGCGTTTTCCCACTTACTGTGTGGCGGGCCAGATCGGGAGGGACTGGTTGAGGGAGACCTAATCTTGATCTCTCCCGCCGGATTCTCTCGACCCGTTGCCTTGCACCGCAGTGGGAGGGATGGATTCATAAGTCCGTCATTCCTAGACACTTCGACCCCAGATTCCTACATTTTTCTACCCAGAACTATCTCCGCTTTATTTCTTTAAAAAGACACACCACACGCCATCCCCAAAGATGACAAAACCTCTGAGGAAATTTTATTTCTCGGTGCCTTCTGTGTGGAGCTATTGTAAAAAATGAATTTAGCAACAGTATTGTTTTAATTAAATAACATCCGTCGTTTTCCCTAGAATACGGTATCAAATAGCCCCAAGATACTCGATATTTCGCAGGGAATTTACTATCAATCTTTTAAGATGAACGCGAGGCGTAAATCTCCTATCTTTATTTCATGATTGATTAGTCTTTTGCAAATAATGAGGCAAATCTTCTCCGTTTACAAGTTGTTTTGATAAAATGGGGGCCTTTTATTTGAGATATGGAAGCTTATTGATATGGTAACATAGCTTAATGTATGAATACTTGATAAAGCATGAAATATCACCAAACTTGAAAATATACCATAAATAAGAAACACGATGTGATGGGTTTTCTTTGAAAAATCTCGGATTAAATAATATCTTCTCACAAAATAATTGAAATGGGACGCCAACACGAAGAAAATTTCCGTGAACGAGACAATATGAAACCTTTTCGTGCTCGAGAAATATCATTTAACATAATTACATCTTGTATCAGACATAATGAAGACTTTTTCCACTTTCGTTTGTTGATAAGAAGAACCAAGAAAACGTAAAAATTAAACTTCCCCAACCGAGCAATCGTGTTGGGTGAAACCTCGAACCACAGATGTTGACATACATTTCAAATTTTAGATATTTTGGTTTTGTTTTTAAGATGGATATACGTTCAAGAATTCACCGCCCACTAGTTCTCGGTTTTCTGGAGTGTAGCTATGGAACAAACGAGCGTTCCTTTTTTTTTTTTTTTTTTTTTTTTTTTTTACATTAACTCCACACAGGAGGCCCTGAGGAAAATAATTTCCCTCAGGGCCTATGTCATCTGGGATGCTGTGTGGAGGGTCTTTTTGAGGAGAGGAAGGAATGAACATTGGTCTTGAAGAGACCCATGTTGTAGGAAGGAGGAAACACAGAGGCCGGCAAATCATTCCACAGCCGAGCTGTTGAACACAAGAACGAGTCGAAGAAACGACCCGTTCTCATGTGACAAATGTCAACCGTGTACAAATGTTGGGCACGCGTTTGGCGTGTTTCCCGACTATGCACCGGTGCCGAAGGGATCAATGATGCTAGTTCCTCGGAGCATCTTCCATTGTAATACCGGTAGAACAAGGATAGCATTCCCACCCGACGCCTGTGCTCTAAAGATTGCAATCCGTCTGTTAAGATGGGAGAATCTATCAAACGGACCGCCCGTTTCTGCACAGAGTCGAGGGTATTTTTCAGGTATTTTGGAGCTCCAGACCAGAGATGGCTGCCAAATTCAACCGTGGGGCGTACTTGTGATTTGTACAAGGTTAGCAGTTGTGTACTATTAAAGTATCTGCGGGCCCTGTACAGTACGCCCAGTTTTTGGGAGGCTAGCTTTACTCTGGCTTCAATGGAGCCCCCATACCTGAGCTGGTCACTTAGGGTTACACCAAGCATATCAATGGAGGGCCTGTTCGGAAGATTGCTTCCGTTGAAAGAGACTAGATTTTCATTTCGATCCCTTTTGGACGTAATCAGACAAGATTGGGTCTTTGAAACATTAAATTCAACGAGATTATTTTTACCCCAAGAGAAAACACTTTCGAGGTAGCCGTCCATTCTTTGCTTCAAAGCCCTACGAGCTGTTGGAGTTTGTGAGCCCTTTGGGGGCTTGTCAAACAAAAAGCTATCATGAACTGTACTGTCATCCGCATAACAGTGAATTGGTGCACATGACAAAAGGTCGTTGATGTGCAACAAAAACAAAGTTGGAGACAGAACCGATCCCTGCGGGACGCCAGCATTTATCTAGTGTGAGGAAGAGGTGAAACCATCGACTACCGTCTGAATCGACCTCCCCCTCAAGAAGTCGGCAATCCACGTACACAAGGATGCGGGAAGTCCATAAGAAAGCAGTTTAATAAGCAGCATAATGTAATGTAAATATTAGTTAAATCATTATTTTACGAATGAATGAATAAACGAAAATAAGAAAACTCTTACGTCAAGTTCGACTACGGCTCTCTCTGTCTTCCTCAGCTTACAAATTTTTCGTAATTTCCGAATCGGTTTTCGTTCCAACACCGTGTGTCTGTTTTAAATTCCGAACTCGCTCCAACAACAAAAAAGGGCCGTATGCAAATTAATTCAATTTTATATACATCAATGTGCACAAAGAATTAATTTGAAGTATCCCGAGAGAGTTCAATTAAGGGTAATTTATTTGGATTCGCTTCATTTGAATAAGTAGAAGTCCTTGCTGATGAAATACCTTTATTTCTACATAAAACTCAGCACGGAAATGATTTTTACTCAACGGAAAATTTGGTTTGAAAAATTATAGTTTTATCTGTCAAATTATATATATTATGAATAATATCACATTCTCAAAAAATGTCCGATACCTAATACCAATACCTATTATCCTATACTAATTTCGGTTATCAGTGATATTATCTATTGGTCGTCGCCAAAATGTTATGAAAATATTTGCTTTCGCGTTGGAAGCTAAAATGTTAAGAGAAAAATAAATGGAGAGCAAGAGACAAGGGTGATTATTACTGGAGAATAGGCCACTTGCATCACATTTTTTTAATTTTTTTTCCGGTTTAGGCAAATATTCTAAGACATTCTGTATTTTTTTTTTTTTTTTAATCGTGTTTTTGAAACCCTGGGGATTTTTTTAAAATTTCAATACGAAAAATCAGACCATTTTTTATAAACCGGAAAGACGGGACATAATTTTATAGGTGTGAAAAAAACGATAATTACATAGCCAAAAATCATTTAAAAAAAAAGAACGTTTTCCACACGAATGGCACAGGAGAATAACGAGGCATACCAAAAATATTACATCTCATAAATATTTTTTCCTTGATCCATCTTATTGATCATAAATCATTATAATGTACAGCGTCTATATTACTAAATTCAATGTAATATACTTGAACTTGTAAATTGTAATAATAATAAGAATATTATAAAATTTTATTTTGTTAAAATCAGCACCATAATCATTATACCTCTAAAACATGTACCGACATCCTCTTCACGTTCTGAAGAGAACCCCGTAGCCATTAATTGTACGGGGTTCTCTTCAGAACATCTGTCAAAAAATCAAACCAAATGATAAGTTCGCAGAGAACAAACAATAAATCTAGTGAACGAATTCAAAAATTCGCCTGAAATCAAAGTGATGCCATATAAAAAAATAAATCAGTGTGGAATTTTATAAAATTAATAGGAACATTTTCGGCGACGGAACATTTTCATGTAGTGACGTCACGAGCCCAAATAATGGATTTATTTATTTAAAAAAAAAAAAAACTGTACATTTCTATAACTTTTTACTAACATTTTCGTAATCTTAGTAAAAAACTCTATCCACACGATTTTTTCCAAGTCGTTATGAAGTCCATGCAAGTGGCCTATTTGAATTTGTATCTTATGGACCTTAAGCAGGCGGCTGTGTGTAATACTTTGCATGATTAAGTAATTTCTTTCCACGGAGTGAGAGCACCTCTAGAGAAGCAGCAAATTGACCATTGGTTGATTGATTGATTGGCAATCCTTTGTCAAGAGACCGTTTTCCATCTCGGATCCACAGACGCAGTGTAGGAATGAGTCTGTTCTACAGGTTTTTAATGGAGCCTCATCTAGGGAGTCCCCAGCATTGATCCCTGGTGCATTGGTGCAACGATGTGAAGCCCGACAGACACAAGCGGAATACCCGTCCTCATTTGATGTTGGCATCATGAGAACGAATCGTTTCTTCGACTTTTTTATGTGAAACGAGCAACTGGCATTCGTTTTTATTTTGTCGGAAGCCAAAATATTTCCATTTTGCAATAAAATCCAAATAAATGGAATATTTCAGAACGCATCCGAAAACAGAAAACTGTTTTTGAAAGAAGATGAAATATGCTTTCAAATTAAACAAACAAAACAAATTCCAAAAAGGACCACACTACATGGCCATTAAAATATAACAACCTTCCGCATAACATTAAGAGGGAATTACCAGAGAAAACCAGAAATATGTCATTTTCAAATCAGATTTTAGACGAATTGACTCTTTTCCACAAAAAATTATAAATGGATTTCGAAAGATTGTTCTTTTATCTAGCATTCGCATGTAATGAATTTTGAGAAAAAAAAATTCATTTTTAGTATAATAAGGTTATTCCATAGGTCGTTGGCAGATTTGTTAAATTTTCAAAAAAAAATTGTATTATACCACACCCATTTCAAATAATATAATCATGCAGTAAAATAAATCAATACATTATCTAGCAAACGCATGTTTTAGAATTTTAATTTTAGTTTCAATAAAATCATTAAAAAATATGTACGTACATGTGTTTCTTGACGAAAATTGGTCCATTTGTGTAATTATTTGCGCACTTACAAACTAATATATTTCAGATTTTTTTAACATTCTTATTAAATTTAGACATTATTGAAAAATGATAAATAATTATAATCAAAAAATAAGTACAAAAAGTACAGTATTTTAATAGTTTTATCATCATGCCTTTCAGCATTTTTGGATGAAGGTATAAATTAAAGCCAATTAGGATTGAAATAAATTCGATATTGAGTTATAATTTAAAAAAGCTGGTACGGAGAATAATTAATCTTTCTCATTGTAACCGCCCTGCACGATCGTAAGAACAACTTTCGACGAAATGTGGATTTTCGTCCGCTGGCTGGTTAAACGCTCTTAAACAAATACAAGATACACGCAAATTCAAATCGTCACTAATCACTTTCCTTATAAACAAATGTCATTACACCTTAAGTGAATACCTCACATAAATGAAACACCTATTTTTGTTTTTTATTGGTATATCTTTATTTTCTTACTAGCATAAGCATTAGTATAATATTTTTTTTTGTAAACATTATTATATAACATATAAGTGGTTAGCTGAAAGAAATGGGGTCTATCTATAAGTTACACCTTTTGTATTTTTTATTTGTAAAATATTTTTTTTTTATTTGATTTGATTTATAATTCGAAATAAAGATATTATTTTTGAAATATAAAGCTTTTTAATACAAACAAAAAGTTTAAAAATGGCTCACCTTACGTTTTTTCCTAAATAAAATTACTTTTTTATTGGTTTTCAAGGTAGGTACAATCCCGTTAAACCGCAATAAAGCAGTTGTCAACAACGATTTTGATTTCGAAAAAAATAAAAACACGAAATAGATGATAATTTTATAAATGTTACCATCTAAATCACTTTTTTATCGTTTCATGTAAAATTAATTAATTTCCAAAATTTCAACCATTTTTTTTAAATTGAATTTTTAAAATTGTTTCACAAAAGTGTATATTTTGATCATTGCGTGGTTAACTTTTAGATTTGATTATAAAGCGCGGTATTTCTAACCATGATAGTAAAGGAGACACAACGATTTCTCTGAGACCTATTATGTGAGTTGTTTCGAAAAATGAACAAATTAGGCAGAGGGGTTAATAAAATTCTTTTCGCAACCCCTACCTTAACCCGCTTCACAACGCTGCCCAACCGGGTGGCGATATAGTTCCCCATAGTTACACTGAACATAAAGGTGCGCTCTTGTGAGGTGGCACACAAAAAAATTCTTGTCAGATGCTTAGATGAATTGATAGATTGAATTTACGTAACTGAGACAACGCAAGAGGTTTTACTAAATTAGGTCCAATGGATTCAGCGGCCAGTTCATTGATTTTTTTTTAACAAATCTTTGTTCAAGGGGGCGTTCAAGTATTACGTAACGCAATTTTTGAAGATTTTTGACCCCCCCTCCCCCCCATGTAACAAGCCGTAACGTTTTTCTTTGTACCCCCCCCCCCCCCCCCTAAACGTAATTTTTACCTGAAAGTCACAACTATGTTGCGCAACGTACTGAAATTTCTTAGATAGACTTACGAGTAGATGGAAGAAAAACTGCTCACGTAGTTAATGTATGCCACCTTTCATAAATTCCACAACTATAATATTCCGGGTTTTTTCACGGGTCTGTGCACGTATAAAATATGAATGATGCAAAATAAAATAATGAAAATAAATAAAAGGCATGGAAGACACCAAATCAATCGAAAAGTTAACTAAAGTTGTCGATTGTTACGGTGTGTCTCGAGCCCTTTTTATGAAAACATATTTATTTATTTATTATTAATTTCAATAGCAAGGTTTGTACATGTATGTATAATGTATAGTATAAGTATAGATCCATTTTTTTTTTCACAGACCTCCTCACTAGGATTTCCTGTTCTGAGGTGGCCTGTAGTTTTTTAAAATATTTGTATTTGGTTATGGATTGACTTTATATCGGATTCATGATGTTTGTAATTTTATTATCACTTTGATCTCTCAGCCATGTTTTTACTTTTGTTTTAAATATGTTAATTTCCTTTATATTTTTGATTTGATCTGGTAGAGCATTGTATAATTTCATAGCATGGAATTTATTATTTCTCTGTCCAAAAGATGTGTTCAAACTGGGAGTAACCAGGATGTTATTGCTTACTGCCCTGGTTGAGTATTTATGTTGGGTAGTGGAGTATTCATATATGTTTTTTTTCAGTTTAAATAAAATATTTTTTGAATAAAGTTTCTGTACATTGAAGACTTGAAAGTTGTTAAATATTTCTTCCGTCGGAGTTCTAAGCGGAACTTTCAGTATTGTCTTTAGTACTCCTTTTTGGGCTATATTGAGTCGCTCTGTGTGAGTGCTCAAGGCAGACCCCCATCCAGTTATACCGTACTCTATTTGTGATTGACACAAAGCATAGTATACTTTTTTAATATCGTTTACGTTGAGGATATTACGAATGTTTCTAAAGAAGTATATGTACCTGGTTAGTTTTTTTGTAATTACGTCAATTTGTGAGTTCCATCGGAGATTATCATCAATTTCAATTCCAAGATATTTGATGCTTTTGGAGTGTGCTATAGTGGGACAGAGGCATGATAAGCCTTGATTTTGTTGATAAATTCCTTGGCATGTGTGTAATTTGAGATTTAAGTCCTCCGGCGGCTGCCCTCTGGCTGTTATAGAAAATGTAAGATATTTTGTTTTATTAACATTAAGCGTGAGGGAATTTCTTTTAAGCCAGGTTTGCAGGAGACTAAGCCCGTGTTCCGCTTCTTTGTAAGTATTTATCCAATTTTTTCGTTAAATAAAATTACTGTGTCATCAGCAAAACTAATAATTTTTCCTCTTGTTTCTAGGTTACATATATCATTTATGTATATCAAAAACAATATTGGTCCTAGTACGCTTCCTTGCGGTACGCCATGGTTGATTAGGAGAGGTTCGCTTTTTCGCTTATTAATTTGAACGCTCTGTGTACGCTCCATCATATAGCTTTTTAGCAAGTTTAGTGTTGTATTTGTCATACCAATTTTTGTAAGTTTAGCAAAAAGTATTTTGTGGTCTATTGTATCAAAAGCCTTTTGTAAGTCTATGAAGATTGCCAAAGTTTTTTCTCCACTGTCTAAACTTTTAGTGATCATATCTGTAATTTTTTCTATGGCGTCACTAGTACTTAAGTTCTCCCTAAAACAATACTGTGTTTCGGATAATATTTTATTGTCTTCTAAGTAGGATAAGAGTTGTTTTTTCAATATTCTCTCCAATATTTTTGAAAATGTGTTGAGTAGGCTTATTTGTCGGTAATTGTTTATGTCATTTTTACATCCTTGTTTAAAAATTGGTATAACAGTAGCTTTTTTGAGAGCCGTAGGGAATATGCTTTCAGTTATAGATAGGTTGACTAAGTATGTTAGAGGTACGATAAGTTCTTTACAGAGATATTTTATTGCATTGGTTGTGATTAAGTCCTCCCCCGAAGAAACATTTGATTTTAGAGAAGAAATTGTGTTTTTGATATCATCAGCTGTAATTTGCTTAAACTCGAGTTTCTTTCCTTGTTCAGGGAGTTCATTTATTAGTATAGCGTCATTACATTGTGTAGCTTGCTTTGCTAGATTTGATCCTATATTTATGAAAAATTTATTGACTTATTCAAGAATTTGGTCAGGATTATCAGCGTATGTCCTTGGGACATTGTTTATATTTAGCACGTCAATTGATGTCATGGTAGCAGATTTAGAACTGGTTATTTCATTAATTATTTGCCACATTTTCCGGGGATTTTGTTTACAATCTACAATTTTTTTCTTGTAGTAGGTTTCTTTTGTATACGTAATAGCTTTTTTGCAAATGTTTCTATATCTTTTGTAGAATCTTAACATGTGTATATCGTAAGGATTTTTTTTTAGTTTCTTGTGTAACTCGTCTCCTTTTCTTATGCAGTTTATAACATTCTGTGTAATCCATGGTTTAATGTGTACATTTTTATGTGAGATTTTCTTAATAATTTTTGTGGTATTAGAGAGAATATTATTCTGAAAGAGTTCTATGAAGAAATTCCATGCATCATTTGCATTGTTCATACTTTGCAGTTTTTTCCAATCGGTACATTGTAGATTATGTTTAATGTCATTCCAGTTTATTTCAGTTTTTTCTATTGTTTGTGGTCTTTTCTTGATTTTATTTGACTTGTTTATTTTTATTGAAAGTATAGTTGTATAATGATCTGTTATAGTTGAGTTAAATACAATAGTTTGAGTAATATCTTTTGTTTTACTCATTATATGATCTATGCAACTTTCAGTGCTGTCCACTTTTCGAGTAGGTACATTTATTAAGCTTACCAGTCCATGGGATGCTAGCATCTGCAGATATTGAATTCTCTTGGGATGTCCATTTTCTAGGATATTTATATTTACATCTCCAATAAAAAATATGTTTTTCGTGTCTTTTAGAAGGCAGAGTTCCTCGTCTACGGATTTAAGGAATGGGTTGATGTTTCTTGTTGAAGGCGATCGGTAGATTGCTAATATAGCCTTTTCTTTTCCGATTTTAATTTTTAGACAATTGGCATCTGTGATAATAATTTCCTCAACTTCGGCTTTTATTTCGTTTTTAATGTATATAATTACACCATCGTTTTGTCTTTTGTTATTCAAACTTGAGTAGGTGGTATATCCAGCTATTTCCAAATTCATGTATTTATGATTTATCCAACATTCAGTAAGTATTATTATGTGTAGATTAACTTTTAAATATTTCAGTAAAATTTGTAATTCATCAAAATTTTTTCTGATGCTTCTTATGTTTATGTGCAATATATTAAAAGAGTTGTTGTTTATCATTGATAGGTCACTTGGTTCCGAGGTTAGTATAGTGTTAGTCATTTTTTTACTTTAATTCATAAATGTTGTTTCGAAGTGCCTTTTTTTACACAATATTTTTAATATCATCTATATGTTTGATGTAGATTATTTTTTCGGTTGGCATTTTTCGAGTCATTATTTTTCCATCTTTACACCAAACGTAAGAATAGTTTTTTTCTTTGGCAGCTTTTTTGGTTTTCCAGAGCAGTTCCCTTTGATATGAGCTCAATTCGTCTGCAATATAGATTGTTTCAGTAGTGATGTCTTTTATATCTTCATAATTAATATTTTTCCTTTTAGAGATTAGATTGTCTCTAGTCGTTTTTTCAGCAAATTCCACTAGCAGTTTTGGTGGCGCATTGTTTCTTCTATCAGGAGTCTTTTTACTTCAATTATCTCCTTGTGCTGGATATCCATTCCTGCCGCCGCCGCAACTTTTTTTACGATTTCAATCTGCTGCTCCCCATTTTTTTGGGGAATGCCTGCTATTTCTAGGAAATTAGACCGAGATTTGTACTCAAGGTCTGATATTTTTATTTCAAGTTGTTTGATAATAATATGCTTTTCCTGCTGTTCTTTCTTTATGTTCTCTAAGTCATTTTCGATTTTTTTGTTTTGTAATATAGTTGTTTCTAGTTTTTTTATTATATCATCGTACTGACTGCTCATAAAATCTATGCTTTTTTGGGTTTCCTGGGATTGTTTATCAATTTTAGATATGATTTCTCTTTTCATTGATTCAAATTTTTTTTCGATAATTTGAATAATTTTATCAATGTTAAATTTGTCTTCGGTTTCAACGACAGATCCCTTTCCTCTTGTATTTGCCATTTTCCGTTTTATTAATATTTAATTTAACTTATACTTTTAGGATTTATGTTCAATGTTGGAATCAATATGCTCCTTAAGTGAATATTAATTTATGTAGATTGTCTATGACAGATAAGTATATATTGTCTATGGTTTTTTTTATTAGTTCTTACAGAACTTAATTTATGGTCACAATGACAATAATTTTTTTGCACTTCAATTAACGAATTGACTAATGATTGATTTCACTGCCACCGTCGCAATCATTGGTCTAACTTTGTCTAGCGTATCACTATTTATTATTTTTAAAGCGAGTTATGTTATTTGGTTGCTTTATTGCCACTATATTGATATTAATTACGGAGCTGTCAAAAAACCGACTGTTATGTCTACCAAGTTATTGTTGAATAATAAACCGGATCTATTTCATGTATTAATAACATCAGTATCAATATGTATTTAATATTATATATTATTTGAATAGTTTAATCTAATCAAATAAACAACAAAATTACTCGTATTGAGTAATAAAAAAATAAATATGTTTTTGAAGAATCATGTTTACTTTGTACGTTTTATAAATAAATACCTATTGGTTTTCAATCAGGCCAATTTTTTCGAAAACGAAGAGGACCGGCTGAACCCTGGTTGGCTGAGGAACAGGGTACAGCGTGTCATGACAGCCAATTTAGAAGAATAGGGTTCCCTGAAGATGAAGAAACCTAATTCGTTTTTATTTCACTTCTTTTTAAACTTTATAACTACTGGTTACGCCCATACATATACCTACACATAGACATACCTACATAGCACGCATACATACTGTCACTGCTTGAGATTGGTATTAATATTGTTGCCAGTTCCTTTTTCCTACCTATCCCAATTGCCCACCCGTCAAGCTTACCCACAGTCAGTCTGTAATAAACTCCCGCCGCAACATATCGCCATTGTGGTTCTGCTATCAGTGAACCGTCATTATAAATAACTCCGCCGTGTACTATAAAATAAACGAAATTCACGAGTATTGCTGTTTTGTGCATGTTGGATGGGAGAGGAAGCAGACCAGTGCATTGCACCCCTACAAGTTCTTTTACTCTTTTCGGTGAGTCCTTTCCTTTCTATGCCACATATATTTTATCATTTCAGGCAGTGATAGTAACACAAAATCAAGGTCCTTCGCCAGTCATTTTTTACACAAACATATTAATCCACTCTACACAATCATAATATCATTCAACTGCATTTAATACCATTTACCATCTCTTTATCTTTCGAAAAGAAAATGAATTCTAATGTGATAATAATTACTATAATATTAAGGCATTGCCTTTGTGGGATTTGTTTATTACACAATATTCCTTGTGTTTCAATGACATGTATAAAAAACTTCTGCAAATATAGGAATATTATCCACGAATATTCAGAAGAAGTTCTTCAACAAATTTTGGGACTATAATGGGCTGCTTGAATGTTAGATTTATTTTTAAACACAGTAGATTTGCAAATTTGGTGATGCGACAGTTGATCTCCCAGCAGTTGGCACCCCGAAATTATAATTCTTACAAATTTATGTGCATTATTATTACTTTAATAATAAGTTGGTGTGGATATCAAACGAATTTATTTACGGTGTCGTTATACAATAAGAATGAGAATATGTTTTATACCTTTGTTATTCGGCGGTATATTCTCTTTGCACACCTTCGGGGACACTAGGTATTAGGTATAGCGTTTTTTCCCTAAACCGACTTTTTTTTTTACTTTAGCTCTACACAGGAGGCCCTGAGGAAAATAATTCCTCTCAGGGCCTGTGTCATCTTTGAAGATGCTGTGTGGAGGGTCTTTTTAGGAAAGGACGGAGAGGAAGTTCTGGGGAGGAAAGATATATTAGGGATGGGTAGGATTCTGGGGGTCAGTATATCCAGGAGTGACGGACGTATGAATCCATACCTCCCACTGCGGTGCAAGGTGATGTTCTGAGAGAAGTCAAAGAGACTCCCTTAATCATTATCTCCCGATCCGGCCTGCCATGCAGCTAGCGGGCAGACGCATCCGCCGCCAAGACCCGCTTAAACCTCACCCCATGAACCCCGGCACCCCTGCTAAGTCACCAAATGTAGCGAACCACTTGGGGTGACCTATAGCAGAGGAGTTGGTTATCCATTAAATAGTTCCCAAGGGTGGCGGTACCCATACCCGCCTCCCATATTGCAAAATCAAATATGAATTTAAAACCATTATTGCTTTTGAATTTAAAAAACATTTTCCACCATTTATTTATAATTCTATAGGTATCCTTTGAATTGCAGAAACATTTTCTCTTCATTTTCTGGAAAAAATAATGTATTAATTTTATTATGATAATAGTTTGGTTGGCACCTAGTGCTTACTATATCAATGGTAATATTCCACTGATTGGACCGTAGCATACAGCTTTCACCAATATTGACGGATCTGATTTATCTGGCTGCCTCAAGGCCCCATTTGCTTGTGGTCTGATCGCGCGCTAATGAAACAGTCAACTATTCGCACTTCCCACAGGGACGGATATTGGACCTGGCCGGGGCCGCCTGATAGACGTCATAACCCAACAAGTCGACATATTAATTATATTCCTACAAATGTACCTAATGATTTTTAAGTGAACATTCGTTGTATAAATCTAATATATAAAATTCTCGTGTCACGGTGTTTGTTACCATACTCCTCCGAAACGGCTGGACCAATTTTGATGAAATTTTGTGTGCTTATCTGGTAGATCTGAGAATCGACCAACATCTATTTTTCTCACCCCTAAAAGTAAAGGGTGTTCCACTCCGAAGAAAATTACTTTCCCCATACATTTTGTATGGAAAGAATTCTCCTATTTTGAAAGAACTGCAGCAATATTGTAAGGGGTATAATATTGAACTGTGAACCGGGGGAGGGGGGGGAGGGGGAAAGAAACTCAGGAAGGGGGGTTAGCGGGACGGGGGAAGGGGAGAAGTGGAGTGGGGAGAGGGAGAGGGAACGCGAGAGGGGAAAGGATACGTAGGGAGAAACAATTTAGATCAAGGTATGGTATACGCAGGGAGAAACAATTTAGATCAATTCAGCTAATAAGTTGACAACAGTTTTTGATTCTGAGGCGGTACGAAGTTCGCCGGATCAGCTAGTTTTATTATAATATTGTACCGTTGTTATGCAACAAATTTTACATTTGTTTTTTTTTGTTGTTCTTTTTTACTTATTAATTTTTAACTTAATGAGTAAAACCTCAAATTTTAATACTTAATTAATGAAGACAGTTTTAGCGAAACTCAATAAAAAATCAGAATAAGATACATCTGGGACTCGAACAAAGGACCATCGGCCAACTGAGCTAATGTGTCTCTATCCGAGATGTGACCGTATCTTTTTATAATTTATTTTTTCAGATTTTTTATTGAGTTTCGCTAATATTGTCTGCATTAATTAAATTAAACTCAATAAGTTAAAAATAAATATTCATCCACTATAAATAAATATTCATTCACTAACTATAACAAATTGCCTGAAGAATTAAGACAATCCTCTAACAAATCTCGAAACGATATATTGAAATCCTATTTTTTCAAATGTTATTTGGAAAACGAGTCATAAGTAGGTACAAACTCTGTTTTGATAGCTGTCCTGATTATCTCCAAGTACCAAACTTCGTACATCCAGATATGATGGGCGCAGTTTATATCTGTTTTATATATTTTTAAATCTTGTCATGCATTTTGTATGTAAACATCTTGTATTAGGTGTGTATATTTTTGAGCCCGTACCTTTTATTGTATTTTCCTGATTTTGTTTTTCTATGCATTTCTATAGTCCATCATGGAGGATAATTTATTTTAACTTTTTGAAACCAACAGCACATAAATCAAATGAGTGGTTATAATAATTCATAAAATCTTATAAGACATGTTTCTGTGAAATATTTGTAAAGTGATTCTTCATATGTTGTGTCTGTATGTTGCTCCTGTTTGAAATGTTTTGTTGAAAAAATTTGTTGATAAATTTTGTTATATAAATATGTATCTGCGTATTGGGTTGGGTTGGGTTTAACTTTTCAAAAGTACCAATTGGCGATCCCCTAATGAATTTTGATAACTCACGGGAATGCAACTTTGTTGTATGTTTTATTTAAATAAAAATAAAAAATATATGTCCTAGACTTGCAGAAAAGTCAATAGATGTCGCATTTTAAATAAAAATTGATAAATTTATCCTCGGCACTTTCTCTAGATAGCGATTAGTTCTGGTTGAATCTTGCAATCATACATAAAGTTAGCATTCAATAAAATATGCCTTAAGAAAATGAAGATAATGATGTTGGTAGTTCATAGTCGAAGTATACAGTTATAAATGACCGAATAAGATATGGACACATTAGGTCACTTGGTATAGTTGCGGCACGGAAAACCGAATCCCAGATGTGACCTATCTTTTACTGATTTTTCTGTTTCAGATTTTCGATTGAGTTTCGCCTTATATTTCAATATCTTTGAGTTTCGCTAATATTGTCTTCATTAATTAAATCTTTTTTTTAAAATTATTTGTTAACCAAGTGTCTAATATTGTTTTTTTTTTGTATTCATCACCCCACTAGGGAGAGCCTAATCCCAGGTGGTAGACACATGGACAATAGGTCAACTCATGACGGACCTGATATAAAATAATGTCTTTCGTAAAAAATCATTACTTTCCTTTGGATCAAGTCAACATCAGTTTTTCGAATGCCACGGCTACAAAATTAGTTCTTCTATGATTCTGATTTTTATTACGCAATCCTGAATGGTCACAACCAAAATAAAATTAACAGCGCCAACACTTTTGGAAAATAAAATGATTTTACCCGATTCATAATGAATTTATTTTTCATTAGCTGATGAGAACTTAACTCTTCGACGCCTTATACCATATAAAATGTACCACTCTAATCTGAGAAGTTATTTAAAAAAATAACTCATTTAGTGTGGTTTTTAAAATGATATAACTGTAGAAAAAATATATTGCAATTTTTCTGTACAAAAAACTCGTTTAAAATTATTTCAATAATTAGGATTTCGAATGAAAACACTACACTAAATCATATGAAACCAAATTTGTTCCGCTCACACAGATTTCATATAAATAATTGTATCTCCCTTACTATCATGGTGAGAAATATTGTTTATGCATTGTAATATGTTTTTTATTTTTTTTACTCGAAAATAATAATTAAATACAATTATGTCATAGGAATGAAGATTGGCGCACTCTCTCTGGATTTTCAGCGACGCCACGATACAATATGTGGTTCGAATCACTGCTTAATAATCATGATTAATTACAATGGATCAGATAGAGATCAGTTAGAAGATACTTATTTTAGATATGTTATTGTAACCTGTGAATAATTCATATTATCTTGCGGTCTGAATTTTTTGCAAGTTCATTGTAAATTTGACTCCTGTTGTGTAAAGTTTGACAACTGGCTGGTTACGAAAATTATACGGAAATTGATTCAAATGGATGGATTATATTTCGGAGGCCTCCGATGTTGCAGAAATCGACAATTAAAGTTGGTAAAGTTGTTTTTTCCTTTGAGGTTCTGCCGGATAGTTATTTCTTGTGATCTTGATCAGGTTAAATCCGTAATCAATAATATATTTTTGAGCATTGAGTTCAGAGTGTCTGGGGATTTTACACACTCCATGCCTCCAAATTAAAATACAAATATGATATAAACTCCACTCTTTACATTCAAACATAGAATTTAAACATAGATTTTTTATGTGCTCCTCTATGAAACTCTAGTTTCCGAGAAATTTGAGATTAATTAATAAAATTTCGAGAATTTTTTATACATTATTTTTTTTATGAAACGACAAAAACGTGAGGTGATGATACATTTGCCTAATAAAATATGTGCGTGTTTTTCTTTTTTTGTGTGTAATTTTGGCTAGAAAAAAAATAAGTTGAGCCATTTTTAAAACTTTTTATGAATGCATTAAAATTTCGAATATGTCAGAATTTCAATATTTTTATTTCTAATAATGACATTTGTAGGCGTATTTCATCGCTTTTCAAAAACATTTTTTAGTTTAAAAATAGACATGTTCAGAAATATTTATTTATTTGAATTTTATTGCAAAGCGGAAATATTTTGACATTTTAATTCGCCCGACTTCTGAGGGATTAAATATATAGGTTTTTAAAACCAAGCAAACACAAATAAATATCATAAAAGGTATTCCAATTGCCTGCCACAAAGTTAAATGCAAGTGCGACGTCTTTTAAAAATATGTTTTTTTCTTTTTTTACAGCGCCCTTAAGGTGATTTTTCACAAAAAACGGCGCTCTACAAATTATCCAATTATTATTATTATTATCTGTCTTTCACTTTCTGTGACATTTTTGTGATGTTGCTTCATTAATGTGGCGTCCCAATCGATTTACGGTGTTTATTGGTTTTGAATAGCCTCCTGTGCGGGACCACAGCATAAAAAATATAGAGAATTTAAATCTGGAGTCCGGGAAGGCCACAAAGGGACCAAGATAAGTTTCTCTCTCTGGAAAAGTTTCGTTAAAATAATTTCTCACCGCTCATATATATGGAGCAAGAAAATTACGATCATATTCAGTCAAAATTACGATCATTTTCCGCGCGGCAACAACGAAAGGTCTCTAACCGCGAAAAGTTGCTATTATATTGACCATAATAAAGGTAGTAAAACCGCTTATTTTGACCATTAAAGGTTTATAATAAACGTATTGGAATAGTTATAAATGGTCATTCACCTGTGTTTGGGTTGCATCAGCGACAGGTTAAAGATAATAAATAAAAAAATCTGAATTTTCAATTAGAAATCCTGCAGCCCGTAAATGTAACTTTTTCTTACTTCGACCAGTGACTGGCATTTCCCACATTTTACAAGGAACACTTAGTGGTGTTCAATGTTAGACACACTTTAAATTTGATTTACTATTTTGCAGACTTTACTACCGTTAATTTTGGAACTTACTAAATAAATCACATTTCATTTTCCTAAAAATTACAAATTGTTTTACATAAAAGAAAAAATATAAAGGCAATGTTATACATTGAAATAACGGAATTAATTGGCACTTCGTATACACAATATCCTTCCGACTCCTTTTCTGTGAAAACAAGGCCAGCTTTGATAAAGAAAATTATTCTGATTCTTCTCTGCGATCACATACGCTTAACACAATTACTTCTGGAGAAGATGGGATGGAAAATGCATCAATTCAAAGATAATTTACATGGTTCGCAGTGGGCAATAGAGAGAATCAAAAGTTGTGTGATAGTCAATATTCAGACCAGGAAAGGTGGACATCGCCGTAATAAAAATTATCTTTAAATAAAAAAAATGTTGCAAACCGGAAACGAAAACACATTCAGCGACTTACTTCAGTAACATATAGGATGTATATAACTCCCACTCGTATTTCCAACTGGATTATGTCAAGGTACTTTTGTGCAAAAACTATGTGTCACTCAAAGATATTCAAATACAAAAGAGATATGCTATGATGTCCGCGCAACTGTCGGCGAACTACGATCTAATCAGGGTAGTTTGCATACGAGGAGAATTTGTTAATTTCGTGATTTTTTTAAGGTGTACACTAGTATTGGTTAACTGTTTGTTAATTAGTTTGAGTACGGAAAGAATTTGTTCATTTAGTTTAACGTTCGTTTGGTTTATTCGTTAATTTAGTTTATTTGTTTATTGGTGAACAACATCGGCGACACCCGGAAGCGCAGTCCCACCTAGTAAAAACTATTATTATATAACACATCTATTATATTTCAATATCTTTGGTGTCAATCCTTCGACTGCCTCTCGTGAACTTACCGGACGCTGACACACTAGACTAGTAGAGACGATACACGGTGAAACAGCAGGGGTTCGATCACGTTTTCCAACTGTGTTCGTCTTTTGGCTTCGCGGTGACGCGAGAGTAAATATACATCTTTTTTGGTCAATGTTAGAAAGATGGTCAAAATTAGCAAGTCTTACGGCAATAATAATAATATTTTGCTATTACTCAACACAACACTTAGTGGCATCTGAAGGTTAAGGTTCAAGAATATAATGCTTTAGATTAAATTTGTTTGTCATAGTAAAAGCTACGTAGTTTTAAGGGCAGTTAGAGCCCTGTAAATAGTGGCCCGTGGAGTCACGAGCACGCTATAAAAGCGCCCGGCCAGAAATTTCCCTTTCACAAAATCTTTGCTTTATTGCGCAACTTTCGGGCATTTTAAATGGCAAAATAATTTCACAGAGATGACAGTCGTGTAAATCGCCATATCAAGTCAACACTCTCGGCTTATCTCAGCGCCCCAGGTCCTCAGACGAATTTCTTCTCGGTGTACGGCTTCAAGTCATATTGTGTTAGGGAAATAAATTCTCAAATTGAAGCTGCAATGCGGCGTTTGATTTAAATGTTAAAACATGGCTCTGGGCGGTAGAAATTACTTTCTTTAAGAAGGAGATGTGTAATAAATCGAATTACTGTTTTAGCCAAAAAATTCAATTTTAATAAAAAATATAGTTATATATTTTTTGACATTAACTCCACACTGGAGGTTGTGGGAGCCTATCTTTTATTTGGGGATGCTGTGTGGAGGTTTTTTTTAAAGGAAAGGTAGAAGAGATAGATCTGGGAAGGAAAAAGGTATGAGGGGTGGTTAGGAATCAGGGGGAGAGTGTGATGAATCCATCTCTCCAACTGTGTGAGAGGGTTGAGAGATTCCGGCTGGAAAGGTATAATGGTCTCTTTCAACCAGTCTCTTCAAATCCGGCCCGCCGCCCGGTGGGCAGACGCATCAGCCGCCAAGACCTAGATAATCTTCACCCCATGAACCAAGACATCTCTGCTAAGTCACCAAACGTAGCGTACCACCTGTGGCAGAGGTGTCGGTTATCCAATAAATGGTTCTCAGGGTACCCATACCCGCATCCCATATTAACAATTAATGCAGGCATATTGCGGCTTGCGATTAAAATAATTTAATAAATAGTCAGTTTTCACTGAAAAGTTCTTTGATTATATGATATTTTATGATTGCTTTACTTCAAATTGCTTAAATTTGACCAGCACGAAGATCGATGGTAAAAAGAATAGTGTAAGGTACTTAATTCTTTGAAATTCACTAAGATTGTGCGCAACACATCTCGTTTTATCATTTTATGGAAGTTATTGTAGCAACCACGCATACTGTAGCTACCTGCGCTGTGAGAAGTACTTACTTAAGAATTCAAATTCAAGCAATTCAAATTCCAATTCTTTTGAACAGCAAGCTGAAACAAATTGTACTGTTTATTTTTTTTTAACTGTCACACTCCATATGTTGATAACATTGTGAAAATTTTAATGGCACATAAAAAAACTATCAACCGATGATTCTAGAGCTTTCTTTTAACTGTGTTTACGTAGTACGTTCAATTGCTACATTGGTGACACCGACGTTCACATTAGTGACCACGAAGTTTACATTTGTGAATCCGACAGTGAACACGACGCGTGCAAGTACGTCTACCGCGAGCACGTCGCGCACGAAATAAACTCTTCGGTGATAAATTTCGCGCACCAATCATCATCATGTCTCTTGTGAGCGGAACATCTGAGGACAGCCAGCAACCAATAACCAGCAACAAGCAACCAACGACAAGTAGCCAGCAACCCAACATCAGGAATCCACCGCCTGAGGTCAACCGAGTGGCAGTACGCATTCCGCCTTTTTGCCCTAATGACCCAGAATTATGGTTCGCTATGGTGGAGCGCAGCTTCGAGGCAGCAGGAGTGACCGTGGATGCCACAAAATTTGGTTTCATTCTCGGAGCCTTGGATCCCGCCCACGCCCAAGAAGTCCGGGACATCATTGTGAAGCCCCCTGAGGTCGGTGCATATGCACTATTAAAATACGAATTAACCAGACGCCTCAGCTCCACGCAGGAGCAGAAGACAAGGAGACTTCTGGAACATGAAGAGATCGGAGACCGTAAACCCTCCCAATTCTTGAGACACCTGCGCACCCTCGCCGGCAGCGCTGTGCCCGATGAGGTTTTGAGAACCCTATGGATGGGTCGTCTTCCTAGAAGTATGCAGGTGGTTCTGGCTACGCAGCAAGACACTCCGCTTGACAAGGTGGCCAGCTTGGCCGACGCCATAGCAGACTATACCGGCAGTTAACTCAGTGGCTGTTCCATCGTCCGAAGATTCATTGGTTACACAGATGGCGCGGTTGATGCAGCCTCTCCAACAAGAGCTCGCTACCTTGAGGCGCGAAGTTTCGACACTACGCTCTGGCCAGCATAGGAGGAGCGCCACCCCGCATCGTTGGAGCAATCGTTCCCGCAGTCGGTCCAGAGGTCGTCAGCCCGAGGGAACATGCTGGTATCACTGGAAGTATGGGACGAAGGCAAGCAAGTGCACCAAACCCTGCAACTTCCAGCAGGAAAACGCGCGGGGCCCAAACTGATGGCGACCAGCGCCAGCCCCAACCAAGTCAGTCGCCTTTTTGTTACCGACAGGGTAACCCGTACCCAATTTCTTATAGACACCGGCGCAGATCTCTGCGTTTTCCCACGACGCCTTGTCCAGGGACGCCCCACTAAAGCGACATACGAACTGGCAGCAGCAAATGGCAGCACAATCGCTACTTATGGCAGCCTAACGCTCAACCTGGATCTGGGATTGCGACGCGACTTTACTTGGAGCTTCGTCATTGCAGACGTCTCCAGGCCAATCATCGGGGCAGACTTTCTCGCCAAGTACGAGCTACTGGTGGATGTCCGAAATAAACGGCTGCTGGACCAGGTGACGAATTTGACCATCACGGGAAAACGAAGCGACAACAAGATCGCTTCCATTAAGACGGTCACAGGAACGTCCCCGTATCATAAGCTTCTTCAACAGTTTCCTGACATCACTCGCCCTGACGGCGCCAGGAGGGAAGTTCGTCACGCAACACTGCACCATATTAACACCACGCCAGGACCTCCAACAGTCGAACGCCCACGACGCCTTGCTCCTGACAAGTTAAAACGCGCCAAGAAGGAGTTCGAGGCCATGGTCCGTCTCGGAATCGCTCGACCTTCCGAGAGCTCTTGGGCATCTCCCTTGCACATGGTACCCAAGAAGGACGACCAGTGGAGACCATGTGGCGATTATAGAAGATTGAACGCCAGAACTATTCCGGACAGATACCCCGTACGCCACATCCAAGATTTTGCACAGGCACTGAGCGGCACCAAGATCTTCTCAACGATTGATCTGGTGCGGGCATATAATCAAATCCCTGTGGCTCCCGAGGACATTCCGAAAACAGCAATCACTACGCCATTCGGACTCTTCGAATTTCCGGTGATGTCTTTCGGCCTCCGCAACGCAGCCCAGACCTTCCAACGCTTCATGGACGAGGTTACCAGAGGCTTAGATTTCTGTTATGCCTACATAGACGACATCCTTATTGCCTCAACGTCAGAGGAAGAGCACCTAGCCCACCTCAAGATATTATTCCAGCGCCTGCAGGAATATGGTGTTGTCATCAACACCGCCAAATGCCATTTCGGCCTGACTAAGGTCAAATTCCTAGGATACTCGGTGTCCGACGCTGGCACTTCACCCCTCCCAGATAAAGTGGAGGCCATCAACAACTACAGCCAACCAGCTTCCATCAAGGATCTCCGCCGTTTCCTGGGAGCAATAAATTTTTACAGAAGATTCATTCCCAACGCCGCGAGGACACAAGCTCCACTCAATGACCTCCTAAAAGGGAACCAAAAAGGCAAACAACTCGTGTCTTGGACTGCCGAAACAGTAGAAGCTTTCAGCAAGTGCAAGGAAGCTCTGGCCAAGGCAACCCTGCTCGTTCACCCGAAGTGCGACGCCCCACTCTCTATCGTCAGCGACGCGTCTGATACTACAGCCGGTGCCGCACTCCACCAATTCGTCGCAGGTCACTGGGAGCCTCTAGCATTCTTTTCGAAGAAGTTTTCGGCAGCTACAAAGAAATATGGCGCATACGACAGAGAACTACTAGCCATCTATCTCGCTGTGAAATACTTTCGCCACATGGTGGAAGGCAGGTCGTTCACCATATTTACAGACCATAAGCCTATCACGTTCGCCTTCCAACAAAAAGCAGACAAATGCTCACCAAGGCAATTCCGCCATCTGGACTATATCAGCCAGTTCACAACTGACATCCGACACGTCTTCGGAAAAGACAACATCGTCGCGGATGCTCTCTCCAGGGTCGAGACGATAGATACTCCTCTGGACTACGCAGCGCTGGCAGCTGACCAGATGTGCGACCCTGAACTGGAACAACACTTGCAAGGAAGTTCTAGCCTACAACTTAAAAAGATTAATATTCCGGGTACTGACGCGCATCTCTACTGTGACGTCTCAACTACCATAGCCAGACCCTTCGTCACGAAGAAGTTCAGACCTTCAATGCGGTCCATCAGCTGGCTCACCTTGGAATTAAGGCCACGGTTAAGCTCATAACTCAACGTTATGTCTGGCCGGCCATTAAAGCTGAGACTATTAAGCTCGCACGCAATTGCCTTCAATGCCAACGAAGCAAGATTACACGGCACGTGTCAGCACCCCTGGGAGCCTTTCCCAGACCCTCCGCTAGATTCGAGCACGTCCACATCGACATAATCGTCATGCCTTCTTCAGAAGGATGCCGATACTGTCTCACGTGCGTAGACAGATTCACGAGATGGCCAGAGGCATTCCCGATCCCAGACCAAGAGGCTGAAACAGTGGCGCGTGCTTTCTACAAGGGCTGGATAACAAGATTCGGCACTCCACTCCGCATTACTACGGACCAAGGGAGACAATTTGAGTCGAGGCTGTTCAGGCAGTTGAATTTCCTGGCAGGCACGACGCAAATCCATACAACTGCATACCACCCCGCAGCAAATGGCATGGTGGAACGATTTCATCGTCAACTGAAAGCAGCGATCAAGTGCCATCAGAATAACCGTTGGACGGAAACACTTCCCACCGTACTCATGGGAATCAGAGCAGCTTGGAGAGATGACCTCGCGACAACCTCAGCCGAGCTAGTATACGGCGAGCCGCTCCGCTTACCCGGCGAATTTCTATGTACAGCACGACCTAATGTTAACGACGACACCGGAAGCTTCCTCAAGGAACTACGGAAACATTTCAACGAGCTGAGACCAGTTGAAGGTACCCGCCATGGTTATGGACATCGTTTCGTCTTCCAAAATCTTCCCACAGCTTCTCACGTCTTTCTGAGGGACGACACAGTCAAGAGCCCGCTTCAACAACCCTACAGCGGCCCTCATAAAGTCGTTCGTCGGCACGAACGAACATATACCATACTGGTAAAAGGGAAGGAAATCACCGTGAGCATCGACCGCCTCAAACCAGCATACGTTGCTCAAGATCTTGAGAGTTTCACATCACACTCGCAAACCGCATCAGAGTCACCAGCCGCCACATCACAACCAACCCTTCCGTTGTTCGATGGCAGTAAGGATCGGACACACACAACCACTCGTTCTGGAAGGCGGGTTCGATTTCCCGATCACCTCGGTATCTGACTATTCCTCTTTCCACCGCAGCCATGTCTGCGTTGTCTGGGGAGGGAGTCCTGTAGCAACCACGCTTACTGTAGCTACCTGCGCTGTGAGAAGTACTTACTTAAGAATTCAAATTCAAGCAATTCAAATTCCAATTCTTTTGAACAGCAAGCTGAAACAAATTGTACTGTTTATTTTTTTTTAACTGTCACACTCCATATGTTGATAACATTGTGAAAATTTTAATGGCACATAAAAAAACTATCAACCGATGATTCTAGAGCTTTCTTTTAACTGTGTTTACGTAGTACGTTCAATTGCTACATTATTATTCTCAAATCTTAACGAATGGATTGCAATCATTAGAGCACAGGCGTCGGGTGGAAATGCTGTCCTTGTTCTACCGGTATTTAAATGGAAGATGCTCCGAGGAACTAGCATCATTGATCTCCTCGGAACCGATGCATAGCCGGGAAACACACCAAACGCGCGCCTAACAAAATATGTACATTAAGGTGGTCCAAAATTTTTTTTTATTATTTTTCATTTGGCCACCCTGCGAATTTGTTACACGTATTCATAGAAATAACATAGTAAAATTTCAGCGAGATAGCTCAAGTAGAAAGGGGTGCTCAATCGAGTGTTGTTTTTGAATTTTTTGTTTATAATGCTTAATTTTTACTTTTTGCTACAGGCCAGTTTCGTGTGCTAAACTATTAAAGAAATATTAAAATAAACTACTGAAGAGTTTTATAGACAAATTTGAACAGTATTTGATACTTATTTAGTAGACTGTGAAGTGAATCAGTGTAATAAAATGTGTTCATCTACTCGAAAAAAATACGAAATTTTTCTAATTGGGATTCGAGATATTGAGCCATTGATGAGGCTTAACCAACATCCTACTCTTCGGCAAGTTATACTCCGTTATCACTATCTACATATTAAATGATTCCAAAAATGTGAAAGATTCCGTGCATGTACTTATTCAAGAACTTATAAAAGTGTGGAGTAAATCTAGTATTCCGACCAGACAACAAAATCACTGCATTGAAAAACTGATTAAGTTTCTTAAGAACTGGCTGCTATTGAATAAAAATAGAGGAAGAAATTCTGAAGCACAAAAAAGGAGAGTATTTGTTTAAAAAAGAACTATACAAACTTTTTGACATTGCCCATGCAAGTGCTTTGAATTTGATAAAAATTGCGGAAGACAGAGCGTTTCTCATCGATCATAGATGAGAACGTAAGATGATTATGACCTCAATCGACAAGAAACTAGGAAAGGTCAAAGAAAGTTCTCTAAAACGGAAACCAAAATCTGAAGAATTGAAAGAAATGGCTGCTGAAAGTAATGCTTCATGTTCGGTGGTATCGAGACAAGAGTTAGAACTTGAGTGCAGCTTCAGTAGCACTTCTAGTAATGCTAGCATGTTAGAGGATAAGTCCAAAGATGAGTTTGTAGTACGTTGAGCTGTCTACAAGTGACGTATTTACACAATACATTACCAGTGCGCTTGATCGTAATAAGATTTAAACTAATCAAGAGAAAAGAAAAACAAATTGTTCGATTTGTTAGTTATCATTTACACCAAAGTTTGAATCGAAGCGTCTTTGGCAGCAGATGCACCAGTAAATGACTTAATACTTTGAAATAGCTTAAAATTGTACGAAGCCATTGATTCCGAAATCAGTATAGCAGCTAGGGGTGTCTTAGTGCGTCACTTATGGTATTTGTCAGATGAACTAGTCTCACTTACCTTGTTTTCTGAGAAGCTGTCTGATGCTGAGAAACAGGCCATTGTTCAAAAAATAAATTCTGTTGGCGGTAATCGTTTAGTACGAGGTGATTGAGCTTGCCTCAGAGTTTACATTAGAAGCTTTTGCAATACAAAGAACGTTGAAAACGCTCTTAGTTCTTGATATCAAGGACTCTTTCTTGTAATTACCTCCTGAGACTTGGAATAACAATGTTGATTACCTTCAAGGCAAAAGATGAGTCAAAAATTTGAGTGTTGTTAATGATACAGCGGAGAGAGGTGTTAAACTATTTGAAGATTACAACACGATACTCACTAAGAATGAGGAAGAAAAGCAATTTTTACTTCACATCGTTGAACAGAACAGAAAAATCGTTTCCACTGAAACATTCAAAATGTAGTTAACAAACTTAGTTTTAAAAGATTGTGACTAATATTATGTTAATTATTGCTTTGTTACCAAATTTTGTTCAAATTTAAATACGTTTTATACTTATTTGACTAAAATACTTGTAATATTAATAAACCTTAAATTACGTGTTTTACTTAAAATCCAGAACTTTTGTCAGAAACTTCTAATTCGATGAGCACCCCCTTGTATATAAGATAGGGGGCTGAAATTTTTTACACATAATAGGAATGATGGGTGTAACAAATAAAATGGGTGGCTACATCCATATTTGAATTAAAAAAATTTACCATATAGGTCTGGACCACCTTAATGTACATGTTAGGTTGACATTTTTCAAATGAGAACAGGTCGCTTCTACGATTCGTTCTTGAGTTTATCAGCTCAGCTGTGAAATAATTTGCTGGCCTCTGTGTTTCCTCCTTCCTACAACATGTTCACTGCTTCCTGTCCTCAATTTGGGAGGCGAAAATGGGTACCGCCGCCCCGGGAACCTTTATTGGATAACCAACACCTCTGCCATAGGTCACCCCAAGTGGTTCGCTACGTTTGGTGATTTAGCAGGGGTGCCCGGGTTCATGGGGTGAGGTCTGGAGGTGGATGACCAGGACACACAGACACAGATCCCCAGATTCCTACCCACCCCTTAAACCCTCTCCCTTCTCAGAACTCTCCTCTCCTTCCTTTCCTTTAAAAATACCCTCCATACAGCAAAGATGACATAGGCCCTGATGGAAATTATTTTCCTCAGGGCCTCCTGTGTGGAGCTCAAGTAAAAAAAAAAAAAACCCCTCCACACAGCACCTTCAAGGATGACAAAGGTTCTGAGGGTAAAAATTTTCCTCAGGGCCTCCTGTGTGGAGTTATTGTAAAAAACAATCAGTGAAGATTTTTCTGAAATTTCAAATACGTACTATGCTTAGTTTGTAACTCTATTGCCGCACTTGTATTACGTAGATGCTATTTAAAGTCAAATAAATAAAAATAAAATTACAAAGAGGCAGAGAAACAAAAAAACTTTATTTAATTGTATATAATTTTTATCGTAATTTGTTTTGGCCGTTTCCTTGGCGTAAGTATATTTTCAGTGTCACAAAAGACATTTTTTCAGCATCAGAAATTAAATGTGCATAAAGTAGTAATAAAGTTCTGCCCTATACTTGACTCCAGATACTAATTTTTTTTTTTTTTTAATGTTCTTTATTCAGTAAAGTTTATACATTACAGTAAATGGATAGTTTTTTGGCCATCACACTAGGCACATGCCCGTGTTGTAGTGGCCAATTTTATGTTTAGTATAATAATACAAATTAAAAATAAGTTGAATGAAAAACAAAGTAATATAAAAATAAAATAAAATAATGTATACATCTAAAACAAGTATGATGTATAAAGGAATTTAAAAATAATGCAAAATATCTACATAAGTTTAAGATATATTAATATAAAAAATAAGTATGGAAAAACAGAAAAATTAAAAATAATATGAAAAGTATATGAAAGAAAATACGTATTATTGAATTAAAAATAATACAAGGAGCATGTATCAAAAAAATTAAAAAATACAAGTACATTTGTGTAATTAAAATACTATTAAAATGTAATAAAAATACAAGTACATTAAGTACAAGTGTGTTTGTAAAAAATACAGATACAATATAAAATCAAAGAAAGTACTATTTGGTAAGAGAGTAGGGATAAGTTATATCTTGATGAGCGATTTGCATGTGCGTGTTATGGTACATAGGTATATAGATATATATCAGAAGTTTTTGTGTAAATCCACGTTTGAGCTAAGGCTAAAAATATGTAATAATGAAATAATTTTACTTTGTATAAACCACTTATTTGATGTGCAAATCCGACCGGTTTCGGAACAAACGTTCCTTCGTCAGGGAAAGCTTATACTAAATATAGTATAAGCTTTATAGTATAAGCTTTCCCTGACGAAGGAACGTTTGTTCCGAAACCGGTCGGATTTGCACATCAAATAAGTGGTTTATACAAAGTAAAATTATTTCATTATTATATAATGGATAACCACAAAGTAATAGCTACATTCAAAAATCTAAAAATATGTATTCAAATATGAAATTATTTTCACAATATTTTTCGTAATAAATACTTGAGTATAAGAAACATGTCAGTAGTGTTAAAATTTTTTTAATGATGAATATGAAAGAGAAATATATTGTTCTGTAATATACAAGTTATTTAAATTATTTACTGGTGGTATAGGTTCATATGTTCCTTAAAGAAATTTCGCCCCTTTTCAGATATCCATTTATGCACACCGGTTGCAAAGTGAGTAAGTGTTTTTGATGTTTTGATGTCGTTATTTAACGTGTTGAATATTTTAGGTGCGATGTATGAGTATTGCCTTTGTGAAAAAGTGGTTTTTGTTACAGGAATTATGCATTTTCCATGCTTTGAGTAGCGTGTATGTATGTCCGTTTGCGTAGAGTTTATCAATCCATTTTTCCAGATATGGATAAGAGCTATCTTGATATACAGTTGGCGAATGTCAAGGACTGTGAGTTTCTTGAAAAGTGGCTCTGATGGATGAGAGGGGGAACATTTGAAGATGACCCTTAGCAAAAGTTTTTGTACGGTCACTAGAGGGTAGAGGATGGATGCTGCACAACCTCCCCATCCTATAATGCCATACGTTGCTATCGATTGAAATAGAGCAAAATATACAGTTCTTAAAGTGTTTATATCAAGGATTGATCGTAGAGAATAAAAAATATGGCATACCTTACGGAGTCTCTTAGTTATGGAGTTAATATGGGCCTCCCAGCGTAATTGGTTATCTATAATGACACCTAGGTATTTTATTTCATTTGATGGTTTAAGATTTGGGCATGAGCAGCTATTATTGGGTGTTTGTGGAGATGTGTCTATATTTTGTGAGCAAGTGTGAATGATTAATTTAGGAAGGTTTTCTGGGAGTGTGAATTTACGGATTGAAAAGTGAATGTATTGTGTTTTTTGTACATTTAGAGTGAGGAGGTTGTGGTCTAGCCATTTTTTAATTTTGTTAAGTCCATAATTTGCCTTCTCTATTGATGTTTTCCATGTTTTGCTAGTGAATATGATAACCGTATCATCGGCGAAAGATATTATATTGCCATCAATGTCCAGTTTCAATAGGGAGTTCATATATATGAGAAATAGGAGCGGACCTAGAACACTTCCTTGGGGCACACCGTAGGAGATAGATAGATATTTACTTCTATATGCTCGATTTGAGTGAAGGACAGTTGTTTGCGATCTTTGTGTAAGATAGCTTTTAAACCATTTTAGGGCAGTACCTTCTATCCCAATCTGTTGCAGTTTTTTTAGGAGAATGTGATGTGAAATAGTATCAAAGGCTTTAGATAAGTCTAGAAAGACAGCAAGAGGTTTATTACCCTTATCAAGGTTATCGGATATCAGTTTGGTGAGGGTTGAAATTGCATCATTAGTACTACGGTTTTTGCGAAAGCCATACTGGTTATTTGAAAGGATTTTATTTTCCTCAAGGAACTTAACCAGTTTTAGTTTTACCACTTTTTCAATGATTTTGGAGATTGTACTCAGTAGAGATATTGGCCTGTAACTATTTAGGGAAGATCTGTCACCTGATTTGTAAATAGGGATGATTGAGGCATGTTTAAGAGAGTTTGGGAATATACCGGATTGGAGGCTAAGGTTTATAATATGCTCTAGAGGCTTGGCTATAAATATTTTTAAATGTTTTGTAAGTTTAGTAGAGATTTCATCTATTCCTGTTGAGTGAGTATTTTTTAAAGTTGATATGATTTCTATAATTTCTAATTCTGTAGTGGGGGTGAAAAGGAAAGGACTATATTTCAGGTGAGTCAGGGATATTTTGTTTGCGAGTTCATGTTCCGAAACGCTATTTCTTGTCAGAATATGATTGGAAAGGTTAGAACCAATTGTGGTGAAAAACTCATTGAGATGATCTGCGATTTTTTTAGATTTATTACCTGTGTTTGTTAGTAAATGACCATCAACGTTAATCTTGTTTATGGGTGTTGTCGTTACTTTAGTGTAAGATATGTCTTTAATGATATTCCATATTTTTTTCTTGTCATTCTCTGCGTTATTTATTTTTAATATCTACAGCCTGTATGTCGAAATGTCGAACGAATATCTACAGCTCATATGTTGGACTAATATCTACGAACTTCAGAGTGTTGACTAATATCTACATAGCTAAGGTCGGACGAATATCTATGACGGTCCCAGTGGTGACTAATATCTATGGAGCGTAGGTTGGACGAATATATTTACAGAGGGCAGCTGAGCAAGAGGTTGTACGGAAAAGCATAAATTACTTCAATTACGTAATTACTAATTACGTAAAGGCTTAAACGTTTAAAGTACTTACACGAAGTGTTTGCATAATATTACATATTTTGCTGTTTACGAGGACAATAATTTATTGAATAAACATGGAGGTTTATTTATTTCGAAATACACCGCACCACAACCTAACCTAACCTAACTGACGTAGAAATGGTCATGGTAACAGACTAAATAATTTAGAAGCACTCGAAATAAAGAAAGCTGTTAAAACAAAAACCCAAATCCTTAATCAGCTAAATGTGTCCAATAGTCCGATATTAGGGATTTTTACATACATACATACATACACAAATTAAGTTTTTTTAACTGCATACGCAATATTACGTTATTCCAATATGCTATACATAATTGCAAATCCAATTTTTGCCAGTACTGTAGATATTCGTCCACACTTTGGTTCTCACAGATATTAGTCAGCAGTTTGAGCTGTAGATATTCGTACGCACTTTGGTTCTTATAGATATTATTCAGCAGTTTGAGCTGTAGATATTCGTACGCACTTTGGTTCTCATAGATATTAGTCAGCAGTTTGAGCTGTAGATATTCGTACGCACTTTGGTTCTCATAGATATTAGGCCGATTTTTTCAGTTTTTGGAATTCCTGTAGATATTAGTAGACGCCTCCCTATACTTATGTTATTTACATTCGCATATTTAGCTAATTATTTATGTACTATTGCTATTTTTAACCCCCTACGCAAGGAGCGGTGTTATAAGTTTGACTTTATGTGTGTCTGTTTGTCGTGTGCGTCTGTCTGTGGCTACGATGCCCAAACCAATGGACCGAATTGTGATGCTTTTTTTGTTTGAAAGCTGACGTGATCGAGATGGTTCTTAGCTACAATACATGACAATATGATCAGGCGTTTTAAGGTCATCAGCTCTTTTTTGTGATGGGTGTTGCTTAAAAATTTGCAAAATTTTATTAATTCTTGCTATTGTTACGATTTTTGTTATATATTGTATTTGAGTTTTTGGGCAACATGCCTGTTCTGTGTACTAAAATAATAATAACAACAAAAAAATAAAGTTTTCACTTTTTCGAAGGCCGTAAGGCTGCTGAAGGTACAGGCGGCGGATCCCAAGAATTATAAATATTATTCAAAGTGAAAACCGCGATTCCTTAACGTCTGGCTACGTCAACACGTTTTGCCGAGCTCGCCCCAGACCACGCCCTACATACAATTGATTATTTACTTACTTTATTAATTTTTTTTTTTTCTTCTTATTTTGTTTTTTCGCACTTGATTCTTTGTTTAAAAAATCTGTTGTGTAAATATGTATAATTATATGGACGGTGGGATTGCACTATCGTTCCCACATCCTGTTACAAATTATTATTAAATCATCAGATTTTATGTCCGGGTTAAATCTTTCCCACAGGAAAAACTAAACCCTTTCACACACTTTTCCACAAATGATCATCTAGTCAATTTACGCTATGCAATTGCACTATATAAGTATAATAAATACAAAATAATACAAGAACAACATGTCAACCTACCAGAACCAAATGGGAAAATAATTCACCGACTCCAGGTATTTTCATATCAGAGGGTTCGGCTCGGTGGAACTCCTAATTGGACCTATAAATCCTACTGATCCCTTAATATACACAGGGTGTTAAGGTACGTACTTGACTTACTTTAACCAGTGATTCCTGACAGTATTTGGAGTAAAAAATGTAAATAAAATTTTGGTCTCTTTGGATATTTTTCAAAAAGCTAATTATAATGGGGCTTACTTTATATATATTTAATATTTTGATCAGCCACGAGTGCGGGACACAATCAAAAGCTTTTTGATAGTCTATATAGCAAGTACGTAAATTACGTTTTTGATTTTGAATCTGTTTTAGAATTAAAGAATAACTAATTGTTCTTTACATCCCATATGTTTTCTGCAGCAACCTTTTTGTTGTTCAAATAAAATATTTTTTTCATCTAAATGACTAGTATATTAAATCTGTCCAGCAAGATGTTAAAATTTTGTATATCGTCGGTAAACATGTAATGGGTCTGTACTGAGAGGGATTATTAATATATTCGCTTTTAGGACACATATAAGTAGTGCCCTTAGTTAGAAAATTTGGAAAATTTTGAGGTTGTTTGACAAATTTTGAAAGATTTTTTGCCAAAACAGGATGTAAAGTAGTTAGACGTTTGTACCAAAAATTAAGTATCCAATCGCAACCCGTGGCTTTCCAATTATGAGTATTTTTAATAATTTTGGCTAACAATTCAACCGATATATCAGAAAAACTAATTTGTTCAATATGTGAACAATTGTTTTCTTTATTTTCTATCCAGGGACTCATTATGTTTTATGTCTTTACTCCAAATTTTAGTCCAAAAATCGCGCATATCTGATTCAGATGACACGTAAAGAAATATTATTATTCGAAATAATATTTATATTTTGATCGAAAGCAGTCACTTTTTGGTTGGACATATTAATTGAAATAAAACAATAACTTGGTTTATAACCACGATTTAATTATAATTTTTTTATATACCGTCATTTAGTCAATAATAATAATTATAATTATTTGCAATACGATCTATTTCCACTTTTTCAAAATAAAAATATTGTTTTTGACAGTGTTGCGAATGATAAAAACAGGTTTTTTGTAAGCTTTTTATTGAGAACATAAATAAGAAAATAACGATATCTAAGTAAAGAATCTATAATTAGAAAACAATAGTTTTATATATACCTTTGAATAATAGGAAAAAATAATGTTTTTGAAAAATTCACCTTAGAATGAAAAATATTATTTTTTTCCGGCAGGCCGGATCGGGAGAGAATGGTTGAGGGAGTTCCTTTGACTTCTCCAGCCGTACTCTCACGGAATATCGCCTAGCACCGCAATGGGAGGGATGGATACATACGTACGTCACTCCTGGACACCTTGACCCCCAGATTCCTACCCACTCCTAATAATACCATTTTACTTCATATCCTTCCTTTCTTAAAAAGACCCTCCACACAGCATCCCCAAAGATGATATAGGCCCTAAAGGGAATTATTTTCCTCAAGGCCTCCTGTGTGGAGCTAATGTAAAAGAAATGGAGAAATAAATGATCCAAAAATATGAAAACATGGCAAATATAAAAACGCATATAGCAACACTGGTTCTTGAAGAGAGCACACCTTTTTCACTGGACGGTGAATTTTAAAACGCTCGATACCTATGTAAGTAAAAATATTGCACGCGCGCAATGCTTTTGTTCGAATGTTTGACAACTAGACAACTAGGCCACTATACCACTGGACTAATGTCAGAAGCGGCCGCTACCGGCAGAAGCGACTAAATCGTTATCCTCTCTCTTTAAAATATTTCGTTAATTGTTTACCATTTAGCAGCGGATTAATGATTTGATCAATTTTTTTAAAGTTTTGTGTGGCATAAAGTAACAGTTTTACTTGTTACCCCCAACTAACCAACGACAAAAGATTGGATTTGGATGTCATTCGAGTTACTCGCGAGGTTCATACACGAGACAGTGGCGACATCTAGTGAATGGGAATGTAAGAGGTCACTCAACGGAATTTGCGGAAGGAGAGGTTGTTCCTGGATTTCCGGCTGACATCGTGTGGCGTTAGTTTTTTTACCTGATACTGTTTTTTTTAAATTTAAAGATTACTATGTTCTAATATAATGGCCATGTTTACTATAGACTGGCCTGGCGCCCGACAGATTCTCAATATTCAAGATTAGTGCCCGTGTAGACAGTAATGTCCAATACTGTCACACATGACAGATATTTCTCCTTAATTAATATTTTGTTAGCTTCATCATCCCAAGTGATTCTCA
Source organism: Limnephilus marmoratus (assembly GCA_917880885.1). Classification (NCBI taxonomy): domain Eukaryota; kingdom Metazoa; phylum Arthropoda; class Insecta; order Trichoptera; family Limnephilidae; genus Limnephilus; species Limnephilus marmoratus. Next base: position 26,937,757 of record OU862912.1, on the reverse strand, counting down.
CAAGGAACCTTGGACCACGACCTGAGATATATGCATATTGATCAATAAATGATAAGAGTCTCTAATTTAAGAAACAGTATTTGCTGTGTTGTAGAATCCAATAAATGATAACGATGATTGATTGGTTTCATTACTACCCTAGATTTACAAATTGAATTGCTAAAATCCTTGAATTACAATAAATTCGGGACTGGAAAAAATAAATAATAAATGCTTGATAAAGATCTTTTCATGACCGATTAAGATTTCACTGTATTATGAATTTGTTTTTCCGGATACATAAACTGAATAGAGCGACTTCAAGTTTTGTTTACACAAGCTCCACGCAGGAGACTAAAGGAAATTAATTCCCCCTCAGGGCCTGTGTCATCTGCAAAGATGTCCAGAAGTGATGGACGTCTCATGCGTATTCTAATTCGAGAAACCCTCGGCAACCACCCCCTGCCGCTGTTTTCAGAAAAATCTAATACTTTGCATGAAATAAGTATTCGGGGTAAGATCACCATAATTAAACATGAGAAAACTAAGGTAAAGAATGCACGAGAGACTGGGCCTGCAATAACTTTGAAGAACTTTGTGGTCAGTGAAGTAACGCCTGGAGAGAAGAAGAGTCCCGGACCTGACAGAAAAAAATACGAATATATTAATAATGGTGTATTTTTATAATAACTAACGTAAAATCGAACACTTCCTCACGACAACAAAACTCGCTTTACTCTTAGATTGTGCACTTGGTAAATTGAAAAAAAAACAGTTTTCATCCTTCGGCAGTAGTTATCAAATGTAGATTTGGTTTGCTAAAGGGCGCCTTCCATTGCGAGCGGAAAAGAGTAGAGCGGAGCGGAGTGGGAGCTGAGCGAAATAGTTTTGACTTTCCATCAAAAGTGATTTTTGTGATGTCAAGTACTGATTCTAGTTAATATGATTCTGACAGCATGTATGCAATGAAAAAAATGTTATGTATGAATTAAATGTACATTTATAAAAAGAATCTCATCTCAAAAATGTAAAAACTCTTAAAAAATAATTTACTTTCTTATTTCCACAATATCATCTCAATAATGGTTTTCTAAGCCGAATAATTTATGTTGACAATCTTTGCTAGTCGTATCCTGTAAACGAAATTGGCAAACGGCTTCAATAAACACTTCCATCTCGATAAAAACGCAGCGAAGCAATTGAATTGGCTACAGTTCTTGAGCGGAGTCCGCTAGAAACTAGTCGGCGATGGTGTGCGCGAGCGGTCTCTTTCGGACCTATTTTAACAAGTTCGGTCCGCTCCGCTCTCCTCGTTCCTGATGGAAGCACTTGTATGCAGTTAATGCAGTCCGCTCCGCTCGCATTAGCGGAGCGGACTCGTTCGAAACTATTTAACTCGTTTAGTCCGCTTCGCTGGCCTCGCTCTTGATGGAAGCACTTGTATGCAGTTAACGTTTGCTAGTCGAGCGGATTCCGTAGTGAGTCCGCTCCGCTCGCAGTGGAAGGCGCGCTTAACAATTGTATTAAATGACAAATTGTCTCATTCGATGAATTTAATTTACCTAAACAAATAATAATTTCAAACTTCGTGGATCTAATACTTAAAATGGAATCGGTCTTAACCACTCGTCCACTTTTGTTCTACTATTCTTTCTTTTTCCAAAAGAAACGAAGAAAGCAGTAATGTATAATGAGTTCACGAAAGGCCTAAAGTTGTACATTTAATTCCCTAACAGACTTAAGTTTTTACAATCAAGGAAGCCATTTGATATGTAAACGATGTTTTTATTCAGGAAAATTTCGAGAATAGCTCATAAAAAGAAGAGAACAAAGCTGTCCAATGAATTTCTTATTACGTGAATTACTTTATGTTGACGTTCCGCATCAAATTGAAATTACGAAATAATGTTAACAACGTCACTGATACGAGAGCGTTCATTTTAATTTTCCGAGAATATCGGTTTTATGAGACATCCGTAACATTCGCATTAATTGATTCAATATATATAAGATCATACGAAACAAAATGATAACCTTTTCACATCTAACAATTTCTAACGTGATTTAAAAATATTTGTAATTTATATTTGTATAAATGAAGCCCTGAGGAAAATAACTACCTTCAGGGCTACTTCATCGTTGGGGAGGGTCTTTTTAAGGAAAGGAAGTTCTGGGAGGAAAAAGGTATGAGGGGTGGGTAGAAATCTGGGGTTCAGTGTGTCCAGGTCATTCGCCGCCAAAACCTAGAAAAACCTCACCCCAAGAACTCGCGCACCCCTGCTCAGTCGACCAAACGTCACCACTGAACCACTTGGGATGACCTATGGCAGAGGTTTTGGTTATTAAATAAATGTTTCCCGGGGCGGCGGTACCCATTCCCGCCTCCCAAATTGAAAAATAAATTATTTGAAAAAATAATAATATTTAAAATAAAATATTATTATGCTCTTGAATAGCTACAACTTTGTATATTCATTGCAAATAAATGGAACAATATTTCTTTGTTAGAACCACAATATTTTTTTTAGATACTTACGCCGACCTGTTTCAGAACGTCCGTTCCTTGCTCAGGGCAAAAATATAATAAGTTGACATCACTAAAAAATGGGTGAGCGTAATATGTTACTAAATATTGTGGTGGGGGTTGGCGCATGACTTGGGATCAGTGAAGAGTGGGGGTGAAAGGGAACATGTCTAAGATAGGACTGTAAGATAATATTTTTTGTTTATTGATAATGGGCTCATTACTATAAAGAGACTTTTTTAAATTTATTTCTGAGGCTTCTAAGTTATCTAAGTGTCTTTAAAGTTAAAATAACTGGAAGCCTTAAAAAAAATAGAGTGTGTAATTCACACGCAAGTAAAACAAGAATGTCGCTAGATGTCGCTTTTTGCCTGTTTATTTTAAGTCGGGTCTCTTGCGAGCTCCATCATTAACGTTTGCCGTGACAATCCCTCAAACATCACCATCAACATTTTTTGTTTTCCGTCTCCTCCGTTTGTTGAAACACGGTTGAAAGATTGGTGCGAAGTTCGCGCAGTCACACACAATTTGGCTAGTAGTCCGTGGTAATGATCTGTCCACTGCAATGAACACTTTACGTTTGACGTATTTGGCGTTTATATCAATGTTAAAAGCGTTCTGATGAAAAAGAGATGCATCAGGGAGAAAACACAGATATTTTTATAGATATTTCTTTATAAGGAAGGATTTCCGACTAATGTCGATTATTGCACGACCTAAAGTTACTATTAAGAATTTAGAGTGCGTAAATAATTACGTAGACATCAATTCAAATCATTTCGATTTGAATTGTTCAATTTCTCACGTGTCTCTGAAACCGATTTATAAATTAATAGACTTTATTTACAAGTGAGTTCACGAAAGAAAAAATCATCCATTACGACAGTATTAATTTACAATTTAAAATCATAATTATTAGGTCCGCACAGTTGACATAACACCAAAAAAATTGACGTGTGAAATTTGTCTTTTACATAAATGTTAAAATGCGTTCTGATGAAGAAAAGATGCTACATCAGAAAGAAAACACAGATATTTATTTATCAGGAAAGATTTCCGACTAACATCGATTATTGCAGGACCTAAAGTTGCCTTTTTTTTCAAGTGCATAAGTATTTACGTAGAAAAAGATTTCTGTCAAAAACAGAAAAGTTGTACTAATATGTGATATTATATTATAATTTTATTATAAAATATCAAACAGTATTAATAGGCTAGGATCTGCGTGGTTGAATCTCAGAACCCAGCCGCGAGTGCATGTCAGACGCCACGCTTAATGGCCGCGCCTCAAATAACATCTGTGTACGTGGAATTTCACACACAGCTACTGTTATAATTCGGTTTCAAATTAAAAAATTCGACAAAAGTTGTCACTACTTCCTTCAGCAGCTCGCATATGGATGTTTCCCCCTAGGTATAAATGCTACGGATTTATATATTTGAAGTATATTTGAAAGATTGATGGCAATTCTCGACGAAGTTGTTATAAAATACATATAAGGTCTCGGTTACTTTATCGCGGTTACTTTACCACTGTTACTTTGCCACTGTTACTTTGTCACTGTTACTTTGTCTCGGTGAGTCGCCGACGGTGACCAGCTGTCACTGGATCACAGTGAATCCGAGGAACTGGCATTTTAGGAACCAGTTCCTATCGGATTTATAAAATGGTCGCAAACACTCAAACCGGGCGAAGCCGAAATAAAAGCCGCCCGCAGGGCCTAGCAACAAAAACCTGCGGAGCGGGTTTTTAACTGCTAGTATTATAATATAATATTATATTTAGGTATAATAATATTTTAAACTCGTGATTTTGCTCGCTCATTGCGAAAAAGTCTCAAAAAATCGTTCAGTATATTCTCCATAAACGACCGCATCGCATGGCTACTGCGAAAAAAATTAATTATTCCCCCCCGCCGTCCCCCGCCTGCATTCCCGCTTCACCCGGGATGGGATGTTTTCCGTCGCTCATAGAAGCTCGAAACACAACAAAAATTGTCAATATTTATCATGTTAATGGTAATGTTAATGGGATTGTCACGGCTAATGGCGGAGCTCACAAGAGACGGGCCTTTAAAGTGGTTTTGAATTGATTTCGTAGGATTCGAACTTCCATCCGCTGAGATTTGCGACGCACTATACCACTACGTTATGGGACGCGCTCGGCGAGGCGCGAATTTACGAATTTATTTAATTATAATTAATTTAATTTAATTTTTATATTCCGACGACCCGTAAAAAAACAAAGCGGTCAATGAGCGCAGACCTATCGTAATTTCCGTTTTATATCTCAACCAATAGGAGCCTTATGCACATGTTGATGCTTGACAGGTGGTGTGGTGCATCATTTCCGTTTCATCCGAATTTAAAATCACTTTAACGGTGCTAAGGAAGTTTCACTTCAATAAAACAATAACTTAATAATAATGGCGGTTTTAAACGCTTAGATTGAACCAACCAAGCCGAGAAAAGAACCCTCCCAGGCCTTCTGGTGCCAACGATACATCATAAAGCACTGCAATCTTTTGACTTCTAACGTAGGATCAAGGGATGATTTAGGCAATGTTTTTGTAACTTTTATCACCTTCCTTCTTTTTTTTTAAAATTATCTCTCTATCCCTCCATATTTACAACATTCTTCTTCTTCGTATTTTTTTATTTTCTCTTCATCTTCCTTCTTATTCTTCTTCTTCTATTACCTTCCTTCTTTTTTTTAATTCTCTCCATATCCCTCCATTTCTACCTGCTACTCTCTCTATACCTCCATTTGCATTTTTACTTTTCTCCTGCTTACCTTCTCCTGCTTACCTTCTCCTCTTTATCTTCCTTCTTATTCTATCATCTTCTTGTTTTTTTTCTCTAATGTCCAATTCTTCCATAAATAACTCTTAGATAATTTTTTTGACATTTTTGTCATATGAGAAAGGGTCGCATGTATGACTCATTCTTGTGTTCAACAGCTCGGCTATGGAATGATTTGACTCGCATTTCCTCCCTGTCTACAGCGAGACCCAGGTTCATTCTTTCCTGTCCTTCAAAGAACCCCCATAGAAGTGAGGTAAATGATTTGCCTCAGGGCATTGTGGAGTAATTATGGCTCCGTAGGCGAGGGATAAGGCTTTTGACTCGCAATCCGAAAGAAGCGGGATCGAATCCCGGCGTGGGGAAAAAGAAATCTCCTTCCCTTCCTCACCATCTTTAGCCTAACAACATACCAATTGGGGGATGCCATAGTACCTATCACTGGCTCCAGACGGCAGCAGATGGGACTTTTGTGCGTTATTCACATAAAAAAAATGTGAAATATAAATAAAATACTTTTGTAATGAAAATAGCTCAAAACAGAATACTTTGTCTTGTAGAATATAAATATAACATATTACCACAACATGATCAAATAATTATATAACATATATATTAAATTGCATTATATTATCAAAACATGACGTATCAAATATATTAGGTAAATAATGAATATTATATTGGATTATAAATTAAAGCATTATATTATCACAGCGTGATATATAAAATATATTGAATAATATTTGTATATATATTATATTGCATTATTAAAAAAAAATCACGTCTTAAAATTTTTTGTTTTGTTTTGTTTATTTTATTTTTTAATTTTTTAATTTTTTAATTTTTTAATTTTTTTTAAATTTTTTTTAAATTTTTTTTTTTATTTTTACATTAACTCCACACAGGAGGCCTTGTGAAAAATAATTTCCCTCAGGGCCTATGTCATCTGGGATGCTGTGTGGAGGGTCTTTTTGAGGAGAGGAAAGGAATGAACTTTGGTCTTGAAGAGACCTATGTTGTAGGAAGGAGGAAACACAGAGGCAGGCAAATCATTCCACAGCCGAGCTGTTGAACATAAGAACGAGTCGAAGAAACGACCCGTTCTCATGTGACAAATGTCAACCATGTACAAATGTTGGGCACGAATTTGGAGTGTTTCCCGACTATACATCGGTGCCGAAGGGATCAATGATGCTAGTTCCTCGGAGCATCTTCCATTGTCATACTGGTAGAACAAGGATAGCATTCCCACCCGACGCCTGTGCTCTAAAGATTGCAATCCGTCTGTTAAGATGGGAGAATCTATCAAACGGACCGCCCGTTTCTGTTGTGTTGATTCAAAGGTATTACGCAGAAAGAAGACATCAAATAAAATAGAGCTGCGTGAAATTTTAAGAATATCTCTGTTTTATAATAATTTACTGTCATTATTAAGATAGCGGTTAGAAGAACATCTAATCTTCAAGTTAATGACAGCAATTTTATTTACCATTCACAATAGTTGTTATAAAATATCAGACTAAAATATCTTTAATATATTTTATTCCAAACAACCTGAGAAATCACTGGTAAAAGTGAGATATGGGTACAATAACAAAATATAAAAAAAAAAAAAACTTCACATAAACACATAAACCGTTAACACTATATCGATGCGATCATGAAAGGCAAATTATGATTATTTTTAAAAGTACCTACTCACCAACAAACTGTGACAGATGTTAGTAAATGAGCCAAGGAGCAATTAATTTTATTTTTACAGCATTAAAAAATATAACCCAGAACCCAATTGACTAATTGTCCGATTTTTACCGTACCGTGCCAAAAAAAGTTCACCCTACTGTGAAAATATTTTCCGATTCTTCACGGAACCACAAAAAACGTAAAATTTTCAGGCTGTAGGCTTTAAAGTGATTAATTACTGTTTGCATTTTGTGTGATGCCTAAAGATAAAAAAAAAATCGTGAAACATTCGCTCTGACCGATACTCACACTTTTATATTAGGTTTTAGGAATTACGCATGTTGCATTGCATATGACATTATTTTGAACGGATTAAGTTACAAGTTACAACTATTGTTGCTTTTATTCACTAAAATATATTGAAACAATAATATCCTATAGAGTAGTCGACATACAATAGTATTTATAATATATATATATATGTATTTATATGTATGTATTTATTTATATATACGTATTTACTAATTTACGGTAAAATAATCCCCGTGCGTGCACATTTTTAATAGGTTAAATATATAATTCTTGTACGTTTGAATAGGTCAGTAAAGAAATGTAGTTAGTATAGAAACGCGTCAGAACTGCAATGTTTTTCTTTTTTATTATTCTACCTTGGTTTTTTCTCACATGTATTGGTTTAGTAAATTCCAGAAAACTACATAAGAAGCCCTTAATACATTTAAAGTAATGTAACCATTTCTATTGTTCCGTCCAAGAAAAGTTTTGTGGAGCAGTTCAACAATGAGGAAGAGTTTTTTATTCAAGTGTAAACTTGGAAGTTGAAGCTCTCTTGCGTAAATAAATCCACAGAGCTTTGCAAAATTCATTTCAAACTCAAATGCAAATATGCGCTATTGTCATTATTTATGCTTCGCTCAGATCCTCTCAAAGTTTCCAGTGTTGTATTATTGCGTTGAAACCAACTAACGAACTAAAATTCTAACCACTTCGTCATTTTTCCGCTAGGGTAGCTAGGGTAGCCAGGGATTACGATAAAGCGAAAGATTCATGCTTTATGCAAACTAAAGCAGGAAGTAGTTTGAATTTCACTAATTAATTACCAAGTTTCTTGAAACCGTAAAGATTTCTACGAGTCCTATATTCAAAAATGGTATTCAGCAAGTATTATATAATGCTATGGTTTTACAAAGAAAATCCCGTCTTTTGCAACTTTAGTTTTAAAACATTCCTGTTTGTCGAGGTTGCAATATTAAGTACTTACGCAGTTAGTAACTTGTCGCTATTTATTGTTAACTAGCTTTTTCCCGCGGCTTCGCTCGCATGGTGTAAGGGGGGTTCCCACTCCACCTCCTCCACCTCCCCCCCCCCTCCCCCCCCCTCCCCCCCCTCCCCGCCTCCTCTCACCGCCCTCCCTCCCCCCTCTCCACCCCCTTCCTCCTTTTCTTGTTATAATTTACCTAAAACTATTATTAATTATTAAAAACTAAAACCAAACCTTAACATTGAAAATTGGGAAACTGTTCTATCCTCTAATAATACCGATATATGTTCACTGAATTTTGAATTAATCTTGAATAAACATATCAAATCATCCTCTTCCATTACAACATGCTCCCCAAAATCTAAATTCAAAAAATTAAAAGCATGGATCACTCAAGTAATTATAATTTCAATTAGACATAAAGAAAAGATTTATAAGAAAGTCACAAGAAAACTATAAACTACACGAATATTTAAAAAAAAATCAGAAATGAACTATGCTACATTATCCAGAAAACCAAAGAAAATTTCTATGAAGAAAAAATCAATATTGCTGGCACCAACAACAAAAAGATATGGCAAACTGTGAAAGAAATTATCAATAAAAAACCAAAAAAATCTAATATAAATAAAATCACAGATATTGATAACAAAATTTACAATGAAAACACGGATCCAAAGAAATGTGCAAATTTCATTAACAATTATTTTGGGTCAGTTGGTGAAAAATTAGCACTTAAAATAAAAAAAAAAACAATGAAAATAATGATCTATGTACATCACCTTCCAATTCTTGTAACACCTTAACACAATTCCAACGAACTAACACTGATGAAATTAAAGAGGCTATTAATGAATTAAAAGGCAATTTTTCCCCTGGTTGATTCACTTTGCAAACCATTGGCACACATCATAAATAAAAGAGTCGAAAATGGGAACTTTCCTTTAAATTTCAAAAAAACTCTAAGCAATAATTATCGACCAATTTCTCTTACCTCAAATATAGCAAACATATTTTGAAAAATTGTTAAAAAACAGATTTTTAAATTTAAAAATGAAAATAATATATTAAGTGTACATCAGTATGGTTTTTGAGAAAATTTGAGCACTCAAGATGCTATCGTAGATTTAACAACTGAAATATATAAATATTTAGAAAATAAAAAAAATGCAATGAATATTTGTCGACTTAAGAAAAGCATTTGACAGTATATCACATTCTAATCTTATCTCTAAAAAACTCAGTAAACGAAAATTGGTATAACCAATAATGCCTTAACACGGATCAAATATTACAAAAAGATAGATCAAATAGATCAAATATTAAAAGCCCCGAAAAAGGGCGTTAATAAATAAATAAATAAATTACCTCTTTCATAGAGAGCAATTTGTAAAGTTAAATGGTTTTCTGAGTGATTCACAGACCAGTAATTTTGGAATCACGTAAGTAACTGTACTAGAACCAATTTTTTAGCATTTATGTGAATGGTATTTTTAAACTTACCATCAAATCAAAAATAATATCATATGCTGACGACACAGCGATTTCAAATCAGGGACTAAACTGGTTTTTGAAGAATAAATCAATATTTCAACTATCAATATGAAATTAATAATGTTTCACTCATCCCTGTCAATGAAATTAATGATGTCTGCATTATTTATGATTTAAAATTTAATTTTCTTTCAGAAATAGTAAACAAAAATCGTCGGTAAATAGAAGTACTCAGAAATAGTAAATGTGTTCAACTGCATCGCATATAGTTACCAGAAGGCTGTAATAACACACTATATGAATAAATATAATTGTTAGCTTATAGTTTTTATGCTCCTGCGGTTGTTCTATTTTATATTTTCCATAAATTTTTGATTACTTTTCCATTAATTTATTATGTATATAACGTGCTTGTAAAAGCATGTATGTACGTGTAATAGGAGGAAACAGCGAATTAAATAAAACCTTTAAAAAATTTAAAAGACTGATTTCGTTGTCGGCGAAGATTTTGTAAATTAAACGACCGACAAAAATTTTTGTTTCCCCTAAATTCCCACTCCCAACCACGAAAAAAATAATTAAAAAATCCCTAGTTTTGATGTAATGTCTCGTAAATAACTGACGTGTTAGGAATACGTGTCTGGTATTTTCCAACTTGCTTTGGACATTAGCGTGTGTCAATTATTTCAACTTTTGAATTCAGAAACACCCGGGGTCTCAAAAGTTGCGTCTTGCAAAGAAAATGAGAACTGCTTTTAATATATTTTTTTTAAATGGTTTTTAGCCCGCTAAAATGCATTGAAAATCAGAAAACGAACCAAAAACCTTTTTTTTTTAAATTTTTAATAATTTTTTTTTTCAGTAATTTAACCTTTTAACGTTTGTTTATTATTAAAAAATGCGTATAACTGACAAAAATGAAAAAAAAGTTCAACTTTATGAATACAAGTAAGTGAACAAGAATTCTGATTTTATCTAGAAAAATTGTTATTTTCCCCTTTTATTTTTTTAACCTGCACATCACATTGTTTAAAAAAATTTTTTTTTTGTTTCTTTGTACTGCAGTTATGTAACGAAAAATAAGTTTGTTACAAAATATAAAATATCGAAATCACGAAATCTATTTTTTTTCCAAACTTCCGGCCATTTTAGCGGGCTAATAGTGAACAATATTTTTTTTTTTTACGTTTTCGAATAGCTACAGACCATACGGAACTTTTGAGACCCCGGGCGTTTAAATATAAGGCCATTTGTTTTCTCTCTATGGAGAGCCACACACGCTATTGGACATATACCGACCACCCGAGCGTTGCGGAAATATCCCGAATGGACAACTCGTCGGGTATTTAAGAATACGCTGCAGGGCCGCCCAACTCCTGGGTAAAAACCTCGTTTGAGGGTTACGTTACCCTTGGTCTTTCTAATTACCCTATCGCATTTTTTTATGATAATAACAATTGTTTTATCCCAATAGACACCTAATATTACTAAAAAAATGTTTTCAAAGCAAGTTTTTAGCAAGACTAAAATCACCAGTTCCTTCGTATTTGGGGTGCCAAATTCTTCAAAGAATTAAAAAAAGTACAAAGCTCTTCCAGTCAACTGGTTCCTAAGCCTCGCAAATATCCAACGAACATCACTTTTGGCCTTCCACTTCCAATTTCCCCCCCTCATTTCACAGTCATCTAAGAACGTTAAAATAGGAACCAATGCGGTGTTTGTCGTTTCCCATTTCAATAGACGTATAGTTCACGGGTAGTTTGATTAAAAGCCAGATTGATACCCGAGGGAAGGAACGCATGACGGCACAGGAGATGGATGGATGGCATCAATAGGCGTAGAACAGGCGGTCTATTCCGTAATCCGTACCACAAATATTCTAAAGCACGCCGCTATACTTAGAATTTCACTAGGCGGCCGTTTCTGTCATTTGTCATACTTTTCATTTTCATGTTTTCTTTATAGTTCGTGAAATTCGTTCGCTGGATAATCATGAAGATACGAATTTTTCAAAATAAAATGGTTTATTTATCGGTCGTGTAATTCAAAGGAACCACATGTGCAAAGATCGCGAATTTGTTTGCAAAAAGACCATGAATTATGCTATTTATCTAATTTCATGGTTATTGTAAGATAGTAATGCAATTATAACAAATTTAATGAATTTTAATGTACAAAGTATTTTTTATATGTGTATTTTTTTTACAGAAAAACAACAAAACTCTTTTATGCTGATTCCAGAAAATAACATCTGTGTATTGCAGTTGTTATAAATATTTGAAAAGTCGTTAAGGCCTCGACCAATTCCATCAGTAGGTCAGAATATTTCAGTTTTGCATTAAAATCTAAATAAACGGAATATTTGTGAACGTATACGAAAACTAAAAACTGTTTTTGAGAAATACGACTTCAAATTATGTAATCTTATATATAAAAATGAATCACTGAATGTGTTGCTAAGCGCATAACTTTCGAACGACTACACCAAATTGGATAATTCTTTTTTTTGTGTGTTCGTTATTGTCAGGACGAGGTTTTTATAAAACTTCCAGTGAGCTGTGGCATTATGAAATTTGTATAAAAAAATTGCTATTGGTGGCACGCGAGGAAGCGGCTATTGCTATGGAAAGCGGGAGGGAGGGAAAGATGGGGGAGGGGGTGGGGAGAGGAAGGAGGGGGGGGGAGGCGGAGTGGGAACCCCCTTACACCATGCGAGCGAAGCCGCGGGAAAAAGCTAGTTAGAAATAATTATGTAATTTATTTAATATAAACATTTTGAATACAAGCATTAAAAATTTTTAATAATGGCACACCTTACGTTTTTTCTAACTAAAGTTACCGGTAATGAAAAAAATTAATAACACACATATTTCATTTGATAAATGTTAAATATTATAAACGTTATCATAACCTCAATTTTTTGCCGTTTCAAATCAATGTAAAAATCATTTTTTTTAAATTTACTGAGTTATATATATATTTTTTTCAAATTGCCGAAGGAACTTTGGTTTCAAAAGGTGTACATTTTAATTTTTTTGTAATTAACTTTTAGATTTGAATATACGCGTAGCGTTGTATTTTTTCTTTCCAATTCCGTTTAGATCACTGGTTCCCAAAGTGGTTCGTATGGACCTCCAGGAGTCCCCAGGATTCCTTTAGGGGGTCCGTGGAAAATTAACATTGAGTTGGGGGTCACTGAACAACGCCAAGGGGTGCGCACAAGGTTGAATATAAAATAAAAAAATAACAATTTTTATTCATGTGGAAGTTAAGTTACTAAAGCTAAAATATATGATATACTCCAGGTGAAGTGCATACAACAAATTTTCCTAAAATATATGATATACTCCAAGTGAAGTGCATACAACAAATTTTCCTAGTCTTGGACAAAAATAATGTTTTCGGTTTCCAAATCCTTAAAAATTGCAAAATAGAGATGAAGATTTAATAGCTTATTGTCAACACTTAACACTTAACGGGGGGGGGGGGGGGGGGTCCGAGGGTCAAAATAGTTTGGGAACCACTGGTTTAGATCATATTTCTCATTACGATAGTAAGGGAGGCACGACGATTTTTATTGAGTTGTTCCGAAAAGCGACAAAATAGTCTGATGCGTTAAAACGAATGCAGACCTCATTTTCGGAAATGCAGATTCGTTTTGGAACAGCGTTTTTATGTTTCATTTTAATATATCTATAAATTATTTGTAAAATGTTGTACCTGTTATGTATGTTATGGGAGGCGGGAATGGGTACCGCCGCCCCGGGAACCTTTATTGGCTAACCAACACTTCTGCCATAGGTCACCCCAGGTGGTTCATTTGGTGACTTAGCAGGGGTGCCCGGGTTCATGGGGTGAGGTTTGTCCAGGTCTTCCTAACCAGGACACACTGAATCCCAGATTCCTACCCACCCCTTAAACCCCTTTCCTTCCCAGAACTCTCCTACATTTCTTTCCTGAAAAAACCCTCCACACAGCATCCCCAAAGATGACATCCTGTGTGACATCCTTGAAAATCACTAGCGGAGATAAAATCACGGGATAGCCTTAAATTTTGACAAATCACTTTCGATTTTGAAAATGTGTTAAAAGTATTGTATTATAGCTAAGTACCTTCTTTATCGTTTGTATGAATTCTTCACACAATCAGTTCCGATTTTGAAAATGATACTTAAATTCAATGCAAATTTGAGCTTATTTAACCCGATTTCATGCAGGACTAAAGCACGGACAATCGAAATCAGTATGTTTGATGATTCTTTTCATTTCTATTCCATTAGTAGCTCCTCTATTTTTATCTATCCAATTATTTCACGATCACGATTCTCGATTTAATATTTAATAAATGTTAAAACGTGGTTAAAAGTGATACTTAAACCTCCTCCTATAATTATTTCAACGAAATGCAAATTTCCTTCGCATATCTAAAATTTAAAAAATATTCTACGTTATGCAAGAGTTTGAAAAAAAAACTGAAAGTGCACATAAATTATAAAATTATTCAAATTTCTAAGTCGTTAGAAAGATATAATATAATATAGGAAAAACTGAAGGGAGCCTTTTGATGCTAGACGTTAAAAACGCATTTTAAAATCACATTTCGAAACATTAATTTGCTTTTAAAGTACGTACATAATTTGAGAGGCGGGTATGGGTACCGCCGCCCAGGGAACCATTTATCGGATAACCAACACCTCTGCCATTGTTCACCCCAAGTGATTCGTTTGCTGACTTAGCAAGGGTGCCTGGGTTCATGGGGTGAGGTTTGTCGAGGTTTTGGCAGCTGATGCGTCTGCCCACCTGCCGTGTGGTGGGCAAGATCGAGAGAGACTGGTTGAGGGAGGTCTTTTATCCTCTCCAGCGTGAATCTCTCGACCCATCGCCTTGCATCACGGTTGGAGGGATGGATTCATACGTCCGTAACTCCTGGACACACTGACCCCCAGATTCCTATCCAACCCTCATACCTATTTCCTTCCCAGAACTTCCCCTCCTTTTTTCCTTAAAAAACACTCCACACAGCATCCCCTAAGATGACACAGGCCCTCAGGGAAATTATTTTCCTCAGGGCTTCAAGTGTGGAACTAATGTAAAAAAAAACTTGAATCAGTTTTATCAGTGTGTTTTCGGGTTTTTTGTTTTCTATTTTCTCTTGTTATGAGGTATTCCTTAGGGCCTTTATCATATTTTGAGAGGCTGTGCGGTTTATTTTTATGAAAATGAAAAGTCTTGATAAAACACCTTCTGCGGGATGAAGGAAACGCACAAACTGCTCTTCACCGCTGCGGCTTAGACAAAAATGACTACTCTGGTTCTAAGAGCACTGACCATTGAAATACCGGAAATAAACACAGCTTTCATTCCGTATACATAAAGCCTAAATCGGCTTTAATGTTTAGGATATATACAATATTTTCACGGTGGAGCCGATAGCCGAATTTAATTCGATATTTCTAAAATATATCTATTTTTAAAAAACTTATTGATTCTGGTTGTTGGTGTACTAAAATGATTGATCATAAAATTATATGGTATAATAAATTCGTTTAAAGTTTCAGAATGAAATAACTGTCTTTCTTTAAATGACGGGAATCGTTAGCCCCGCGAAACGGCGAATAGAAATATGACACATGAATAAGCCCAATTTATGGAAAATCTTTTCTGATGCACTTAATAAAATATTTTACGACTTATATTGAGGACCGCAGATCGTTTATATTTAATTTATATCGATTTCTTGGAATTTTTATTTATTTTATTTTATTTTTTAACACTATGTTTCAAGTTCGACGATGTAAGAATGTAATTAAAGCAACGAATTTGTTCCAAGACAAAATTTCGTGGCGGTCCATCCTCCCTTCCTACTTCTGCGGAGACAATTTGGACAGTATTATTTATAACAAATGTAATTTTTTAAATCTTACTCCAACTGCTTTATAATTGTTTTTTTTTTAATCAACAAACAAGTCCTGCTAAGCCAATTGAATTGGCTAGTGAACAGGTGCTTATATTTTAGTTTCATGTACATTTTTAAAATTTGAAATTTACTTCTTATATCTACAGATTCAACATTTTTTTCATACATATCAATATCAATATAAATATTTTTTTTCTGATAGCCTATTTTTCACGGTACATTTAACCTTATTCATAGAATTACATTGCTTTATAGTGTCAGGTAATAAATTAAATATCTTCAGTACGATGTATTCAAACGTTCTCTCTCCGTACTTATTGTTAAATTTCGGAATTATTAACCCGTCGTTGCGCGTGAATCTAGTGCTGTGTTTATGTTCTTATTTCTCTTTATGCTGCGGAATAAAAATGTGCTGAAATGTTGTACAATTGAATAAAAGCGTTTGTCCTGGTCGAAATTTGAATTCCGAAAATTTTGTATTTTAATGTAGTTTGGCGTTTGCAGTATGGGCAATCGAGGGAGTCACCAGTTTGGGCGATAGTGTGGTCGCCTGTTTGGTGAATATGTTTAATATGTTTTATCCAGATCTGGCAGTTCGCAGACCTTGCCCACGTCTGAAAACTAGATGCGTGTTTAGTTATGTGCGGAGGTGTTTAAATAATAACTCTTGATATTCACGTGAGTCAAAATGTATTTACAACAGAAACTTTATGTTACAATAATTTGCACAAGTTTAATATTTTTCTTGCTTTGAGGCAAAGCAGATAGAGATGGCGAACACTAGAACCGGAATGGTTTCGTAAAACAAAATGCGTTGTCACGCACCTAGCGGCCAGTGGTGACCGGTGGTACCAACGTGCAAAATCTAACAAAAATTATATTTTGTTGCTGTTCGCTGCCTCGCTACATGCCTTCCCCCCAGCTTCTTAAACGATAACAGTAAAAAATAATTTTATAGTAAGTAGGTATTGTATTGTTATATTGGTCTTCAGTTTACGGAAGCCAAATTCTCCAATATTAAAATGTCGAGGGTCACCAATTTGGGCAATAGAGTGGGTCACAAGTTTGGGCGATAGTGTGGTCGCCTGTTTGGTGAATATCACAGACCTTGCCCACGTCTGAAAACTGGATACGTGTTTAGTTATGTGCGGATTTGATAAGTCACGTGCCCAGGCCTACACTATAGTCAACCTTGATTTATCGAATGATGCTAGATCGCAATATAATTACAAATATAGAAAGTCACAGAGATATACAGAAGCTTCAGAAAAATATATTACTTATCTTCAATTTCCAGTATTCTTGAATTATTGGAAATCGATAACGCAGCATTTACAAGTAAGACCGCGGTGAGGAGAACACTAAGTTCTGCGGTCTCTATTGCAATGGATTTTTTTTAACAGTCGTTCATCGCGATCATAAAATTTGTGAACATTTAAAAAAATTTCAGTAAAAAACATAGTTATAGTATAGTATACTCATTTAAATTATAAACATAGTTATACTCATTTATGATTTAATTTCCACACAGGCATGTTAAGCACGACTTCGATGTGAAATACAACTACATAACTACACAAGGTCAACGCACAGAAATGAGTTTTTTGGCCATCCCTTCCAGCAGAGAGAATTATTATTATTATTATTCAAAGCAGAAAATTAATAATTGATTTGTTCGGCTGCATTTTCTAGCCTCGTACAGTGTCTCGGGGGTGAGAAAGTTTTCTAATAAAAGGTGGGGGTCGCCAAGTTAAATAGATACAGAAAGCAATTTGAAACGATCGTGGTGAAAAGTTTAACGAGAAAACTATGACACGAGGTGATCTCTCCGGCTAGTGGAAGCTTTGTATTATTTTATGTAGAAGAATTATTGCATATTGTAGTTATTTATTGTCCCTGAATAATGCATAACGATATCATACAGATGTTTATTTTTTAATCATTTGGTTATCGTTACTAATGTGCTATTAGTTTTTATTGTTTTTTTTTACATTTGGTTGGTAATTCACTGCGGGTTGGAAGTTAAAACAATCTATTTCGTCATTTCCTGACCGCAGAGACTTACACGGGCGGTATGAAAGGATCTGACCCTTCAGAAAATTAACGTTACTCGGAAAAAAATTTCTGGCAAAAGCACATAGAAGCTTATTCAAGTACAAGAAGAACTACACAAGAAGTACATAGAAGGTTTGAAAGACATTTATTAAAAATGCAGTAGTTTTAGACGCTCTGTTTGTAACAGTTTTACTTGTAACCCCAACTAAATTTGAATGTTGACTCAACCAAACGTCGGAATTGGATGTTGACTCGGCGAACGCCTTCAAGCGGACTTCTAGCTATTCGCTAGGTTCATACGAAACAGTGGTGACATCTGGTCAATGGGAATGTGATTAGGTACTCAACGGATTTTCAAGAGAAAGGAGGTGGTTCCTGAACTCTGGGTGGATCTCCGGCTGGTATCGTGTGGCGTTAGTTATTACCTCTTCCTCTTACTGGTTATTTAAATTTAAAGATTACGATGGTTAAATAATACGGTTATGTTTATTGTTTATTAGACTGGCCTGGCGGCCGACAGAATTGCATTATTTAAGGTTAGTTCCCGAGTTTAGATAATATTGTCACACATTACTGATTTTCTTCTTGGTTAATAATTTGCTAGTTTCATCATCTCAAATGATTTATTACAAGGAACCTTGGACCGCGTCCTGAGATAAAATACTTTCGATTAATAAATAATAGATTCTCTAATTTTAAAGAAACAATATTTGCTATGTTTTAGAATACAATACATGTTAAAGTTCATTGATTGTAGTCGCTGGGAATATTGCATCAGTTTAACATGCTAAAATTTTAAGTTACATGTTGTTGTTTGCAACTACGTAATCAGCAATACGTTTCTTCATGTTTATATTTAAGAAGCATTCGCAATTCAAACTAAATTGAGCGGATTCACACGAGTATTATCCAGAATCCTTCCGTTGGAAATAACTGAAGAATTTATTAAATACTTTTTTTGCGGTAATGGAGAGTTTCAATCATTTTCATGCCCAGAACATCATCCACATTCAAGACTGTTTCTGACAAGTGAATTTATAATTTACTTATAGATGTTATGTAAATGTCTTAAGCACATCAAATTCCTGAAAGCTCTGGCGCTACCTACGCATAACCAATACCTACTAGCTTTTAACCACGTTATCCATGACCTAAGATTGCTGTATTCCAGTAAATATTGCATTTATTTTTCTAATTGTCACTAATACAATATTTGTTTGTTATTTCTGTGCTGTATGTTTTTTGCTTTAAAATATTGCGGATAGTCTAACCATCCTTTGCTATAATAATTAAATGCTTTTTGTTTTGAAAATTTTTATTTCACAGTACTTAATTTTATTTATTTGTTACCGGTTTCCATACATTTGTGTCATTCAATACTAATCCACTATTTTCAATACTAGTTCATTCACACCATTCCCCCCCCCCCCTCTACACCCAAACCACCACTAAAAGTAGTTTTGAGAACACTAATGAATGACACGATTGTGTCGAAACCAGTAGCAAATAAGTAAGATTAACAAGTGTACATTGTGGAATAACACTATTCAAAACAAATTGTCTAGCAATTGTTCAAAATTAATGCCTAAGAAACAAAAAAGACGAAATACTTAACAAGGAACCCAAATCATCTTCGGGAAATCATAACTATTCATGTCTTGTCGACAAATCTGCTTGTTGAACTCCATTGTACAACTTATTTATTGAATTCTTATACCTACTTGTGATATGCCTGTTTATGTCATTCATGCTAAGTTTATTATATACTATGTTTTCCCTGCGGCTTCGCTCGCATGGTATTAGGGAATTCCCACTCCGCCTCCTCCACCTTCCCTATCCCCACTCCACTCCCCCCATCAACCCTCTTTCCCCCACCCCCTCCACCCACCCCTCCCTGTTTGCTTTTTTTCTGACGTTTGCAATAAATCGATTTCATAACGCCAGAGATTATTCATAACGCCAGAGCTTACCAATATGTATAGTCTGTAGTACTCGCAAATAATGTAGCTTTTTATCAGTGAAAGAATTTTTAAAATCCATTTAGTAGTTTTTACGGGAAAGAGTAACAAACATATATCCATACAAACTTTCGCCTTTATAATATTATAGTAGATAGTAGATAGTAGATGGTAGATGGTAGATGGTAGATGGTAGATAGTATATAGTAGATAGTAGATAGTAGATAGTAGATAGTAGATAGTAGATGGTAGATGGTAGATGGTAGATGGTAGATGGTAGATGGTAGATGGTAGATGGTAGATGGTAGATGGTAGATGGTAGATGGTAGATGGTAGATGGTAGATGGTAGATGGTAGATGGTAGATGGTAGATGGTAGATGGTAGATGGTAGATGGTAGATGGTAGATGGTAGATGGTAGATGGTAGATGGTAGATGGTAGATGGTAGATGGTAGATGGTAGATGGTAGATGGTAGATGGTAGATGGTAGATGGTAGATGGTAGATGGTAGATGGTAGATGGTAGATGGGAGATGGTAGATGGGAGATGGAAGATGGAAGATGGTAGATGGTAGATGGTAGATGGTAGATGGTAGATGGTAGATGGTAGATGGTAGATGGTAGATGGTAGATGGTAGATGGTAGATGGTAGATGGTAGATGGTAGATGGTAGATGGTAGATGGTAGATGGTAGATGGTAGATGGTAGATGGTAGATGGTAGATGGTAGATGGTAGATGGTAGATGGTAGATAGTAGATAGTAGATAGTAGATAGTAGATAGTAGATAGTAGATAGTAGATAGTAGATAGTAGATAGTAGATATAGTTAGTAGATATTAGATAGAAGATAGTAGATAGTAGATAGTAGTTAGTAGATATTAGATAGTAGATAGTAGATAGTAGATAGTAGATAGTAGATAGTAGATAGTAGATAGTAGATAGTAGATAGTAGATAGTTGATAGTAGATAGTAGATAGTAGATAGTAGATAGTAGATAGTAGATAGTAGATAGTAGATAGTAGATAGTAGATAGTAGATAGTAGATAGTAGATAGTAGATAGTAGATAGTAGATAGTAGATAGTAGATGTACTATATACCTACTTGTCATGATGCTCCTGTACAACTTACCAACGTTAAATGTAAAAGCCTTCAATCGTAAATAAATACCTATCATATGGAGTATTTATAGAACTGTCAAAGCACTCTCTTTTGGGTGATTTGCCTATATTAAAAAAAAACATTCTCTACACGAATGAGAGCATTCAAGTACGTAGGACCCAGGTCACCGAGTAGTCCTAGCTAGGTGAACACCATGATACTTAAATAAAACAGCAAATACACAGTAAATAAACCGTAATAGGTACAAGTAAATACATTACTACATTTGACAAAATCGAAATATTGACATTGTTCATTCCTCACTGTTAACAAAATAAAACCAATCGTTTTCAGTATTCAAAGATTTAACGTACGAGTTATGAGATCAAAGAAAAATAAACACAATCATATAAATCGATAAGCGTTGTGTGAATGTAGAAAATTGACGGTCTATCCTTTGAGCCAACTTAAAGACGCCCTAAACATGAGGAAGATACTGAAAACATTAAGGCCATTTTTTCAAATAAATAAAGCGTAAATCTAAATACACGTATTCAGAAAAGTGCCCCAACCTCTTCAAGAGTGTTCTGGGAATTTATTTTATTTTATTCTGAATACTTTGTGATCGTAAACAATCACCTTAAAGTTTCTTTCTACAGTTGTTTCCTGTGAATAAAAATGTTATATTCGTGATAGCACATACCGTCTTCGGATAATATTTAAATTTTGGCAGTGCTTTTACCACAATAATGTTTTTGCGAATCAACATAGTGGGGATTGATATTTTTCCTAGTGTTTCAACGATTTGTCTGTTTATTTATTCGTTGATTTATAACACACAAAAGTTACAACTTTAGACCACTCTCGTAGAATATAATATTATTTTATGGTTGATGTGTACAAATGGATACTTAAGGGGTGATTCGATTAGACATTGACTTATAAAATGATTTGTTTTTTATGTTTTTCGGTTATTTTACATTTAATGACATTCCTCTGAGACATGAATAAATAATTTGATTGGATGCATATTATAATTATTTAAAAACAACTTAATGTGATCCACACAACATGAGTTAAGAAACTTTTTCTTATATTAAAGCAAATTTTAACAAACAAATTTCGCGTTTACATGAATTACACATTTAATAATTAATTCGTCCCATAAGGACGTCAACAACAGAAATTTTTAAACAGTTTGATGTTCCAAGCATACAGAAAATCTATGCCAAAAACATTCTAGTACATCACCACAAAAACGACCTAGAGAAAGAAACATCACATGCTCATAAAACCAGAGCCAAACAAACAGACACACTTAATATACCAAAGTGTAACTCTTCATTTGGTCAAAGAAGTTCTGAATTTTTAGCAGTAAAGTTATATAACAAACTCCCACTTAGTATCAAACAAATTAAAACAAAAAACAGCTACATTAAGGACATTAAATGTTGGCTGAAGGAACTACCGGAAAATGACCTTACTAGTATACTTAAAACATCATAGAAGTTTCTGGAAAACCTTATCCAAACAAGTTAAACCATAGAAGTCGCTGAAAAACTTATCCAAAGCATAGTCCCCCTCAGCACAGGATCTCCTAGTGAGGAGGACTTCGAATATATTTTCTATTTTATACATATATACATCTAACTAACATGTTTCATATAAAAATGTAAAAAATATTATATAGTTACTAAATAAAAAAATAAAAAAAGAATTTTTGTGTTCGAAATACACCGAAAATAACGTATAAAAATACATTAAATGTACATATTATATATGAATACAATACATGTCTCCTTTTATACGAAATAAACAATAAACTCCTACACACAAACACAGAATTCATTAAAACGTCCCACAAACACTTTACACGAGAACACTAAAACTTACATTACATAACATACACGATAACATAACATACATTTAAACAATTCATTGGTTACGAGGGGGACAACTTATAAACAACCTTAAAAAAAGCTGGGTAAATTTTGAAAAAAAATTATTAATATTTATTCTCGAAAAACAAATAATTAAATAAAATAGCGCTGTACTTAAATATTTAGTTTAGTTTAAAATGTTTCATTATTTCTGGTTGAATGAGTGAAAATGTAATTTTCCTTTTACTGGAATAAATTTTTTTTAAAAAAGGAGAGAAAAAGAAATACAGTGTTGTAAAAGTATATCCTGTTATTAAATGTACATTATTCTTACATTTTCAATAAACAATATTATTTTATACAGTTACTGGTTTTAGGTAGTATTCTTTCAGAGGTTATTTTTTATTCATGGAATCGAAAAAGTTCTAACTTTCATCGTGAACCATGTACTCGAATAAATCATCATTGAAGTTGCAAATGTCAAAACTCTATAACTTGTATATATATTAGAATGGAGTACTTTCTCTCAAGTGCAGAGTAAACATTTTATAACCTGATATAAGATCTTGTCGCAAGAATTTCTGAAAATGAACAGTAGTTGATAGATTTCATTCATTTTTGTTGGAAACTTTATGGTCAACCAGTATATTCTGTCTGGGAATCAAATGACTGGGATATGAAATAAACCGCATGTCTATCGGTACTAAAGAGAATTTGCTGCTGAAATATTCTAATATTGTTCGCAAGCTTTGTCGACAAGACACTGAATTACATTTTTTGAAAATAATAAAATTCGTTTTTATCAGCTAAAAAATTGTATGTACGTGAGTGACATTTTCATAATTGGAACTAATGAAGGTATGCGTTATGTCTTGGAAAAATTATCAAATTATAAAAATGATGTTTTCAAATCCAGGCAAGCGATAAATTACCTATACAGTATAGAATTTATACAAGACTGGACTAGAATGTTATTTTGTGTTTGAAAAAAGGATATTTTTTTGATCCCGTAAACACAATATTTCTAAGTTTTCATATTGGAAAGTCAATTTACTATGTTACATCCGTGTAAAAAATTAACCCGTGTAAAAAATTATTATATTATAAGTTCCTAACTATTATCGGGCTATTATAGGACTGGGGATGATCTGACATTCTGTTGGGAATCCATTTGCACAGCGCGGGTATAAACTGTACGCCTAAAGTTTAAGAGAAGACCCGCAGAATTCAATTAATACTTCGTTCATACTATACATTCTCTTTGACTAAGTATGTCTGATAGCAATATTTCCATTAACTACGTAATCCCGCACATGAATGTAGAAAAGCGTATCATCAATTTAAATGATTGAAACGAGATTAATTCATTTCACTCAATTAATCATTCATTCTTCACAAATTACTTGGAATTTGAATCCCTGTGCTGAAGCTTTTCCAATAATTTGGAAAAAATCTAACGACTCCGAAACTTCATCTGCTACTTAGTTCTAGGAACTCGAATCATTTAACGTCGGAAACAATCAGTATGCATTTTGCACATCGGTAATGTTAGTTTATGCGTGATTACTAAATTAAAACACGAGGTAAATAATGGAGTTCTATAACGAGAGACACCGCGCGGGCTCGAATACTTTTTCGCTCACACATGATATAGCGTCCTTATCTACAAACGCAGCATGCCGTAGGAATAGCATTGGTTGCACAATTCAAACCATCGGCTAATCACCGAGCAGCTCCCCGCTCCCGGTCACCTAATTACCAAAGGATGTACTACCAGTAGGGCTGCCACCTTTCAAAAACAGTAGACCCGGAGATTTTAGAAATATAGTTTTTTTATTAAAATAAAACTTATTTTCAAATTAATTAAATAAAATACTTAGTTTTTACCTACCACTTTTATTGTTTATAAAATCCGACAAGTTTCGTGAGCAACGCTCACTTCTTCAGGATTTTATTAATACCTACTAATTTTGAAAATAGACATAGACAATGGTATCAATGGAAAATAATATATATAGACAATGTTTTTATAAACAATAAAAGTGGTAAAAACTAAGTATTTTAATTTGATTAAAATGGTGCCACAAAATAAGTTTGCTGTGTTAGAAAAAAAAACTTTTTAAGTATGAATTATTTAATTAAGGCAAAATGTCATGGTAAATTAACATTTTTAATGTTTTTTTTTAAATATAAATGACCTAGCTAGTGCTAGTCTGACGGACCAGCTTGACACTTAAAACTATATTTTTCATTTTGAAGGGATTGTTTAACAAGCATTTTTTCTTGCTCAGGTTTCTTCAAAAACTTCAAAAATTCTTGGCAATTCATATTGTAATTAATCTTCACAATTAAATCTGCCTTCACCATGTCCACTGACAAGCAGTTTCACTCGTCTGCCCACAAATTTCCCATTAAAGAAAAGATGCGTTCAACAAAACAGCTTCGCTGCCACCGCCCGGTTTGATCCGGAGATATCGATGTTAAACCCGGAGCCCGGACATGCACCATGCAAACCCGGAGACTCTAGGTCAAACCCGGAGAGGTGGCAGCCCTAACTACCAGCCGCCCTATATAAACGAGAGCGCGGCCTTGAACAATCAGAGAACCAGAAGACAGTCTTAAGGCTCAATACCAAGGATAAACTGTGAGGTATTTTTTTGTCCACATTGATAGGGTAGAGGAGTCTCAGAAATAGTCAGACCTCAATCGGAGATTACGCGCCGCGTTCATTATATATCTTGAAATATTGTTATAC
The DNA here is from genome assembly GCA_917880885.1 of Limnephilus marmoratus. Taxonomy (NCBI): domain Eukaryota; kingdom Metazoa; phylum Arthropoda; class Insecta; order Trichoptera; family Limnephilidae; genus Limnephilus; species Limnephilus marmoratus. The sequence continues at coordinate 26,912,333 of OU862912.1, read as the reverse complement.
TGTACTGTGTACTTATTATTATTTTGTTGTGTTACTTTTTTTCCTGAATAAAAGCTCTCTGTTCGAACTCACGCAGTACTTAATATATAATTAACTTTATAGTTCTTATTTCTGAACTTTAAGCACATTATTTTTTAAGGAATTTTGTTTATGAAACATTCATAATCGTTTTGATATTACCATGAAAAATCGGCGTGTTTTAACCACCAGTTTTTTTTTAAATATTGATAATAAATATATATTTTTGAATGTAGCTATTACTTTGTGGTTATCCATTATAGAATAATGAAATAATTTTACTTTGTATAAACCACTTATTTGATGTGCAAATCCGACCGGTTTCGGAACAAACGTTTCTTCGTCAGGGAAAGCTTATACTAAGTATATGCTTATACTAAGTATATGCTTAGTATAAGCTTTCCCTGACGAAGGAACGTTTGTTCCGAAACCGGTCGGATTTGCACATCAAATAAGTGGTTTATACAAAGTAAAATTATTTCATTATTGATAATAAAATTTATTACAAAAAAATACATGTTTAATAGTTCCGACATGACAAAATAAATAAATAAAAGAGTCTGAAAATGTCAGTAATAGGATGAAACCGGTCCTGGTGAAATATAAATTAGTGGAAGAAAGTACAAAAGTGTTTTAATTTCAAATTCTAATACAAAATAAATAATTTTAGATTAAGAATAAAAATTCCATATAATACAAATGTTTGCATTACGGGTATTTGTATTAAAAATACATCGTTATGTTTAAAAATATTGAGTTCTGCATCGCACACACACATAACTGTTATAACCTGAGCCCGAATGATTCATCCTACATTTTGAACGTTGATTTTTTTTACATTAACTCCACACAGGAGGCCCTGAGAAAAATGATTTCCCTCAGGGCCAATGTCATCTGGGATGCTGTGTGGAGGGTATTTTTGAGGAGAGGAAGGAATGAACATTGGTCTTGAAGAGACCCATGTTGTAGGAAGGAGGAAACACAGAGGCCGGCAATTGATTAATTTCTAAAAAAAATCGTACGTTTTTTACCTCCATGGAACCCATCCATCTTATTTAATTCTAGGAACGAGGAGACATTTTGTTGTAAATATATTTTTTAATGTTATCAACGACTCCTTTTCACACAGTAAAATTATAACTCAAATCAACCTTTTTGTACCGGAGTCTCACAATCGGGAACGTCTCCACAACTTGTATTTTCACTCACGAGAGCCCGATATCTGAATAAAGCGGATGAAAAATTCCTATGGTGAGTTTTCAAGGTTTTTGGCACTACCTGCTTCCTAAATGCATCAACGGCACTTTTAATAAAAAATTCGGTAATGTTATGTAACTTGTAATATTGATATTGAAATATGAGAGATGTGCTATCCGCAGTTTTTACTGGGTGGGACTGTGTTTTCCGATTTCGTTGTACCTAAAATACTGTACACCTTCCAAAAATCAACTAAATGAACGAATTATTTCTGTATTCAAACTATATATTGTAAACCAATAGTATTATACACCTTAAAAAATCAACTGCTTTTCGTATTCAAACTATTCCCATTCGGAAGTAATCCCGCCGACAGTCGGGCGGATACCATAAGCATATCTTTTGTATTTGATTTGTATTATTGGTAGTATACAATGAAAAATTCTGAATTCCTTCAAAGCGTTGACCTTTTTTTTTTTTTTTAATTAATTAATTTATTAGTAAGGGACAAACAGCTTTATACATAAAACATAGAGATAAATATATACATCGTTAAATCGAGTCAAGCCAAAAAAATTTAATATGTATACCGCACAATAGTCCCAACTTCTGCCAGCCGTCTAAATCTGCAAATTGGATATTTTGTAAGACTGAAAAAAAGGTAAGAAGAAGGAGTCGGGGAAGAGGAAGGTTACGAATTACTTGAATATTCGGATCTGGTCACTGGGCATCCGGGTTACGTTTCAAGCAATTTTAATTTCCAGCAAAAAAATGCCACGGTTAGATTGTGAATGGTGGTCTTTCACCAAGGCGATACTCAACTCTTGTACATAAAAAAAAACAAAGAATTAAAATTATGCTAAAAACTTGAACCCTTTAAGTGAAATAATGCAATTGCGACGAGTTCATGACTCTTTTCATCTTGCCATAGAATTTGTAAGAAGTGCATATTGTGGCACATAAATTGTTTTATTTTCCGGAGAGAAATGCGATATTCTCGGCACACCACGCTCAGCGTGATGAAACGTGTAAATGGACAAATTTCAGCTTCTTCAGCTATCCAGTCTAGTGTCTAGTGCCCCTGACAGTCGTGACGTCTGCGTGATGGAGCGACCCGAAGACCCGGCGCATTGCCCGTGAAAGACATTCCCACGCGGACAACGGACAGTTATTATCATGGAGAGTTGAACGTCTTTGTGAAATACATTAAATTACTTTTATTTACACGGATGTTTATAAAGGGAACTTTTAAGACAACCATAGGGGAAAGCTAATTTAAGAAATGTAATTCTGGTAATAACTTGAATGCAGAAATAATTAATATTTATTAAGTGAAATCAAGACTGTCGTTTATTTTTGGTGTATTTTTCGATCTCCTTGATAGGGACTATACATGTTTTTTGATTAATACATTTCTCAAATTTGAAAAATGAAATAATTTGTTAATTATTTTCAGTGCTTAAATAATTACCTTAGATTTTTCTTTACTCGGCCATTTTTATCAAACGTCTGTCCCTCTAACGAAATATATCGCTCTTTTTACATCAGGTAGCATTATAGATTTTAGGCATTACATTCAATTGTAGACTTATTAATAGTTTACACGATGTAGCTCACGGATAGTTAAATAATCTAATCTAACTATCCAATGTCCGTATTTGAGTTATAAAACTCTTTGAAGAACTCTTAGTAAGGTCAAAAATAATATCTTACTTGTCTTATCGACCCGCTGCTGTATTAATTTGCTTGTGCTATGAAAGTGTAAAAAAATGGTTAATTAGTAGTAAGCAATTTTATATCAGGTCGAAGACTACTCCCCTCAACTCAATATGTGCCAAAGAAGCTTTTGGGAATCCTATTTGCATATTTATTTTCATCAATCATACAATAGCATTCAGAATCTATCAGCTCCATTCTTCGAATATTTAAAATGATCTATTCAAATGCTTTACTCAGGATATATATACAAGTTCCTATTTACTGGAAATCCAGTCCAGATATGCAATTTCCTCAAGGAACGTTTTAAGGCCAGGCAACCATCTGTCTCGGAATTTCTGCACTCTTAGCTTATCGAATATTTCAAATCCCTAGGGAATACATTTGCCTCTTCAGATTGAGGGATACTGAGGTATTTTGTGCACTGCATTCCGAGAAAGGCCACGTGGAAATATGCTGAAGCTGAAGGCATTCCGAGGACAAACCTTTGAGTAAAATTTAACATGATGGAATAATTTTACGGGGATAGCTTTTTTGTTCTTATGTATACGGAAGCAAAGTGTGCCATTTTTTATTTAAATTCGCTAATAAATCTCTCTTTTGTCACGTGTATTCTATATCTTTTTAAAAAATATTTATATTGTAAACGGTACCACAAAGAGGCCAACTTACGAAGAAATAGTTTTTGTGTACTTCGTGAAAAAAATGTTTTTCACGATTGATTATGTAGCTAAAACAAAAGATCTATAAAATCTTTAAACTCGTGATGATTGATTTGTGAAACTGAACCAGTTAATTAATCTTTTTAAATGACTGCTTTATACGGCGCTAATTTTGTGAGAAGTTACCTTAAGGCCATAAGTTCTTTATAAAGCGGAAAATGTTTATTGAACCAAAATAAAACCTCAAAGTGCTCGTACGATAAACGCAGAACTTTTCCGGCTATGATGCATTTTCAGCTCACGATTTAATGTAATGCCGAAAAGTTACAAAATGTAAAGTGTGCGCTATATTTCGTTTAAAAGATCGTCTTTTATATTGGTCTAGTAAAGAGGCATGATCATTTCTATCATAATATCTGATTACAACTCTATTTATCCGTTTTGAATAATCTCAGGTTTTGTTATTACTGGAAAAGGAACGAGAAAAATCTTTAAATTCAGATAGGTTTTTAGTGTTAAATTCATAAACTTTTATTTTTTTGGACAACATTATAATAGAAAAACTGTTCTTGGTGACGGTTGAATACGCCCGACTTAGCATCTGCAGCGTAATTAATTTTTTCAGTCATTGTGATTTTCTGGAGAGATGAGTTCCTGAATAAATTTTAGGTGAAAATAAATTAGAGTGAGTGATTGCGATTGACAAGACACTAAAGGTGGATTGTTTAAAAAATTATGAACAATTCATCACATCTTTAGAGTTAATTTTTACGTTCTGTGTAAGGTCTATTCAAGTTTTGTGATTATTTCAGTTTTATGAAGCAGCTGGCTTATCTTGTATATAAAAATGAATTGCTGAATGTGTTGCTAAGCGCAAATCTCGAGAGCAGCAGAACCGATTTCGCTAATTATTTTTTTGGAATATTCCTTAAAGTAAGAGGATGGTTCTTACGGAGAGAAAAATAAGAAAATTGCGCAGAAAATTGGATAATTTCAGAAACCTTAACGACTATCGTACGTTTGACAGTTCGCGTGTTTGAGAATGACATTTTGCAAAACAATGATTGTTAAATCAGGATTCTATTTTTGAAAATCTTTAAGTGGATAAATTTATTTAAAGTAGGTACTCCCCTAATAGTATGAATCGAATCAAGAATTTTAGATATTTTAAATAGGTACCTATGTTAGGTACCAAATTTAATTTACATGAAAAATGAAAATTTAAATAAAAATTGTAAAAGGTGGCACGCGGGCTGCTTAAAAACTGAATGTACTGGGATTGAATATATGGAACGCGGGAAGAGGGTTGGCGGGACGAGGCAGCGGGAAAGGGAAGAGGGAAAGCGGGGAAGGTGGAAGGGGAACGCTGGAGGGGAAGGGGACGTGTGAAGGGGGAGGGGAAGTCGGGAGGGGGGTTCGCGGACGGGGGAAGGGGGAGGGGAGTGGAGTGGGGAGAGGGAAGGTGGAGGTGACGGAGTGGGAACGCGAGAGGGGAAGAGGACGCAGGAAAAGAAGGGGAGGCGGAAGGGGAACGGGACGAATGGGAAAGGACACTCAGGGAGAAACAATTTCTTTATTTAATGGCATAGCAACGCATGCCGGGACCAGCTAGTAATGATATAATTTTATCTTTGTTTATTTCACGCAAAAAAGGTACATTTTTTAGTATTATTTCACCCGCCATTATAACAGAACTTGAATAGAACTTACACAGAACGTGAAAATTAACCTACAAGTTTTGATGAAATATTCAAATTTTTTGAAACAACCCGTTCTAAGAAGGTCTTAAAAACAAACATAAAAATTATCTTATGGCACTGTGTGTTATTTATTTATTTGTCGGGGTTTTATTTTATCAGAAGATAAAATAAAACCCCGACAAATAAAGAACTCGTAGAAACGAGAAGATTTTAAAAATTGCTCACGTCCTTTGCCGGTTAGCATAATATCGGTAGCGTTGTGGTATTATTTGTAAATAATAAAAATAATTGGATAATTTGTAGAGCGCCGTTTTTGCACAAAATCACTTCAAGGGCGCTGTAAAGTTTTTAATCGTGGATAGCCTAGGTGGAAACGAGCAGGCAATACTTAAAATTGATAACGAAAATATAGAAAGGGTTAGCAGTATTAAATATCTGGGTGTAATATTGGATGATAAATTGAAATTCGACGAACACTTAGAATACATAACAAAGAAAATTGCTAAAAAAGTTGGATTCCTAAAAAGGATCAGAAATAACTTGGAGGTCAAGACAACGCGCCTTGTTTACTATTCTATTGTAACTCCTCATTTAAATTATTATTCTAGTGTTTTATTCCTATGTAACGAAGCCCAAAATAATAAACTACAGGTTATACAAAATAGGGGGAGGAGGATGATTTTAAAATGAAACATTTTTACTAGAGTTAAAATAATTCAATTAGTTACAAAATTTAAATATGATGACAAAACAACATATAATATGTAATACATTAACAATGATAATTATCTGCAGAGTAATATAATGTTTCAAAAAAATGTTCACAATTATCCTACGAGAAGACGCAGAGACTTTAGGTTTCCCAAAACTAAACATTCGTGTACACAAAATAGAGCGTTTTATAAAGGGCAAAAACTATATAACTTCTTCTTCTTCAATGGCGCTACAGCCCATTTCGAGCCTTGGCCTCCTTCAAAATAAGCCTCCACCGCCCTCTGTCCTCGGCCGTCGTCTTCCAATCTGCAACATGGAGTAATCCTCTTGCATCCTTCCTGACATCATCCTCCCATCTCAGTCTAGGTCTGCCCGCCTTTCGTTTACCTCCCGGGTGTCCTGTCAGAACCTTCTTCGGTACTCGTGTGCTTGGCATTCGGTGCACATGTCCGGCCCATCTTAATCTTTGGAGTCTTAAATGGGTGGAGAGTCTGGGAGCTTGGTAAATATCATAGAGCTCATTATTGTGGCGGATTCTCCATGCCTCTCCCTCTCGCACCGCTCCTAAGATTCTTCGAAGTACCTTTCTTTCGAAGATGTCCAGCCGTTCCGCTGACTTTGCTGTCAGTGTTCCCGCCTCACATCCATAGGCCAAGACCGTTCTGATAATTGTTTTATATAAGGTTATTTTCAAAAACTATATAACAGTCTGCCAAATGCCGTAAAGGAAGCCTCAAGTCTCAGTACTTTTCGTAGGATATGTGCATTATATGTAAAAAAAATTTTTGATTACTTACCAATATTATTCTTATGTCTTATTCTTATATAATGTATTTTTGCCTAGTTTTCTTTTTATTTAGTAATTGTTTTAAAAATGTATTTGTAAATGTTACTTCTGTACTTCGAAAATTGTATTTTTTTTTATTTTCCTACTAGATGTATGAAAACATTTATGAACATCTGTGAAGTCATGGTTGAGAAAGTTTAATTGTATTATGCTAGCATGGTCCTGAGGGGATTGTTGAGTTAGAAAGTTATGTGGGTCAAGATGAAACTCGACAGGATTCAAACAATAACACTTTTGCATTCTGATATTTTAAAAATCCATTTGAATATATATTTTTTTAAATGGCGCATTTTTTTGCTAGATATTTTTAATTCCAACCCTAGGAGTACCCTTTAGAGTGTATTTTTAGCAAATAATAGCCAAAAACGTTATTTTCGATCAAAATATTATACGGACTCAAAGGTTCTGAACTTTCTTTCGGTTTAATTCGTTCGTTGAAAAAATATTTTGAATTAAAACCGCGATAAAATAAGTATACCATCGAAACAAATGGCATATTTTTGTAAAACCTATATAGCACCACCAGGCAGGGCTGGGCAAAATACATGCTTTGCTGTAATTGAAATACAAATTACAAAATACTTTTATTTATTTATTTTTTTATTTATTTTATTTGTTTATTTAGTACAAGATTATACATGTATATACATAATTCATTAATTTTTTTTGACTGCCCAACTAGGAGTATTCCCGTTTTAGGACAGTCAAATTAATATGGGTATAAACAAATGGAACATGATTTGTACAAAAAAGAAAGAAAATTGATCAAATAAAAAGAGAAAATAAAAAGAACAGAAATAATATAAAATATAATAAAAAAAAGTTTAAAACCTAGTAACTGTTATTTGTTTAGCATAGTTATTAAAATAATAGGTATATATATATATACTTATAACCGGTGTTTACATTGCTTATTGATAAGCCCACGTATAAATGTATAAATATTAATAAAAAAGAGAAGAGATGTAAAGAATAAAAAAAAAATAGTCAATTAAAACATAAGATTAACAGCTGCTTGGTTAGCTTTCTAATTTTACAAGTAATAGGGAGGTACATACATACACATAATAATATAGGTTAGAAAATAATGGTATCTTTTGAGAATTTTTGTTGGAATTTTTGTTGTTGTTTTTAGTTTGTGTTTGATTTCATTTTTTGTGTAGTAAAAGTTCACTCTCCTTTCTCCCTAATTGTTGAAACTATGTAGTGGTCAATTTACGAAGAACACCTATGCTTTCCTTTTTACAAGCATCAGGCATGAAGTTGTATAGGTTTGGACCTAAGAAAGAGAAGTGTCTTTGGGCGAGAGATGTTTTGGTTGTGGAAGTTACAATTGGATTTCTCCGTGAGTGTCGGGTGTCGTGAGAGTGGTTAATAGATGGGTAGAGGTGGCGTTGTTTATGGGTGTTTAAAATTAATTTTCTCATGTACAGTTGTCTAACATCTAGAACTTGTAAGTCTTGAAATAGTGCATCACTATGATATCTAAATGGTTTTTTGAGGATTAGCCTTAGTAGGGATTTTTGAGCTTTTGCTAATTTGTCCAAAACAGTTTTTGCACATCCACCCCAACCTAAGGATGCATAGTCTAAAAGTGACCCACACATAGCATCATAAATGAGTTTCAATTCTTTTTTACGTAAGATGTTTCTGATTGCCATAAACATGTACGTGAGCTTTCTAACCTTTGTGGTGACTAGATCCACGTGACCGTCCCATCTAAGATATTTGTCTAATATAACACCAAGGTATTTTATACTGTCCACGCATTCTAATTTATAACAATTACAGGTAGTTGAGTCAGTGCATTTATGAACGAAAATATTATATGCTTCCTTGGGTTGGCCGGCTTCTGTCGCACTAAATCGTATAAATTTTGTTTTTTCAGAATTGAGTGTTAACAGATTACAGTCTAGCCAAAGTTTTAGCTGTTTTATTCCATCCTCTGCTTTGCAGTGTACATCGTTCCATGTTCTTCCTTCAAATATTAAGACAGTATCATCTGCAAACGTTATAATGTTATTGGAAAAATTGCTGTTACACAAGTCATTTATATAAATACTGAACAAAATAGGTCCTAAGGTACTCCCTTGGGGTACACCAAATTCTACAAGGGCCGGATCACTAATAGTATCGTTAATTTTAACTTTTTGGTATCTGTTAGCTAAGTAACTACCCATCCATTTGTGTAGCTGTCCCTGAATACCTATAGCCTTTAGTTTTTTTAGAAGTATTTTATGCGAAATGGTATCAAAAGCTTTGGCAAGATCCAAGAAGAGAGCAATAGACTTATTTCCCCGGTCAATATTTTTGGAAATAATATCTGCCAGTTTAGCAATGTATTTAAAATACGAAATACAAAATACTTTCAAGTCGTGTATTTAAAATACAAAATACAGTATTTTAACCATTTTTTTCTTTCAAATACAAAATACAAAATACATTTGGTTTTGGTAGAACCTTTGGTTGCAATAAATTGTCGTAAATGCCCTTATCTATGGGTGCGTTTCCATAGAAGCAATGTTGAGCAGAGTGAAACAGAGACGTGCAAAAATTGACCAATCATATTGCTCAAAAGACACGTCTCATCTCCGCTTCACTTGTAAAATTTGTGGTAAAGGACTCAGGTGTTAGGTAATATAATAATAATATTTATAACACGACATTTGTATAGCGCTATTTTGTGTTATTTCTAGTGACCGACCGAACGTTCGGTTTCGGTTTCGTCAAGGAAAATCTGCCGAACCTTCGGCCGCACCGATACTTTGCATTTGTGAATTATCGCGTGCCGTTTGAGTGACTTCGGGTGAGTTCGTGGCTCGTGTGTCATCCACCATCATCAACTGAGTTCGTTGGCCGGTCCGGCGTGCTTGTATTGTGAGTTTATGTGATCACAAACTTCAATTATTTTTATTTATTTCATTCTAATTTTAATTTTATTTAACAAGTGTAAATAAAAATTAAAATCTAGTCTCCTTCAACGGAAGCGATCTTCCGAACAGTCCCTCCTTTGATGTGCTTGGTGTAAGGCCCTCCGTTCATGGAGATACTTACAATCTACGTAATTGTGATGAAACCACAAGTACCCTGTTGATATACATATTACTTTTTAATGCTAGTCTCCGTACACGGCGCTATCCGAAATATACTATATAGTCACATGAGAACGGGTCGTTTCTATGACTCATTCTTGAGTTCAACAGCTCGGCTGTGGAACCCGGCCTCTATGTTTCCTCCCTCCTTCCTCTCCCCAAAAAGACCCTCCATACAGCATCTTCAAAGATGACATACGCCCTGAGGGAAATTATTTTCCTCAGGGTCTCTCATGTGGAGTTAATGTAAAAAAATGTTGTGATTGTAAACGCAATTAAAATTATAATACTCAATTTATGAAGTCCTTACTTTATAGTGAATATAAGTGTAAAAAATAAGCCGAATTTCAGTAAACAATAGATTTTTAACATGTCTAAAAAAGTTTCGGTTTCGGTTTCGGCCGAAACTGAGACAGATATCGAATATTCGGTTTCGTTTTCGGTAGAAAATCCTGTTTCGGTCGGACACTAGTTATTTCACTTCAAGTGCGCTCTACTGTAATTAACTTAAAAATAGTTTAGTATTCAGTCAAATTATTCCTATAGTGCTTGATCTAATACTATGACACAAAAATGTACAATACAAAGCAATGACAAGCATTACATAATATGATAGAAAATGTACAATAACAGTGCTATTATAGCACAGGACGTGTTGCCAACTCTAAATATTAACACACATAACATATAGCTTTGGATTCTAGCGTTTTTAGTCTACGTATTATCTATGTCAGTTTATTTTTCATTATCATTATTAAGATCGCTAAATGTATTTGAAAATGTATTTTGAAGCCATAAGTATTTGAAATACAAATTACAAAATACCTCAGCCCCAGGTAATTGAAATACCAATTACAAAATACATTTTTAGGAAGTAATTGAAATACAAATACAAAATACGTATTTGTATTTCAAATACGTATTTCATTTACAAGTATTTCAAATACTGCCCAGCCCTGCCACCAGGTACATACACATACACATACGAATATTCATGTGTCTATGAGCACCACCCATGAAGCTCTTCCTATTTTAAACATCATTTGGAGGAACAAGAAAGTTCACACAAAAAAAACATGTTTATAATAAAAGTTTTCTTTTAATGTTTACATTGGTTTTCATAATCTTAAAATTTTATTATCTTTTAACGAGTTTTTAAATTAGAGTTAAACGCTACAAAACGAATTTCGTTTCAAAGAGTATTTGTTACGAGCGGAATGTTTCAGATGTTGGAAATCGAATTTATTTGTGGTTATCTTTGTAATGACTGACTGACTACTGTGTAGAACAATTTCTACAAAAGAAATCAGTTTTAGGATGCTCAGTTTTGTTACAATATGTCAAATGAGATTCTCATCTAAATAAGTGCATGATTACATAAAAAACCCAACATGTCTAATTCAATTTTTGCATCATCGTCTTCTATTTCTGGTGCTTTACGAAATTAAGAGTTACACATCGTCAGGGAAATCTTTGAATGGGGTTCTGTGGGTTGCAGTTCTGAAAATCTTAGTAAATCAACATTTAGGTTGTAGAATTTACAGTAGATGTAGAAGAATGTGAATCCTTGAATTGAAAAACCTAGTTGAAAACTATTGAAAAAGGTAATAAAAATATGCTTCAAAGAAAAAAAAGTCTAGAGACGTCATGTCATCAATCGGTCTGGGCAAATACTTTTATTTTTACAGTGAAATGAACCATTAAAACTTTCATCGATCGTATTGAAAACTACGCTTTTTTTGTTTCCAAAAATATTGCGTTATTGCAATAAATATTTGAATTCAAGTCAAACTTTTTTTTTCACATTAACAACACACATAGGCCCTGAGGAAAAAAAATTCCCTCAGGGCCTATGTCATCTGAATGCTGTGTGGAGGGTCTTTTTGAGGAGAGGAAGGAATGAACATTGACCTTGAAGAGCCCCGCAAGTGGTTCGCAACGTTTGTTGATTTAGCAGGGGTGCCCGGGTTCATGGGGTGAGGTTTGTCTAGGTCTTGAAGGCGGATGACCTGGACACACTGAACCCCATATTCCTACCCACCCCTTAAACCCTTTTCCTTCCCAAAACTCCCTTTCCTTCCTTTCCTTTAAAAAAACCCTCCACACAGCATCCCCAAAGATGACATCGACCCTGAGGGAAATTATTTTCCTCTGGGCCTTCTGTGTGGAGCTCATATAAAAAAACACACACACATAAAAGCCGGCAAAACGTTCAACAGCCGAGCTGTTGAACACAAGAACACGAGTCGAAGAAGCGACCTGTTCTCGTGTGATAAATGTCAACCGTGTACAAATATTGGGCACGCGTTTGGCGTGTTTCCCGACTATTCACCGATGCCGAAGGGATCAATGATGCTTCCTCGGAGCAGCTTCCATCGTAATACCGCTAGAACAAGGATAGCATTCCCACCCGACGCCTGGATTCTAAAAATTGCAATCTGTCTGTGAAGATGGGAGAATCTCAGGACACTCATCAGGCTTATTAATCGATAGTCACTACATTTCTTAGGGTATTGTTTTTTAGGCAATGTCACGAAAGTGGATTTTAGACAATCTTGGGGTATATTTCCTGTGTCGTGTATAGAGTGAAATAACCTCAACAGGTAGTCAACATTTTCATCATTAAAGATTTTCCACACTTCAACTGGAATATCGTCTGGTCCGCACGCTTTTCTATTGTCTGAGGTTTTTATCGCATGACGAATTTCGGATTTTAAAATCGATGGTCCATGCAATTGATCATTAGGAATATTAATATCAGGTCTAATATCTTTGAATGTATCGTGAATATACTTTTCCCATGTTTGTAAAAAATATTTTTCATCCAATTATAATTTATTGGAATCGTCAACTAAACATGATGGAGTAATTCTTCTAGAAGTGCCTGTAATTTCCTTTATTTTTTTGTGAAGTTTGAATTCATTGTGACTATGACTGTACGACTGTAGTTCTTCACACTGTGACTTCTTCCATTCTTCTTTGGCTTTTTTAAATTTCACGTCTAATCATTTTTTGTAAGTTTTTATATTGTGTCCCATTATGTTTGTGTTCACGTCTCTCATCCATTAAGTTCAAAATGTGGTCAGTCATCCAATTTTTTTTAATCTAATTTCCTTATCAGCTTTCAAATTTGTATCACAGGTTTCACATATAACTGACTTAAGGTTATCCCATTATGTTTGTATTTCTATCGATGGATCAATAGCCTAATATTATTGTTCAAAGTCTGAGATACCCTATTTCTGACCACTTCTTCGTGGAGTTTCGAGATATCCATTTTAATTTGGTTTTTGGGCTTTTTTATTTGTTTTAAGCATAAAAAAATATCGACAGTTAACAAAACTGGGTCAGAACCAATGTCCGCACCAGGGTACGTGGTGACTCTCTTTACAGAGTTCCTGAATCTAGGGTCTACTAACACATAGTCGATTTGGTTTCTGATAATATCATAGGGATTTATTTCCATCCTGAGGTGATCTCCATGTATAAAGCCTTCTTTTCGGGAGTTTAAACCAGGTATTTAATACAACCATATTTTTATCCTGGCAGAATTCATATAGTCTATCACCTCTTTGATTGTTTATGCCTAAGCCGTATTCACCAACTATTTGAGAGCGGCGGCCTTCACCAATTTTGGTATTTAAGTCTCCAATGACAAAATTGACTTCTCCTCCTTTGCAATGTACTGGCTAGTGAGTCATAAAAAGATTCCACATCACCATCATATCTCACTTCCGCTGTTGGTGCATACCCTTGAATAATATTAATGTTGATGGGTTGACAGTGTAATTGTAATTATATTATTCTGTCCGAGATGGGTACACAATTCTTAACAAATTTTACATACTTCTCCATGACAAATATAGTAACTTTGTTTCGACGGTTTCTGTCCAGTGGGACACTTCCTGAGTAGTATAGATTTCCCTTCTCATGTTGGTGTATACCGCTGCCAGTCCATCTCAGTTCCCTAATTCCAAGAATATCTACTTTTAATATTTCCATTTCCTGTATCGTATTATCCAATTTACCGCTGTATCTTCATAAAAAGATTCCACATCACCATCATATCTCACTTCCGCTGTTGGTGCATACCCTTGAATAATATTAATGTTGATGGGTTGACAGTGTAATTGTAATTATATTATTCTGTCCGAGATGGGTACAAAATTCTTAACAAATTTTACATACTTCTCCATGACAAATATAGCAACTCCGTTTCGACGGTTTCTGTCCTGTAGGTAACTTCCTGAGTAGTATAGATTTCCCTTCTCATATTGGTGTATGCCGCTGCCAGTCCATCTCACTTCACTAATTCCAAGAATATCTACTTTTAATATTTGCATTTCCTGTATCGTATTATCCAATTTACCGCTGTATAAACTTCTAACATTCCATGTTCCTAATCGTATTTTTGAATTCACTATTTTGAGCCGAAAGATTCTTCCCACCTCTGGCCCATAGTGATATTATTCTGGGAAAAGATACTGGAGTGGTTTCCCGTTGCCTTCTCCAGGGATTTTTCTGTAGGGGTTACCTTCCCTTAGCTAAGCTGATCCGGTTTTATGGCGCCGGAAACTCGCCATTCGCCCTCTCCTTATCTTCTATGACCACGATGTTAGGGTCAGTGGTCATAAAGACCACTCTAGGTTGCTAAGGAGTAGGACTTATTTATTTTATTTATTTTTATTTAAGTACATAAAACAGGCATTAAGCCCAAAAATTTATATACATGGATGATTTAAATTACAAAAATTATAACAAAAATAATATCAGTAATAATTAGCTACTCGTAAATATGCAAAAGTGAATGACGAACAAGAAAGAGTAAAAGGTAGAGTACAAAAGAATCACCAAAAATTTATTATTGGCACCTGTGCTGATGGGACAATGATTTAGTAGGTGCAATATTTCCTGTCTTTGAATAAAGAGCTTCATCACAATATCAGCTTTATACGATTGATGGTAAAATATATTTTTTGAAGTGATTGAATGGGTTATTAAAAATGTCAATTTCATTATTAGAGCAGTGTATAGTGTTATAATGTCTTAATGTTCGTGGTAAAGGGGAGAAATATCCTGTATTTGTGTGGTAGGTAGATATATAGAAAATATCTTGCATCCTCCTTGTTGAATTTCTTGACGGTGTGTTAATGTTAATTTGGGATAAAATGTTGGGTGTATCAACTGATGCATGTATAATTTTGTGCAGAAGCAATAAATCAGAAAGTTTCCGTCTTCCTGTCAGAGAGTGTAGTTTATAGTGTAAAATTCGGTCTTTATACATTCCAAATTGATCAGATATACCTTCGCGATAAGCAATAACACGGGTTAATTTTCTTTTTATGGATTCGATTCTATAATTATGAATCTCATAATTGGGAGACCAAATAGTGGATCCGTATTCGAGAATACTTCGCACAATTGATTTATATAATGTTAAAGTTAATTCTGCACTTTTAACCTGTCTGCTTATTCAGGAATAAATACATCCCAGAATACGTAATCGCGTTATATTTTCATAAGACCAAAAACGTCCCGAGCGACTTTTCATTTTAAAAGCTATATATCTCTCTTCCTCTCATGCAAACATATGTATTTTTCTTTCAATCAGAAAGAGCACAAAATAATGCTTCTTATTGTTTTCGAAATGCGGAAGTTATCTTGCATAGATATTTTACAATCTCGATCCAAAGTGACGGTTTCTGATTTTTCGTGTGAAACTGAGGCTTCCGGATTGTGAGGTGCGAATATATTGAACCAAGTAGACGAGTTAAAGCAATTTGTGATTCTGAGCGTTAATCCTAATATTTGTGACGCACTTTTTGAAATTGTATCTACATGTTTATTGAAGCTAAGTGATGAGTCAAATATCACGCCTAAGTCTTTAATTGAAGTTATGTTTAATAAAGCGACATTGTTAATGTGATATGTGTTTGAAAATTTATTTCTGTTCTTTGTGAAGGAAATTACAGCACATTTATTAAAATACAAATCATTTAGTGTGCACCATTCGTGTAGTGATGATAGGTCTTTTTGCAAATCGATGCAATCTTCCAATGATGTAATTTTTTTGTACAGCTGAAGGTCGTCGGCAAATATGAGATATTTCGAAAATCTTATTCTTAATACTATGTCGTTGATAAAAATTAAAAATAGCAGGGGTCCAAGATGAGAGCCCTGCGGAATTCCCGATGTTACAGTAAAATTATCCGCAGAGTATCCTCCTATAACTGCTTGTAGTTTTCTTTCAGTAATGTAACTCTCAAACCATTTCAGAGTATTTCCACTAATGCCAAACTTTTCAAGCTTCTTAATAAGTAGTGACTGATTTAACTGGTCAAATGCTTTGCAAAAATCCGTGTAGATAGAATCTACTTGTAAATGCTTTTTGATGCTGTCGCGGATGAATTGGGAGTATACAAGAAGGTTTGTGGTTGTAGAACGCCGGGGAAAGAATAAAATGTTGCTCAATGATAATGTATTTACTTACGTGAGCCAGTAGACAGTCATATATTATTGACTCAAATAACTTTCCTATGCAGTCAAGTTTAGAGATGGGTCTATAATTTTTTATATCGCTCTTACAACCTTTCTTAAAGATGGGAGTTAAAAAAGCCGTTTTACATTTGACTGGAAAAATACCATCGTGTAGTGACTTGTTGAAAAGCAGGCTGAGTGGTCTGGCGAGGAACTCTGCATGTTTTGATAAAAATGGGAGGAATACCATCAGGATCTGATCCTTTATTGGTTTTTAAATTCTTACATTTAATTAATACCGTTGTAGGTGAAATATTGATCGTACCGAGGCTTTCATTACAAAAGTTTTCAGGGAATTGTGGAAAGTAGTCTGCATTGGGTGGTTTGTAAACCGATTGGAAATGCCTAGAAAAGAGCTCACAGATAACTTGACCTTGGGTAGTCTTTTCGTCATTTAAGTGCATCTCTTTTGGTATATCGGTTGTGTTTTTGTACTTACTTTTTGCGAATTTCCAGAAATCTTTTGGGTTAGCTTTTAAGTTTTGTTTGATCAAGTCTAAGTGCTTATGGTAACAAACTTTAATTAGAATTTTAGTTCTGGTTCTAATTAATTTGTATGATAAATGATCTAGTTCATTGCCGTATTATTATATTTTTTATGAAATTTGTTTTTTTCTTTTATCATACGAATGAGATCTTGTGAATACCACATAGGGAAGTGTTTTTTATTCGTTCTAATGGGAACATGCGAAGAGATAATCTGGTAAAGTATACTGTAAAACTGATCGACAGATTGATCTATTTTGCCCTGATTGATGAATTCCCATTCCCAATCTCATAAAGCAAGGCATTCATTGTATCATAGTCGGCTTTATAAAAGTTTGGTCTTGAGATGTTGCAGGTTTCTAGATTTGGTAGGAAATTGAAAAGAAAATTTATTTCTAGAGCAGAGTGATACGGATCTTCTTTGCTTAGTGGAAATGAAGAGTGAGCTACTGATATGTCTTTGTTTGTTCGACAAAATGAGGTCCAATATTTTGGATTGGTGATTAGCTACTCGGTTAAATTGTTTAAGATTACAGAATGACAGTGTATCGATGATGTCAGTGGTTATGGTGTTTGTGTTTGTAGTGAAAGGTAATAGATTATTTATTTCATCAGGAATCCAATGAATATTAGACTTATTAAAATCGCCAAATATTAAAATGTGTTGGTTTGGTGTTGTTAGGTAAACATTCCGAAGATTGCTTAAAAATGAGCTTACAATGGATTCTTCTTCAGATGGTGGTAGATATACTGTGCAAATATTTAGCTTGACACTCCTATTCTTAAGATTTATATTGAGTTGGATCCATAAGTCCTCTGCTTGACATTCCCAGTGCGCCATCCTTTTCGCCTCTAGTTTTTTTGATACAGCAACCATGACTCCTCCTCCTTCTTTTTTTGTCTTGTGTATTCTATCCCTCCGAAATACTTCGTAACGGCTATCCACTAATTCCTGGTCATAGATAGATTCCTTCAGCCATGTCTCCGTTAGACTTAACTAAATCGTAGTCGTTGGTAAGGATGTTTTCGTATATTTCATCAATTTTTGTCCTCATTCCTCTAATATTCATATAAAGGCATTTAATCATTATAGATTGTATATTTATTATAAATGTTATCGTGTTAGCAAAATTATCAATTAGTTATCCTTTCAGAAGTTTGTTGATTTAAATCGGGCTGTTTATTCAGTAATTCCAGCGTTAGCTGATCTTCATGGGAGATCATTATAATTTTAGAGGCGAAAGACTTCCTGAGGAAGCATCGCCCGTTTCTTGTCCACACAAAAGCGAACTGATGATCTTTTGCGAATTTTTTCGTAAGCCAAAGTATATTCTTTTCGTATGTTGTAAGGTGTTCACTGATGAAAATAGGCTCCTTTTTTTGAGTTGAGAACTTCTTCAAATGGGTGGTGTGTAGTTTGTCTTCTTTAAGTTTATGTTTCATGTTGAATGTTTTGACGGCCGCTAGGAAATTGTCTCGTTTTAGTTGTTTATTGAATTTCACAATTATTGGGCGCACACGTTCATGGGGGGGGGGGGGGGAGGGGGGGGGCACGTCATTAGGAATTTTCAGGTCCCGCCGAATTCTGTAGAAATTGTTAACTTGTAGATCAGCGCGGTCGAGTTTGATGGTTGCTCCAATTTCATCTATGATTTCCAGTAGATTTTCATTATTTTTTTCTGGGATTCCTCGAATTTCGATGTTGCATGACTTATTTGAATGTTCAATATCATTTAATTTTTTCTGAACTTCTCGTAGGGCACTCTTGATAACAAAAATATCGTTTTTTTTTTAACTTTGTTCGGTATGTCCATAATTTGTTGCAGTTTTTGTATAATGTCATCATATTTATCATCAAAGAATGTATCAAAGTAATTGCTCTTCCATTAACCAAACTTTTTAACCTATCTTTATCCAGTGGAATTTTTCCCGATAGGTGGAAAATTAGTTATTTAACTCCAATTTTCAAAAAAGGTGATAAAAGTGATGTTTGTAATTACAGACCAATATGCATTCAATCCACCATACCGAAACTCTTTGAAAGTCTGATACTTGACAAACTTTTATCACAAATAAAACCTATAATATCACCTCACCAGTTTGGATTTATGCCAGGTAAAAGTACTTTGTCCAACTTAATTATTTATAAAAATTTTATAACCAATGCTTTCAAAGAAAAAAAACAAGTAGACTCTATTTATACTGATTTTAGTAAAGCCTTTGACACAGTTTCTCAAAAAATTCTCATTTGGAAATTAGAAAAACTTGGTATACGTGGCAATATATTAGCCTGGTTTGAAAGCTATCTTACTGGAAGACAACAAATTGTTAGAATAAAATCCTCTCTGTCGGAAATAATTTACGCAACAAGTGGAGTTCCACAGGGTTCACACCTTGGTCCAATCTTATTTATCTTGTTTATAAATGATCTTACAAAAATATTTTATGATGTAATCATTTTACTTTTTGCCGATGACCTCAAAATTTTTAGAATTATTCAAAATATTCACCATTGCAACATTCTTCAAGATAATATCAATAAATTATTAATTTGGTGTAATGAAAATAGACTTTACCTAAATATCTCAAAATGTCAAATAGTTAGATTTTTTCGAATAAAAAATCCAGTGATTTACAATTACAACATTGATAACAATGCCCTTCAGACATTAACACAAATTAAAGACTTAGGCATCACTTTTCAATCAAATCTTTCATTTGTTAACCACATAACAGAAATCTCTAATAAGGGCTTAAAAATGTTGGGATTTATAACTAGGCTTACTAGAAATTTTAACAATATAAAGTGTATTAAACTGTTATATTTTGCCTATGTTAGAAGTCAACTTGAGTACAATTCTCCCGTCTGGAATCCACATTATAGTATACATGTTCAAGCTATTGAAAGAATTCAAAACAAATTCTTACGTTTTCTAAATTTTAAAATGGGTATTCCAGCTAATATGTTGAACTACAACACTATTTTAAATGATTTGAATATGCTCAAATTGTCCGACAGAAGAATTTTCTCTGACTTGGTATTTCTATATAAAATTCTAAATGATTTAGTTGATAGTCCGGTATTGCTAGAATTGATAAGCTTCCGGATTCCACAACGTAATACTAGAAGTCAAGATTTATTTCAGTGTAGAAATTCTGGAACTAACTACCATATGTATTCTTCTTTGCCCAGAATACTAATGGAGGGAAACAATTATACCAAGTCAGTGGACATCTTCAATTTATGTTTAAACAAATATAAAATATTGTTACTGAAACAGTTCAGTTATGTACATTGAATGCTTTGTATTTTCTTATTATTCATATGTAATGAAAAGCCCCGAAAAAGGGCGTTAATAAATAAATAAATAAATAAATATTTGTCGTTGATGAAGTTCGTGAAGGTTTTTATTTCTTGCAGCTCCGTTTCAATTTTATTTAGCATCACTGACTTCATTTCCTCGAATTTCGTATTGATAAATTCAAATATTGACTTACTGTCTATATTGATCATAGATTGGTGTGTCGCCGACGGTGAGTCCATGGTGTCAGTTAATAGGGGTGAGGATGTGGTTTTCTTCGAGCTGGAAAATTTACTGCGAGATTTAGACATGTTGTTTGCGTTTTTATTTTTTTTTTGCTTGTAGTTAAAATTCTATGGTTTGTTCACAGATGCCCCATATAATTTATATTTTTTAATAATTTTGTTGTATTGTCTATGACAGAAATGACACTTTTTTTTTCAAAACACATAAATTGTCTGTGGTTTATAATGTCTTGTTTCGTTTTTTTTTTGACGTGATTTCTAGATATTTAGCACTGCCACTACCAAATAAACTCACTGTATTTAACGAATCACTGGTTTTTTGTTTTTTTTTATTGTGTTTTTTGCTTAATTGTCACTTATTTTGCAATCAAAATTGGAGCTGTCAGAATGAGCTGTTGTTCCTTAACGGTTATCCATAGATTTTTTTGTAAAAGAAATCAGTGTGCATTGAAGTACCCACCACTGTCCCACCCCGGTATAGGCGACTTATGGTCGCCCCTTCGGAGTTCTCGCAAGAATCTAATTTTTTTGAATAAACGACTCTACATTTAATAAAACGAATCTAGACCTTCAATGCCCCTACATACTTTGTTAGGTGGCAAATCAGTGTGCAGTTCACACGCGGTAGAATAGAAACCTTCAGAAAACTAAAGTAGACAAGAGTGGGATGGCTACGAAGCACTGCACAAAGAGGAGGCCGATTATTCTATCTTATTCTCTCGCAGGCGAAATTCTGAAGATGTATGTGTTTTTTTCTCTTTTTAGAATCGCTTCATCGAATTTCAAATCACAACGGTGCTAAATAAGTTTTTACTTCAATAAATGGACTTACTGGAAATGTTGTTGACTTAATGGAAATAGTGAATAAATGGACTTACTGGAAATGTTGCTGATGTTATTGCAAGATGGCGTATCACGGTATTATATAGGTCCACATCCCTCAGCAGGAAAATGTTCCACCGTGGCCTTTCCAGTCATTGAGCCCCAATAGGTTAGTAACAATAGGTTAGTAACTACTAACTACTGAAAAATTTCAGGAAAGCGAAAAAAATGTGATTTGTTTACCGTGGAATTATCAAGAAGATTCGTATTGTAATGCAAAAATATTAGGAATATCATGCAAATGCGTTTAGTCGTCACGATAAAATATTCGTTATTTTATAAAACTTTATTAGGAAATCCTGATAATCGCTTCCTAACAGGCCACCTCTTCCCAGTAAGACCTGCAATCCCATTTTTAACCGGAATTATGAATAATTGGCAGAGAATTCTTAATAAATTAGCAATGCATTGTTTATACATACGGAAGGGTTCACTGGTCCACCATGTCAGAGGGGGGCGTCCTCTTCCTCTTTTTATTTCAGGTATAGCTAGCACTTTATGGCACACGTGTTCTTTGTCTCTTCTCATTACATGACCATACCACCGTAAGCGACTTTCTGTTAGTTTTTCAGGAAGGGGGGCTACCTTGAAACTACTTCTTATATGTTCGTTTCGTATTTTGTCCAGTTTCGTAACCCCACCTGACCATCTAAGCATTTTCATTTCTGCAACGTGCAGTTTTTGGACGTGATTTTCCTTCACTGTCCAACACTCAGCCCCATACAGCATTGCTGGTCTCACTGCAGTTTTGTATATTTTGCCTTTTGTGCGAATGGGCATGCTTGAATCGCACAGTACTCCAGTGAGTGATCGCCACTTCTGCCACGCAACATTTACTCTGTGAGATACATCGGCCTCTACATTTGCATCTTTTGTTATTACTGAGCCAAGGTATTTGAAGGATTCTACTTTTGGCACCGGCATTCTGTCTGGATAGTAAACGGTGGTGTTGCTCGCTGTACTGCTGAAATTACATTCCAAGTGCTCCGTTTTTGACCTGCTGACACGAAGTCCTGATGTTTCAAGTGCTGTTATCCATTCTGTCAAGGTATTTTGCAGATCTTCCGCAGTTTTGGCAATCAGTACGATATCGTCTGCATACAGAAGGTTCCAAGGTAGTTTCTTTTGAATATTTTTGGTGATGTAATCCATTACTAAGTTGAACAGTAATGGGCTCAGCGCCGAACCTTGGTGAACTCCCACCTCAACCTCGAATTCTTGGCTCAGACGGACCGGGCTTCTGACCCTTGTGCGGGTATTGTTATACATGTCTTCTATGAGGTTCACATAATGTTCTGGTAGTTCCTGAGCTCTCATAGCTTGCCACACAAGTCTTCTTGGCACTCGGTCGAAAGCTTTTTCTAAGTCGATAAAGATGAAGTGTAAGTTTTCCCTATTGAGACGGTATTTTTCCATTACTATTCTCACCGCCTGTAATGCGTCTGTCGTAGATTTTGATGGGGTGAAACCGAATTGATTTGGTGTGATTTTAGCAAGATCATATATTCGTTTATTCAGTATGCGTTCCCAGATTTTAAGAGTGTGTGAGGTTAACTTTATGCCCCTGTAATTACCACACTGTGTAACGTCACCTTTATTTTTATAGAATGGTACAAGGAAGCTTTGCCGCCACGCCTCAGGAATTTTACTTTTGCCTATTTTATTGAATAGGTTTGTGAGCCATTCTATTGCTACCATTCCTAATGACTTCCATAGATCTGCCGGTATCTCATCGGGTCCTACAGCTTTACAATTCTTCATCCTTTTGATGGCTTGCTTGACTTCATCTCTGCTAATCTCCTGGATCGGGCCCTCGACTGGAGGTAAGGGTTTGAAGCTGTTACTTGGATATTCTTCATTTAGAAGTTCTTTATAGTATTCGAACCACCTATGATTGATATCTTCGTTTGAAGTAAGCAGCGTATGACTTTTACTTTTGATATACTTATTGGTTTTGATGTCTAGGGTTGATTTGTTTCTAGTTTTGGCTATTCTGAATATTTCAGCATCAGTTTCGGCATTCTCAAGGTTGTTGTAGAATTCCTGTCGTGATTTGGCTCTTGACTGCGCTACACATGTTTTAGCAGTTTTTTTTAGCTTTCATATATTTATCTCGATTCTTGTCTGTCTCAGAGCATTGCCAGACCTTAAAGAGATTTTTCTTGTTTTTGAGAGCTTCCTTTACCTCTTCGTTCCACCATGTAGGATCTTTTCCTGTACTTATGCCTCCTTTCGAAACGCCCAGTATGGACCTCGCTTCATTTTTGCAATGCATTTCAAATTTAGCCCACATTGAGTTTGCATTTTCATAGTTGGCATTCCGATCGTTCACTAGGTAATCATGCAGTCTGTTTTAGAGAGATTCTCCTTTTGGGCCTGACAGTTCTTTCCACTTTATTTTAGGTGTTTTATCCACTAGTGTCTTGATAGTCTGAATATCGTGCTCTGTATTCGAATTCAAATATTCAACATAATGTATGGATCGGCAAACAAGCTTTGTGAGCTTCGGCCAATATTTGATATTTGCAAAGTTGGTAAATAAGTCTTTGTAGGGTGCAGCTCTTCGCCCAGCAGTTTAGGCGATTCAAGATCAAACCAGATGCACTCTCCACCACCCACACACTACCACCGCCCGTGGCTATCTCGTAGAAATAGTAAATATAATGAAAAACTTCACATTAGAATCACGTATTCGCCTGTACCATCTATCTTTCCAAAATTCCCGAACCACTAAGAAAGATAAACCTAGTTATGGACATAATACTTTTAAACTAATATTTAAAGAAATGATTTTTAAAAAGATCACAAAAGAATTGAAAATTTGTTTTAAATCTTTAGTTACTCGTCCTCTCGCAACCTTAACATCTCGCAATGAATTACCTTTTCCGCTTTTATTGTATGAACATTGTAAAATTGCGCTTCGCTTTGTCTCGACGAAATCGATTCACAACGTATATTACTCTTAAAGGTGCATTGAAGAAAGGAAATCAAAGACAATTGCTATATTGGTGGTATCTATTCCATTTAATACCTAAACTCTTATTTCAATTTGTCAAAATCGCTTTAATTTCACGGGTCAAAATAATAATCTTCGTCCTGACAAGACTCTTTGATTTAGCCACTTTTCTACCGGTTCGACTGTTAAAATCACCTCCATAATGTAATTAATTTAAAGTGTCACGCCTTTCTGAGACAAGTACGATTTCTTCTTTCTAGCCAATCCGCTTTACATAACATGTCGAGCAAACCAAATGATTGTACTTAATCTTTTTTATTGCGCTTACTTTCAGATTTACTCATTCGTAATTTTTTCGTGCAAGTAGGTAAGATTTTACCACAAATAAACCTTTAGATCGAGTTTAAATACAACTCATACCAGGTGCATACGTGATTCCTATACCAGTCATGGTGAACATATCAGGATTGGGTGCAGAACTTCATCGTAGACCGCTAACGTCGTTATATTTGGAACTTAAAAGTTGAATTTTCTTCTTTCAGCTCTTGGTCTCTCTATTAATTTTTATTTTCAGCCCTCCATTATTTGGCTAACACAATATATACTTCCCTTCTATTATACTACATTATATGCTTTATGATATAATACATGCATCCATAGGTTACACTCGGTACACTGATTTGCTCAGTCACTAATTCAATGAAGACGCTGGCTCTAATGGGAGTTATCGCTCTTTCACACTCATTTTAAGAAAACTAAACCTAGAAAAACACCAACGTTATGTAATATTTTACTCTAACTCGAAATAATGATGTGTGAACTTTTACTAAGTATTTGAGTGTTAAGGAACGTACTTGACTTACTTTAATCAGTGATTCCTGACATTATTTGGAGTAAAATGTTGGGCAAAATGAAAACATTAATAAAGGTATTGGACGGTTACTCAACTTATCTTAATTGGTCCCTTTAATTACATTAATTTAATTGGTCCCTTAACCGTTCGTTTAGCTGAAAACTGAAGCCGATGAACTCCTGGTTCTGGCAGAGTTTTACCTGAAGATACGCGATTAGAACTGGAAAGCAACTTGCTCTCTAAAGTTAACACATGACCTTTTTATAGGTCATCCCAGCTGTGACATCAGTTCCAGCGATCACATCTGAAAGCCTGAGCAGCGGGGTTAAAATGAACCAATAGCATCCCTTGTCCTAAATAGACGGAACGTTGCGAAAGTGAGATAGTATTCGAGATCAAATAACTAAACGGAAATCTGCGTAACAATTAAATGGTTTATTACGAAGGCAAATTTATGTAACTTGGAACATTATGAACATTATATTAAACAAATACAAGATACACTCAGATTTAAGTCATCACTAAAAACATTCCTTCTGAACAGGTCTCATTACACATTAAGTGAATACCTCACATATGTACAACTGTTTTTATATTTATGTTTAGGTATATAATAAATTAAAACAAATTCACCTTGTATTACACCACTTTTATATTTATATTTCATTTGTGTTCAAATCTGTATAACATGTTAGGTTAACTGGAAGAAATAGGATATAGGTACCTATAAGTTATACCTTTTGTACTAAATGAAAATTTTGTACAATAAATGATTTTGATTTTGATTTTATGAAATATAAACATATAAATATTGACAAAGAAAGTTCAATTACATTATTCCCAGTTGTTTAAATATGTTACCTGCTGAAATTAAAAACTGTGCCCAAAACAAACATTTGGTGAAGACTTGGATTACGGAAAGAATTAATTTGTTTTAGCTTACAATGACACACTATTCTAAAAACTTTAAAATTGTTATTTACGATTTCATAATTTTTCTTTTATCTATATTTCTGTAAATTTTTTAAATTTTATTTTACATGATTGTAACAACGTAAGTAATCGCTATAAAAAGATCTTTAATGTAAAGAACCCGTTAGATAAACTGCTAAAAAGTAGTTCATCGAGACTTTTTGTCTAATATTTGTAAAGTGTATAAAAAAAAAAAAAAAAAAACAATAATGGTTATGGTGATTTTATTTCTCGTCGGATTATTTACACTTAATTATTTTTTTCCCTTGACGCGATAATAATAAGTGTGCTATTAATAAATATTAGAATATCAACAAAAACATAGTCGATGGGTACTCGAATAAATTTAATTTTATCAAGAATATTTTATCACGGTAATTGGTATCCAAATACCATTAAACTTTTATTACCTACCAAACTGCCAATATCTTAATATCAAAGCATTAAAGAATTTCGGAATAAACAGTTTCACAGTTATAAATAACATAAAACGATCGAATAAAACAGTCGATTGCTGCCAAAACAATAAATAATTCATATTTAAACTATTAAAATACAGATAAAAAAAAATTACGGCCGATAAATCTTTGCTTAAACAAAACACCGCAGCATGTGTTTTACTACTGGAAAAGCGACTGCCAAATATATGATTTCCTTACGACTATCATTAATTTATTTAATGTTGAAGTTTTTGACGAAGTACAGTAAATAAATACGTATGTATATGTACATTTATTTCTTATGTAAATGAATGGTCTTAATTTTAGCATAATTTATAAGTTATTAGAAAGTGTTGAAAAGTTATGCAGAGATACATATTTACAGAATTTTTCGACCTCTAAATAAACAATTTGAATTTCTTTTAAAATGGAATGAAAAGTTGTTTGAAACGGTTATAGCCATATTTAGTCAATGAATTGTAATGCCATAGACCCACTGGCTCCGAGATAAAACTGTTATGCGTCGGTAAAAGGCAATAAAATTATTAAACTTGCACTACGTCCTATCAGTCAGGCTGAATTGGAAAAGGCGTCGGATTACCGACCAGGCGTAATGAGTTCAATTCCTCTGCTGGCCAAGGGACGGTCCAATGCTCTGTAGGGAACCGGTTTGCAGAGCGCGGGAGTAAACTGTGTGTCCTAAAGTTTGTAGTTTATATTTAGACTTAAGGAATTCAATACTTCGTTTGAGCGAACTCATGATCAAGTCTTTCCTCCTACACGCAATAATGGTTCCACGACAGTTGATTATTGGCCCTCCGACAATTGGCCCCTCGGCGTACTTATATACAATGTGCAATCGGTTTAGGGAAAACGCGGTAGATATAGCTAATTACACAATATATAACTATTTGCCCCCAAGAGATGTGCCGCCAAATAACAAAAGTATAAAAGATATTTTCATTCAAAAAAATCAAGGAAAAATCTGCTTCTTTACATACTGTATAACTGAATATACCAGCGCATAAGTAAAAAAATCGACACTGTGTATAAATTCGTTTGACATTAATACCACCTTATAAGGATATCTTAGAGATATTTTTAAGTCGATTTTACGTTTAAAATTAGTAAATAATGCACAAAAAAAATTATAATTTTATAGTTAATACCATTTCGGGCGGATCAACTGTCGGCGGATTAATTGTCAGCGGATCAACTGTCGGGTCACCAGCAATAATTATGGTAGGAATTTTATAAATATTGTCAGGTGTTCGTAACTGGGGAATGCTTGAAAGTTACACTTAAAATTTCATTTAATACATTATGCTTGTATATTTAAAATGGTTTCTAGTGAGGTGTGAGTAGTTGGCTTTTCAAAATATGTTACAAGGTACGTTTGCTAACGTAAAACTAAAATCATTATATTTCGTGTAGAACATTCTCCACACAATTACTTACTTATCTATTATCTTACTTATTATTTCCTGCATTCACTAGTTTAGATTAAGAACAACTATTCTAATCCCCGACGAAATTACTAAGGTATTGTATGGACATACTTTAACTAAGTAAAATTTAATATAAAAATTCCTTATCAGTTGTAATAAAATGTATTGAGCATGTCTAAATAAATAAAATATGGAATTTCTGTCATAATCTTCGTACGTTACCTTTCAACTTATTTTAACTGAAATAAAATGCATTTTCAGGCAAATTCATTGTTCACCACTTTTTAAGGATTTTGTTTGTAAATAAGTGCTTTGTATCCATCACAATTTTTGAACGAGGTTTGACACAATTGAATATTGGAAAAAGCAATTTTTTAAAATTTTTATCGTATTTTTCATGTTGAGTGACAGGAAAATGCGGTGCTTTGAAAGTAATTTCCGTTAAACGTTTGTTCAAAGAGATCCATCAAGCGAAAAAAAAACAGATTTCAAAATAGGTGTTCCAGTTCAAAATATTGCCGGGCTTTGGCTTCCTTGTTTTGTTGTATTTTTTTAAACATTTCTCGTCAAGAGACAAGACTCGTCGTACTAAATGAATGCTAAGCAAATTAGGTTCCACCGGTACTTTTGCTGCAGTAATTTGTTTTAAAGTCCTTGCGGAACTCAGTTTTTGTCGATTCCTAACCGACCCGTGGGACGACCGACGGCTTTGGAACTCAGGAAATCCTAGTAGGGAGTTAAATTTTAAGTTTTACCAATTACTTTGCATGAAGTTTGAAAAATAAAGACATTTTGGTCAGAGTATCCTCTGACCCACAAAAACAGTAAGGAGAGATAACTATGAAACAAGACGAGGTGGCTAATTGTACCATTATACTTGTCAGTATTCGCATCAGTATTTTATTATTCGTGTTATGACAAACACTGACATACTAACTAATGCGCATCTAGATATTTGGATCAACCTATCATACCATATAAGTATTGACGGGTGGCCGAATGGTGGTGGGACTGTGTATGAGCTGTGTGTGCTGGTGTGTGAGCTGTGTGTGAGCTGTGTGTGAGCTGTGTGTGCTCGTCGCCTCAGCACGTCAGTATTTCTTGCGCCAAATGAGATCTGCTGTCCTATCTGCGACGCATCGCATCAGTAACTTTGTTTAATGAAAAGACGTGCGTTGTTCCACATTTTTAATATACATATAACAACAAATCAACAATGAAACATTTCAACACCCCTTAGAAAAGTCATTAAAAATGAAGGAAAAAAATAATTAAAAATTTTAATATGAACGTCTCTCTTTTTATAACTATTGAAGGTTATACCCATCAACGTAATATATCATTGAAGAAGAAGATAACTAATAATCTAAACGAAAGCATGAAAGAAAACAAGACACAGAAAAATAGATAAACAAAATGGTCGCAACTGGGTCACGAACCCAGAACCTCTCGTCTAACCGGAACGTGCGTTTTTACCAATTCAGCCATTGCCACCTTCTAAGAAACCGTCATAATCTCAAATTTTAGAATTAACAATATTATTTTCGACACATTTGTTCCGTATCAGAATATGGTCCCAGTTGCGACCATTTTCTTTTTCTGTGTCTTGTTCTCTTTCATACTTTCGTGTAGATTGTTAGACTTACCTTCTTCAATGAATTTAAAAACAGACCACAACCTACGCAAACTTTAACTATTTAGATACGATTTTAGATTTTCTCGGCCAAAAATATTTTTGTTATTGGTTTTTGGGGTATTATGCCGTGTTGCGCTACCTCCTTCTTTAGCCAACGTTTCGGATAGCGTTGCAGTGTCCATCATCGGGGCAGATGTGTAGTAGTTAGGGGTGATATTTGTACTTATCTACTTAGGAGCGATACCGTGTCGCCAGCTCCACTCCTCTATGAGCTGGCGCTACATTATACTTCAACATGTTTTTTTGCGTTTAGCCTTAATGTAACCGTCGTATAATATCGTCGTTATAATACGTACCAACTATATGTACCC
This sequence comes from Limnephilus marmoratus, assembly GCA_917880885.1. NCBI lineage: Eukaryota > Metazoa > Arthropoda > Insecta > Trichoptera > Limnephilidae > Limnephilus > Limnephilus marmoratus. Next base: position 26,882,259 of record OU862912.1, on the reverse strand, counting down.
TATATGCTATTTCTTTAAAATGTAACCATATACTATTAACAAACGACGGAGCCAATTCTAAAAAAATACAAATTTGCAGTTCACACCCGATAGAAGTGAAGCTATAGTAGTTAAGAGTGGGAAGGCTATGAAGCACCGCACAAAGAGGAGACCAATTATTATATCTCATTCTTAATACTTTAAAAGTGAGGTCATAATCAAAGCGACCAATGGGCGTAGACCTCGCGTGATTTCCGTTGCATATCTCAACCAATAGGAGCCTTTAAAAGTGACATCATGATCAAAGTGGCCAATGAGCACAGTTGATGCGTCGCAGGTGCAGTAATCGTCATTTCCGTTTCATCCGAAATCCAAGTCACAGCGGGCTAAAGAAGTTTCACTTCAGAAATACTCTATGGAGGGATGAAATATTATAATGCCCTGCCGGAAGCTATAAATCAATAAATTTAATCAAAAACATTGTAAGAACCACATTAGGCATAACAAGAATGTAAGTTATAATTAGTAATTTGTTAACTATAATGTACAAAAAACTAAAATAAAATAAATAAATATAATAAACAAAACTTTTTTGCAAAAGCATTTCCATAACTTTCGGTTGGTAGTGCTTTTACAATTCGCCAATTAAAAAATTTTTCAAATTACTTTTATCTCAAAACAATGTATACGGCGAAGTCGTTAGTGAGAAATCCAAGTTTTTCAATGTTTTTTTTCGTTCATTCTAAATTTAGAACAGTGTAAAATTCTGTTCGAAAATTTGCATTTACTGTTGAATATAGGTACATAGCCTTAGGCAGAATTCTGATAATTGAAGACTACTTCCGTAGAAGAACAAAAAAGTTAGCGAGTTTTATGTTTCATTTTAAATTCGGATTCAGTGGGAAAATATTTTATTAACGTGTTTACCTGACTACGAATATCATTTTTAAATGTTGGAGCAAATAGAAAACTGTACGGTAGGTTCTGTAAAACGTGAGTTTTATCTTGGGGTAAGAATAACCTAGTCGAATTTAATTTTTCAAAGATCCAATAATGTTTGATTAAGACTAAATGACAATCTAGTGCTCTTTAACGGAAGCAATCTTCTAAACAGGCCTTCGATTGATATGCTTAATATCATTCGAATGATATCATTAATAACTAGAAGTGACGCCCAGGCACAGGGGCTCCATTGAAGCCAGAGTCAAGTTAACCTCTCAGGAGCTGTCCGTACTGTACAGGGCCCGCAGATACTATAATAGTACATAACTGCTGACCCTTTACAATACACCTATAATATGGAGTCCCAAAATACGTGAAAAATATCCTTGACTCTGTGAAAAACAAGAGGTCCGTTTAATGGATTCCCCAATTCTAACAAGCGGATTGCAATCTTTAGAAAACAGGCGTCAGGTGTATGCTGTCCTTGTTCTACCGGTATTAAAGTGGAAAATGCTCCGAGGAACTAACGTCGTTGATTCCTTCGGCACCGGTGTGTAGTAGCGCCCTTGAGATTATTTTCTCACGAAAATGGCGCTATAAAAATCATCCAACAATTAGGTAGGACTCAACACATATTCTTAGCAATTATTTCAATGTATGGAGAGGGAAAACTAATACAAAAAAAAATATTTAAAAAGAATCCATGCTTGAAAAATTATTTTTATGATACAGGAGTCGAGTTCAGACTAAAATAAGAAATATTAAATGGAGGGGAGGCAATTTCAGATCAGGCATGGTAGAAAAGATGATATTTGTTTACAAAGGGTCAACCAAACAAATATAATAAGATCTAGTTTCCATTTCTAGACCACAGAAGATACAATCTAGTCAAGGGCATCAAGCACGTGCATTTTAAAACTATGAGAAAGAAATGCAATATCCAATTCTCATTCAAATAAGTGAGGAAATTTATATTTTAGAAAAATGTTAAAACAAAGGAATATTTATTTTCTTCGCAAACCTCTTCCGCTTAATAGAAACAAAAAAAAGGTTCCGATAAAATGATTAAATGATTACGAAACGTTTGTATATTTTTGATACTAATATATATTTTTCGTTCCTTCAGGGCTGACACGAAAAATTAATTAACTACCCCAAATCCCAAGCATTAGACATACATTTATATTCGAAAATTAAAAATTGGAATCATTTTAATTCAGCAATTAAAAAACATTTCCGAATTCGAAAATGTGACATATTTTTATTCACCCTAAGGCTGTACGCTCAAATAATTCGACTGAAAAATAAGGTTCAGTTTACTGAACAGCTAGTATCTAGAAGTGTGATTTTTACCAATTGAAAAGAAAAGTGATGTCGTCAATTTGCAAAAAAGTCCTTTCGACTCCTAGGCCCCTAACAGCTAACAATCGACCCACACGGTAGAGGTGTTAAGTTCCTAATTGTGGAATCACGTTTACCAAAAATCCTAATCGCGGGGTCAAACAAATTATGTTTAATTAATTTGGGTTATTTCAAAATTGTTAGATCAAAAATTCATATTTTTATTTTTATTTTAAGTTTATGAGTAAAATCTCAAAATGTAATATTTAATTAAATGAAGACACTGTGAGCGAAAGTTAATCGAAAATCTGGAAACAGAAAAATCAGAAAAAGATATTGTATGGTTATTTATGTTGTGAGAGTGGTTTTGTGTTTTTGTAAAATGACTGGCGAAGGACCTTGAATTTTGTGTTACTAATCACTGCTTGCAATAGTAAAATTAAATGTCGCATAGAAGGAATGACTCACCGGAAAAAGGATACGGATCTTGTATGCTAGCAATGCTGCATTCGCTTCCATCCAAGAGGCACGATCACAATAGGCGTAAATGTTCGTTATTTTTATAGTGAACGGAGCAGTTATTTTTAATAGCGGATTGACCGATGGCCAGGCACAGTTGTTGTTTCGCGGCGGGAGTTATATTGCAGACTTTCGTGAGCAGAGCACAGTGATGGCTATATGCAGCGGGAGTTTATTGCAGACTGATTAAGATTGTGGGTAAGCGAGTGGGGAAAAGGTAGGACAAAAGGACTTGCAACAATAATTAATACCAAGTCCAAGCAGTGATAGTATGTATGCGTGCTGTGTAGGTATGTGTATGTGTAGGTATTAGTATGTGCGTAACCATGCCCCCCGCCTGGAAGGGGATGAAAGAATCCACTTCCATAAACCAAAAGAGTGCCAATACGTTTCAATACGCAAACAAAATTGTAACACGCGGTAGAATGCAATTAATTATGTAAAAGTTATAAAAATATTTATTTAAGTTATATAAATGCTTTTACCAAATGGTCAAATTAACCGATATAGCAAGAAAATAAAAAAATAAAACATGGAAACGTAAAAATATGATATGTTAATGTGATAATATGCGGTAGAAAGTAAGGTTTGGTACCTATTTAACAATGAAACTAACCTAATTGATTTTAAGAATAAAAGTATTATGAACTAACTTCTAAGATGTTGTTAAATCTATTGTGACGGTAAGGGACAGAGTTTAACGACTGCCCTGTGGTATATTCCGGAGTTAGTTTTAACATCCGCAACGTGGATCACCCCATCTGCCCCGGGGTAGACATTGACTATTACCCCAATAGGCCATTGAAGTGGCGCGATGTTGTCACTCTTAATCATTACTACAGTGCCTGTCGTTACCGGATTCGCATTTGTATTCCATTTTTGGCGAGCTTGCAAAGTATTCAAATACTCAATTCGCCATCGTTCCAGAACGTCTGAACAAGACGATCCACGAGATGTTTGCGTTGTACCAAATTGACTGGCTCGTCTGACAAATCAGTAGCGGGTAAAGATTTTAATGGAGTGAGCGTTAAAAAATGCGCGGGGGCTAGCGGCAATGGAGCCGAATTGTCGTTAACGCTAAGTACAGATAGCGGGCGTGAATTTAGAATTGCTTCAATCTGAGAAAGCACTGTTTGCATCTCTTCATACGTCAGTAGAGAGGTGCCTACTATTTTATTTAAATAACCTTTCAGGCATTTAATGTTACTTTCCCAGATCCCCCCAAAGTGAGGAGCTTGCGGTGGATTCATCTTCCATTCAATTCGATTCTCCAACAGGTTGTCTGAGAATTCCTTTTTGTAATTGGGTGACTCTATAAGTTCAAATAAAGACCGTAAATGGGATTTAGCTCCCACAAAGTTCGTCCCGTTATCGGAGTACATTATACTCACAGGACCTCGACGAGCAAGGAAACGCTTGAAAGCGTTGAGGAAGACTTCGGTGGAAAGGTCTGAAGCGAGTTCAATATGAACTGCGCGGGTCACCAAGCAAATAAATAAGCAAATGTATGCCTTTTGACTTCGCACCCCCCGACGTCTATAAGGGATTATTTGAAGCGGGCCCGCGTAGTCAACCCCTGTGTGAAGAAAAGCCTTAGCTTCGCGGACGCGGCATGCGGGTAAATCTCCCATTATTGGGAATTGCGGTTTGGGATTGACTTTGAAGCAAGTATTGCACTGATGCACACGTTTCCGAACCAAATTGCGCGAAGAAAGTATCGAAAATCTCTGTCTTAGCAGCGACATCAGTAACGTAGGACCCGTATGTAGGTTTCTGATGTGATAGTAGTATATTATTAGATTGACTACATGATCACGAGCGGGTAATAGAATTGGATGCCGACTGTCAAATTCTGTTTCCGCGTTTCGCAATCTGCCTCTTACCCTTAGAATTCCGTCATGAATAAACGGATTCAGTTTTACGATCGCTCGCCGAACCTTCTTCCCATCTTTGACCGCCTTTATATCTTCGGAGAAGTGTTCTTCCTGTATAGATTTAATAACAGCGGTTTCTGCAGCTAAGATATGGCTTAATTCGAACGCTCGTGGTAATTTCTTGATGAAACGAAGAACATAAATTACTATTCGGATTAATTTCGGCCATGAGCTAACACGAGAGGCTAGTGCACACAATAACGGAGGAGCAATTGTTTTGAGGTGGTTAATGTCTTGAACGGACATCAAAATTTTTGTTTTCCATTCGGGACGATCAGTCACAGATTTCGTATTAAAACGTTGTAAAGTCCAATCACCTTTAGGTAATTGGGCAAAGACGGGGCCGTTAAACCATAACGGATGGTCGATTAGTTGAGCGGGCGTAAGACCCCGCGACAAGCAGTCGGCGGGATTGTCTTGTCCTTTTATATAATGGAAGCATTCAGCCCCCAGATGATTTTGTATTTGTGAGACACGGTTGGCAACGAAAGTCTGCCATTTTGCGGGCGGTGAATTTATCCATGCTGGTGCAACCGTGCTGTCGCAAAAAGCTAAAGTCGTATGAGCTTTTGAATTTGATGTGTAGGCATTACTGACCGTATGCATTAATCGTGAAAGTACTAGTGCTCCACATAGTTCTAATCGCGCAAGTGAAATCGTTTTAGCCGGAGCGACCTTGGATTTTGCGCATAATAAATTAATTTTGGTTTTATCTGTATTCGGACAGTAAACATGTAGGTAAATAACACCTCCAAATGCGCGTTCGCTTGCGTCTGAAAACCCGATAAGCGTTAATATACACTGGGGTTCGATTCCTAAAAAACGAGGAATTTTAATACATTGCAGTAATGGCAATTCTTTTTTAAACTGTCGCCAAAGTGTGACAACTGTTTCAGGAGGAGTATCATCCCAATCCAGGTTATACTCCCATAGAGATTTAATTATCAGCTTAGCCAACAATACAACTGGTGCGGCGAAACCCATCAAATCCCAAAGACGAGCAATCGTCGAGAGAATGTTTCGTTTAGTACAAGTTCTTTCGTCGGTGTGTACGACAAATACGAAATGATCAGAAGCGGGTATCCAATGAAGTCCTAGTATTTTCAGGTTTTCATCGGGATTAAATTCCACATGTTCCTTAACACGACGAGCTGTAGGAATCGTGGATAAAAACTTTGGAGAGTTAGAAGAGAATTTTACAAGATCGAATCCTCCCGCGGCGAATAGTTGAATCAATTCCGTAGACAACTCGGAAGCCTCCTCGACCGACGAGCAACTGGTGACGAAATCGTCCATGTAGAAGGAGCCCTTTTCCACCAGGTTTGCAGCAAGCGGGAAACGAGGTTTTTCATGCGACGCAAGTTGACGCAATGTACGCATTGCAAGGAATGGACTGCAAGACATGCCGAACGTGACGCGATTAAATTCAAACAATTGCAAAGGGTCACTATCGTTAAATCTGTACAACATGCGCTGATAACGTCGGCATTCTTCTTGCACCACAATTTGTAAATACATTTGTTTTATGTCAGCGGTTATAGCTATGGCGAATAATCGGAAATTGAGGATAATGCGAAACAAATCACCTTGTAAATTCTTTCCGGTATGTAGGATGTCATTAAACGATTAACCCGAATCGGATTTCATACTCGCGTCTAGCACCATGCGAATTTTGGTGGTCAATTTATCTTCGCGAACTACGATATGATGCGGGATTACGTAATGCGGTAAATCAGAATTGTCAACTGGGGAAATGTAACCTTTCTGAAGGTATTCGCGCAATATTTTGTCATATTCTAACTTTATTGCGGGTTGAGATATTAAGCGGCGTTCGAGAGACCGAAACCTGCATTCGGCGGCGGGTAACGATTCACCGAGAACAGAGGGACTGTTTCGAAACGGCAACGCGACGATATAACGACCTGCCGTGTCACGAGAAGTAGTGAGTTTAAACATATCCTCACACTCTTGTTCATCAGGCGTTAAAAACTTCTAATCTGGAATGTCTTCCAATTCGAAGAAGCGCGAAAGGCAAAATTCATCATTTTGCGTGAACGTACAAAATGATTGCGTGGTGTTTATACTTGGGTTTTCAATCATCGTTGGGGCAGTACCCATGATGAGATATCCCAAAGTAGTTTCGATAGCAAATGGCTGTCCGAGAGAACCTCATATTTTGTTTGCCTTTAGAATGCGAGCAAACATGTCACATCCCAAGATGATATCAATCTCACCGGGCGTACAGAATGTTGTATCTGCTAAGGGCAAATTGTCAAGATACAACAAAGAGGAGCGGTTAATGTTAACAGTAGGCAACTCACTGGTTATGGTTTCTACTACATATGGTTTAATTGTATACGACTGAGTGATGTCATAGCGGGAGAGTAATTTTAAGCAAGTTATGCCATTTGTCACATTTCTTACGTCACCTATTCCCGTGACGTAAGTACTTGGAGATGACCGCACCGTAAGATTCAAGCGTGAACAGCATTTGCGCGTAATTATGTCCCTTTGGGAGCCGCTATCTATTAGAGCCCGTATCGTCTGTACCTGGCCCTTAGCGTCTCTGGTAGTGCAAACAGCCGTTCCTAATAGTGCAGTAGTATTTGCACTTGGGCATGAATTTGTCACACATAACGAAACCGGATTCGAAGAATTTAAGTTATCATTATCGGCATCCGTTTGTGACGCGGGAGATGGTATTGGGTCCGTTTGTGACTTCGGCCCATCAGTTTGTTTGAAATGCAACAAACTATGATGGTTGAGCGCGCATGTTTTGCATGTAGTCTTCGATTTACAAGCTTTCGTGGTGTGCCTAGTACTGAGGCAGTTCACACAAACTCGAATCTTCGATGACTTAATGCAGTTAAATCACTCGCGTGGTTCTAGACTTGTGAATTTAGAACATTGGTATAAAGGGTGCGATCCCTTTTGACAGCAAAAACAAATTTCGATGGAGTGATTATCGATTTTTTCAACATTAATAAATGCCTTTGCGGAATTAGTTTTTTGCGGTTTAGCGGTATAATTATTATTTGAGCCAAGACGGCTCGATGTCGGTTGCGTGATTTGTGCGCGATTAAGAATTCGTTGCTGTACTCTTACGAAGTCGATTAGTTCCGCGCTGGACGGTAGATTTTCATTATTTTTAATAGAAGATTCAAAAGCCTTTACAGTCTCTATGTCAAGACGTTTAAGACCCAGTTGCAACAATATGAATTCTGCGAGGTCTTTTATTTTCAATTGCTTCAGCGCGGTGATGTTCGTGGAGTATGCATCTGCAAAATTCTCTAAAGAAGCGGGCGTGGCCGAGTTAACTGGAGGTAATTTCAGCAATCGGTCAAAGTATAATTCAGCAAGAACGCGTTGATCATTATACTTAGTACACAATGCGTTCCAGATAACTTGATAATTTATACCCGTAGGCGTAATAGCTTTGCAAATACTTAATGCTTTTCCGGTTAATTTAGACATCAGATACTGCATTTTTTCCGTATCATCCAGAGAATCATTCAAATGTATAACTGAATTATATGCTTCATAAAAGAGAGACCAACTATCCAGATTCCCGTTAAAGCACGCTATCTCCAATGCAGGTAGCTTAATTTGACAGCGAGGTTTTGCAACCGGATTCGACAGCATATTTGTTTCTGTATATTTAATAACACCGAAGAGTTCTTCAAACGCATTTAATTGAGTGTATTCAGCGATTGCTTCCGGATTCAATTCCAGTTCGCAATCCACCTTTTCATCTAATATTGTTATAAATTCAGAACGAATTTTTTCAACAGTAGTTGCGCCTGATAAAAAAGATTGGCGATCGTAAATGCTTTCCGAAGCTTTTCTTATCTTGTCATACACCGACTCTAAGCTCGCAAAGCTAGCGGCTAGTTTAGCATTTAAACGTTTGAGACGTCTTTCATCCCGAGACGACTCGATTGACGCGCTCGTAGCCATTTTCTTTATTCCGGTTATATTTACAAAATATGAAACGTAAAATAACTAAAAATGCGGTTAAAGGGTATGCGGTATGGTATGAGGAAGGGTATGCGGTATATAAAGGGTATACGCTAAAGGGTATGTGCTATATAAAGGGTATGCGGTATGATGTATGCGGTTTGAGGTAAGGGGTATGCGGTATGCGGAATGCGGTTAAAGGGTATGCGGTATGCGGAATGCGGTATGAGGTTAAAAGGTATGCGGTATGCGGAATGTGGTATGAGGTTAAAGGGTATTCGGTATGCAGAATGCGGTTAAAGGGTATGCGGTATGAGATTAAAGGGTGTGCGGTATGCGATACGCGGTATGCGATATGCAGTATAAGGTATGCGGTATGATGAGTCTGTATTATTTATGCGGAATTAATTAATTAATATATTAATTAATATATTAAATTAATTCACTGCAATCCGCTCACAGGGTTAAATTGACTGTTGCGCGGTGTAAAGGTTGTTATAATGTAATCGTATTTTTGTTTCATATCATAGTGTTTCCATACAAACGAAGTATTGAAAATCTGTAAGGCGCCGATGCCAATCAAATACTTCCTCTCACCTCCGCTCACCCCAAATCAACTTTGATTCGAATGGAACCTTGGACGCCAATCTTCGACTATACAGTCGAAGAATGTCAATCTGCGGCAAGCATGAGACTCACCCTTCACGGCGTGGGCATTCCTAATGTATCATCCCTGGAAAGGAGTGGGGTGTTGGGCTATTGCCATTAAAACCCACTTTTAAATGAACATAAGCATAGTATATTGTTTAAAGGAATAACTGTTAATAAATGACATATAAAAAGGACTCACCCGGGACCTTGAATCAACCTAATTCTAACTATCTACCAATTTACCCCCCCCCCGGACTGCAGCTGCGAGTTGGAGGCCCTTGTGGCCTCTCCCGGAGACGCCTGGTGTGAATTTCTACCGATTGGGAGGCCCAAACTCTCTCCATCAATCGGTAAAACTCCGCTCGACTGTGGCAGGCGGAATCCTATGACCCTCCGCGGGATGCCGATCCTCCTGCTTCCTCTCCTGGCCTCGGCTCTGGAGCCAAACGATCACCGATGGTGGGGACCCATGAACCTCTCCTGACTATCGGTCCTATTGCAAATGGTGGCGACACTCTTACTCCTTTACGGCGCGAGTTCTCCAAAAATGGCGAGCACCACGGGATTGTCGGCCGCGGGAAAATGATTATTGCCAGCGTACACTACTTGTTACCGACAGGATGGCTCTGCTCACTCCCGATTACTCTTTGTGAGCCCCGGCCACAATAACATGCCGCCGAATTATTCCCGACTCGATTAAACACGATCTCACTCGCGATTTTTGAGGGTTTTCTTTGAAAACCATTAATAAGATTTCACTAAAAATCCATTGTCGCCCGCGTATACTTTCTTAAATTCTTTTTCGTACAATTAGCACATTTTACTCGCAATGTGTGACTCGTCGATTCCAAAGCGGGCCGCTCTTCTCGCTTCGAAATCAAAGTGTGCGGAACCGGAACAACGCCCTCTCGCGCCTCGCCTAGACACCAAAAATCCTGAGAGTGTCGCCAACATTATCATTTTTTTAAAGTACTTGACGGAATAATACATTTTTAAGAATTGCTTCATAACAATACCCCCCTTCCCTCGAAAATGTTTGCCCTCAAACAATATTGAAAAACACCTATATAAACCTATACTGGCTAGACTGGTCCCGAGAAGTAACAAAAACAAACATTCAACCATTATAAATGAGCATCATAATTTGGAAAATAAAACTTATTTACTAACGGATAACAAAACTTACGAAGAATGGGTGTGCCGCAGCTCCAATCGCACCCATCGAGCGTGTAGCCGAATGGTTGAGCCTGCGATGCAGCCATTCTCGAACTTAAAGATAATTTAAGATAAAAGTAGCTTAATTACAAATTTAAGCAGATGTTACGTGAACGGAGTCAGCAAGCACCCACAGTATTGGAATACCGGGTGATGAGAAATTGACGAATGTCGAAGACTGCCGTTAGCGTTACATCTACAACAGAAAACATATTTGAACATAAATTGTATGAAAACTTATAGGCATAAAAATAAATATATATAATCTCTTTCTCAACACATCTATACAACTTAGCATTAAAGCTTCACTGACCCATAAATAGGGTGATTAGGCCAATCAGGCATCACTTTTTCTTTATTATTAGGGAGGCAAGCCAACCCTCACTTTTCACTGAGTCTACTTCTCCGTTGGAGATAACAACACACTTTGAATAAACTCTATCTATTCTAACTAACTCGGTCCTTGGGTGAATAATATTTAACCAACAACAATTATACATTGTAAAGGTAATTTTAAAAGTGTATAACCACCGCATCGGATGGTGCCAAATAATTTTTTTTTTAGTATACAACCAACGCATCGGATGGTGCCAAATGATTTTTTTATAGTATACAACCAACGCATCGGACGGTGCCAAATAATTTTTTAATAGTATACAACCAACTGTTTTAGAAGGTGTGATTTGTTAATAGATGTGCAGCTATATTATAGTGCAGTCATTTAATATACGTTCATCTGTGTAGAAGACGTTTCAGTAATTACAGAACAATATTTTAAGGCTTTCCCTATAAACCGTTGTTCATCCATATCGTACAAAATATCAATGGTACAAGTCTCTTAGGATAATACTAATAGTATACATTTTAATTCTGTACAAATATATATATAACTATTTCCAACATTGGCTTAAAATGTGGAAGGATATTTAGAACCACATCGTCCCACATTATAAGTTTTCTAAAATCTTATAAATAAAGAGTACATAACCAGTGTCAAAACATTTTTTTTTTGTATTATAAAGTGTTAATAGAATTAAAACGCTTTTTCAAAAGTAGAGGCTTAGCTGATGCAGCCCATGTTTAAAGAGTAAAAATAATAGTTAAATATTTTACTATGAAAACAAAACAAAAATTGTATTTACTCCCAAGTTTAGTAATAAGTTATGTAACCTTAATGATGAAACCAAGTCTAATAGTGTCAATGCACTCCAGGTGAATAACTAAATTCTCTATTTCGAATCCACTTTGAAAACAAAGAGTTACTACACTGGTATCTCTGTATTTACTAAGTAAGTACAAACATAAAAAAAAAAAAAAAAAAAAAAAAAACGGCATATAACATCTATGCACATAGTTAAAAATGATATACATGAAATACACGGAGATAGAGAGCGGATATGTCCGTGCATCCCATGATACAAAACTTACAATTAACAGAAAGAAAGTATGCCTGAAACACACGGAGATAGAGAGCGGACAAGTCCGTGTATCTCAGGATACAAAACTTACAACTAACAAAACCTAAATAAATTCATCTGTTAAGCCGACATCCGAATTTGCGTCTGTTTTATCTTTAATACTATCGACAATTTATACATACACTCGCAGATATATAGTTTTAAATACATTCTCAACTCGAGCATTAGCACCAGAGTTGAGGATGTTATTGTAAGGAAACAAACCAGCATATCATTACCAACATCAAACTTATAAAACACCCCCCGCGAAGTAAATAACCCATTTCCGTAGAAATGAACCTATGACAGGAGAAAAGACTGTCAGCATGTCGGGTCGTTTCAACTCGGTTGATCAGGCCGGGTTAAAACTCCCAAGCATCAAATATTAACTAACAGATATGATAATTTGCAGTACTCGGTAGGGATGGCCAGACCCTCCGAAGTATTGCCACAATAAGACTATACCGGTATATTATTTGATTTTACTATATCTTTCACATGAAAATCACCCGCAACTTTTCCGTTTAAGTCTGCAAGTGTATAAATTAAGTTGGATTTTTTCTTTACTACCACGTTCTGAACAAACCGGGGTGCCAATTTTTGTGCAAAATAATTCAATGCGTTAGATTGCGCAAAATTCCTCCGCCACACCACATCACCAACCTGATAGGTAATGTGTTTTCTGCGCAGGTTGTAATGGTCAGCTCCTTTTTGAAAAGCTTTAAGAAGAGCATTCGAGACTTGCTCATAAACCGACGACAACTCTTCCAATTTCTGTGCATAAACTTTAGGTTGAGCACCAATTTGCGAACTGGTTTCCTCATCCGCTATTGGATTACGGTGCAGATCACCGTCTGGTATCTGCTCCCGACCATGCATCAGAAAATAAGGTGTATAACCTGTAGCGCAGTTTACCGTGTTATTCATCGCTGATTGAACTTGCGGAAGAAATTTAGACCAGTTTCGGTGGTCTGATTCAACTAAGATGGATAACGCCGTGCCCAGGGTTTGATTATAACGTTCGACTACGTTGTTTTGAGGCATATAAGATGAATTGTAAAATGGTGGCGGCATGTTATAACTATTAAGTAATTCTTTAAATTCTTTCGAAACAAATTGACGACCATTATCACAGACGATAGTTCGTGGTACGCCGTGAACAAGAAAGATGTTTTCTTCTAAGATTTTTATTATGCTTCTCGCGGTGCCATTGCGCAGCGGAAATAGCCATGTAAATTTAGAAAAAACGTCTACACATGATAGGATTACGGTAAAACCTGAGTAACTCCTAGGTAAAGGACCTACTAAATCTATCGACAACATTTGCATGGGTCTTGTGACCTTTTTTGGGTTTGAGGAGATTCCGTTAGGTGGGGCTGTACTTATTTTGTGGGCCTTACAGACTGTACAACGATTAACAAATTGCTTAACATCCTTGTACATATTAGGCCAATAGTAACGCAATTGCACCTTTTTGTAGGTTTTGAATACCCCAGGATGACAAGCTCGCGAAGATTCGTGTAAATTAGATAGAATTGCCTGTCTACCTTCTTGCGGAACTACTTTTTTCCAGGCAGTATCCTCGCACAGAGCTAGACGAGTCTTTGTGTGTCGGAACAATTCATTATCACGTATTTGAAAGTTCTGGAATCGTTGTGGGAATTCTTTGCATCCTTTCCAAGCTTTCAAATATCACGTATCCTTTGTATTATCAATGTCCACACCTGATAATACGGCAAGGTCCATTCGTGAGAGTACGTCTGGAACAACATGCTGTGTCCCTTTGCGATGAACAACGTCAAAAGAAAATTGCGAAAGGCGAGAGCTCCACCGTGCAAGACGGCCACTAGGGTTAGACAAGGACCCTAGCCATTTCAAGCTTGAGTGGTCAGTAACTACCGTAAAATGAGCTCCTTTAATGTAGGGTCTAAAGTGCGTTACTGAATCCAGCACTGCCAAAAGTTCACGCTCCGTAATTCCGTAGTTGCGTTCGTGAGTGTTAAGGCAACGTGAATAGTACGCAATCGGGTGTTCGGCACCGTCTATATTCTGTATTAGGACACCCCCCACTCCTACGGAGCTTGCGTCGCAATGTATCGCGAACGGTTCTGAAAAGTTTGGGCAGCTTAAAACCGGAGCACTTATAAGGGCTTGTTTTAAATCGTTAAAAGCTTTTTCAGCTTCTGGTGTCCATTTGAAGTTACTGACACCGTTCTTTGAACCAGTAAGCTTCGTCAATGGAGTGGCTATACTCGAGAAGCCTTTGATAAAACGTCTAAAATACCCTGAAAGGCCAAGGAAAGCTCGGATTCCTTTCGCGTTTTTTGGAATTGGAAAATCCTTTATGCTTTCAATTTTCACCGGATCTGTGCGAAGTCCCTGTGAATCTACTAAGTATCCCAAGTACTTAAGCTCTGATCTACAGAACTCAGTTTTTTTTTGATTTATAGTGAGGCCCGCATCTCTCAGTGTTTCAAAAACTTTGTTAAGTAGTTTAATGTGAGAATCAAAATCCTCCGAAATTAAAATTAAATCGTCTAGATAACAGAAGGCGTTATCATCAAATTCTGGTCCAAACAAGGCGTCAGTCAGTCTTTGGAGTTCACTGGGTGCATTTTTTAACCCAAACGGCATACGAGTAAATTCGAAGAGTCCACGGCCCGGAACGACGAATGCTGTTTTCTCGCAGGAGTCTTTATCCAGCGCTACCTGCCAAAACGCCTTACTCAAATCTATTGAAGATACGTATCTTGCGCCACCCAGTTTGTCTAAGATCCGTGCGATATGAGGTAATGGGTAACTGTCTCTGATCGTTACGTTATTTAATTTTCTGGAGTCGAGGCAAAATCTCCCCGTACCATCCTTCTTTTGTACTATAATCACGGGACTAGACCAAGGCGATCGAGAGGGGCGGATTACTCCTAAACTGAGCATCTCGTCCACTTCCGCGTCGAGTTGACGTTGTCTAGCCGGAGACAGAGGATAGTAGCGCTGCTTAATCGGAGGACCAGTTGTAATGATTTTATGCTTCACTAAATGTGTTAAACCCAAACCTTTTTTTTCATAGGAAATAGAGTCAAATTTACTAACAATTTTCGAAAGAGCTCTGCTTTCGGAAACCGATAATGAAGAAGCAGGGCGAATTGCTCGTAATTCATTAATGTGACCCGCATGGTCAGGTTCGTGCACGTCTGGAAACAGTTCCGGTGCGATTCGAAACTGCTTCCAAAAGTTGACCCCCAAAATAAAATTAGGTGATAATGATGGAATGACGTAAAAGACAACCTGCCTTGTGATTGTATTGTACGTCACCGGCAAAGTTATAGTACCCAGAACAGACTGACTCGAGCCGTCAGCTGTTGTAACGCTATAATCTACTTTAACTAATTCTACTCCTAAATCTAAAAATATCTTATAACTATCCCCCCCTAAACATGACAAAGAAGCACCGCTGTCTAGCAATGCTTTATAATTATTATTTAGAACAAAAATGTCGGCATAAGGACGCTCATCCTCTGTACTATCCTTCTCCTGTGGCAGTGCGTCCACCGCTTGAGGAGACGGGCTAGAAAGGAATTGTTGCACTAGGCGGAGCCAACGCTTCCACTCCCTCTTTCTTTGTGCACAAGAAGGGGCGCGGTAAGATTGACTCGTTTCTAGTTTTTTGGATCTTTAGTATATTTCTTATTGTTAATACTACTAACATGTGGTTTCCTATTATCGCTATCTTTTTCCAACAATTTGTTATTGAATGACCTTTGATTTTGCAGTAAGTACAAACAAGAGATTTATTTTGTTGATTTATTGTATCCTGTTTAGAAAAATTATTCATATTGTTCGCCGTAGGTTTAGAATTCCTAGAAGGGTTAAAATTATTATTATTGAATGTCTTGTAATTGTTTGTATTATTGAAAGGCTTATTGTAACTATTGGAGAACGAATTAAATTTTTTAAAGTTACCGGACTTATATTGAGTGTCTACTAATTTTGGAATTGCTGAGGACGTTGAGGCCTCAGTGTACGACTCGAGTTTAGCAGCGCACCTCGTAAGTTCCTCAAACGAACTAAAATCTCTGGATGACATCAAGTTAGCATACATAGGCAACAATGCTTTCATGGCTATCCGCAAAAGTTTAACCTCAGGAATTTTACAATCCAATTTATTGTTAAGCGCTTTAAGTCTCAAAGTGAATTCTAAAACTGACATTCCCTTGGGCTGTTTATAATTTAGAATCTCATTTTCCAGATCTAATTGCCTATCCTGTCCCTCAAATTGTTTTATTAATAAGCTGGATAGGTCATCCCATTCTAAGTCTGGACTATAAATTGACCTATACCATAGAAGTGCTAACCCGTCTAAAATTTCACTGAAAGATTTAACTAAGTCTTTATGAGAAATGTTGCGTGTCCTACAACGCTCTTCGACCAAAAGCAGAAAATCTCTCACGCAGCTTTTACCATCGTACTTGACATCCCAATTTGTAAGCCCCCGCGATGATGAGTCTTTATAAATAACCTTGGTATGTTTAATAACCGTAACCTTCTCCTCTGTTTCATTGTCAGAATCTAGATCCGAATCACTTTCCTCCAGAACCACATTTAATGATTTCTTCATAGTTTTGTTATAGGCGCGCGCTCGTGAACGCAACGCTTGGGCGGTGCCCTCCGGTTCGATGGATCGTGAAGTTAATTCCTTTATAAGATCATCCTTGGATGCATTATTTACATTTGGAATCGGAGTAGACATTGTAACGGTAATGTAAAAAGCTTGACACGAAAATACAATTGAAAAGAAATAGAAGAAAAGAAAATAAAATTACTATATTCTTTGTTTTTGATGTTGTTGTTATTGTTATTGCTGCTAATGTACGTTGTAATTGTACGGTGTTGTTGTTATTGCTATATTCTTTTTTTTTTTTTAAATGTGTATGTTGCCCATTTAAATTAATATTTTTTTTCCGTTAAATTAATATGTAAGTAGCTCATAAAAAAAAATTTCATTTAACTTAATATGTAAGTAGCTCATTTAAAAAAAAATAAAAATTTTCATTTAAATTAATATGTAAGTAGCTCATTTAAATGAAAATTTAAAACGTCAGTTAGACATTAGTAAATAAACATTTTACAAGTATAATTACAGTAGGTTTTGACAGGGCTTTAGACAAATTTTCCACTCGAAGCAAAAACAAATCACTCGCATTGTCATTCAAAATCTCAATAAATATTTTAAACAATTGAATAATCTTCAATAATAACCCTCCATTACTATTTAAATACAAAATAAATTGATTTGTTTTCGGCTATCAGGTATTTTAACATGTAAACACAGCTGTGTTTTGACATTAGCTCAAGCCATAGGTAAAAATGTCAACAAGAAACCGTCATAGACAATCCGAGGTATTCTTGTAGCAGCAAGCACTGATTGATTCCGAAATGAAAAAAAATTATGTAGCTCTATGTAGCACATTCTCCATTGTCTATGGCCGATTTCTATGCTTTAAACATACAAAATGAAAGTGACAATGCATTTTAGGTTATGGAATACAATAACATTGCGTTTCAATGAACATGCGAGTAAATGCAAACAGGAAATTCGGCTGAACAGATGAATATTATACAAAGCATAATTATACTACCCTGTGTACACCACGGACGACAAAAGAACAATCCAGGAATGTTACAAAATCGAGCCCAAAACAAACGCTTGAGGCGCCATTGTTATAATGTAATCGTATTTTTGTTTCATATCATAGTGTTTCCATACAAACGAAGTATTGAAAATCTGTAAGGCGCCGATGCCAATCAAATACTTCCTCTCACCTCCGCTCACCCCAAATCAACTTTGATTCGAATGGAACCTTGGACGCCAATCTTCGACTATACAGTCGAAGAATGTCAATCTGCGGCAAGCATGAGACTCACCCTTCACGGCGTGGGCATTCCTAATGTATCATCCCTGGAAAGGAGTGGGGTGTTGGGCTATTGCCATTAAAACCCACTTTTAAATGAACATAAGCATAGTATATTGTTTAAAGGAATAACTGTTAATAAATGACATATAAAAAGGACTCACCCGGGACCTTGAATCAACCTAATTCTGACTATCTACCAATTTACCCCCCCCCCGGACTGCAGCTGCGAGTTGGAGGCCCTTGTGGCCTCTCCCGGAGACGCCTGGTGTGAATTTCTACCGATTGGGAGGCCCAAACTCTCTCCATCAATCGGTAAAACTCCGCTCGACTGTGGCAGGCGGAATCCTATGACCCTCCGCGGGATGCCGATCCTCCTGCTTCCTCTCCTGGCCTCGGCTCTGGAGCCGAACGATCACCGATGGTGGGGACCCATGAACCTCTCCTGACTATCGGTCCTATTGCAAATGGTGGCGACACTCTTACTCCTTTACGGCGCGAGTTCTCCAAAAATGGCGAGCACCACGGGATTGTCGGCCGCGGGAAAATGATTATTGCCAGCGTACACTACTTGTTACCGACAGGATGGCTCTGCTCACTCCCGATTACTCTTTGTGAGCCCCGGCCACAATAACATGCCGCCGAATTATTCCCGACTCGATTAAACACGATCTCACTCGCGATTTTTGAGGGTTTTCTTTGAAAACCATTAATAAGATTTCACTAAAAATCCATTGTCGCCCGCGTATACTTTCTTAAATTCTTTTTCGTACAATTAGCACATTTTACTCGCAATGTGTGACTCGTCGATTCCAAAGCGGGCCGCTCTTCTCGCTTCGAAATCAAAGTGTGCGGAACCGGAACAACGCCCTCTCGCGCCTCGCCTAGACACCAAAAATCCTGAGAGTGTCGCCAACATTATCATTTTTTTAAAGTACTTGACGGAATAATACATTTTTAAGAATTGCTTCATAACAAGGTTAACGGAATACGTGCACAGAGCGGGTAAAGAAAGTTATTTATTGCGTTTATTATCATTAACAAATCATAAATATTGCGATCATAATATTATTCCACTTTGTAATGATATCCAATAATACAATTATTAAGAAATAATCGTATTATTTATAAGGTAGGTAAATGCGATTTTATCAGCAAAATACAACTACATAAGTTATCAGAAATAAATATTAAAAGGATGTCTCGTATTTATTTATTCTAACAGCGGGTAAATATGTTATTTCCAACGTAATGAAATAAGTATGGAAACAAATTACTCATGTAGGTATATCAAACCGAATGCGGGTAATTATTTTTGTGCGATGTTATAAAACGTAATCTCACTCTGCTGATTTTTATTAATATTGTGGTTCAAAAATATATACGGCTCGCTAGGATCAAAAAATGTATGGTTATTTATGTTGTGAGAGTGGTTTTGTGTTTTTGTAAAATGACTGGCGAAGGACCTTGAATTTTGTGTTACTAACCACTGCTTTCAATAGTAAAATTAAATGTCGCATCGAAGGAATGACTCACCGGAAAAAGGATACGGATCTTGTATGCTAGCAATGCTGCATTCGCTTCCATCCAAGAGGCACGATCACAATAAGCGTAAATGTTCGTTATTTTTATAGTGAACGGAGCAGTTATTTTTAATAGCGGATTGACCGATGGCCAGGCACAGTTGTTGTTTCGCGGCGGGAGTTATATTGCA
Source organism: Limnephilus marmoratus (assembly GCA_917880885.1). Classification (NCBI taxonomy): domain Eukaryota; kingdom Metazoa; phylum Arthropoda; class Insecta; order Trichoptera; family Limnephilidae; genus Limnephilus; species Limnephilus marmoratus. Next base: position 26,862,641 of record OU862912.1, on the reverse strand, counting down.
GACTTTCGTGAGCAGAGCACAGTGATGGCTATATGCAGCGGGAGTTTATTGCAGACTGATTAAGATTGTGGGTAAGCGAGGGGGGAAAAGGTAGGACAAAAGGACTTGCAACAATAATTAATACCAAGTCCAAGCAGTGATAGTATGTATGCGTGCTGTGTAGGTATGTGTATGTGTAGGTATTAGTATGTGCGTAACCAGATATTGACACCTCTGGGACTTAAACCCAGGACCTCGCGCTTTTGTTCCGTTTAACCTGACCTAACAAATCTACATATTTAAAAATAATACATATTTTTCGAAAACCATGCGTCGTAGTACATTTGCGGCATAATCCACAGTGGAAGGTTCTCGTAGTATATTCTCTAAGTAAACGATCTCCAAAGGGAATTAAAAAGTTATTAATCATATCTGGTGATCAGACCTAAATAGCCAGGTACTTCTCCACCTTACTCTCCCCCATATCCTTCCCCTCCCCACTACATTCAGCCACACAACATACTCCAATTGGGGATACCAAAGTCTCACAGGATTCAGACTCCACTGGCTCCCAGGAGGAGCTGCGACTCTTGTACGGTATAAACAAACAAAAAAATTAAAAGGATTTCTATACTTGAAAAAGTAAGATTTTTTTCGTTCGAAGTAAGGGGAAATTAGACCCAATGGACACATGGACACGATACCGCGCGTTTTCATCCCACGACAAAATATATCCGACACAATATCCTCCGACAAAATATCCCACGACATAATATCTCAAGGACAAAATATTCTACCGACAAAACATCTTCCAACAAAATATCTGCTGAAACCCATCCTAACCTAACCTTATTTTACATTTTGCTATTTTTGAACAACAGTTTCCTTTACAGTATATTTGTATTGTTTTTCTCTCATTTTACTATTTTTGAACAATCATTTATTATCTTTACAGGTTGTCTGTATTATTTTTGTTCCATTTTTTGTTAGGTTAGGTTAGGTTTTAGTAGATATTGTATTGGGGGGTGTTTTGTTTGTAGGATATTTTGTCGGAGGATGGTTGGTCCGTAGGATATTTTGTCGGGGGGTATTTAGTCGCTGGATGAAAAGTCGCGGAACCCATAAACACAAACACATCTCCATAGCACAGGGTGCACCATAAATTTTTGTACTTATGATGTCACTACTTCGGGGAACCGTGACTGTCATGCGAGAGCACGGTTCTTGGATTTTTTTTTCTGGATGGCTTTTTGGGGTTATTACCCATTTTATTTCTGTGTAAACTAGTTTGATAAACATAACGATTTCAGCATGTATTTTTTATTTATTGGTATTAAGTTTATTTTGTAGAACTCCATTTTAATTTTTTATTTATTTTATATATTTAATAATTCAATGTATAAAAACAGTTTATTATAAACAAGTTCTGCTTCTGCTTCGTAATTATTATTATGAGTTACAGCTGTTTCACCCTCTGAAGGCATTATCAAACTGTGGTTGTTACCACCTATGACGATGTATTTATGTCATTTCTAAACAGGCACTTATGATGACAAAATTAATAGCTTTTTATTTTTATTACCTGTGCCCCTAAACTTCTAAGTAAAATGACTGAAATGGTTAAGTTTCCCAATTACTGGATTGTTTAAATTTGACTGAAGGTCGTTAATTATTCCATAAAATAAACCCTTGATGATTCATCAGGATTTGCCTTATAATAATACAATTGATATTTGAAATGGTCATCATTATGCCTTGGATAACCCACGATGACTCATGTATTTTCTTAATAGCACAGTTAGGTATTTGGACTGGGTTTAAATATATCTAAAAGTGGCGAGCGAATTATATTTGTTTGTTCATTAATTAAAATAGCTTTCTGATTATTAGAGTTCTTAAATCAGAAAGATATTTTAATTAATGAACAAACAAATATAATTCGCTCGCCACTTTTAGATATATTTAAACCCAGTCCAAATACCTAACTGTGCTATTAAGTAAATACATGAGTCATCGTGGGTTATCCAAGAGCATAATGATTTCAGCATGATTTATCGATGCCTGTTTCGAGTTCATTATCAATTTGGGAGGCGGGAATGGGTACCGCCACCCCGGGAATCTTTATTGAATAACCAACACCTCTGCCATAGGTCACCCGTTCCTTAAAAAAACCCTCCACACATCATCCCCAAAGATGACTAGGCCCTGAGGGAAATTGTTTTCCTCAGGGCCTCCTGTGTGGAGCTCATGTAAAAAAAAAAAAAATTACTTAGTGAGAAATAAAACATGGATCAAGGAGATCAAAGCCACCAGTTCAACAGTAATGAACTGAAATGAGAAAAACATGAGGAGCTTTGAGAATGTCGTGCTAGTTAACGAGTTTCTAAGAGAAACTCCAGACTTCTAGACGCAGAAGCGTTCGGCTGCTTTGGCGATACCCAAATAAACTTTTCTTCGAATATTTTTTTTTTTTTTTTTTTCCAGTAAAAAAGAAAATAACATTTTCACTTACTTAACTAGAATATTGAATTATGTACTTTTTACATTGTATTACATAGTTTTTACATTACATGGTTTTTACATTTCATAACCTTAGATTACATTTGATTGCAATACTAACATTTACATGATATTATATTACCATACGATATTATTCACTATCACTACTTTGTTTTTTGTGAATAAACATGAACAATTTTTTTTTGAATTTGCACACACTTTTTTCGTTTTTGATATCATCTGGAAGGCAATTATATAAATTGCCCCCCTCGTAACTAATTGATTGCTTACCGTAGTTAGTATGAATGGTGTTTAAACGTATGTTATCGTGTTGTCGTGTAAAATGTTTGTGTACTTGGGACGTTTTAATGAATTCTGTGTTTGTATGTATGAGTTTATTATTTATTTTGTATATAAGGACACATATATTGTACTCGTATAGTTTTCTTAATGTTAGCAGTTTTGTTTCTAAATATATTTTTTTTGTGGATGTTTTGGATTCGTAGTGAAATAGTTTTTTGATTATCTTATTTTGAATTACCTGTAATTCATTGATGTATGTTTCATACGCATTTCCCCAGATTTCAATCAGGTAATTTAGGTGTGAGTGTACGAGACTATAGTATAAACTTTTTTTAAATCTAATTGGTAATAGATATGATAACCGGCTAAAAACGCTAATTAAGGGTGTGATTTTATCTTTTACATTTTGAATGTGTTGTTTAAAAGTTAAATGCTTATCGATGCACAGCCCAAGATATTTTTCCTGTTTCAGGATTTGCAAATCGTTATTTTCAATTTTTAATGATACATGTGGAGGAATTATTTTACGGTTTGAACTTAAAATCATGTATCCTGTTTTTTTATATTCATTGTTAGGATATTTGATTGGAGCCAACCGCAAATTCTTTCTAGGTCACTTTGTGCATTTTCTAGTAGTATGTTTAGATCTTTACCCCAGTAGAATATTGCAGTATCATCTGCATATAAGAAAATTTCACCGTTTAATTCTAATTGCGATTAATAATTAATAATTCTAATATTAAAACTGGGTTTACATTTACACCCTTACGGATATTTGATGACATTATTTAAAAAAAATCCTGTTCATCTACATTTACATATTAAAATAAACATTCATTTCTTAAGACTTGTAGTTGTTTTTTTATTGAGTTTTCATGAGTGCAAAAACTTATGGGGCACCTTATATATATATATGTTCAGTGGTTCGGACCCCAGGGGTTTGGCGACAATATTGACGGGCCTTGGTGGCGGCACATGTATGGTCTACGTGCCCGGGCCCGGTCCATCCAATTTGGACCTCGGGGATGGAAATATCGTTTATCGGGCATGTGCCCAAATTTACTCGGCTATTTATTCATGGGGACACGAGCTTGAGGCTCTCTTGAAATAATATTACAAAGAGATGGATACCGCACTTATCTCGGGAGGAATTGAGTTATGCGTGATGCGAGGAGGATAAAAATGAAATTGTGTTAGTACATCTATCACTCTAAATTGCTCAATTGAGACACAAAAAATGTGGCGCTTTGAATGTCTGCAGTCGTGCGCCATATTCCAAGTGATGCTTTTATAAATACAAGTTAGTTTTCATTACTTTATCAAATCTATGTGGTGGATTAAACACACTAAAATAATATAAAGGTATTGTTAGGTAGGCATTCACTGCATCGCCCTGGGGCAACGCCACCATTTAGAATCGAATTTCTCTTGAAATGGATTTAATCGTATTTGTTTACCAAATTTGAATGGTCAGGTACTTACCAACCTTTCTTTTCCCCATCTAGATCCTTTCCCGACTCCCGTCAGTCTCACACCGTTCTCCAATAATTGGGGAGGCCATAGCCCTGCTATCTCCAGGGATCTGGGACAGGAATAAAAATAAAAATTATGATGGTGTTGACATAAAAAGTGATTTTTTTTTAAAAAATCATTTTAGATTTCTTCGACTTCGATTTCAAACAATTTACGGCAACTGTTTTGGAATTAAATCAGAATTGGGATGTTTCACCATCTAATTGATAGCTTATCCATAGGATAACGTATATTCATAAATAGACAAATAAATACTTGCAGTAGGTAGAAGTTTCGGCTAATTTATCCGATATATAGCCACTATTCGCAGGTTCAGGTACCAAACAGTAAACTCGAACAGATAAATAAATAAATCTTTTATTGAAAATACAAGAATACGACAATAAAGAAATAAATAAATTGTAAATTGAAAATAAAACACTTTATAAACTGTATATAGTTCTTATGTTATAATAATCATAATTCTATTTTCGTTATTTGTTTTTGGGGTGTTATGTTGTGTTGCGCTACCTCCTTCTTTAGCCAACGTTTCGGGCATCGTTGCAGTGTCCATCATCAGGGCAGATCCGAAACGTTGGCTAAAGAAGGAGGTAGCCAACACGGCATAACACCCCAAAAACAAATAACGAAAATGCTTTTGGCCGTGAAAATCTTAAAACTTATCTGATCATATATCTAGTTCTTTTATTACAATTTCAATCATGGCACGAGCCTCGTATTGTAGTTGATGAAATCACGAAAAAATGTAATTTAAATAAAAAATCGTTTTTAAGAACTCTTCTGGCCGGTTGTTTCACAGAATTTGAAAAATTCATAAAATTTTGCTTCGCATAACTGAAATAATAATAGACCTTGAATAGAACTTTCACAGAACTGAGAAAAATTAATTTTGAAATTTGATGAATTGTTCAAATTCTGTGATACAATCCGTTATTAGTTTTATTAATTATGAATAAGTAGGTACCGACTACTAATAATAACAGCTCACCTGGATTGTTTCGAAATAATTTGACAATAATAATTAAAAACTTAGCTTCATCAATTTTCTGCGGAAACTTTTTCGACATTGAAGTACAAATGTAAATTAAGGAAACCTTCAAATTATATCCTTATGAAACGATTTAAAAGATGAAGCTTTTGTGAGGGAGTTAATTAAAGGACAACAAAAAAAATCAAGCTCATTTCAATTAATTCTATGAGACCATCCTCCCCAGGCAAGCAAAACCTTAAACTTTTTAACTTTCGTCTAATTATAAAAAGGTTTTCATTTAAAAGTTTGGTGTTTAATTTAAAGTTTCTTGGAGTTTGGGTGGCGTTAAGCTTTCTAGCCGGAAGCAACACTATTAATAAAGATTCCCGCTGGCATTTAAGCCGATATTCACGTAAGTCAATGGAAAGATAAATACGCATAGTACGGTACAACTAAGAGAAAAAATGTTTTATTGTTTAATTCTGTTGGAAGCTACCTAAAACGAATACATTAATGGCGTAATTTTGATGGCAAAAGCTGCGCGGCCCTTAATACACAAAACTTAAATTTCGATTTTAGGCCAAAATTCTTGGCCTAATATATATTTCAAAAAATTAGCAAATGTATAGTACGGATATGGTCTATTTTATTTATCAGTGTTTTAAATAATTATAAAATAAACGCCACTGAAGAATTACATTTTTCACGAATTTAGTGGCTACTTTTGCTAATTGTAGTTACTAAAAAAATAATCTTGCCCAACCTACTATGTAAGTATAATGAAATACGAAGTAAAAAATAAAATTTCCAAAAATAGGTGAGTCTTGGGTTGAAATTTTAAATTTATGCAGGACAAATTCGTGTTCCCACGTACATCGGTCGTTTGTAATTTAAATTAATCCCATCAAAATGATTTTAATTTTTTTTTTGTTTTATATTTCATTACATTTAAGTAGTCGGTAGGGCAAAATATTATAGTCTAAGATCCCGAAATAAAACGACCTTCACCGAGATGTTTATTTGATGAAACGTATTTTATATTTAATTTAATATGTCAATAAATATGTTGCATATGGCAGGGAAGGCGAACCTTTACGTATCAAAGTGCCATTTTTATAAAAAAATGTTTAATGAGGTCATAGATGTGCCATCAGATAATTTTGACTTTGTGATTATTGGGAAAATAATAACAATAAATACTTACTATCAATTAAAAACTCCATTTACTACAAAAAATAGGAACATTTTGCATTACACGCGTAATTTAAATTAAAGTAAAATTAGTGTGACTTCTGTTGTTTCAGGTTAGATGACAAATAACATATGTTAGGGTTGTAAGATGTTACTTTTAGCAGAATGCATGCTGAACTGGAATCACATGTCAAACGGTTTCGTTATTCATCTCTGAAAATAATGACTCGCAGGCACAGGTTGATGAAAATATTGTTAAAATAGCATAAGCCAGCTTCTTCAAACAGTTTCTGGACAGAGGAGTTATTTCTGTCTCTCAATGCACTTGCAATTATTTCTTTTTCCTCTAGTTCGCTTTTTTGACCAACGGATTTGTGATTTGTTTCAAAATGCCGTTTCACAGACGATGTTCTACATACCACTGTTTCAGAACATAAAACATACACCGCTTTCTCACCTTTATTTATTATTAATGCATATTTCTCTGTCCACCAAGTTTAAAATTCTCTGATACTCTTACTATCTTGCACTTTTTGTTTTTTTGCTGAACTAGCCATATTAAATAACATTTAAATCATAGATAAAAAAGTGCATAATAAATTTTGTGATCACTGATCAGTGACGTGCCCAAAATATTGTGTCGCGTGCCATTGGTTCGCCATCCCTGGCATATGGGTTGCCTAACAAATTTTAGTCCAGGGTATGATTAACTAATAATTAAAAAAAAAAATTAAACATTTCACCGGTTTGATTATTTATTAGACAAAATCTATATCAATCGAAAGTATGAAGCACATAGAATATGCAAACGTTAGGTTGCCTATTCTTTTCCGGTCACAACTCTCTGGTAGCCAGGTGTAAACAGGTAAATCGATACTAGCATTTTGCACCGGTCTGATTATTGAATTAATTAAAATTAAATGAAATTAAAGATTATTTCATAATGAACACGGTGGTATAGGATTACCTGCGAAAAATCAGTCCCGAATTCCGGTTGTCGAATTTTTAAAAATGTAAAATATTGCTGCGAGTGAATGTGTGCGACTGAGAAGTCTTTTAATTCAATAATCAGACCGGTGCAAAATGCTAGTATCGATTTACCTGTTTATACCTGGCTACCCGAGAGTTGTGACCGGAAAAGAATAGGCAACCTAACGTTTGCATATTCTGTGGGCTTCATACTTTCGATTGGTATAGAATTTGTTTAATAATCAAACCTGTTGATAACCACCACCCCCCTCTTTATATTAAGCTAAATGTGTGTAGCGTCAAACCAAAACACGTTGAAGAGACTCTCGACTACAAACGTGCAGATTTTGAATCTATAAATTATCATCTTTCCCGTATCGACTGGTCTTTTTTATCGGACGTGAATACTGACAAATCCTTAGATAATTTATATTCAATATTGTCTAGCACCATAAAATCATATGTACCACTATATACTCCTCAAAAACACACATATCCAACTTATTTCTCACCAGAACTAAAAGCCTCACTTCAACAAAAAAAAAACTTCATAAAAAATTCAAAGAAACTCGATCGATGATCGACAATGCAATTTTCAGTGAAACTAGAAAACAATGCAAAGATCTTTCTAAAATCTGTTATAAAACATATATAAACTCTATCGAAAACACAGCTTTGCACTCAAGTAATCTCTGGAAATTTATCAAAACACTAAACAACGACAGCACAGACTATCCACCACAAATGCATATGGACGACAAATGTGCTAACAGCACACAAGATATCGTAAATCTTTTCTCAAATTTCTTTAAAAATGTTTATGATGGGGAAACACCGGAGGAAAAAATTCCTTCATACACATTTAACAAAACCATACATTTAACAGACTGCTACATAACAGAAGAATCTTGCAAAAAAAACTATGTTCCTTAGACATTAACATATCTGCAGGCCCAGACTCCATCCCGCCAATTTTCCTAAAACATTGCTCGTCTGTATTGTCTAAACCACTAACCATTCTATTTAACCAGCTACTATCTTCTGGACATTTTCCTGTCTACTGGAAATCCAGCTATATTATCCCAATACTTAAAAAAGGCGATGAGACTGACATTTCAAACTATCGGCCTATATGCATACAATCTATATTACCCAAAATCTTTGAATCTCTAGTTCTTGATGAAATATATCCCACGTTAACAGAGATAATAAATGACAAACAACATGGCTTCATTAGAGGTAGATCAACTTCAACAAACTTATTACTCTTTCAAAACTATATATTGGAGTCTTTTTCTAAAAACAAACAAGTTGACTGTATATATACTGATTTCTCGAAGGCTTTTGATAAAGTGTCCCACAAAATACTGATCCGAAAACTTCATGCTTTGGGAATCAGAGCAAATATGTTGAGCTGGCTAAGTAGTTATGTATCAGGTAGAACTTTATTTGTAAAATTAAAATCTTTTATATCTAAACCATTTTCCGCCACTAGTGGAGTACCGCAAGGTAGTCATCTTGGCCCAATTCTATTTCTTGTTTTTATAAACGACATAGTCAACTGCTTTAAAGACATCAAAGTATTGCTTTTCGCTGATGACATTAAATTATATAAAGAGATAACTATCCTTAATCACTGTGAAATTCTTCAATCCAATATAGACATGCTAAAAATTTGGTGCTCACAAAACAATCTATATTTAAATGTAGAAAAATGCAAAACTTTGACCTTTTCCAGAAAAAAAACATCGCTGTTTTTTGAATATTCAATAAATAAAATAAAATTAGAAAGAGTATCGGAAATGCGGGATCTTGGCATAATAATGGATGAGAAACTAGACTTCACGGTTCACATTCAACAAACTGCAAATAAGGGAATGAAAACATTAGGATTTGTATTAAGAACTATTAAAAACTTTGAATCGTTACAAATCATTAAACTACTGTACACATCCCTTGTTAGAAGCCTAATAGAATATAACTCCATAGTCTGGTCGCCCTTCTACAAAATTCATATTCATACTTTTGAAAGAATTCAAAGAAAATTTCTACGTTTTGTAAATTTTAAACTTAACATCCCTTTAGAGCACATAAATTACCCGTCATTAATGAATACTTTAAATATTACATTTAAAACATTTAAACATTAGAAAACAGACGAAAAATAAACGACCTTACCTTTTTATTAAAATTATTAAACTCGAAATTCGACAGTTGTGAACTCCTGCAATTAATAAATTTACATGTACCTACACGAACAACTAGACAAACATTGACATTTTATACACGTACATCTCATTCGAACTATGATTTACATTCTCCAATACAACGTTTGCATAGTCTTGGTAACAAATACTTAAACAATCTGGATGTATTTGACAATAATTTGAACTTAGCAAACTTCAAACGCCATATGTGCCAACTATTTATTTCTACCTATCCCATAAACTAATGTGAACAACAATTTTAAACATTACCTGCTTTATGTCAACTCATATATTTTATGGACAATATTTTGTTTCTTATATTTTATGATATCTGTATTTTGTTAACGCTAATATTTTATGTAACCTAAATTTTTATTTTTTTTAACCCTTATATTTTATGTAATCTATATTTTGTTTTTAACAAATACTATGTTACTTGTATTGTGTGTTGTATTTTGTAAACCCATTATTTTCACTGTAATTAAAAAAAATGTACTGCATTCATATTATGTAAAAGCCCTATGGGCGTTTAAATAAATAAATAAAAAAATAAAAAAATAAAAACCGGTGATATGTTTAAAAAAAAATTAAGTTATTAATTAATAACTTAATTTAATTAATAACTTAATCATACCCTGGACAAAAATTTGTTAGGCAACCCATATGCAATATATTTATTGACATATTAAATTAAATATAAAATACGTTTCATCAAATAAACATCTCGGTGAAGGTCGTTTTACATCGGGATTCCTATACTATTATAAAAAATAATTATTATTAACCCAAAAAAATAGCCAATTTTTTTTCCAAAATCATGAAATATCGTTTTTTTTAATGCCCCACAATTAGTAATTTAAAACACGAATAAATAAAGCAGCAGACATAGATATTAGATAATTTATTTTATTTTTTATTTTTTATTTTTTTTTACATGAGCTCCACACAGGAGGCCCAGAGGAAAATAATTTTCCTCAGGGCCTATGTCATCTTTGGGGATGCTGTGTGGCGCGTTTTTTTAAAGGAAAGGAAGTAGATGAAAGTTCTGGGAAGGAAAAGGGTTTATGGGGTGGGTAGGAATATGGGGTTCAGTGTGTCCAGGTCATCTGCCTTCAAGACCTAGACAAACCTCACCCCATGGACCCGGGCACCCCTGCTAAATCACCAAACGTAGCGAACCACTTAATAACCTCCAATAAAGGTTCCCGGGGCGGCGGTACCCATTCCCGCCTCCCAAATTGTTATAACTTTTAATATAAAAATAAACGTTAAGCATTTTGGCCACAAATCCAAATTGAAGTTTCGCGTGAAAAAGGCCGCGCAGCTATTTCTCGCAAGAAAGCAACTTATAAAATTACTTTATACAAGTTGGCGCAAAAGTCATTACCCTATCGGAAGATGCCATCATTTTTTGCAAATGGAGGCAAATTTCAGTTCTGCTTTGACGTTTGTGAAGTAAACAGATACAAAATACCATATTTTGGGGTCGCCTAATCTCTCGTTTTGGCGATTTGAATTGGCCGGCAAAATCGTATGAAGAATTTTATTTGTGGGGTTTCTTAAAATAATGAGTCTATGTCAACAAGCCTCAGACTCTTGAAGCCCTCAAAGAGAATATCCGTCAAGAATGCGATAACCTATCGCCGGAAGTTCTGGAAAGAGTGATGGAAAATGCTATAAATCGGGCCCGTGGTTACCAAATCTGGCGGCGGCCACTAGACGGATCTCATTTTCTCGACTTAACGGAAGAAATTAACACATCAAATAAACACAATCCAAAAGTAGAACAAAAATTTTTCATTCATAAAAAACTACAGACAGAGAACATCGGCTGACAACTTTTTCGCCACCTTGTACAAAGTAGTTACAATGAATACAGAATAAGACAATATATGTAGCAGTGTCTTCAGACAAAGAAGAAACACGATTAACAATTCTCTCTCAAAATTTGAATATTGTTCAAGCTGGGTATCACCAAAGATCATCAAAGAGAATTCAAAGTTGAATGGACTTCAACTTTCGTTTTGTAAATTGATAGTAGAACTCGTAGAATATATCAGGCGTGAAAGCCCCGTGCTATACGTCTAAGTTGGTGATGGCGTAAACGTGAAGTAACTCTATATCTTTATATTTTAATCTGACAACCGCACCTACTATCATTGTGTCGTAGACAAGAGCGCTCTCGTTTTTTCCCAACTCATACGCGTAGCACTGTAGACAAAATTAGTAAAATTACATCATTACATGTCAATATCCAAAAGTTAGCAATTTATTGATGAATGACATATGACAAATTCCTGTCTCTCTAGTTGTTTTTTTTTTGATAAGAAGTGCACATTTTTAAAGAAATTTAAAAATTATGGGAATATATTGTTTTCCATAATCCACATGTTATGTTATTTGTAACCTATTTTTTAATACGATGTACGTTAAGTCATTTATAATTTCATTAACGATTTTCTGTACATTCAGCAGATTATTATAATAAACCCAGGCTTCCATGTGTAATGCTGTTTTGTCCTCGTGTTCTCGCAATTCTCCTTTTTGACAAATTAATGTTGGTTTTCAATAATGTGTCTGCACAGTCAGTACCTATTTATCAGTTACAGAAACTGCACAACCGAAGAGATTTATACCGCTACAAAGAACAGTAATAATATATCGGCTTTCACAAAAGGCTAAAACCCTAATGTGTTGTGTTTTGTCGTAAGCTTCTGGACAGAGAATGGAGCGAGTCCCAAAGTTTTTTTTTTAAATAGGACCACGGGATTAATGACCAGGGATTTAAAAGGTATACAATCGTTAGAGCCCATCTACACGTATCCTTTATCCCCATTATTTGAACAAAAAGGACTAAAAACTACACTTTTTAGCAAACTACTTGCATTCAAGTTGAAGAAAAAAACTTTGTTCGATTTATTTGATCGTTTCTTTAAACTTTTTGTTACTTTTACTTTTACTTTAAAAATCTCCATTTAGAGATTTTATTTATTTACTTTTTTTTCTTTGAAATTTGTACAGAATTTGTGTATGTATATTTTTTACAGTGGTAGATTGAAACTTATTAATTATTAATTGAGAATTTTTTCTTGCATTTTTTTTGGGTACGTCGTGAAAACATTTTTCTATTTTTCTGAAAAAAAGACGAGAAAACGAACCATTGCGTAAAGCTGTATGAAGTTATGATTAAATTTTATTTTGTTTTACGCCCAGCTGGGCTTTACACATATATTTAGAGCAGAATTAGCTGTTGAAAATTACATAAAATTTTTAAAATCATAAAGTAATTTGAATCGGACTAACTTGACTGCCTAAATTTGTAATTTGTAGGATTCCACAAAGTGCTGGAATAAATTATTCTGAATTCTATAAATATATCAATAGTACCCTCAAACTTGTTGCCCAGATCATGCATCCAAAAGATTGGACGTGTTGCCAAAAATGTTAAATTTTGTCTTGCGTTCCTCATCGGTAAACGGAATTTAATAGTGGTTACGATGGCATGAATGTCAATTGAGCTGTTAATAATTCTAAGTAATACAACCAGGTCTGACAGAATAATTGAATACAATTGGTTCATCAAACTTACGAAATTAAGATGTTCATTTGGGATTTTTAGCTTAAAATTTATGTACCTTTTGTGCTAAACTCGTTCTTTATTGTTAGAGTGAACTTTATACAGGGTGTCCGGGGGGCGTATTTACAATCCCTACCGCGTTTCAGTCGCTTTAAATTTTCAATATCAAAATTTAAATATTTAGAAATAAAATTATTAATTTCTAATATACAAGTTGGAAAGATTATTTTATCTAGATTTTAGAACAATTTTTGTTTTTGCAAAGTGATAAAAAAATATTAATATAGCGGTGTATTTACAATATATGGGAATAATATTAAAATTTAAATATTTAGAAATAAAATTATTAATTTCTAATATACACATCAGAATAATTATTTTATCTAGATTTTAGAACAATTTTTGTTTTTGCAATGTGATAAAAAATAACCAATATAGAAGAATATTTAAAATGCAAATTGTCGTTACCGCGCCTGAATCGGTATAGGTTTTGTAAATACGCGTCCGGGGGTAAAGTACATTAACTTCGGGAGGTGGATTCTTCATGATGGTAGGAGTAAAAAAGATTAACAACTTTTTCCGAAATTCCAAAATTTTTTTTCCCATACAAAAAGACGTACCTACTAAAAATCCTTAGTGTGAGGTACGATGTTACTTGCTGAGAGCCTGCCGGGCGCTCGACTCGATTGTGATTGGCCCATATCGTAACAGCGGAAAATAATAAATCTGGCCGCACACGCCGGACTAATTTTATCTTTTTACCTCAAAACTACCCCTAAAAGTTGGAATTTCGAAAAAGTAATTTATCTTTTTTACTTATACTATCATGCAGATTCACCTCCCGAAGTTAATGCACTTAACCCCCGGACACCCTGTATAAAGGTGGCAAGGGGACACAGAGGGTGAATTATACTCCACATTACTTCTAACTAATGAAATATAGTGCGTTCTCATACAATCTAAGAAATCATTGAAATCATTGAAAGTTCTGCAAAAGAAGTCAATCATCTTTAAAGCTTTATTAATTATATCCTTGATGTGAGCAATAAATGCCAAGTTCTCATCCAATTTTACCAATATAGAGTTACATTATTGTGGTGACCCGACAATTGGTACGGTGACAGTTGATCCGGCGACAGTTGGTCCGGCAACAGTTGGTCCGGCCGACGGTTGGTCCGGCCGACCGTTCGTCCGGCCGACAATTGGTCCGGCTGAAAGTTTAGAAGATGTTTTCTTCAAGTAAGTATGCAAAGAGGATATACGGCCGTGCAACCAAATTATGAGGGGTCGGTAGGAATCTGGGGATGAATGTGTCCAGGAGGGAAAGACGTATGAATCCACCCCTCCCACTTCATTGTAAGGCGATGGGTCGAGAGAATCCGGCTGGAGAGGTCAAGATTATGTCTGCCTCAAGCAGCCTCTCCCGATCCGGACCGCTACGCAGTAGGTGAGGAAAAGCATTCGCCACCATGACCTAGGCAAACCTCACTCCAAGAACTCGAGCACCCCTGTTAATTCACCAAACGTAGCGAACAACTTGGGGTGACCTATGGCAGGGGTGTTGGTTATCCAATAAATGATTCGCTGAGCGGCGGTGAACATATCCGCCTCCTAAATCTTAAGTAGATATTGCATATATAAGTTTGTCGTATTTTGCTTTTCGTCAGTATTATTCAGAATTGTAACGTTACTTGAAATGGCTTTAGCCGTGTTTGATGACTAGATCTGGAGAGCCAGGTACATTTTCCATATCTCCTTCCCCTTCCCACTACCTTCAGCATCACACCATAAAAAAATTGGGGATGCCACAGTCTCCCTGGCTCGAGACGGTTGGGAGCAGTTGGGACCCTTGTCTTGTATTCAGATATAAAAGTTATATTATATGCAAGGAGGAATCTTTAGCGTTTTTTGTTAAAGCGACTGCACGCATAAGTATGTCGTATTTTACGATTGCCGCATGTTTATTTATTTTTTATATAAGTACATAAAACAGGCATTATGCCCAAAAATTTATACACATGGATGATTTAAATTACAAAAATTATAACAAAAATAATATCAGTAATAATTAGCTACTCGTAAATATGCAAAAGTGAATGACGAACAAGAATGAGTAAAAGGTAGAGTACAAAAGAATCAATAACAATTTATTATTGGCACCTGTGCTGACGGGACAATGATTTAGTAGGTACAATATTTCCTGTCTTTGAATAAAGGGCTTCATCACAATATCAGCTTTATACGATTGATGGTAAAATATATTTTTTGAAGTGATTGAATGGGTTATTAAAAATGTCAATTTCATTATTAGAGCAGTGTATAGTGTTATATTGTCTTAATGTTCGTGGTAAAGGGGAGAAATATCCTGTATTTGTGTGGTAGGTAGATATATAGAAAATATCTTGCATCCTCCTTGTTCAATTTCTTGACGGTGAGTTAATGTTAATTTGGGATAAAATGATTGGTGTATCAACTGATGTATGCATAATTTTGTGCAGAAGCAATAAATCAGAAAGTTTCCGTCTTCCTGTCAGAGAGTGTAGTTTATAGTGTAGAATTCGGTCTTTATACGTTCCAAATTGATCAGATATACCTTCGCGATAAGCAATAACACGGGTTAATTTTCTTTGTATGGATTCGATTCTATAATTATGAATCTCATAATTGGGAGACCAAATAGTGGATCCGTATTTGAGAATACTTCGCACAATTGATTTATATAATGTTAAAGTTAATTCTGCACTTTTAAAGCAATTTGTGATTCTGAGCGTTAATCCTAATATTTGTGACGCACTTTTTGAAATTGTATCTACATGTTTATTAAAGCTAAGTGATGAGTCAAATATCACGCCTAAGTCTTTAATTGAAGTTATGTTTAATAAAGCGACATTGTTAATGTGATATGTGTTTGAAAATTTATTTCTGTTCTTTGTGAAGGAAATTATATAAGGTTATCTCTCTCTCTCTCAGGTTATGTGGGTCCTAGCGATCCGCAATGTAGGAAGGTTCTGCTTTTTTTTGTTCCAGAATAAAAAAAGAACAAGAATGTTTGGGAATAAACGAAAACAGGTTTCTACTTGTGAGGTTAAATTGGTTTCAGTAATAAAAGAGTTCATTTCCAAAACAACCAAAGCCCAGTATAATTTTATAAAGAACATAACAATGTTGCCCTTTTGAGGGGCCGGGTTTCACATCCCCAAAAACATAACAGATTCTGAAACATAACAGATTCATAACAGATTTGACAGGAATATAATTAAGCAGAAAGAAATATCGTACCTGCGGACCATGGATCTTTATCTAATTCTACACTGACACGAACTCTTAATTTACTTGAATATAGCGCGTTGATGAACCGCGGGCCATATTCTCTCGCAATCTCCAGGATGGGAACCAGGAAAGACCCCCAGGAAGGCCAGAGAATGAGGACTCCCCGCTAGGGAGTAGTATCCAAGATCAGCACCAGTGCTCCGGTTGAGCCCACCGGATGAAACACGATTTCCGTCAGCACACCTCATCAGGAAATGAACGCCGAGTAACCATCCGTCACAAATATGAGCAGCAATGACCGTACCAGGTCATAAGGACTCTCCCTCGCAAAGCTTTTCAATATGCCAGTCGCGATTATGTAGGTAATTTACAATACCGTTATTTCGCGGATAAATATCGGTCCCAATGGCGGCGACCAATCACATTAGAAACAGCGTTCCGATCACATCAGAAAGAAGCGTTTGCAAAATGTACATCGCCCGGCTCGCGATTAAAATCGTTTAAAACAATTTGTAACGAAGAGATTATCCCATTTTTTAAATCCAAAACTATCACTAAAGTGACAAGTCGAATCAACACCGGCTTCCCGTACGGTGCGAATTCAAAAAGTGAAAACCAGAGAGAAAAAAAGTGTTGCCAATCC
This sequence comes from Limnephilus marmoratus, assembly GCA_917880885.1. Taxonomy (NCBI): domain Eukaryota; kingdom Metazoa; phylum Arthropoda; class Insecta; order Trichoptera; family Limnephilidae; genus Limnephilus; species Limnephilus marmoratus. The sequence continues at coordinate 26,845,500 of OU862912.1, read as the reverse complement.
ATTCCGTGCTGTTCAAATTATCAGGTTAGTGGTCAGGTAAATAATTATATCCCAAATTGATAATTATTTACGTGACAATTACAGCACATTTTTTTTATTAAAATACAAATCATTTAGTGTGCACCATTCGTGTAGTGATGATAGGTCTTTTTGCAAATCGATGCAATCTTCCAATGATGTGATTTTTTTGTACAGCTTAAGGTCGTCGGCAAATAGGAGATATTTCGAAAATTTTATTCTTAATACTATGTCGTTGATAAAAATTAAAAATAGCAGGGGTCCAAGATGAGAGCCCTGCGAAATTCCCGATGTTACAGTAAAAATATCCGCAGAGTATCCTCCTATAACTGCTTGTAGTTTTCTTTCAGTAATGTAACTCTTAAACCATTTCAGAGTATTTCCACTAATGCCAAACTTTTCAAGCTTCTTAATAAGTAGTGACTGATTTAACTAGTCAAATGCTTTGCAAAAATCCGTGTAGATAGCATCTACTTGTAAATGTTTTTCGATGCTGTCGCGGATGAATTGGAGTATACAAGAAGGTTTGTGGTTGTAGAACGCCGGGGAAAGAATCCGTGTTGCTCAATGATAATCTATTTACTTACGTGAGCCAGTAGACAGTCATATATTATTGACTCAAATAACTTTCCTATGCAGTCAAGTTAAGAGATGGGTCTATAATTTTTTATATCGCTCTTACAACCTTTCTTAAAGATGGGAGTTAAAAAAGCCGTTTTCCATTTGACTGGAAAAGTACCATCGTGTAGTGACTTGTTGAAAAGCAGGCTGAGTGGTCTGGCGAGGAAATCTCTGCATGTTTTGATAAAAATGGGAGGAATACCATCAGGACCTGATCCCTTATTGGTTTTTAAATTCGTACATTTAATGAAGACCGTTGTAGGTGAAATATTGATCGTACCGAGGCTTTCATTACAAAAGTTTTCAGGGAATTGTAGAAAGTAGTTTGCATTGGGTGGTTTGTAAACCTATTGGAAATGCCTAGAAAAGAGCTCATAGATAACTTGACCTTGGGTAGTCTTTTCGTCATTTAAGTGCATCTCTTTTGGTATATCGGTTGTGTTTTTATACTTACTTTTTGCGAATTTCCAGAAATCTTTTGGGTTAGCTTTTAAGTTTTGTTTGACCAAGTCTAAGTGCTTATGGTAACAAATTTTAATTAGAATTTTAGTTCTGGTTCTAATTAATTTGTATGATAAATGATCTAGTTCATTGCCGTATTTTTTATATTTTTTATGAAATTTGTTTTTTTCTTTTATCATACGAATGAGATCTTGTGAATACCACATAGGGAAGTGTTTTTTATTCGTTCTAATGGGAACATGCGAAGAGATAATCTGGTAAAGTATACTGTAAAACTGATCGACAGATTGATCTATTTTGCCCTGATTGATGAATTCCCAATCAATCTCACAAAGCAAGGCATTGATTGCATCATAGTCGGCTTTATAAAAGTTTGGTCTTGAGATATTACAGGTTTCTAGATTTGGTAGGAAATTGAAAAGAAAATTTATTTCTAGAGCAGGGTTATAGGGATCTTCTTTGCTTAGTGGAAATGAAGAGTGAGCTACTGATATGTCTTGTTTGTCCGACAAAATGAGGTCCAATATTTTGGATTGGTGATTAGCTACTCGGTTAAATTGTTTAAGATTACAGAATGACAGTGTATCGATGATGTCAGTGGTGATTGTGTTTGTGTTTGTGGTGAAAGGTAATAGATTATTTATTTCATCAAGAATCCAATGAATGTTAGACTTATTGAAATCGCCAAATATTAAAATGTGTTGGTTTGGTGTTGTTAGGTAAACATTCCGAAGATTGATAAGTTTTAAGATTTTCACGGCCAAAAGCATTTTCGTTATTTGTTTTTGGGGTATTGTGCCGTGTTGCGCTACCTACTTCTTTAGCCAACGTTTCGGACATCGTTGCAGTGTCCATCATCAGGGCAGATCCGGCAGATCTACCGGATCTGCCGGATCTGCCCTGATGATGGACACTGCAACGATGTCCGAAACGTTGGCTAAAGAAGTAGGTAGCGCAACACGGCACAATACCCCAAAAACAAATAACGAAAATTCCGAAGATTGCTTAAAAATGAGTTTACAATGGATTCTTCTTCAGATGGTGGTAGATATACTGTGCAAATATTTAGCTTGACACTCCTATTCTTAATATTTATTTTATATTGGGTTCATTTAATATTTATTGAATATTTATTTTATATTAATCCACAAGTCCTCTGCTTGACATTCCCAGTGCGCCATCCTCTTCGCCTCTAGTTTTTTTGATACAGCAACCATGACTCCTCCTCCGTCTTTTTTTTGTCTTGTGTATTCTATCCCTCCGAAATACTTCGTAACGGCTATCCACTAATTCTGGTCATAGATAGATTCCTTCAGCTATGTCTCCGTTAGACTTACTAAATCGTAGTCGTTGGTAAGGATGTTGTCGTATATTTCATCAATTTTTGTCCTCATTCCACTGATATTCATATAAAGGCATTTAATCATTATGGATTGTATATTTATTATAAATGTTATCTTGTTAGCAAAATTATCAATTAGTTATCCTTTCAGAAGTTTGTTGATTTAAATCGGGCTGTTTATTCAGTAATTCCAGCGTTAGCTGATCTTCATGGGAGATCATTATAATTTTAGAGGCGAAAGACTTCCTGAGGAAGCATCGCCCGTTTCTTGTCCACACAAAAGCGAACTGATGATCTTTTGCGAATTTTTTCGTAAGCCAAAGTATGTTCTTTTCGTGTGTTGTAAGATGTTCACTGATGAAAATAGACTCCTTTTTTTGAGTTGAAAACTTCTTCAAATGAGTCGAAATTATTAGTAAAAATATTATTTCAGCGGATTTTCAGTCAAGATGCCTTCAGATATAAGTATATCAACTTTGGTTGTACGGCCGCATATCCTCTTTGCGTACTTACTTGAAGAAAACATCTTCTAAACTTTCGGCCGGACCAATTGTCGGCCGGACCAACTGTCGGCCGGACGAACTGTCGGCGAACCCATTATTTTAGAGTCACCAATTGTGTTAAAATTGTAAGGGTCCTTTTAAATAAATAACTTCTTTTGCAAAAAACTCCACTTTTTATTATTCACTGTGACATGTTATAAATGTATATTTTAACGGTGATAATACACCGGGCCAAACACTTGCAGTTGTTTTACTGTTTAAACTTGCGTAGGAAAGAACAATAATAATCCGATACTAGCATTTTTATAGCATAAAAATTGCACACATTTATAACCTAAAAAACCAATACTAAAGTCTGACATTGAATATTTACAAACATGGCGTCTACCTAACTCGTGGTTAAAGCAGGTTCCTAACCCGAGCAGAGATTCACACCATTTTATGGATCGATACACAGTCGGAGCTTACTCCAACCAACCAACAGATGCCGGTAGCATGTCAATTTTCAACACCGGTAGCATGTCAATTTTCAACATTGTCCCCCCCCCCCGGGGTTCATGAATCACCTTTATTGATTTATGAACCCTTCAAGAAAACATAACAAAAACAGGGACAACCAAGGCAAAAAACACAATTCCTAAATCTAAATACTGAATAAATACTAACAAATAATTTAACCTATTATAAACTAGCAGCAAAAAACTTATTTTTCAAAACTATAATCTTGCACTGATTATACTATTATTTCAAAATATACATTCACAAGTTGGATTTTAAAGTGATTAACCTAAACTAATTACATAAACTTAAATTAACCCAAAAAAATTTTTTTTACATATTTAAATAATAACTCAACACAAAATAATATTATAATAGAACACAACCCAACACAAAAAAATATTATAATAGAGCACAACCCAACACAACACAATTGTCTTTTTTTTCAAGTCCATTTGTTTTGATCTTCTCCAGGTGCAGTCCACGATATAAGCACCACAGTGCGGGGTGCGTTATCAATTTATAGGTCGTCATGTTGTTCCTGAGTTTGGTACCTTTAAAGGGTCTTTTTTTTTAATATCTTCACCCTAAAAAAGTTTTTTTTTTAAAATTTATTCATCATGGCCGTCCGGGGTGTCCGGACTGGCGGAAGGGTCCGGGGCGTCCGTTACAGGTTCAGCTTCCGGATCCAGAGGCATCAGACATATCTTTGTGATAGGCCTGACAAAGATTCCTTGAGGGGTTTTCAGTGTAACCACTCGTACTACACCATCCGCGCTGGGATGTGTACATATGACTCGCGCCATTTTCCATGGTGGAGGTAAATTATCTTCCTTCAGAATAACCAGATCATCCTTTTGCAGTGCCCGTTGATTACTGGTTTGCCATTTAGTCTTTTTTGTAGCTCCATCAAGTACTCTCGCTTCCATTTAGACCAAAAGGATAACATTAGCGCATGGGTTCTCTGATATTGGGTCAGCCTGTTGTCTGGTATGGCTCGGATATCTCTCTCCGGAATGATAGAGGATTTAGTGCCTATGAGGAAATGGTTTGGGGTGAGGGGTTGGTAATCATGGATGCCATCAGACAAGGAAGTCAATGGACGGGAATTTAGACAGGCCTCAATCTGACAGATTAAGATATACAAAAGTTCAAAGGTTAAAGCAGAATTATTAATGACTCTATACAAATGAAACTTTGCTGACTTGACCGCAGCTTCCCACAGCCCTCCCTGATTAGGGGCTCGAGGGGTTATGAACCTCCACTCAATACCTCTGTTGGCTAAATAATTTTGAATTTTGTCGTTGTTTTCCCTCAAGCTGGTATACAGCTCCTTGAGCCTGTTACAGGCTCCCCGAAAGTTGCTAGCGTTGTCGGAAAAGATCTTATCAGGTTCTCCCCTACGGGATATAAACCTCTTTAAACTGTTCAAGAAAGCATTGCTAGATAAATCCGAATGTAATTCCAAGTGAACCGCTTTTGTGGAAAAACAGACAAAAATACATAAATACGATTTCACGAGTGGGGCCTTCCTCAGTGGCCCACTTTTGGTTGGAATCGGTACGGCAAAATCGACTCCCGTGACAGCAAACGGTCGACTCGGTGTGATTCTTTCGCTCGGTAAGTTGCCCATGATTTGGTTACCAGTACGAGGATGACACCTAAAACACACAATACACTTATGTAATATCTTTTTAACAGTATTTTTCCCAAAAATAGGCCAAAACTTTAATCTTATTTCAGCTAATAGGGCTTGAGGTCCTGCGTGCAAGTTTACATAATGATAGTGACGTATAATCAATTCGGTCAGCTTATGTTTAGCTGGCAATATAATTGAATGTCTTTGTTGGTACGATAGGTGTGTAGCTAAATTTAGTCTACCGTCCACATATATAAGACCATCACGTAAAAAAAGGATGAAGAGATTTTAAGTTACTATTTCTGCTGACGTTTCCCTGGTTTTTTAATGCCTTCAACTCCTTTTGAAAGGCATGTGCCTGAGCTGATTTCAGTAGACAATTCAAACTTGCTTCTAGTTCAGCTACACTTAAATTACCCGAAATTTTACTTTTAATATTTCTGCAGTTATTTACAAACCGCAGCACATATGCTGTAACCCTTTTCAATTTGATAAATGAGGAAAATTTTCCAAATATTTCCCATTCTTGAATATCTGTAGATAATAGAATATTTTTGCTCTTGAGCTCCGGAGGGTTTGAACAGGAAATGTTCGATATAGGCCAATCGTTGAATCCGTCAGTCAACCAACTTGGTCCATTCCACCATATTGTGGAATTTATCAATTTATCTGCAGTAGTTCCTCTTGAAAGTATATCCGCTGCATTGCCGGATGATGATACGTGTCTCCATTGATCTGGATCACTCAGTTCTTGTATTTCGGCTACTCGATTAGCCACGAAAGTGCTCCAACGAGTAGGTTGACCTTTCAGCCAACACAGCGCTATCGTAGAGTCACACCAATAGTATGTGTTGATCTCCATTATATTTAGTGCTTGTTTTATAGTTTTCATTAATTTCGCCAGTAGTACAGCACTACACAGCTCCAACTTAGGCAGTGAAATACACTTCAATGGTGTTACCCTTGATTTGGATGTTATTAAATGTGAATGCCACTTACCGCTATGGTCCATTGACACCATATAAATACAGGCTTCGAAAGCCTTCTCAGACGAATCGCAAAAACCGTGTAGCTGTAGCTCTTTTGCTGGCTTGCAAATAATTTTTCTTGGTATTTTCAACACATTTAGCTGAATTAAATCTTGCAGGTAGGTCCTCCAGGGAGCTAATATTTCATTAGGTAATTGATCATCCCACGCTGCTTTGGACTGCTACAGCCTTTGCATTATCAATTTGGCTATGACTATTATCGGTCCTAGGAGTCCCAATGGATCGAAGGTTGATGCGATGCAAGACAATATCTCTCGTTTGCTCTCGGTTGGACCTGATGGCTTCATTATTACATAAGAAAAGTAATCAGATTCATTGTTCCATATTAATCCTAATATTTTCTCAGTCTTTGGATTGTCAGTAATAATTTTGTCGGAATTGCCTGATTCGGCACACTTAGCTTGGCCCGACTCGGCTGACAATTCCAAGGCATTGGACCTCCACTTCCTCAACGTCATCCCCGCAGATGACAAGATGCTGATTAATTCTTCTTTTAACTTCTTACAAGATTCCAGGTCATCTGCTCCCGTGAACAAGTCATCCACATAGAAGTCATTTTCTATGACCTGACTAGCTCTAGGAAAAATTAAATTATTATCCATACCAATTTGCTTTAAGCATCTTGTAGCAAAGAAGGAGGAAGGTGCCAGCCCATAAGTCACGGTCTTCAGACGATAATGCTTGAGCACATCCTATGGCGACTCGCACCATACTATCTTCTGCAGATCAAGGTCATCTTCACACATGTTAATCTGGCGGTACATCTTCTCGATGTCGGCAGTCATGACTACTTGATGCTTCCTGAAATGCAATAGTTGGTTATATAGATCCTTTTGCATAACAAGTCCTGTCATCAAGGCTTCATTGAGGGAAATTCCATTTGAAGTTTTGGCGGAGCCGTCAAAAACGACCCTCACTTTAGTAGTAGTGCTGGATTCCTTCACTACAACGTGATGTGGTAAAAAATAGGAGTCACGATCCCCTTTTGACTGGTCACACACCTCCATGTGTCCCAATTCTTCATATTCACGCATAAATTTTACATATTGTGTCTTCAACTCGGGATGTGATACAAATTTTCTTTCCATATTTTTAAATCTCTTTTCAGCAGTGAGCAATGAGTTTCCCAACTGATCAATGCATGCCCGACGCGGTAAACTTACTACATATCTACCGTCATCTTCTCTAGTATGAGTACTAACAAAACTGGCTTCGCAAGCCTTTTCTTCTTGAGTTTGAATTTTAGTGGAATTAATCTCTTCCAATTTTCAAAATTTTTCTATTTGATGACTCAACTTATTTATAGATAAACTGCAAAAATCTGATACAGTCCTTTGTTTGGGGTACACGTTGATCAGACCGGACACAATCCATCCCAGTTGCGTACGTTGAAGCGTTGGTCCTGACTCGAGTTTCAATCTTTCGTTGTTTAGCATTTCCCAGAAGCTCTCCACGCCCAACAGGATGTCGATGGGTGCAGCTATATTGAAGTTCGGGTCTGCCAGCTCCAGTCCTGGTGGTAGTTTGAACTCTTTTTTCGCCATTGTCACTTGTGGTAAATTGGTTGTAATTTCCTATAAAATCAGACATGATATTTCGCATTTATAATCAGTATTAAGCGAAGTCATCTCCACCGAAATTCTCCTTTTTATATGTGTGATATTATTATGGATCCCAGACATGGGTTTGTTTATCCAATCACATGGTAAATTTAATTTATTAGCAAATTCAGCTCTCATAAAATTACTCTGCGCGCCAGAATCAATCAGGGCGCGAGCCTTAAAATTTTTATTGTTTGGCCCCCACAATTCCTATGTTGGCGGTTGACAATAATATTATTTTTTCTGCCTTTTCTGATGCAGAAAAATTCGATACTATAACCTCGTTATTAGCATCCATATTTGAGGTCTCCGGCGGAGGTACCTCCTTGTGCAGTAGAGTATTGTGGCTATACTTGCCACAAATTTTGCAGATCAGGTTTGTCTTGAAACTCTGTGCTTGATGACCCAACCTCAAACATTTAAAACATGCCCGGATTGATTTCGTAGCATCAATCCTATCCTGTAATTTTAATTTTAGAAATTTTTTGCAAAAATAAATTTGATGACGTTTATCATTACAATAAATGAAATTGTTTTCTTTTATTGCCAAGAATACCGACGAATCTTTTTTGTTATTATTGTTGCCTATTTGCGTTTTATGTAGGTTAGCAGATTTTTTCTCTGAAGCATTCATGAGCTCCAATACTTGCGCCCTAGCAGATAAACATTTTATAAATTCCTTTAATGTAGGTAATTCACCTTGCAATGTATATTGTTCCCAATTTTTCCGGGTAGCTACATCTAATTTATTTGAAATTATGTAAATAATCAAAGGATCCTATTTATCTACTTTCACTCTGATGTTTTGTAAAGCCTTTAAATTTACATTGGTTTCATCAATTAAATACCTTAATGCTACAGGCTCTTCATGTTTATATCTTTTAATTGAAATAGAGTTTGGATATGTTTATGTACGGTAGCCCTGAGATTCGCATATCTGTCGTGCAACAATTCCCAAGCCGATAGGTAGTTTAATTCCGAAACTTCTAGATTAGCAATTATTTTCAATGCGTTCCCTTTCAGCGTAGATTGCAAGCAAAAGAATTTTTGGACGTTGCTCAAGGAACTGTTATTATGAACCAAAGTTTTAAAGGTTTCAACGAAATTTACCCAATCTTTTTGATTTCCATCGAATTCTCTCAATAGGAGAGTTGGAAGTTTGATCTCGACCCTACCCTGGTCGATTGAATCAATCGCCCCCTTGGCAGTTGCCAATACTGAAAAATATTGATTTTCGAATATCTCACGCTGAATACAATTTTCCCGTTCCTCATCCGATAAAATTTCAATTTTGTCCTGTATAGATTCGAATTGATCTAACAATGGCTTAATTCGGTCGTACCTCAGTTTAATTTCATTCGCGGACAAAGAGTTTATAGAATCCGCGAAACGTGTCAATTTCCCTTTAATCACGCCTCTCTTGGCTATTAAAGATTTGATCTTATCCATTTTGGGTACAAATACCTTTTCGTAGCTTAATCCCTGATAAAATGTGTTCCGACAATGCATATTTATTTATTTGAGAAGCTACCTGCCTGAAAAACAACAACGACAATATTCCTGGCAATTATTAATTGAGAACCTATTGTTCAATCATTAATTGAGAATCATGAGTTCCATAAAATCTTTACGTGGGTAGTGATTTTATTTTTTTTACAATACGATATATATGGGATTTATCTTGTTAAAAAACTACAGGTCTGAATAAGTGTTAAAAGGATGTGGGTACGGGTGGGAATGGCACTAAAAACTTATCTCAATTCCGCTGTAAATCCAGTCTTCCTTTGTTCATCTTTGTAATTCCGGTAATTGTAATTTTGGTCATCTGTATTAATTGGCAGCTGGTTCTTGTTTTTATATTATTGCAGTCCTCTGATTGCAATCCGGATCGTAAGGCCCATGTTAAAATTGTAAGGGTCCTTTTAAATAAATAACTTCTTTTGCAAAAAACTCCACTTTTTATTATACACTGTGACATGTTATAAATGTATATTTTAAAGGTGATAATACACCGGGCCAAACACTGGCAGTTGTTTTACTGTTTAAACTCGCGTAGGAAAGAACAATAATAATCCGATACTAGCATTTTTATAGCATAAAAATTGCACACATTTATAACCTAAAAAACCAATACTAAAGTCTGACATTGAATATTAACAAACATGGCGTCTACCTAACTCGTGGTTAAAGCAGGTTCCTAACCCGAGCAGAGATTCACACCATTTTATGGATCGATACACAGTCGGAGCTTACTCCAACCAACCAACAGATGCCGGTAGCATGTCAATTTTCAACAGGTTCAGTGACTCTTTTGTGAATATGTATGCGACAGTATTGATAGGAATATCTGATTATCGATAATGCCATAATATTTTAATTTTAATAAGAACACAAACTCTTTTCATTGTGATTTAGAAAAATTCAATATTTCTTAATATTTTAGTGAACCCTTTTATCTATTTGGCTAAAAAACTCGTTAGCCGCTTTAATTATAGAAGACCATATTTTTGTCCCAGCTCACATAGGTTTCATAGAAATTGGTGTGTCTCCTTTCCATATATCATATTGAGAAATATGATCTAAACGGTATTGGAAAGAAAAAAAACAACACGATGTACATTAGAATCTAAAAGTCAACCACAAAGTACTCGCAATTAAAATGTATACCATTATGAAACCAAAATTTCCGACCGTAATTTGAAAAAAAATATGAAACTTTGAGTGTTTTTTTAAAAAAAATTTTTACTGCTTTCTGGGATAGTTCAAAATGACTAATCTACCAGGGTTAGGTACTCTGTAGTATATTGTATTCAGTTTTGGAGAAGTTATGCGATGAGCTTGATAGGGTTGGAGATTTTCCAGAAAAATATATTTTTAGATAATATCTAATGCTGTTGATTTAGCGGTAATAATAATTAAACAATTTTTAAGGTGTGTATGCGTACCGCCACCCTAGGAACCATTTATTTTATGACAAACACCCCTACCATAGGTCACCTCGTTGTTTGAAGGAGACCTAACCCAGACCTCTCCTGCGGATCTCTCCTGACCCTACGCCTAACACCACAGGATTTATCCGTCCGTTACTCCTGGGCATATTGCATATTGACCCCAAGATTCCTACCCCTCTTATATTTTTCCTTTCCACAAATTCCTCTCCTTACTTTCCCTATAAATATCTAATGTAAAAAAAATCGCCAGATTGCTCAATTACTATTTTTGAGTCACTTGAAAAACTAATATTATTAAAAAAAAGAGTTTCACCGACTTAGGGTCTTCAAATTTTACTTTAATGAAACCGTTTTTATTTTTAAATTTTATTTATTTATTTATTTATTTATTTATTTATTTATTTATTTATTTATTTATTTATTTATTTATTTATTTATTTATTTATTTATTTATTTATTTATTTATTTATTTATTTATTTATTTATTTATTTATTTATTTATTTATTTATTTATTTATTTATTTATTTATTTATTTATTTATTTATTTATTTATTTATTTATTTATTTATTTATTTATTTATTTATTTATTTATTTATTTATTTATTTATTTATTTATTTATTTATTTATTTATTTATTTATTTATTTATTTATTTATTTATTTATTTATTTATTTATTTATTTATTTATTTATTTATTTATTTATTTATTTATTTATTTATTTATTTATTTATTTATTTATTTATTTATTTATTTATTTATTTATTTATTTATTTATTTATTTATTTATTTATTTATTTATTTATTTATTTATTTATTTATTTATTTATTTATTTATTTATTTATTTATTTATTTATTTATTTATTTATTTATTTATTTATTTATTTATTTATTTATTTATTTATTTATTTATTTATTTATTTATTTATTTATTTATTTATTTATTTATTTATTTATTTATTTATTTATTTATTTATTTATTTATTTATTTATTTATTTATTTATTTATTTATTTATTTATTTATTTATTTATTTATTTATTTATTTATTTATTTATTTATTTATTTATTTATTTATTTATTTATTTATTTATTTATTTATTTATTTATTTATTTATTTATTTATTTATTTATTTATTTATTTATTTATTTATTTATTTATTTATTTATTTATTTATTTATTTATTTATTTATTTATTTATTTATTTATTTATTTATTTATTTATTTATTTATTTATTTATTTATTTATTTATTTATTTATTTATTTATTTATTTATTTATTTATTTATTTATTTATTTATTTATTTATTTATTTATTTATTTATTTATTTATTTATTTATTTATTTATTTATTTATTTATTTATTTATTTATTTATTTATTTATTTATTTATTTATTTATTTATTTATTTATTTATTTATTTATTTATTTATTTATTTATTTATTTATTTATTTATTTATTTATTTATTTATTTATTTATTTATTTATTTATTTATTTATTTATTTATTTATTTATTTATTTATTTATTTATTTATTTATTTATTTATTTATTTATTTATTTATTTATTTATTTATTTATTTATTTATTTATTTATTTATTTATTTATTTATTTATTTATTTATTTATTTATTTATTTATTTATTTATTTATTTATTTATTTATTTATTTATTTATTTATTTATTTATTTATTTATTTATTTATTTATTTATTTATTTATTTATTTATTTATTTATTTATTTATTTATTTATTTATTTATTGTTTCTTTACACTGTAGGTAAAAATGTTTACAATACAATTTGTTACCTCACTAGGACAAGCCTGTGTTGAGGTTAACAATAATTATACAAGTTAACAAAATAACACAAAATTATACAGATTTTGAAAGAACAATATTGTTGTATTTCTTACAGATTGAGATTATGGGTACCTACTAAATTGATGGCGCTAGGTAGTACATTAATGTAGACTTTTATGGTGACCATAGTTTTGAGATCTGATTTAAATAAAATAACAAAGTTTTATTTTTGTTTTGTTTTTAAGGATTAAGTTGTAAATAATAAATATATGTATATAATTTAACATGCTATAGATTTGGCAGGAGGAAGATGAAAAAAAAACAGTTTAAACAAAAATAAAAATTATTTTAGCTTATTTCATAAACATACTCATTTAGATAATAATTTAGAAAGGACAAAGTAGAGAAAATTAATTGGCAATCCTCGACTAACACAAATAATTTAAGATTCTTTTTAAAAGTGTACAAGGAATTAGATAACTTTATATGTTCTGGAAGGCTATTAAATATGAGTGGAGCGTGATAAAAATAATTTCTTTGACCAAAAGAAGATTTAGTTTGAATTGCCATAAAATTCAGACCAGAGCCAATTCTCGTAGTACGAATTTGCTGTGTTCTTTCTGCAATATTAATATTATTAAAAAATCTACAAAGCGTTTGTGTAATATATAACTGTTTTACGTTGATTACATTACATTCCTTAAAAAGTAAATGAGTTGGATATTTAATTTTTTTCTTGAACATAACTTTAAGAATCATTTTTTGGGCAATATTAAGTGGTTCTATATAAGTCTTTGCGCAGGATCCCCAGCACACTATATTATAAGAAAGCAGAGACTGGATTATTGCAAAATAAACAGTTTTTAATTTTTCTTTGTCTAGTATATGTCTCAGTTCTTTAATGATATAGGTAAGTCTCCTAGTATTATTTACTAACATATTAACATGATCATTCCATCTCAAGAATTTATCTATTTTTACACCAAGGTATTTGATGCTGACTACATTTTCTAAAGGGTTGCAGTTTTTTTTTATTTTTATTTTTTTATTTTATTTTAGTACTAAGCTTAAAAAAATGGAACATGTTTCAATGTTACTTTTCCTCCATTAAAAGCATTTGCTTGTGGATGGAGGAAGAGTTTACATTTTAAATATGTAGGTACAATTTATACAATCAGATGTTTCACATATGTACAGATTCACAGTTAATATCCTGTTAATATACCGTTAAAACACAGTTTAATTATATCGCAATCAAGACCCTTTAACTAAAAGAAAAAATCATCTACATGTATTCAGTAAGAAGAAAAATAGGTATAATTTTTAGTGTGACATTCATGTGGTGATGGGGGAAGCAGCAATTTTCCCATTGGTGATTTCTCTAAAATGCTTTTTGATGGAGTTCAACAATTGTACTTTGTCATTAATGCTTCTGATTTCTACTGGAATACATACATGTTTGAAAACAATTGTGAATAATCAAGTTGTGAGTTTCGGAAGGCTGACTTTTACTTGAAATGCTAAAAGTGATAAATTTGGTTTTTTGTGCATTCAAAGTTAATATATTATTGTTTAACCAACTATTTACCAACTATTTACATTATACTGCCAAGCCTGTAAATTTTGATTTATTCGGGATCGAACTCGCTATTTATTTCACTAATAATAGGTTAAGACGTTTGTAGATACTTGGGTTACAATTAACAATCTGAGTTCATTCTGGAAAAAAAAAATTAAGATTTAGACATTCTGACAATCAAATAAATGTGACCAAATTAATTTTATGTTGTGTTACACTTAGCTATGTTTTAATTATTTCTTAATCATTCGACGAAAATTTGAAATAAAAAACTTTGAATAAGATACGGTCACATTTTGGAATGCGACACCTAGATGTGACCGTCACTTTCTCTGATTTTTCAGTTTCAAATTTTCATTTGAGAGTCGCTAATATTGTCTTTAGCGATTAAATATGTTTTACTCATTGTTATTCATTAAAAAAAAATTTTTAAGTGAAAACTTTCTTAGCACCGTTGTGATTTGAAACTCGATGAACCGAAAAAAGAGACAAACGCATACATCTACAGGATTTAGTCTGCGAGAGAATGAGATAGTATAATCGGTTTCATTTTTGTGCCGTGCTTCGTAACCTTCCCACCCTTGTCTACTTTAGATTTCTGAAGGTTTCACTTCTACTTACTTATTTCTTACTTATTTCCCTGAAATGTTTCCCTTAGAACTAATTAATTAAATAAAACTAATAATAAATAAATTATATATTTTTTAGAGTTCCGATGTCATTTCGATATGCAAAGCAATATTTTTGTTAACTACTGTTAACTACTTAAACTACTACTGTTTTTACTTTATTCAAATTTGCTTCCTGTTAAAATTCGTTACGAATTAAATCTAATAAATACACTCTCATAAAAACTCTTCGTTTAAGATTCCTGTAAAATTTTACTGTGCTAGATTAATGTGAGTCATGAAATAAATACGACTTCAAATAAGTGCTAACTACTTCGCGAACATGGAGGTATGGTAATCGTTATGAGAAGTTTTCAATCGAAAAGTTTCGAGGTGTCTCCTCTACGCCAGGGTACTTTTTAATTCTGTGTGTTTTATGGGTTAATAAAAAGAAAACGGGATCCCAGGTGAAGGCAACGAGTATAATCATGTCCTTAGATACGACCCTGTTCTCATCAAGCTCGGTTCTCTAAGGACTACTTTATCCTTCATTCATCACCTGTAAACATAACCATGAAAATAGCAAGGAGAATGAAAGTTATGGTTTCCAAGGCGACAGTGCCACGGAATAATATTTGTTTATGTACTTGTCAATGTCAATGTAATGTCCTGAATTATGTTTTGCATTTTTTAATTTTCTTAAAAAGTCGGCTAATTTCTGACGCGACAAAACTAACGTTTCCGACATATTAAGCCTCATTTAACTACAGGAGAGCCATTTTCTACCATTATTACATATAACATATGTACAACAATTTACCGACCCCAATGGAAAAAATATTACTTAGTAATGAACAATAGTTTAAAAAAATATATTTTCAATTGGTTTAACTGAAATTTTCAGAAATAATATATAAACAAAAAAAAAAAATCATCTGCCCACCAACTGCGTGGCGGGTCAAATCTGGAGAGACTGGTCGAGGGAGACCCCTTGACCTCTTCAACCGGACTCTCTCCACATATAACCTTGCATCGCTATAGGAGGGATGGATTCATTCATCCGTTACCCCTGGACACACAGAGATCCAGATTTATACCCTCTCCACATGCCCCTTTCTTTCCAGAATATCTCTTTATAAATAAAATGGTATGAAAGTGTAATAATTTCCATCGAAAATCTTTTTGTTTCTATCTGCCTAACCTATAAACATGTATTAAGTTTTTTTTAAAGCTAAATGAAGGTTTAAATAAAGTGGGAGTTTCTGTAGGTTTGTTAAACAATTCTACAATTTTATTTCAAGTTTGATGGAATTTTGCTCAGTTGGCTTTCAAAACCAGAGGAAGGTCACTCACTGTTTGGGTGATATTGTTTATTTACTCGTAGGAACTACCTACACCCTCTTTTACTTAACTCAGAATAAAGCGCGAGACATGTCGGGTTACGGAATACAAAATGAGACATTAGTTTCTTGTAAATTCAACGCCTCTATAACATCACAGGAGGCAGCCGGTGGATTTAGATAAGAGGTAGTTTTATTGTTCAAAGTTTCACCCAAATAAATTTCCAGTTCTTGCATTTAAAAACTGACACACCCGACCATACGACGATATGGGAAACTAATATTATTGATTTGGAAATATTCCTAGGTCCTCTTCCCTCTTGTCGCAAAACCTCCTAGACCACAGATCATGCGATCTAGAAGGTTTTGCTTGTAGTCGTCTATCTTTGCGTCTTCATTTGCTGGCAGCCACTTCAGTCACTGACTAACCCTCACGCGCGGTGTTAAAATGTGTTCGAAAATTATTCGCATTCCAGTAGGTGAGTAGGTTGTTGATGAACCCCTTTGTCTAAATAAGGGGGCCTCAGCTTAATTTTATTATTCTCACGTGTGTATTAAAAAATGATCACTTACAGTATTACACAATTACTATTATAGTTTTATCTTTTTTGTTATTATTTTTTGTCCCAAAAAAGGCGAAATTGTTCTGGTTTCCTTCACAGTGCACAGTGTTGAAAAAATTGACATAAATACTGGAGAATTGAAGAATCAGAAATGATCATTCACTATAACTGTTTTAAAGACGGAGTAGACGTTTCAAATGAAATGTGTGGTAAATATTTTATCTGAAATGTATACCAAAACCATTCATTTGATAACTAACAGTCCTGCCATAGATCGTCCCAAGTGGTTCGCTAAGTTTGGTGACTTAGCAAGTCTACCCCGGTTCATCTAGGTATTGGTGGCGAATCAGTTTGCCCACATACTGCGTGGCGGGCCGGATCGGGGGACCCTGAGAAAGATCTAACCTAAACCTCTCCAGCTGAACTCTCTCGCCCCCTTGCCTTGAACTGCAGTGGAAAGGATTGATTCATACGTCCGTCACTCCTAAATACATTGACCCTCCAGATTCTTACCACCCCTCTTTCCTTCCCAGAACTTCCCTACCTTCCTTTCACCAAAGAGACCCTCCACACAACATCCCTAGAGATGACGACACTTTGATTTTTCATCAGGGTCTCCTGTGTGGAGCCAGTATGAAAAAAAACAAAAAACGAAAAAGCTCGAAGCTCTCAAATACTGCTTCATGCGGTTTTGAATCTAAGGGTAAATAAATTCACTCAAAAATTCCTTTTCTCAAAGGGTTCTGTGTGCAAGACACAAGCAAAGGGTTATTGCTTATTTCCAGACAGGATTATTAGAAAATAGATGTAGGTATTTAATAAATATACATATTTTTTTATATTTATCTCTGTTTGTGCTTTTTCATTTAATAGCTTCGGTACCAGCCCTTTTTAAACGGCTTCCTAAGTGTTTCAAATCTCTTCCTCCATTAAACTAATGAAAAAATTGACTGAGATCTAAAAATAATTTCAATGAATCAGTGTTCAATATTCCAGAGATTTTATTGGGACGTAATAACATATACATAGAAAAACATAATTCCTAACATATGTACAAAAATAATATTATGTGCATCCCTAAAGATTTTATGCCTAACACTTAGTGTTTATTTACACTATGTTAGGTGCAAATCGTCTTTCGATCACACTCCAAAATCATGTTTCCTAGTGGTAGGTGAATCATTTCTTCGGGGGATTAAATTGACAAACAAACTGCGATCGAATTACAAACCTTTTCTAACATAAAACAAAAATTGTCCTTTGTGAATTATATTAATATTAACAATTTTTTTAAAGTTAGATTTTGCCAGTAAATGTGGAACGTAAAACTACCTGGAAGTCCCCTTTGTCTGAAGGTGAAAGTACACTTTTTTTCAGATTGCTCTGAACATTTAAATTGATACAGCTATAAGTGTAGCTATAACTTTGTGGTTATATCTATTATAGATAAATAAAACAATGTTACTTTGTTTGGACCACTTGTATATTTGTTTAAAGCCGACCGGTTTCGGAACTCTCGTACCTTCCTCAGGGCAAACGTATACTGATTTGACAATTACAAAATAGTGGGTGGGAACATTGTATTATTACCAAGGATTGTAGCGGTGGAGGCGTTACTAGGGATTAATGAAAAGAGTCTAATAATAATTTCCTTTCTTAACTTTCGAAACCACTTATTGGTTTCTTACTTGTCAGTTTGGTGCATCGGGTTAGCTGTGCTCAGGACTTTGCGACGAATGTGCCTGCCCACCAACTGCGTGCCAGATCGGGAGAGCCGGTTTGGGGAGATCCTTCGACCTCTCCAGTTGGTCTCTCTCGACCCGTCGTCGTGCACCGCAGTGAGAGAGATGGATTGATGGATTCATATGCTCTTCACTCACGACACGCTTACCCCTAAATTCCTTACCATCCCTCAAACTTTTTTCCTTTCCTGAACTTCTTCTCCTTTCTTTCCTTAAAAAATACTCTCCACACAGCATCCGCAAAGGCGATACAGGACCTCAGGGAAATTATTGGATGGAGGGTATTAGATTGAAGTAAACACTTAAAGAAGATAAGGAATGAAGTAAAAAAATAAACGTCACAAATTCTAAATAAAACTGTTTGTCCGTGAATCACCTTCGTTCGAATTTAATCGCCCGTAGAAAGTTTTATTCGCGAAAATGGAAAAGTATTTCAGAGAGCTTATTTTTAAGTGTACGTTCGAGTGAATATACATTATATATTATGAAGATGCAGATTTTCACAATTGTCAATTACACACAATCAATTATTTTTATTTACATGAAAACAAATGACTTAGTGTTATTCACTACTTATTTAATCAAAATTATATAATTATAATTATAATTTAACACCAAATCCAATGGTTTCGTCGCCCGGATAAAAGTAAAATTTTAAGATGAAAAATTATATTGAAGAATTAAATATTTTATTTTGTTTTATTTCCCCATGCAATAAACAAAAATAGTTTCGCGCTTACCCTGTACTTACGTAAAGCGTGCATGCTCCTAGCACTTGCCCATTTCAGATTTTTAAAGTAGCGCCGAGAAACGGGTTTCCCAGCCACAAGAAAGCTGTTGCTATATTATCATTATTATATTATAAACCCATGTATCACAGAACAACAGCAAACGTAAAGCGGATTTCCTCTGTATGCAAAGAAAATGAGAAAACACGTTAGCCAGGAATTTTCATACATAGCTTTTAGAGGAAACGCCGCTTCTGTAGCGGCAAACGAACCTCACCTTCGGAGAATGTGAATTTAAAATAAGCTTTTAGTAGTTTGTTGAATGGCAGGGGTAGTTTCAGACCGTGGCGTAGATCTGAGATACTAAAAACTATGCATAAATATGGTTACTTCATTAACGTCAGCTTATGCATAGGAAATAGGAACTATTCCACCACGCTTTATTTCTCTGTTTTTTCTAGATCATGATAGAAGACAGAGATAACGGAAGGTGGAAGAGGAATTTAATTATTAGGTATGTATCTGTATTTCTTATTTTTCTCGTATTTTCTCTTACTGGAGGTTGGATGTCTTCGGGTTGTCATCTTTGGGGATGCTGTGTGGAGGGTTTTTTTTAAGGAAAGGAAGGAGGGGAGAGTTCTGGGAAGGAAGAGGGTTTTAGGGGTGGGTAGGAATCTGGGGTTCAGTGTGTCCTGGTCATCCGCCTCCAAAACCTAGACAAACCTCACCCCATGAACCCGGGCACCCCTGCTAAATCACAAACGTAGCGAACCACTTGGGGTGACCAATGGCAGAGGTGTTGGTTATCCAATAAAGGTTCCCGGGGCGGCGGTACCCATTCCCTCCTCCTAAATTAAAAATCGTTTGAAGTTGCCTTCTTCATAAGTTTTGACAAACATTGTTTCAACAATTTTTATTCATGTTTAATGGTAAAAACAGGGATTTAAAAAAAAAAAAATAGAGATTCTTAATATACGTGATTTTAATTAAGTATCTCTTTTAAACGGTTTTTTGAAGAATGTACCGACGAAAAAACCAGATTTTTTTACATTAGCTCCACGTAGGAGGCTCTGAGGAAAAAAAAAACCCAGGGACTCCATCATCTTTAGGAATGTTGTTTGAAGGGTTTAAGAAAATGAAGGAGAGAAAGTTCTGAGAACGAAAAAATTATGAGGGGTGGGTACCAATCAATGAGTCCAGGAGTGACAGACGTCTACGCCTTCCACTGCGGTGCAAGCCGATGTCCGTCTGGAGAGGTCTAGGTTAGGTCACTCTCAAACAGTCTCTCCCGATCCGGCTCACCACGCATTAAGTGGGCAAACGCAATAGCCGCCAAGACATCTTCAATCCTGACTGATGTCCCCGGGCACCCCTGCTAAGTTACCAAACATAGCGAACTATTTGAGGTGACCTATATCAGGGGTGTTGGTTTTCCAATAAATGGTTCCCGGGGCGGCGGTACCTATGCCCGCCTCCCAAATTGTCACGCCATGTTGCGGTTCCTCCTTCTTTAGCCAACATAGTCACAAAACAACCCTAACAATAATCTTGATTCTGTCCGTGAAATCTCAAATCATACGAGTATTTACTAAATTCATATTTAAACGAGTATTTTTATTGTTATTGTCATCTACAAGTACGTCAGAAAAGCTTTGAATCTTTTTACGCAAATATTTTTGATTTCCAAAAAATAAAATCAGTGTGCAGGAAACAACAATAAAGAATACCAGAAAAACGTAAAATAAGTTATTATTTGGGGCAAAAAATGTATGATGACTCAAAGCAATTCAAAATAGAGGAACATTTCCTCGTTTCTGCTTCCATTTCGTTACCTAATCAACCACCGCGCGCCGCGGAATGCGTCAGTGTTGGTAAGAAATAACTGTATCAGTATTTGTACCAAAGAACTGTTTCATTTGTAAAGCAGACTATGAAAAACTTTACAATGCCACAAACACCGCTGGGGTAATGAGGCGGTAATTTTCCCGCAATGGAAACTAATAGAGAGGACCAATAATTTGTTCAAAAAGAAAATTTACTATCGGAAAAAATAAATTGAAAGTATCGTAAAACAAACGAAGTGCACGGTAAACATTTCAAATAGTTCAACGAACATCTTTATAACTCACGGTACCGCCGCCATTTATTGGATTATCAACACCTCCGCCAAAGTGGTTCGCTACGTTTGGTGACTTAGCTGGACTGCCCGGGTTCACGAGGTGAGGTTTATCCCGATCTCAGTAGGGGATGCCCTATAATAAACTGATTCTGGACCCTTTTTGAAACCCGCTGGATGAAAGTAACATCATATACTACGTAATCCACTTGAAAAGTACACCCTATGGGTTAAAATGAACTGATTTATTTTATTAGTAAATAAGTAGCTGTAGCACGTATCTTTCAAATTCTCTAGGAAAATAGTTGATGCGTATGGTATGAACAATGTTTGTAAGTATCTATTTGACGTCGTTATGATGAAAGATTTTATTCTACGTCAGTCGAAATTTTCACTTTAGCTAAATTCGATTTCCGAACATTTTGCAACGTCCCCCCATAGAGTTATTTCTTAGTTATAAATTAGGATGAATTTTTAAGTGGGCATTCAATTTGACAATTCTGCCGTAATACAAAATTAAAAGTAAAATATAAACAACTTATTATAATAATAATAATAATAATAATATTTATTTCGCATAAAATTATACAATGAAACATATGTGGAAACTTTGACTAGCCAACTAGGAATGGATCCTGTTTTAGGCCAGTCAAATTGACAAATTTAGTTTTTTTTTTTTTTTTTTACAGTGAATACCGCACAAGAATCTCAACTGCTCCCGTCTGGAGCCAGTGAGACTATGGCATCCCCAATTGGGGTATGTTGTGAGGCTGAAGGTAGCGGGGAGGGGAAGGAGGTGGGGAAGAGGAAGGTTGGGAAGTACCTGGCTATTCAGATCTGGTCACTAAACACGGCTAAAGCCATTTTCAAGCAACCTTTCAATTCTGAATGGTGGTCTTACACCAGGGCGATACTGATAGTATCTTCCACTCTGGAACATGCCGCAAATATACTATATATTATTTTAAATGAATTAATTGTGAAATAACACAAATTAATCAAATAAAATTTATTTGCGCATGCCGGGTTCGAACCCGCGACCTCCGGAATGTGAGTCAAGAGTCTTAGCCACTGGACTACGGAGGTCGTCGTCGTTGATAAATTATATAAACATATTATTTATTGAATGAAACAAGTGTTACGATTAAATTCCTCGTAGAAGCTTTAGTTAATAACTACAATTTTGAACTCATAAAAAAAAGAATAAGCGAAGAGAAAAAAACAATGTCTTAAAGTACAGATTTAGTATCGAATTCTTGTTTAACAATAGATAAATGTTTGGACATGTGAATCGCATGCAAAAATTGAGAATCGAGACCAGCTTCAAGTGTGAAGACAAAATCCATAATATAATTTATATATATTATTTATTGAACAAATTTTAAATGCGCCACTGAATAGGAAAACCTATTGAAGCGATTTTTTGGTGAAATTTATGAAATTGCGAACTTTATTGATTCAAGGACTATTCCCACCACAAGGCACTATCAAACTGCGGTGTGCTGCGGTGAAAACATTTACAGATGATCTATTTTTATTTTTATTGTTGAAGTAGGTATGTAATATAAATCGATCGTTTATAATACTTCTGTGACCCGTCGGCAAACTCCTAATTCCTAATTAGTAGTTCAACAGGACACGTTTTTTTATGTAACATTAATAAATTGTTTGGGATTATTCTTACTATTTTTCTGATTCTCACTTCACCTGTTTCTACCTACACTTGTGAAGTCACAAGTGCAGTGCCTTGGCAGTCTCCAAAATGACAGCCGTGTTCTTTGATCAGTTTCTATTGTTCGATTGACTTTTTTGATAAAAATACTAGTTCCGTGAAAAACTTCATAGTGGCAATTGGTGTTAATCGGTGCAAAGTGGAAGGTGACACCCAAAGATATTGAAATACAAGTGACACCTTTAACCGGCTGCGGTGAGTTTTCATGCTATCCGTGTTTCCTTCCTTCCACAGAATTTATAACATAAATAAAATAAAACATGTAGTATTATATAACATAAAATAATACGTGAATTATTTTATATTCTTCGGTGAGTAAATAAACAGTGCTAATTTTTTGATAGAACTAAACCCGCACGTAATCTGTAATTTTAGTATTCGCGATAAAAATTGCAGGCTAGCGTTGCTAAGCAACCTCAATCAATTAATAATAATAATAATTGATTAAGGTTGCTTAGCAACGCTAGCCTGAGAGATTTAATATATACTCATTTGGATGAAATTTTTTTTTTATCTGAACAAGAAAAAGGTTGTCGCAGAAATCGTATGGGATGTAAAGAACAATTATTTATTGATTCTGTAATTCTAAAACAAATTCAAAATCAAAAGCGTTTACATACTTGCTATATAGATTATCAAAAAGCTTTTGATAGTATCCCGCACTCGTGGCTAATCAAAATATTAAAAATATATAAAGTTAACCCAATTATAATTAGCTTTTTGAAAAATATTATGTCCTTTTGGAATACAGATTTACTAGTTAATTTAAAGGGTAAGAAAATAGTAGTACCGGGCATTACAATAAAAAGAGGGATTTTTCAATTACTATTCAAGATAGAGTCATTAATACTAAAAATTATAGGAAGCGTATAATCAAAGATATAAATCAAATTGATGATTTACATAGAAAATGTTTACTTTTCCAGAAACTATAGAACATATTATATCGGGATGTGCTGTATTGGCGCCGTCCGAGTATACATTTAGGCACAATCCACCAAAGTTTGGTAATTAGCCATAACTTGATTGACTGCCGTAATATACATAGTACCATATTAAGAATATGAACCAAATTCATTTTTAGAAAATGAATTTGAAAAATGAAACAGACAGAACAATTAGTCATAATAGACCTGATATAGTTTTACATGACAAACTTTTAAAAAATAACTTATATCATTAATGTAGCTATTCCAAATTCCTGTAATATTCAAAAATCTGTTTCTGAAAAAATAAGAAAGTATACAGATTTAGGAAATGAGATTAAAAGAATTTGGCATTCTCAGACTGTAAAAATATTATCATTTGTTATTTCGGCTACCGGCATTATACATAGCACTCTCATTCAAAATTTAGGCATATTAGATTTGTCAAAGAATTTATATATAAAAATGCAAAAATCAGTCATTTTAAATACATGTAGGATTACAAAAGATTTTTTTAAAATATTTATATTGAGGAATCAGTAGGATTTATGAGTCCAATTAAGAGTTCCGCAGAGCCGAACCCTCTGATATGAAAATATCTGGAGTCGGTGAATTATTTTCCCATTTGATCTCTGGTAGACTGACATGTTGTACTTATATTGTTTTGTATTTATAATACTTATATAGTGCAATTACATAGCGTGGATTGACTAAATGATCATTTGAGGAAGTGTGTGAAAGGGTTTAGTTTTTCTTGTGGGGAAAATTTATCTCAGACATTTAAATCTGGTGCCGTAAATAATACATATTATTTTCATATTTAAAAAAAAATTCTTTGGCTAATAATATTACGTATTATTTTTTTAGTTGATAATGTGTCAGAAAAAAGATTTATTATTTTTAATTAACTTATTATATTACAAATAAAAATGTGTATGCAGTATAACGAAAAACACAATGCTTTCATTTTTATTGCCAATATGTTCCGGTTCAACAAAATTAAAATTTTATCAGCGTTAAAATTAATTTTCAGAGTCAATCAAACGAATACAGTATTTTTGTAAAAAGCCGATTACATTACGGCTTTCATTTCTATTTACACCATATGAAATAATATTGTTAACTAATAAATTTATTTCTGTATCAGAATAAAGTTTTTTTACTTATTTTTATCGTTTAACATTTCACAGAATTTATTCGTCTCATTGTATTTTATTTGAAGGTATTTTTAGCATCGCATTTTTAGGGAACGATTGTTATAATTGTAGTACGTTTTCAAAAAAAACTTTTTTGTTGTGTGGGTAGTTACTTATTTTGAGATTTGATTCGAAACATATTAACATTAGGTTGGGTTATTCCCCAGGCCATTAGAACGTGTCGTGTTACGTGATCAAGTCAGTGCCATCGAGCAACCATATAATATAGTTTACAAGTGGCGGCGATTGTTGTTGTTGCTCATTGTGTTGTGTTACAGCAAACATTTAAAATAAATAGAGTGACTAAACTATTTTAAACAGTTGACAGCACTGACTTCGTGACATGGCGGTTGCGCGCCCAGGCCTGTACCTACTCTTCTTGGCCACGGTTATCAAACTTTCGTCACATTGGACGTGTCGATATCCGCCATTTTAATTTTTTCGAAATATGTTTTCAACAGTTCCCGTTAAACGCCGATTCTCGGTGCGTTTCAGTTTTTTTAAACAATTTGTGATCAGCTGTCAAGTACGATCACGTTGTCATGCTTGTCAGTTGATCGCGATCAAGTTCGTTAGACGCTACCTACCCAAAAACCGTGCAAGGTAAATATATACAACAGAAATTTAACATAGAAATATAGTAAACAAAACACACTACATCTATTTTGCATCTTCGGCGGCCCCTGTGGTCGAAGGGAAAAGCTCTCGACTAGCAATCCGGAGGTCGCGGGTTCAAATTCCGGTGAACGCAGATAAATTTTATTTGAATGATTTGTGATTTCACAATTAAATAATTCAAAATAATGTAAGGCATAAATGTGGAACGTTCCAGAGTGGAAAATACTCTCGGTATCGTCCAGTTGTAAGACCACCATTCAGAATTGAAACGTTGCTTAAAATGGCTTCAGCCGTGTTTAGCAATCAGATCCGAATAGCCTGGTACTTCCACCGCATTCCTCTTCCCCACCTCCTTCCCCTCCATACTTACTTACATACACAGCCTCACAATATACCCCAATTCGGGATGCCCTACCCTCACCGGCTCCCAAAGTCAAAATAAATATTTTTTTCGAATCTCGGGATTGAAATGTAGGTTTTGTTAAAAGCACTCGAATTCTACTTGAGTTGACTAAAATGTTTGAGAAGTAAGCAATCAAAAAATAAAATATTTTCCAAGATAAAAATACGATTCGCGGAAAAAATATTGATTATATCGAATTTTCATCGGAATCCTTACACTTAGAAATTCACGAAACGCTCTTTGATCGCAGATGTTTGCAAATATATTAAACCTCTCTCTCACAGGTGCCAGCAAGACGTCGATTGCAGGTAGCTGTAATATGTAAGCACGGGGCTGGGCGGGGGCGGGAAAAGCACCATAGATCACAAAGGGCAAAAAGCGCCGTGAGAAGGGTTAACCCTGAGGTATGGCAGTCACGTAGACTAGGGACAGCTTGTGTGTAAAAACTATCCTTCAAATATCAGTCCTCGTCTGCTGAACTACCTCATTTTAGGGGACCACGGACATTCCACACAAGAAATATGCACAAACACGAGGTTTTCGGTGAAATTTATTTTCATTCCTTTATTTGTGACAAGTTTTTGCGGCTGAACTTGGTATTTTCAAGGGAATTTCATCAAATATGAGCAAAAAATCTTATATAGTAAAATGCCTTACGTAGTCAAATATGAATACTTCTTTATGCTTTGTGAGTGTCCAATAATTTGCAAAGTATTATTTTTGTAACGCAATCCCTGTAATTTTCTGTTTTTAAACGACTTCGAAAAGGAGGAGTGTTATGATATTGATGATTCTTTTTTTATTTGAAAGCTGGCGCTTTCCGTGTGGTCCCATTTTTATTTGGTTCAGTTCTGACAATGACATCCATGAGAAAATCATATAAGTCTTAAATTTGCATTAAGTATGTGCGCGACGGATGGACGAATAACTCAATATCACGCCAACCGATTTCGATGATTCTTTTTTTATTGGAAAGGATGTACTTCAACAAGTTTGATGAGAGTTTGGTTAGATTCTGATTATGGGATCCATGACAAAGTAACGGAACTCTCCAATTCTTAAGAGCAAATTAAAGATTCTCGGCCGAATCTTAATCGAATTAGTTAGTGTACTTCAGATTCACTAAAAACCAAAAAATATACAAAAATTTTAACAAAACAAAAAAACTACTTCAAAAAATGCACTAAAAAGTAAAAAAAATAATTTCGTATTCTTCTACAACTTAATAATCAACTTACTTTTTCTACTCATCAATACACTCGGCGTGTTCACTTGACAGCTACCCTCCCGCCGCGGCCCGCTCCCGCCTCTCACCTCGTCAAGTCGCGCATGTGACACAAGCACATCTCACCTATAACTATGTATGTAGTTACAAACCTACCTTAGCTGACACCGACTCCAAAAATAACAATCGTACCTACATATTGATGAGTAGTAAAAGTAAGTTTTTTTGTTTTGTTAAAATTTTTTTGTTAAAACATTCCTAGAATTCGCGGTCTTGGACTACGGCAACCCGTGCGGACTTGGCATCGAAACATAGCAGTACTTGATTACTTAGGAGAGCCGAGGTATAATTTTATTTATTTTCGATTATTTTGTAAAATGACGAAATGTTTTGAGTTTAAATCATGTCAGTGAAACTGCGAAGCTTAAATAAGAGGATATTTTGAGGAGGGCGTTCAACATCAAGTAATTGGGTCAAAACTTTCTTCTAATGGAAAAATATGAAAATATAAGAATATGAAAATATATAAATATGGAAAATATAAGAATATGAAAATATGAACCAAAGTATCTCAAAAGCAGCTCTGCAAAAGTATAGCCTGCTCATATGGTATCTAGCTGAAGAAGAAGTTATTTTGTCACTATTCGATGAGGAGGTTGACAAAGAAACAAACGATATATAACGATAATCTGGAAAAAGATTCCCATCAAACGCAGAACTTGGTGGATTATTATAGGTAAGTCTCATAGATAAATGGTGTTTCACGTATACGATTTCATTTAATGCTTTGCATTCCATATTTTGTTTCAGAGAAAAATGTTGAAGATTTTATTTCAAGCAAGGGCACGAACTTGTTCTCTCGTCTCAAAAATTGTTGGCATTTTTCTTCACAAATGTCCTTCGTGGGAGACTAACGCCTCGCTCTAGCAGTTAAAAGAGCTGTATCCATGCTGAAGGCCGTAAACGATGCACCTGAAAGGACCGTAAAGTTGATTCAAGACTTTCACGGTTTGATCAAGGAATAACAAACACAGATTTTGTTACGTTGCGTTCTGTTCTGTGTTCATGAAAGATTTATCCTGAAAAAGGAATCTTTGAAGAGAAAATATCAAATATCGTATTTTTTTAATTGGGATAATTGTGTTGTAAATTTCAGTATCACACATTGTGGGATGTCATCCTATAAAATTTCAATAAGAGACTTTTACGTCAAGTGGGCACGGGTTAATGTCATTGTAGATTGATAGAATTTCATAATTGACTGTTTGAACCAAATAGAAAAAAAAAACTGAAGGGCATGTGTGTCTAAATTCGAAAACAACCAAAATATACATATGTGTAGGTATGTAGGTATTTTTGAAAGATATTTTCTCGTTTATTGAAAAAATTGACACTTCTGGGGGCTCTATAGGGTAAAGTGGTAAATGTTCGCTTTCTAAAGGTGGGTATTACTTATTGTAAATATATTATTTTTTAATTTATTTTATATATTTAATAATATTATTATTCAATGTATAAAAACAGTTTATTATAAAGAAGTTCTGTTTCTGCTTTTGTTTATAATAAACTGTTTTATAAACAAGTCCTGTTTCTGCTTTTGTTTATAATAAACTGTTTTTATACATTGAATAATAATATTATTAAATATATAAAATAAATTAAAAATTAAAATGGAGTTCTACAAAATAAACTTAATAACAATAAATAAATATATTATGTTGAAAGGGTTGGGACAATGGTCATATTGATTAAATTTAACGTGAGTGTGCTCTTATTATACATATACAGAATGTTATAAGCCTTTTCAAAATAATATATTTTCGTAATGGCCTATAGGTAAGGCTCGCGGGCGGACACCTTTTTTTTTTTTTTTTTACATGAGCTCCACACAGGAGGCCCTGAGGAAAACAATTTCCCTCAGGGCCTATGTCATCTTTGGGGATGCTGTGTGGAGGGTTTTTTTAAGGAAAGGAAGGAGACCTTTCTTTTATTGCAAAGATTTTTTTATAAATATTCGTGTAAAACTACACCAATATGGCTGTAGCGTTGTTTTTTGCTCTTACCTAGTTGCAATTTTGATAAAAAATATTTTTTTACATAAATATCACTGGAAATGAGATTTGTTAAGATTCAAAAGAAAATTTTTATCGGCTATTTAAAGAAGACTTTCGGCTTCCGGGCCAAGGAAAATTTGGTTATCTGTTCAAGAAAGAATATCGTTATTTAAAAATATTTGATCAATTTCACGAGCAGTAAAAAAACAGCACACGTACACGCGAACAGTCCACAGAAAACATTGTCTTCTACATGCCAACGAATAAATTAAGTTCGGCGAAAACAAGATTTTTGAAAACAAAAAGTATTTTTGGAAATTTATTGTAGAACAAACTAGTACCTTTAAAAATAATAATGTCATAGCATTATTTGCAATACGCAGTGTCGTGATATTTCACTTCAAGTGCGCTTTACTGTAATAAATAAACTGATTTGAAAAAATAAGATTTACTAACTCCGTTCAGTGGTTAAGTTTTAAACGTGTCGTTAAATAGATGAAAATCTGAAAATGTTCAATTAACAACATTAAAGAAATTCCCAACGCCATTTCTCCTCTCAGCCAAAAATAAAAAGATAATATGTAAAGTTTTATAAAGAATATTTAGCAGAATTACGAAAAACCTGAAATTCACGATTCTCTCGACAACGTCATGTCGTTTTTTTGGAACAGTGATGTTTTTAACACACATGATGGTATTCGCGGTACCATAATGTCTCTTTGATGCAGTTTGGGATGATAGCTACTATTTTCATGAAAGCTGTTTATTTTATTATTTAACTGTTAAATGTTATTGAAGTCAAACCAATATTTGATATATTGACGTATGCTTCCTTTGTTTTCAGTGAACACGGATTATATTGGTCGGACATTTCTAGTTTTAATTCTCAACATCTATGTATGTTCATCATAAGAAGGGCAAGACAGAATCAAGTATTAAAATAAGTGTGTTAACAATAATAATAACAATGTGTCAGCAATCAGCGACCCAGTAAAACTACTCCACAAACTATGCCATGTATCTGCTGTCTTAGCTCCATTTTAGACTTACAGACTCTAAGAAGCTTAAAATTTTCCTTTTCCATTCAATATAACTATATGGTATTGTAGGATGGGGTAATTATGCTGAATCCATTATCAATCCCATTAATACAGTTCAAAAAGCAATTTTCAGATTTATTTTTTATATGCCAACCTATCCGCCCCTCAAAAGGGCTCTGCTAAAATCAGAGTTTTAAATCATCAAAGGAAGCTAAATATTACGGAATAATAATAGAAGACTATATTTACTAAGATAAGCATACATTAAATATGGTGAAATGAACTACTGGTGGATGCACAACATCAAGTACATTCCCGCTTTTCATCAAATCTGGGTTGCGTGATCCCTAAAACTAGAACTGCATTCGCTCAACGACAATTCTGCTTCATCGTTTCCTAAAATATAATGCTTTGAGCACCAATACAAAGTCCAATAATTCTTTTTCCTCTTTTCCTACACGTTTATAACATTGGATATTTGAAAAGGTGTGAACTTTTTAAAAAAATTATACGAATTGAAAATTACGCTTATAATTATAATTATACATCGATCTTTTTTAAAAGTTTAATTCATTTTACCTAAATTTTTACTTTTTATTATTAATTTTTTAAACTTTATGAGTAAAATCTCAAATTATAATATTTAATTAAATGAAGACAATATTAGCGAAACTCAATCGAAATCTGGAGACAGAAAAATCAGAAAAGATATTGGCTCCGCTGGGACTCGAACCCAGAACCCTTTTCTTACATGGAAATAGCTCTACCGATTAAGCTACGGAACCCATATTAATTCGGTCACTTTTAACTGTATCATACTTCGACTAAGAACTACCAACACTATCTTCATTTACTTAACGCACATATTATTGGCTGCTATCTTTATATATGATTACAAGATTCAACTCGAACTAAATGCAATCTAGATAGTGTCTGGATAAATTTTTTTATCCATTTTATTTGTAATACGCGACATCTATT
The DNA here is from genome assembly GCA_917880885.1 of Limnephilus marmoratus. Lineage (NCBI taxonomy): Eukaryota > Metazoa > Arthropoda > Insecta > Trichoptera > Limnephilidae > Limnephilus > Limnephilus marmoratus. Next base: position 26,814,164 of record OU862912.1, on the reverse strand, counting down.
GACTTTTTCTGCAAGTCTAGGATGAATATTTATTATTAATTTTTTAAACTTTATGAGTAAAATCTCAAATTATAATATTTAATTAAATGAAGACAATATTAGCGAAACTCAATCGAAATCTGGAGACAGAAAAATCAGAAAAGATATTGGCTCCGCTGGGACTCGAACCCAGAACCCTTTTCTTACATGGAAACAGCTCTACCGATTAAGCTACGGAACCCATATTAATTCGGTCACTTTTAACTGTATCATACTTCGACTAAGAACTACCAACACTATCTTCATTTACTTAATGAATCTTGTAATCATATATAAAGATAGCAGCCAATAATATGTGCGTTAAGTAAATGAAGATAGTGTTGGTAGTTCTTAGTCGAAGTATGATACAGTTAAAAGTGACCGAATTAATATGGGTTCCGTAGCTTAATCGGTAGAGCTGTTTCCATGTAAGAAAAGGGTTCTGGGTTCGAGTCCCAGCGGAGCCAATATCTTTTCTGATTTTTCTGTCTCCAGATTTCGATTGAGTTTCGCTAATATTGTCTTCATTTAATTAAATATTATAAATTTTTACTGGTGGTTATTTCTTGGGAGGTCTCCACCGCTCTATACAGTTTTAATAAGTTAAGATTTTTACTTCTTTCAAAAGGGAGGTCTTATAATGCACTCTTAGGTATTTTTTAATCTTGTATTGTAATATTATTGAGTATTTTATTTCTATTTTCTAAAAAATGTGTACTTTATCATTCGGTTTAATTACGGTTTTGATTTCCATTAAGATTTATATATGTTTTTATTTTAAATATTATTTTTATTTTTGTGCCTGCATTCACTATTCTTATTATTAGATTGTAATATAGCGATTTACGACAGTTTTGATACGGGCTTAGGCCTAGAATGAGAAATGAATGTTGTAAAGTAAAATTTAATGATGGAAAAATGGTTAGTTACCAAATTTAATACTAATCTAATTTGAGTTCTCTTCCGTACAATGCTTTTGTTAATGTTTTAATTTTATTATATGAATTCTGCACAATAGTCCAAACTGCTTCCAACCATCTGAAGTCTGTGGAATTATGTCGTCCCCAACTGTAAGATGGTGAGGTTGAGAGGAATTGGGATGGGAAGTGGACGGAAAAGATAAAGGATTGGAAGTAGTTAACAGATTTAGTCACAAAATACGCCTAAAGCTATTTCAAAAGACGTTTTGTCGTGATCTTTCACCAGCGAAAGAATGTGTATTTACCAGTCTACCGGAGATATGGAATCGTTCTGTTAAATTTAAATTTTAATGAGTATGTCATTCATAAATATTAGGTCCTTACATATGAAATTGGCGTTTTGCCGTACAGGTAACTTTGATCTCAAATATCTTCTCTTTGGTTAGGAATTCCAAATTCAAATTTATACAGCTATTTACTCATGTATTTATGTTTCGAAAATTATAATTCATTTGTTTTTTCCTTAATTGTTTTTTTTCTTTGCGTCACTTAGTTTACAAAATGGAAAACTTAAAATATCGCGTTATTTACGAGTACAAGTTCCACCGTGGCACCAGTGCTGCAGAAACGGCTCGAAGGATTAATGATGTGTATGGCGACGGTGCCGCAAAAGAAAACACAGTGCGTTTTTGGTTCCAACGTTTTCGTTCTGGAAATTTCGACCTGCAGAACAAGCCCCGTGGACGGCCGGAGACCAAAGTTGATAATGAAGAATTGAAGGCTGTTGTGGAAGCGGATCCATCGCAAACCACGTCCGAGTTAGCTGCAGGCTGCGGTGTTAGTGATAAAACTGTTTTAATCCACTTGAAGCAAATTGGGAAAGTGAAAAAGCTTGAAAGGTGGGTACCTCACGAATTGAGTGAAGCAAATCAACAAACGCGCGTAATAACGCTAGACCACACACTGCACAACAGACGGCTACCAAATTAGAGAAGCATCAATTGGAATGTCTAAGACATCCACCGTAATCTCCGGACCTTGCCCCAACAGATTACCATTTTTTTCGAAATTTGGATAACTTCTTGCAAGGGAAAAAATTCAACTCGGATGAGGCAGTCCAAACCGCCTACAAAGATTTTATTGATTCCCGTCCGAATGGTTTTTTAGTAAAGGGATCGATGAACTACCTATGAGATGGCAAAAGTGAATAGATAGCAATGGTACATACTTTGATTAAATAAATATATTATATTAAAAAAAAACGACTTATGTTCCTCTCATACAAAACGCCAATTTGATATGTAAGGACTTAATATTTATTTCTTAGCTCAGTTTTGATTGATAATTTTCAAACCTACCACCAAAAAACTGACCTAGTATTTCTCCGTGTCAAAAATGTTATTAATTTTTTCCCAGAGTGAATGCGGATTTTCAGGTGCACGGTAAATGGTGAAAAATTCTTAACGATGCCTTCCGGGACAACAGTATATACGAATATGATTTCTCACACAAACATTTGCAGGCATCTGAATCATCAAATATATTCTCTTAACTAAAAAATACGAGAAGTAATTTGTAAGTGGTGGATTTTTGACATTATTGAATGAAATTGTGTTTCGTTCTACCATTAAGAAATGTTCGTTTCTGACTGAAATTGTACGAACACGTAGATTACGAAACCTCACATTTCAGAAATCAGTTAGGCAACACATTACAGTGAAGAGTTCATAAAGCTTTACATGGAATAACTTGGTGCAAAATACGTGAAAGCTGAAAGCAATTTATTTCAAACATTGCTCCAATGCAGTATATTGCAATAATCTCAATGAGAATACTGCAAACTTTGAATTAAATGTGGTTTATCATTCAAATGCTCGTGTGCCCTGAGCTACAGATATTTGATATGAAGGAAGATGCTTATTGCAAAAACTTGTTTTGTCTAAATGTCCATACATAATATTCCACAAGACTATCAACTTCAGACCAGTTTTATGTTTAAGGCACTGTCCATCCACCATCTGATTGTTACTCTCTATGCGGGTCTCTTTGAAATGGTTTATTAAATTTTCACAAATCAATGTATTTACCTGCTTTACATGTATCATAAAATGATACATTTTCACAAAGTTTACTTACTGACATCTATCTAAGAGTGAAATTACTAGGTAGGCGCTTACATAATATAAAAGAGCCATTATTATCTTGTAAGGTTTAAGATTTTCACGGCCAAAAGCATTTTCGTTATTTGTTTTTGGGGTGTTATGCCGTGTTGCGCTACCTACTTCTTTAGCCAACGTTTCACATCTACCGGATCTGCCGGATCTGCCCTGATGATGGGCACTGCAAGTATTATCGTGATTTATTTTTGGGGTTTTGGCCGTGTTGCGCTACCCCGATGACGGACCCTGTAACACTGTCCGAAACGTTGGCTGAAGTAGGAGGTAGCACAACACGCACAATATCCCAAAAATGAATCACGAAAAAACATTTTTTTAAATTTGTTTAAAACAAATATTTCGTTATTAGCAATAATGCCGTTTTTTTTAACACCCATGATATTTTCTCGTTGAGAAAAACTCTCAATTTTCGACTTCTTTTTAAATAAAGACGGCTCTTCATATTGATGGGTTATCTTCTTATTCGTCATGGCTAACAATAGTTTCGTCATGGCTAACAATAGTTTCGTCATGGCTAACAATAGTTTCGTCATGGCTAACAATAGTTTCGTCATGGCTAACAATAGTTTCGTCATGGCTAACAATCAAAAACATACGAAACGTTGTCAAATGAATTGAATATATTTCCCAGTTTAGGAAATGTATAAGCAGGCGTAATATCTATCTTTGAGGTAATCACTTATAATAATATTTAATTAATATAAAGACGGTTTATAACCTGTGCTGAAATTGTACGCAATATCTTAATCCACGATTCTTCCAACATCCGCGCCCTTGCGAGTGTCAGGGATCGAATACACATTTAATTAAACTAAATTAAACTAATTATTCCGAGCTTATCTCAAGGGCTGCCGACAATTGGGGTTAGCCCGCCCACTGAATTCTGTTCAAGTTGTTTAAAGCTAAAGTTTTAAGTATATATTCAAGTTGTTTCAGGCTTAAGTTTTAAGTAGATAAATTTTGAACTGGACCACCCAATATTCTTTTGATTAATGTGAATACCGCACAATACCCCACTGCCCAGGGCCATTGAAACTACTTGTATATATGTCAGAATCATAGTAGATTCAATTGGGAATGTTGTGAAAGCGAATGTGAAGCAAGTACTTGGCTATTCAGTTCTTGTTACTAAACATAGCCTGTTCATGCAAAGTTTGTAACCTATTTTGGGGTCTCATACCATGGCGATACTGTAAGCTTATTTCATTAAGAGGGCATTACCAGAGAAAACCAGAAATATGTCATTTTCAAATCAGATTTTAGACGGATTGACTCATTTCCACAAAAAATTATAAATGGATTTCGAAAGATTGTTCTTTTTTTTTTTTTTTTTACATTAACTCTACACTTTTATTTAGCATTCGCATGAAATAAATAAATTTAAGTACTAACTTATGTATAACTAATAACTAATAGCAGGTATGTACACTCCCCTTCCATACACAAGCAGGTGCTTTTAATGGAAGGGTAGTAAAAAGAAAAACCTGAAATATAATAAATTTTGAGAAAAATTTTTCATTTTTAGTAATAAGGTTATTCTATAGGTCGTTGGCAGATTTGTTAAATTTTCAAAAAAGATTTTGTATTATAACACACTTATTTCAAATAATATAATCATGCAGTAAAATAAATCAATACATTATCTAGCAAACGCATGTTTTAGAATTTTAATTTTAGTTTCAATAAAATCATTAAAAAATATGTACGTACATGTGTTTCTTGACGAAAATTGGTCCATTTGTGTATTTATTTGCGCACTTACATACTAATATATTTCAGATTTTTTTAACATTCTTATTAAATTTAGACATTATTGAAAAATGATAAATACTTATAATTATTTTAATAGTTTTATCATCACGCCTTTCAGCATTTTTGGATGAAGGTATAAATTAAAGCTAATTTGGATTGAAATAAATTCGATATTGAGTTATAATTTAAAAAAGCTGGTACGGAGAATAATTAATCTTTCTCATTGTAACCGCCCTGCACGATCGTAAGAATAACTTTCGACGAAATGTGGATTTTCGTCCGCTGGCTGGTTAAACGCTCTTAAGGATAAACTAAATAAAGAAGTTATTTATTAAGTTCACCGAATTATTTTCCATTTTGCTATTTCACAATTGTGTAGAACCTGTACCATCTGATATCATCGTAACATCATAGTTGACCTTACCATTTTAATATTAATCACGTTTGCCTAAAATAATCTTTTCCTCCTAGAAAAAGCATATAACTAGCTTTTGGAACGTGGTGTAAGAAACCGATGGCATCGCGGTTGGTACTAATTTTTTATTGGCTTGCGTTTCATCAATGGGCACTGAAATGTTCGGGTATCGGATTCGAAAATATTTTGAAAGTCCCCTATTTCGAATCTCTTTCTGTCAAGTATTAACGTAATAACTCGCATCGATGAATTAATTAATAGGGGGTGTGCGCCGGAATGATAAGAACGTGCATAGGTCTTTTTGAAGTGAAAATTCTATAGCCTCGCTGTAATTTGGATTTTGGTTGAAACGGAAATAATGATTACTGCACCTGCGACGCATCAACTGCGGTCATCCCCCGCTTTGATTATGATGTCACTTTTAAAGGCTCCTATTGGTTGAGATATGAAACGGAAATTACGTTAGGTCTGCGCTCATTGGTCGCATTGATTATGACCTCACTTTTCATGTATTGGTTGAGATTGATTTGATAAAGTTTCGCTTCTACCGCGCATAAACTGCACTCGAATATATATTTTTAAGCATTGAACTATTTATTTACTTTTATTTTTATATTAGCTAATTACAGGAGGCCCTCAGGGAAGTAATTTACCTTAAGGCCTATTTAGTGGAGGGTCTTTTTAAGGAAGAAAAGGATAGGAAGATTGGGAAGGAAAAAGGTATGAGGGGTGGGAAGGAATCTGGAGGTCAGTGTGTCCGGGAGTGACGGATGTATGAATCAATCCCTCCAACTGCGGTGCAGGGCGATGGATCGAGGGAGTCCGGCTGGAAAGGTCAAAAGGCCTCTCTCAACCATTCTCTATCGATCCTGCCCGCCGTATCCGCCGCCAAGACCTAGACAAACCTCACCCCATCAACCCGGGCACCCCTGCTAAGTCACCAGTCGTAGCGAACCACCTGGGGTGGCCTTTGGCAGAGGTGTTGGATATCCAATAAATTGAGAACGGGCGGCGGTACCCATAACCGCCTCCCAAATAATACTAAGGATCCATCAATCAAATCTAGTGGTGCCGCAGATCAAAGAAACTGATGTTAAGGATTTAATTTAATTTATTGGCACAGGCATGTAAAGCATTTTCTCATACTCGGGTAAAAAACTTATTTCTTCCGTTCATAGTTCTATTTTATTGCTGGTCTTCAAATAGGCATTGATAATATTTTACTATCCAGAATGTTGCCTTTTTACGTTGCCTGTATCAGGAAAGACCACTTTGGTCAACAAATAATAATTTAGAAAAAAGCACGAAATTGTTTGCAATATAAAATTCATCACAAAAGCTACGGTTTCACGACCTGAAACTTTATTCTGACCGATTGCGTTTATTCCGTTTTGGCAAAAGGCCACCAGATCGGTAAAATGTGCAGCTCGCGAAAAATGCAGACAGAAAATGCATATACCTATAACATATTTGGGGATGAAAGCTTTTTGTCGCCTTTTTTAAATTTTTAGCAATTGATTCGTTCAGTTTCATGTTGGCTGAACTATAATTTGTAGACTATTTCCAATTTTTGATAAAAAATGGGGTGGTTTATTAAATAAAATCTGCTTTTGACTCTAAAATCTCCGAAAAATGCCAGATTATTTTTCACGAATTTTTAACCATTTATGTTTGATTCTGCACAGCGAGCGTTCGGTCGCCGTTCGGTACTCAAAAAGTATTTTAAATTACGTTACATATGATTTATGTTATGTTCCAATAAAAATAAATACAGTTTACATGTAGATATAAAACAAATTTCGTCATAAACCTAAAACGTATTGTAATACACGTGTACATTCTATAGCACTTATTCGTGAGGAGTGAACTTTCATTAATTCTTTTAATCGAGTAACGACAGTAAGTTTGCTGTTTGAAGTTAAATCGTAAAGGCTGAAATATTGACAGCAAAAGTTAACAATTTGGGAGGCGTGTATGCCTCTGTCATAGTTTGGTGACTTAGGAGGTTCAACCGGATCTTGGCGGCGGATGCATCTGCTGGCAGGCCGGGTGAGAGAGACTGGTTTAATGGAGACCTTTCGATCCCTCCAGCAGAACTCTCTAGAAACATCGTCTTGCATCACAGTGGGAAGGATGGATTCATACGTCTGTCACTCCTGGGCACACTAAGCCCCAGTTTCCAGCCCACCTCTCATACCCTTTTTCTTTTCAGAACTTCCTTTCATCCTAAAAAGACCCCAGTACAGCATTCCCAAATATGACATAGGCCTCAGAGACATGACACGACTGTGTGGGGCTAATGTACAAAAAAATACAGGTGTGCAGTTCGCATGTAGAAGTGAAACCTTCAGAAAACGAGAGTAGACAAGATTGGGGAGGCTACGAAGCACAGCACAAAGAGGAGGCCGATTATTCTATCTCATTTTCTCGCAGGCAAAATCTTATTGATGTATGTGTTTTGTCTCTTTTTAGTGTCGTTTTTTCGTTTCATCGAATTTCAAATCACAACGTTCTAAAGAAGTTTTCTCTTAAAAAAAACACAATTCACTGACAAAGTTATTTTTAAAACTCTATGCCTACTTATAATTATTTTTGGTTAGGAACTATTTTTTTACGGTAAGGTTATCCACGTTATGTAAATTAAGGAAATGATTCCGTTTGGATAGAAGTGTGTTTCATTGTAAAACCTGGTGCATAAATACCACGCTTTCTTATGTTGTGAAAATCTATCGACTTGAATTATCTTTTATTTTTTCCTATTTCGGATTTTGAACCAAGCATGGTCTAATATAGCACATGGATGTGCAGTAAAAATCATCGTACAAACACACTGTATAACCGATCGGAAAATACATTTTGGTTTAATTAGTTTCTGGAATTACTAATTAAACCTTAATTACTCAATGTAAATGTGTTCTGAACTATGACAGCTTTCTGTAATTATTCCACCCTTAATTTGGCGTTGAATTTATCCTAGCAGAAAGGCAGATCTGCAACGCAGCCAAATACCGAACGATGAACGAATGCACAATAACTGCAAAATATAGGCTTGGATCTAGGCACTATGTTGGCCGGTCAGTTAAATAATCCTTTTTTTATTTATATTTTTGAATGTAGCTATTACTTTGTGGTTATCCATTATAGAAAAATGAAATAATTCAACTTTGTATAAACCACTTCTTTGATGCGCAAATCCGACCGGTTTCGGAACAAACGTTCCTTCGTCAGGGAAAGCTTAATTTGACAGTTTTGAACAATGTTTTATTATGGTAATAAAACATTGTTCGAAACTGTCAAATTAGTATAAGCTTTCCCTGACGAAGGAACGTTTGTTCCGAAACCGGTCGGATTTGCGCATAATAAAACATTGTTTTATTACCATAATAAAACATTGTTCGAAACTGTCAAATTAGTATAAGCTTTCCCTGACGAAGGAACGTTTGTTCCGAAACCGGTCGGATTTGCGCATCAAAGAAGTGGTTTATACAAAGTTGAATTATTTCATTTTTCTTTTTTTATTTTTTTTATTGCAGAAAATAGGTTTTTTCTTGTTTACATTATACCTGCAAAGCTACTGCAAGTAGCTTGTCGGCAGGAAAATAGTGTGGACAAAAACGTAATACAATATAAAATGTCTTACAATAGAAGAAAAAAATATTGCAATTTAATAAAATACACAATAAAAACATAATAATATGTCTAAAAAAATTAAACTTAAAAATGCACGAGGAGTCATAATACAGAAAATCTTATTCCAATTGCCACGTCTTTAACAATAGTGCAAATTTGGGTATCGAGCAACATTTCTTCAAATCATATGGCAGCATATTAAAAATGAGTGGTACAATCTAGGTACTATCATCCCTTCATTTTGTGTAAGCCTAGTATTGTATACGTGATCCACCATTGTTTTGTATTGACTATCTGGGATATGTTGCTTACAGATTTTATGCCAAAAAAGAGCTCTAATATGTAAAACATTTATGGATTTATACATTATTGTGATATTTTTCCGCTGGTCATAAACTGCTTTGCTGACGAGTAATTTGACCATGGCGTTTTGAATTGACTGTATATGTTGGATGTTTGTCTTACATGAGTGCCCCCAAGAAGTTATGCCATATCTCACATTAGATTCAGCCAGGGACAAATAGATTAGTTTCATGGTTTTTGATGGGCACATAATATTTAAGTTTATACAGTTGCCTACAATCGTTCGAAGGCGCTTACATAGCTTAACAATATGGATATCCCATTTAATATGACAATCCACCGTCACCCCTAAGTAGACGCATTCTTTGACTAGGTCAATACTTCCACAGGCGCAGGGCTGTATACACTTATTGTGTATGCAGTCAAAGTTATGGGACACTACTGAAGGTGCTATTGTATATCTGGCATGAGGCGATATTATGTGCATTAGTTTTGTTTTTTGTGCATTTATAACTAAAATAAAAATGTATTTTTAGTTATTGAATCAATGTAAATCAAACCAAAATACTTTTGTATAACACAAAAAAGTTCCATACTTTACATCTTTCTAGCTGCTCAAAAGTTAATTAAGATTTCAATATTAATTTTAGACTGAAAAATTAAGGTATTTCTGTAAAAGGACATTCATAATAGTTCGGCTGCGAATATTTTTTTACAATTTGCATGGGAAAGGCTATGGGATAGAACACAAATACGAGATTATTCTGTTATTATATTAATAGTTTCGCGAAAAAAAAACTAAGTAAGGTACATTTTAAATGTTGACTCTTACGTATTCTAGTCACGTAGATACGAATACGAAATATAAACTTGTTTCAATTATTAGCACGTACAGGCTGGAGATTGCGATATCATATCCCGTGTAGATTGTACATTACACGTCCAATAATTGTGGTACAGAGTACGAAATAATCTTAATATGGCATATATCCCCCTCGGTCACGATCAGTATACCTTCTGGCTTCTGTGTCCCTAATCCCTGGACCAGCTTCAATTAACCCCATTTTTCCTCTCAGTAAGCAACTTCAATTCCGTTGGAGATCAGCTGGGAACATGTCCACAATCACCTCATACTCCAAACCAAATCCTTTCCTCTTTATCACACAAATTTCCATTCTAGATAGTATTATATATCGTGAAATAGTAAATATATGCGAAGTGTGATCAGAAACGCTGACGTTTTTGGCATGCTTGACTTACTTCTCGGGAAATAAAAATATTTATGAAAATTTGAATGCATTATTTGTTCGTGGTTTGAATTTTATTCGTACTGTGATTGAAGGTTATTTTACCAACCAGAATTTTCAAGGTAATAATGAAAATACACAATCAATATTTTATTGCACGTTCTGAAAATAAACAAATAACTGATCGTTTGTTTCCGCTGAAATGATAATAATTAAGTAGGTACGCCATGCTGCGAGTATCGTGGTATGGAATCTTCGCGTTATCTATGTCGGCGGCCGATCGTAAAATCAGGCAGATCATGAAGTGCCTCAAGCGCATCATGATCGGCCTGATATTACGATTTGCCTGCGACATCCTTGTATCGGACGTAATTTGACCATTTATTTTATGTATTTAAAATTATAATTAATCAATAAATCAGCTGCCGGGGTCAAGTAATTCCAAAGGGATAAAAAACAAAACTTGACCCCTCCACTCCCTTTTTCCTCCCTCTTGAGTACATACCTACACATTCTTTTGTTAATTTGCATAAATTTGTGATTTGTGCAAAGCCTTCTTGGTCTGTTGTACATACCTACAACCCTTTGACCTTTGCGCAAATTCAAATTTATGCAAAGCCATTCCTATTTCTCTCCATGTACCCAATTTGTGCTAAACTATGTGTTTTTATCCTGCACAAATTGGCTCTATGGAAACTACACCCATTTTATGCAAAACCTTTCTTTATCATTTTGCATAAAATCTTAGCTGTTCAATCCTGTATCTTTCTTACATGTAATTGTGCAAACTCACAAAATAAAAATCACGGAAGCGTAGAGAGTCGGACAGATGTTGCGAGATGGTAAGAATGGCCCGGTGATCGCCGGCGCGTTCGAAACCTTTGCCCGGTCTCATTCCGAGATCTCAATTCTCGGAATTTCAGGGAGACAAAAGGCTAAAGACCCGCTGTTTCCCTTTAAATAGTGCCCTAAAAGCTATGGACCGATAGAGTTCCTGCATCCGTCATCTCGCACACATCTGTACCTGCCCTGCGCTCCCCGACCCAACTGCAACCTCGACTTTCTCTTCTTGCCTGGCCGACTTGTTCACCCTTGAAGCATAATACAATTATTGTTCGAACGTCTTTTTCAAGGCGCAGGTTACCCCTCTACTCCGCTCTACCTCTCCCTTCCCCTTGCCTTCACCCGTTTCTCCCTATACCTACTGCAAGTTGCACTTCTTCTCTCCTCTGGCCGCACCGCCCACCAAGAAGACCCTGCATACAATTGTCGAAACGCCTTTATCAAGGCGAAGGTACCCCTGCGCTGCGCTCTATCTACCTCCCTTCCCCTTGCCATAGATCCGTTTCTCCCTTTCTACCTACAATTTCTCCCCGTTTTCCCTCGATTTCTCCCCATTTCTCCCTTTCTCCCTACATTTACCCCACTTTTCACTCTACCTACCCTTTCTCCCCTTCTCCCGAAGGCGTCGAAACGGCCAGCCGGTCCCCCTCCCACTACATCGTCTGTGCGGGTGGCGATTACAGTGCCACGTCCCGTACAATCCTAATAAATGAAACACGAAAGAAAGAATACTCGTGGTATGGAATCTTCGCGTTATCTACTTAAATGGAACACGGAAGAAATAATACTCGTGGTATGGAATCTTCGCGTTATCTACATAAATAAAGAAATAATACTCGTGGTATGGAATCTTCGCGTTATCTACTTAAATGGAACACGGAAGAAATAATACTCGTGGTATGGAATTTTCGCGTTATCTACATAAATAAAGAAATAATACTCGTGGTGTGGAATCTTCGCGTTATCTACTTAAATGGAATACGGAAGAAATAATACTAGTGGTATGGAATCTTCGCGTTATCTACATAAATAAAGAAATAATACTCGTGGTATGGAATTTTCGCGTTATCTATATAAATAAAGAAATAAAACTCGTGGTATGGAATTTTCGCGTTATCTACATAAATAGAGAAATAATATTCGTGGTATGGAATTTTCGCGTTATATATAAATAAAGAAATAATACTCGTGGCATGGAATCTTCGCGTTATCAACATAAATAAAGAAATAATACCCGTGGTGTGGAATACTTCGCTTTATCTATATAAATAAAGAAAAAATACTCGTGGTATGGAATCTTGGTAATAAGAATAAAATAATAAGATACAAGGTTGTACAACATGTTAAGAGCATTAGTAGTTTACAAGACAGAGCAAAAGTGAAATAAGATATTCATAGATATTATTCACTATACTACCATTTGAGAGGCTATATTGATATTTATCGTTATCAAGTTTAATTTGTGGAACTCCTTTTTCTTTTACATATTCGTTAATATTATCAATCAATTAATAAAAAGTTGTTTATTTATGTAAAAGTTCTGCTGCGTAATTATTATTACGCGTGACAGCTGTTTCACCTTCTGAATGCATTCAATAATGCATTGTCAAACTTACAGACGATTAATTTATATTGATATATTTACATAAATATATACAGCCTTACTAAATTTTATTCAATTGACAAACGGCCGTGGATGTGAAAAAATTACTAATTAAAAAATTGTTCATGGAAAAAAATACACGTGGTTTACACGGCCTGAGACGGTAGTTTATCTCTGTTTTATTAATGATGTCTGAATGAAATTTTGACTTCTTCCAAAGTATTTTGTATGTTGTATATATTTCTTATTTTTAAAGGTGTCGTAAAAACAAATACCATTTATGAAAACTAGATAAAATTACCTTTTAGATTGGTGTATTTGAAATACACTTTAGTTTTCAAAAACTGCCATATTTTAAGATTCAAACTCGGAAAAAGATGGAAAAAAATTTCCTCCCGGATCATTTTTGACCAAAATGTAGAGAAATTTAAAAAAAAATCAAAATTTCAAAAACACAGTCCTTTTATGTAATAAATTTGGAAGGAAACTATCAACTCACTTTTTCGTCGTGCAAACAATAAAAAAATAATTAAAAATTTCAAATTTTTTTTTATTGCCAAAAAAATAACTAAATACCGACATTTAAAACAGATTTCTTGCATCTCTAAAGACGTTAATTTCTTTGATACGTTTACGAACACATGTATTAGATATTAATATTATAAAAAATTATCACTTCTCTTAAAATAAAGATCTTAAAATGTATATTTTATCTTTTAAGTAACCTTTAAAACAATATTCTGACAGTTCAACTTTGAAAGTACGGCGTTTGTACAATAACTTGATTAAACTGATGTAAACCACACAAATAACATGGTAAATATATCAATTTTGTGAACAGAAGAGTAAATTCGTCACTACAATAGAAATTATTAAGTAAAATCACAACATTTAGGTACTAACAAAATTTTCGATATCCCGCCAGAAACACACCGAGCTGTTTTGTCATCACGGGCCGTTGAGAATTAATGCACAGGCGCGTCAATAATGCCCCTTGCGGCGAAGAATTAAAACAACATTGTTTCCTAGTAAATTAAAACCATATACAACGTTATCAGATCTTCAATGCATTTTAACAGCGTGGCCACGTAAGAAAGGTTATTGGTAATAAAACGTGTTTTAGTGTACATGGGGTTTATTTATGTTATTGCAATAACACAGGTTATTATCGGCCGTGAAAAGTTTTTTTTTAGTAAGGCTGAGAGTCTATTGGTGGCCTAACCACGGTTTGAGAATTCTTCAAAAGGTGAAACGGCTGTCCGCACAATAATAATAACGCAGTTTACAGTTGAACTATTTTTATAAACGGAATAATAATATGATTGAATATTATATATGAAAGAAAAAATAATCACAACAAGGGCAACCTAACGGGGTTGTCAGAATTAGGGTTATATATCAATGATTTTCGTGTTGTACCTAAAGGAAATTATTCAATTCGTTCAGCGAATCAATTTTCTTGTGGATTTGACTATTTGATTGTATTGATTCGATTATTGTTTATTTTAATTATGTTTTAAGGTAAGAAGCAAAATGTGTAGGTACTGTCAAATCCATTTGTAATTTAAATGTAATTGTGACGTCACTCCACCAAGTTATCAGCCAGGGTATATGTAAAAAATGCATGTTAACTTTAAAAAAGTGAATTAAATATACTCGCAATAAGTTCACACATAATTATTTATTCAGTGTCAGAAAAATATTTCATCTTCACTTCACTTCAGGTTTAAAAAAGTTTTCAAATTTATAATTTTTTTTTTAAATAAAATCAGTCATTTAGACGTTCTTGGACAAACATGCTAAAATAATTTCAATTACATGTAAGTATTAATTTGATCTGTTGAATCCGAAACTGTTTACAAATCTTTTGGTATACCACAAGGAACTGTCATCGGTCCAATCCTTTTTATTATATATATAACCAAATTTTCACTCTTGAAAATGTTTTCTCTATTGAGTTGGGTACTTTTTGACTTTTTGAATTTATGGCATACAGAGCTCCGGGCCAATAAGGCCCCTTTCTCTTTCATCATGATTTTATAATGGTTGTTGAAAGTTAGATTAATTAGTTTTTTGTGAAAAAATTTTTGCAAGGGAACATGGCTGCAATATGGGGAGGTTTATGACTTACAAAGGATTTGTTTAGGTTTTTTATGAAGTGTTTTAATATTTTCATCATACTGGGTGAGGCAGTTGATTGACGCGTTTTCGTGGGTGGGAATGCCCGCATAGAATTTTTCCGCGAGACTTAAGATATGGTCTTTAGTCTCGCGGAAAAATTCTATGCGGGCATTCCCACCCACGAAAACGCGTCAATCAACTGCCTCACCCAGTATGATGAAAATATTAAAACACTTTAAATCTGTATTCATAAATGTATTAAAAAAAATTAAAAATACAGCTTCAAATGCAGCAGGAAAATGGACTATAAATTAAACGAGACGAAATGAAACGACAACAATATTAAAGAATTAATGGATAACAAAACGTAGGGGATAACCAAATCTCTTACCTATGAGAAGCCGAACTCAACACAATCACAAAATGTACGTTATTTTAGTCTACTGCCTTACCTCGAGGTGTTAAAGTTAAAACACTTCTTTTATTTCACAAAAACGAAAATATAAAATAAAACGATACAGCACCACCCATTGCTTCAAATCTTCTTTTTTTCATAAATAAATGCACTTCAATTCAGTTGTCCTGTTACATTTTCAAACGTTTTCTTTAGCACGGTATTATATGGTTTGGAAGGGGTAGAAACTGGATAAATGACATCCTAGTAGGAACTACGCATATTATCATTTCGAAACCAAACACGATGAATAACTGAATATCAATAAAACATTTCAGCTTACGTTTAGAAAATGGTGGTTGAATTGAAAGGTGTTGTGCGATGAATCAAAGAACTTCACCTGAAAGGTCTATTATCTACCCCACGACAATAATATTCTCTTTGTCAGGAATTGAAACAAAGACATATTGTTATAACATCAGGCGTTTCGTCGAGCGAGTTTAGTCCGCCGCTGCCACAAAGGCAATGCCTTCCAACATCCGATAAGACTGTAAGTCCGGTGCATAGTTCACTGACAACTATATTTCAATAGGTTCCTCGATAATAGAAGTCGGACTAGAGTAATAACTTCATGTGAAATAACTATTGCTGATTACGTTTTAGGAAATATTGGTAAACCGGATGGATAGTGTATTGTTCACACAATATATCGACCTAAATTTCCATCCTTTGTAAGTTGGAAACTAGACTTATATTTGAAAGAGCTATTTTAAATTACAAGGTCTATTTATTGATCACTCCATATGTATCGATCAAACATTGAACACGCATTTTGTTCGAAGAAGTGCTTAACTCAAATTTCATCTCATTGTGCGATTCTTTATGTATGTAAATGGTCCCATAAAAAGGAAAATCGATATTTTACGGAATCATCTATGTGTATGGCATGTAATTATAGTGTAATTTTACGTGGAATCTAATGACCTTTCGTGACGTGCAGTTTATGTAATAATGATCACTGTACATGTGAAAAAATATGCCACAAAAAGAAGAAGAAAGGAATCCTATTCATTCGTGAAATAACGGATTAGCGGTTCACTAAATACGCGCGGTACTCGCTAAAAATGCGAGGGGCGAACTTTTTCATGCTAGATAGAGTTTATATCCTGTACCGATGGAATGGGGCACGCGTGGGCACGCAATAGAACTGACTGATTCAGCTCAGCGGTATGATGTACTTCTTCAGAAAACTGACTGGACGGAGAACGAAAGGTACGCAGGGGAACAAGGTAGACGAAGGATTAAGAAAATGCAACAATATTACCACAATAGTCTAGCGGTTCATGTACGTGTAAATATATATGGAAATAAGAGGTGTATTGTATAAATGGCATAACCAATGAACCTTTCCTAAGACATGGGACGTCTTGCCAAGTTTAACGTCTAGTTCTGATAGCTGAAACCTGAGTGACCTCAACTCGGGGACTATGATAATATTACAGTTCATAATTATATGTTAGGCACATATACACATTATTTTATAACATTTTGGATCTTGACTGACATATACTTTAAAATAAATTACTATAAAATCAAATAAATTATAAATATATGTGTCTGCATCATTTGTTACTACAGGAAAAAACTCTTCACTACTGCACTGTCGTCATCTGCAGTCGATTTACCCCATCATTCACATGAGCATTAAATGTGTATATATTTAATAAATACCTACCAATATATATTTTTGAATGGGATTCTTGTGGGGTATCAATAATTAAAAATTTATTTTTTCGATTAAAAAAATTTTCGTTTTTATATGACTCGAGAACAATTTTTTCTCAATGTCGTTTTGCAATGTACATTTTGTGAGTTAGTTTTAATAATTAAAAAAAATTCAAAGTTTTAATTTTTTGGGTCTCCCGAAATAGCACCAAATCTATGGTGTGACGTCACCGGTAACAAAAGCCTTAGGCCGGTTACAGTGCTCGACCGACGGTCGGTGCGTACGGTCGGTCCTGACGATACGCATGCGTACGGTCGGTCCTGACGATCGCATACCACCGACCGACCGTCGGTGCGTACCGTCAGTTCACGATTGACCAACATGCTGACCGGACGTCGTACGCGAAATTAATTAATTAATAGCTGCTTATTATCTTCGTAGACGTATTAGGAACAGAAGACGTAGATATCACGTACACCCGATCGTCACCCAGAGAGTATTTCTAGCTCGTCGGTCGACCGACGGTCTGCGTGTGCACACGCTCGACCGACGATTCTCGTACGTACTGCGTAGCGATATACGCGGTCGAACACGGTAAGTTTTATTTCAGTGGGCACTGTATTTTAAATGGCGCAGTCGAGAGTCGATAATTCTTAAGAGGGTATTACCAGAGAAAACCAGATATTTCAGATTTTTTAACATTCTTATTGTCACGATCGATGCCGCGACACGAGACTATGTGAACTGTAAATCTGATTTCGATTGTGTTTTAAAATATCGATCACAGGAATTGGGTGACAGGAATAGTCCCTACCTTTGACGGCTTCCTCCACTGTCTCAGGATCGATCCTGGTACTGGCAGCTTCCCAATAATACCGGCACTACACCAGGTTTCAAATACCGACACTTTGGGTTCATAAAATATGAATTTATTCGATTTATTGCGATATTTCAAATAGAGAGCTGTGACCAATGTCACTTCGATTTTTCAACTGCCCAAGTAGGTAATTCAAAAACTTGGGTGGCAATATTATTTATTTTTTCCATGTAGGTAGGAAAACATCTTTTTCTTTTACTGGTAGAGACTTTTGAGGAAAGGAGGAAGAGAAAGGAATAAATGACTGATGAAGGACGTGGGGAATACGGATTTAGTTTAAAAAAACTGTTTCAGAACCAAACACTTATGTAACATAGACATTGTTAAAAAATGATAAATACTTATAATCAAAAAATAATTACAAAAAGTACATTATTTTAATAGTTTTATCATCACGCCTTTCAGCCATTGAGGTATAATAAATAGAGAAGCAAACTTCATTACCGCGCTTCAAAAAAAGCGTAACCATTCTTAAACCGCGCCGACGTAGCTCTGAGAACACGAAACATTTTAACAAAAATACATTTGTCTCACTTACACAAGTCACGAGAATAACACCGCCGCCAGGATTAAATAAAGACAGAAACCCAAACCTGTGATGGCGCGGTAGTGTTGCATACCTTATGAAATTTTACCCAAAATAAGCAATAAAATAGAGGGGTTTTTTAACGTTAGTTTGTAATAAGTAAACTAATTTAAATTATTTTAAATATGTGTTTTTTATTATATGACTAAAACTAATCATAACTAATGAAATAATTAAGACATTTTTTGTTTAAATATTTTGTATTTTACCATTAGACATTACAAAACTAACAGTATCTGAAACCTATGCGGAGAACAGTGGCGCACACAGAAAAAACATTCGGGGGGGGGGGGGGGGGGTTACAAAACATAAAATGCATGCTGTATCCGTATCTATTCAAACGTTTATATACTAATGTACATGTACAGTGTATATCAGAGGTTCCTAGCCTTATCTGGCTCACTGCGCACTATCCAAGTATAGTATTCTTTTTAACGCCCCTCCCCCCTTCATTATGAAATGCGAGACAATACGCATGGAAAAAGCGCCGCAGGCGAAATTTTTTTGAATGTGAAAGTTTTATTACATTTGCAAGGGGAAGCTCATCAACGTCCCAGTCAGTGGTGCGATATCGCCCCACTTGGGAATCACTGGTGTAAATAAATAAAACAATCCATTAAATTAAATTTTAAATGACAAGATTTTTTTTTAATTAGGCTCGAGTACATTTCTTCGCGCGGTGCGAAATTATTTGACTCTGAATAAGCCATGACAGTTTACATCAGCAATTAATATAATTATAAAATTAAGTAACATAAAATAAATATTATAATACAATATTAAAATTTACTTAACCAAAGTTAAATATATTCATCAAGACTAGTGCACGCAAATTTCAGTTTTCTAAAAATGTGAAATACACGAAATATTTAAAATCAAAGGTTACCTCCATAGTCACTTATTACATAAATGATGTATTCTCCCATTAATATGGGAAAACCAAAATGACTTTTTAGTGGCAACACTGAACCTGTATTATGGAATTTGACATTTAATTTCAATTTCTGTGCTTTTTAAGTAAATATGAATATGTAAACAATAAACTTGGGCGTGGAAAGTAATTCCGCTTGATTTATTATGTTTTCTGACCTTGAATTGCACTTCTTCACGACGCATTTAACCATTTTAAAGATAGTTTTGATCGCGTACCGTCCGGTTAAACTTGGTCGGCGTCTCAGTGAGCACTAAACTGACATTAGCTGAGCATCTGCTTTTGGACATATGTACGGTGGCAACGCTTTGGCGCGGTCATTAGTCATCTATGTATATATATATCAATGCTTTCAGCATTTTTAGATATAGGTATAAATTAAAGCAAATTTGGAATGAAATAAAATCGATATTGAGGTTTACTTTTAAAAAGCTGGTACGGAGAATAATTAATCTTTCTCATTGTAACCGCCCTGCACGATCTGTTCGCGCTTTTATTGTTGCATGTGGTTCTTTGGAACTACCGATTGAATGCCCTTTGCTATAATCAGTTGAGTTGAATTCGCCTCGCCGCAAGGGACACAAGTCCTATACCGCACCGCTTTACACTTAAATAATCAAACCGCAAACGTAATTCACATACCGCAGCATTTGATCCCTCGATCTTGAGAGGGATCATTTGCTACCCGCCGCAACATTTGGCCATTCGAGCCGCATAACATCGAGTATTTATTTTATTATATTTACGGAAGGATTCAATGAGCAATGATCGTTTGAAATCATTATTACAATACCTACCCGCAATTTGAGATTATCAGTGTCACATTGTCATATCTACGCGCCACTAGAATTTATTCACTTGCCCGCTTGTCATAAAATTGTCACAAACATAGCATTATTATTTATCCTTTCGATTTTATTATGGTATAATTGACTACTATTGCTAAATACGGGAATAGTCACATATATCTACATAGATTCCAACGTACGTATTTACTTATGAACATCGCGTATTTATGAGTCAGTCAAATATTTGCAATATAATTAATTATTTCATAAATAATTTGTCCACTGTGTTTTACCACCGTTTCAGTATACTTTGGTCCCAAGGCAAAACCGCCCAGTGCACTTGTGACTGTTGCACATTATTTTATAAATAATTAAAACTTTTTAATTTACAAATACTTGTAAAAATTGAGGATCAATTAAAAAGACAATTAGTTTTACTAAAAAGTAAAAGCGAAATTATTCTAAAAAGGGTTAAAAATATTGCAGTGCTTGCAAAAAATTTGCAAAGCAGTTTTGAAGCATCACGTTCATTTGAATTTTTTATGTCAGAATCTGAGAGTATCACGGAAATTTTTTTTATTTTTTTATTTATTTTTTTATTTTTTTTTTTTATTTATTTATTTATTTACATATGCATATATATTACAATACATTACAATGTGATCATTTGTCTGTCCAACTGGGAACTACAATTAAAAATACATTTGAATTAATTATTGATCAAATTAACGAGAATACGGTTACGTTAAACCCAAATTCTGAACCAGATTATTCGAGTTGGGAACAATTTGAAGAATTATACACACGTATTCTACGCACAAGAAACAATTTAAAAACAAATTTAGCTACAGAGCCGAAAGCGTCTACAAGTGCATGTGCTGCTAATAATAATAATTCTATTAAGCTACCTTGTATCGAACTACCTACCTTTGACGGTCGCGCCGATAATTGGAATCTGTTCTATGAGATGTTTAGAACAAATGTTCATTTAAATCAACAATTATCTGATTCCCAACGCGTTCAATATTTGATTGGAAAATTAACTGGAACCGCGAAAAATGTTACGTCAGGTTTAGTGCCAACTGGAGATACGTACAAAATAATCTGGGATACGCTAGTTAATAAATATCAAGATAAGCGATCGCTTGCCACGCACTACCTGAATAATATATTTCATTCCAAAACCGTAACACACAATGCAAATAGTTTGACAGTTTTTATAGAAAAATATTCAGCATCCATCGCCGCGCTAAAACAATTAGGAATAGAGGATCTTTTGGATTTTATATTACTGCAATTCGCTTTACAAAAATTAGAGTCGCAAACTGCTCAAGCATTTGAGCTCTCAGTTCGAGAAATTGAAATTCCCTCCTGCAAGCAATTGGTATCGTTTGTACAAGATCAGGTCAAAATTCTGCAACGAACATCAACAACTCGTGGACCTAACACCGCTAATATAAATACAACCAGTTCCGGTGGAACTGCAGGCACAACTCAATCCCGCACACATCATACTTACATAAGTACGCAATCGAAATGCTTTTATTGTCAAAATGAGAGCCATACGCAACTGTACACAACTTGTACACAATTTTTGAAATTATCACCAAAGGAAAGGTTTTCCTTCGTAAAGGAAAAATCTTTGTATTTTAATTGTTTAAGCCCGCAACACACGTCTACAAGATGTAAATCAAAAGGCACTTGTCATAAGTGCCATGGCAAGCACCATACGCTTCTTCATTTTGAGAAATCCAGTAACACATCCAATGTAGAAACTCAACCTAACGAGTCAGAACCCTCGGTATGTACCATGTCAACAACCACTCGACAAGGTGCAACTACTGAAGTAATTGCTACCGCCAAGGTTCACACTGTTGATCGAAACGGAGAAGAGAATACCATTCGCTGTCTTTTAGACCCAGGCTCACAAAAGCATTACATAACATCACATTGTTGTGAACAATTAGGCCTGGTGGTCAGACCAGGAACGCGCTTCGCAGTCCAGGGCTTAGGTGGCAAAACGCAATCAATAAAAGGAAGTGTCACATTGACGATTCAATCTAGGATTGATCCCTATTTCAAATACTCTATAACCGCTCTAGTTTTAGATAAAATTACCGCTCACTTACCTACTTGCAAAGTGGACTTGACGTCATATAAGTTCATAAATATTCCGCTGGCAGACGACACCTGGGCAATGCCTGGTCCAATTGATTTGCTAATTGGCGTTAGTCTGTTCTCTCAACTGTTGTTACCAAATAAGGTAATCACCCCCGGTTTTCCAGTCGCAATTCAAACCACATTAGGCTATGTCTTCATGGGTGACGCTCCAGTAAATTCTCAATCAAACACCACTTTAACTTTCTGCGCTACGCACGAAATTGAGAATTTAATTCAAAAATTCTGGGAAATCGAAGATATCGGTTCGGAACCGGTTCACAGCCTCGATGAAAGGGAAACTGAGAACATTTTTAAAAGCACTACAACTCGCCTTGAGGACGGTTCTTATGAAGTGGCTTTGCCATTCAAAGGCAACCCGTGTGACTTAGGTGATTCATTGCAAGCTGCGCAAAATCGGTTTTATGCACTAGAGAGAAAATTTAAGCATCTGCCAGAATTAAAACCGCTCTATGATGAAGTGATCAGAGAACATATTCACAAAGGTTATCTATCCCAGGTAGAAGCTTTACCGTCAGAAAACGCGTACTACATTCCGCATCACGCAGTTAGGCGTGAGGATAAAATGACCACGAAAGTGAGAGTGGTTCTTGACGCAAGCGCAAAAACAAAAAACGATTTATCTTTAAATGACATTTTACACACGGGACCAAGCCTACAAAATGATTTATTTTGCATTCTTCTGAATTTACGCCTTTTTCCTATCGCAATTTCCGCCGACGTTCGTCAAATGTATTTATGTATAAATGTTCGCAAAGAAGATCGTCGGTATCAACGAATTTTGTATAGATTTGATCCGCAAAAGCCGCTTCAGGCTTATCAATACAATCGCGTGGCATTTGGCCTTAAGTGCAGCCCGTTTTTAGCCCTTCGAGCAATCAAACAGTTAACGTTAGATGAAGGCGTTCGCTTCCCTATGGCAAGGGATATTATCAATCGTGACGTTTATGTAGACGACATCGCTAGCTCTGCTTTAAATGAGCAAGAAGCTATCCGCGCGGCTGGAGAGTTGATTGAGCTCTTCCAGTCAGGAGGATTCCAACTCGCTAAGTGGGCATCCAATTCAAGCAAAGTATTAGAAAACATTCCATTGGAACTTCGCTTGTTGCAAAGTGTAACTTTCGATAGTGATGCATCGCTAAAAATCCTTGGGCTACGCTGGCATCCTTCGGATGACATTTTCGCATTTGAAGTCACTCCTGACAATCGAACTTGTACAAAACGCAATATTTTATCATCTGTCGCTAGACTCTTTGACGTGATGGGTCTGGTGGCGCCTATAATTGTACAAGCCAAGCTTCTGATAAAGGAGCTGTGGATTTTAAAAATCGATTGGGACGAAATCCCACCCACGAGTATATCACGCCAGTGGCGGCAGTTCAACGCGGAATTGCCGTCAATATCGTCAATTCGTATTCCACGTCATGTAGGAGTCGCTGAAGGATGCACGTTAAAACTCGTTGGGTTTGCGGATGCGAGCGAAAAGGCATACGGAGCAGTGATATACGCTCAGGTGACCACTCCTGATAACCGAATTGAGGTTTAATTAGTTTGCGCCAAATCAAGGGTAGCACCGTTAAAGGTCGTCTCCTTAGCATGCTTAGATTTATGCGCTGCATTATTGTTATCGCAACTGTTGAAAAGGGTAATTGATAATTTCTCCGCGAGGTTTATTATTCATTCAATATTTGCCTTTTCTGATTCGACTGTAACTTTAAGTTGGATTCATTCATCACCTCACCGCTGGCAAACCTTTGTTGCCAATCGTATAGCAAAAATACACGAAAATTTGCATAGTAGTCATTTTTATCATGTCGCAGGTGCTGAAAACCCTAGCGACTGTCTGTCGAGAGGTATGCTACCATCACAATTGATGGCAAATGATATTTGGTGGAATGGTCCAAAATGGCTTTGCCAGCCGCATTCCGAGTGGCCTATTGCGCCATTTAAGCACGCAAATTCGGAACAGTTACCGGAATTGAAAACCAATCAGTATGAACCGCCAATTACTTTTGGCATGTGTTCTCGCGTAGCTGATTCACCAGAAATCAAAACTCGCAACCTTGAAGCGCTTGTATCATCTCAAAGTGTACCTAATTTAATTATAGCAAATATTCTTCGTTTAATAAATTGCAACACGTTGTCGCATGGATAGTGCGTTTCGTTAATAATTGTCGTAAACTTCCTGGTACGGATAATACAAACTCAACTTATCTTAGCTCTCGTGAGTTAAATGACTCGCTTTTGAAAATCATACGCATCGAACAGGAAACATATTTTTCTGTCGAAATACGTAACATGCGAAATAACGTTCCATGTTCATCGCACATTCTAAACTTGAAACCGTTTCTCGATAGCCACGGTATTATCAGGGTGGGCGGTCGACTCAAGTACTCGGATCTGTCATACGAAAACAAATTTCCCATATTATTACCGAAAAGCTGTCATTTAGCTTATTTAATTATAGATTATTATCACAAACTATATTTTCATGTAGGCCCGCGAAGCCTTCAATTCACTATTCAGCGGAAGTTTTGGATAATGGCGGCACGAAATAAGATTCGTTCACAACTTTCGAAATGCACTGTTTGCCATAAGATAAAATCTTCAGCATTACCACCTCCGTTAATGGCTGATTTACCACATGTATATCTAAACTGATATACAGATTTATGTCTAAAATAGGAACACATACCTCTTACAATTCAATTTTTTGTTTTTTTTGTTTTGCTTGGCGACCATTGGGGTCTATGCCTTCTACTGTTATTGTTTTATTTCTTTATATTTTGTGATGCTTATGCTCAATTTTTTTTATTTTCAAACGTCAATTGTTCATTGAATCCTATCGCATCGCGTTTAATTTTTTTTTTGTATTTGTCTTTTTCTTTTGACCACTTGGTCAAGGCGGGGGGGCATGTTCGCGCTTTTATTGTTGCATGTGGTTCTTTGGAACTACCGATTGAATGCCCTTTGCTATAATCAGTTGAGTTGAATTCGCCTCGACGCAAGGGACACAAGTCCTATACCGCACCGCTTTACACTTAAATAATCAAACCGCAAACGTAATTCACATACCGCAGCATTTGATCCCTCAATCTTGAGAGGGATCATTTGCTACCCGCCGCAACACGATCTAAAGAACAACTTTCGACGAAATGTGGATTTTCGTCCGCTGGCTGATTAAACGCTCTTAAGTTTAACCGCTATTAATATTGAAGAACACCAGGAAAAATGTCAGCAACTCATTGTGTACTGTTATTGTATTCTACGAAAGTGCAAAAAATATACCCGTGACTGCATCTAATAAATAATTTATCAGTGATCCAAAACCTGCATTAACTACGAAAAAAATGCATCTTATTACGTCTAAATAACATATTGGTACTTATAACACTCTGATCATGACGAACGACTCTAATAAAATGTATATTAAAATCCTGCAACCGCTGAAAGGCTGAAAAGTTCAATATAATTGCATAGAAAGTGCCAAAAATTACTTCCTCATAACCGCAAATAGTCCAAAACTTGCCGTTCATAATTAAAAATGTATATTTTATAACTAAATATGACATACATAACACAAGTTATAAGATGATGTTCTCACTTAGAAGCTTTTATTCCACGAAATGTTGACTTGTGTTCCGTAACTGGTGACGTCAGCAGTCAGCATCGACAGATTCACTCGTATTAACCGAACAGTGCGTTTTATTGTTTAATGTGATGGTTTCTAATGGTGATGCTATAATCGTTTTTAAATGACGATTTATAAATTCTACTTAAAATAATATATGATCACTGCCATCACCCCTGCCATCCTACAAATATTTCAACACTCGTCACACACCAACACTAAACCAGCCTTTAATTCCGATATACACCAAGCACAAAACACGATCACAAAATCAAATACACCTATCGTCATCTACACACACAACTAAATTTGGAATTAACTCCTTACAATACATCGCACATACGCAATACAACGCATTACCTAAAGTCCTAAAACTACCAGAATCAAACAAAAAAATATTGGCAAAGGCTCTAAAAGGATATTTTCTCAGCAACTTTATCAACCAGTGACGAATTTACCTGTCTTCCTTTGTAACTCTTGTATATTCTTCAATTACCTGTATCAAGTGTGTCTAGTCCTTTTAAAAATCTATGAATTGTTCATTGATTTCCGTGTTCTTATGTAAAAATAATTATCTCTAATATTATCTCTAATAAATAAAAAAATTATACGTATATATTCGGAATCGGCGTTTGAATATGAATACCAATTTTTTAAGCCATAAAACTTTAAAAAAGGAAAACACCCGAAAAATGATCCCTTTGGTGTTGTATTTATTTCCTCTCGATAATGAAAATATATTTTTTTCACGATAATAACGTTAAGAAAAAATTTAAATTGTTATTATTTCCAGCTCAATTTGAAAAATATTGGAATGCATTCTCGCTATTTATGACAGAGTGATAGCGGTAGGTACATGATAAAATAACCGAACGAAATGAGAAAATATACAAAGCTACATTTGGATACATTTCCCAAGAGGAACCCAGTAGAAAACTACGTAATGTATTTTGTCTAACATTCCTCGCTACTAGTAGAGATAATATTTGGGAACAATTCACATTTACATAAAATAATGTTCCTAATACACTGGGGAAGAATTAAATAAGATATTATTTTCCGTGTCTTCAAAATTACCTTCTTACTTTTTATGTTAATTTAAGTTCGAATTTTTGTCGTCGAACAATAAAAATGTTTTGGTGCCATTAAAATCTTCAATGATATTTATTTCTCGAGGGGAAGGGTATGTGTATTCACAGTATTTATGAAATATAATATTACTAGCTGGGTTACCCGGCTTCGCTCAGAGCAAAATTCGAGAGTATTAAGGAATGTTTCACATTGATATTCCCGATTCCCTATTCCCCAACATTCCACAATTTTCCAGAATGTTCCAGGATGTTCTGGAACGTTGTGGAATGCTCTCAAATACTCTGACTGGGGTGTCCGGCTTCGCTCAGGGAGTTGATGTGAGATTGAATTGATGTTCGAATCCACGACGGTTCTTGCTTTACATACCCCATATGGGTAGCCCCGTACAAAACAGACTTCAAATGTTCCAGATCATTCCACAACATTCAGGAGTGTTCTGGAATGTTCCACAATGATCTGGGATGTTTCGGTATGTTCCTGAACGTTCCATCCTATTCCCGAACATTCCACAATATTCCAGAATGTTTCGGGATGTTCTGGAATGTTGTGGAATGCTCAAGAATACTCTGGAATATTTTAAACTGTTCTAGAAATTTTAAAGGGGCGAAACTTCCAGCCCTTATATCTTTAAAAGCACACCCTTCAGATAAAAACGGGAACTTCCTTCATGGATGAGGGATAGAGGCCACCACACAATATAACTCCCGTTATCGTACCGGCACTAGTCTTTGAGTTTTAGCGGCATGCACGTTGTACACTTTTTTTAATAATGTACATTGAAGATTATGATTATCCAAACTTCTAGAACTTTCCAGAATCTTCTAGACTCACTCACTCATTTCTAAAATCTTCTAGAACTTTATTCTTCCATAACATCCTAGATTATTAGGGAACCTTCCAGAACCTTCTAGACTCACAGGCATGCCCCACCACTCCTTCCAGAACTTTCTACAGCTTTATCGAACCTAATAAATCTTTCCGGAATCTTCTAGACTCGCCGATATACTCCCCACTCCTTCCAGATTTTTTTACAGCTTTATCGAACCTTCTAGTACTTTTCGGAACCTCTAGACTCACAGACGAACTCCGCCACTCCTTCCAGAACTTTCTACAGCTTAGAACTTTCTGAAACCTTTAGATATGAAACTTTTAGATATGCTGACACACTCCTCCACTCCCTCCAGAACTTTCCAGAGTTTTATCGAATCTTCTAGAAGTTTCCGGAAATTTTTAGAGGCTTCTTGAAATTTTTACAGTCTTCTTAGAACTTTCAATCCTTATAATATAAGGATTGAAAGTTCTAAGGGCATGCTTTTGAAGATATTATCTTCAAAAGCATGCCCTTTAGGTAAAAACGGGTACCCTTATTCCCTAGAGGGGTAAAGACCTACCATACCAACTCCCTTGATCGTACCTGGACTCGTTTCTGAGTTTTTGCGTTCCGAACGTTTTTTTGGACTTTCTTTTATGTATATTGATTATTTTTATGAGTATATACTCGTATATCACGACCAAGATTTAAAATATATGTAATTGTTCGAATGTGAAAATTTAGTTTCTCTTGGTAAGTTCTTCTGATCCGTAATGTGAAGATGAAATTTGAAAACTGTTTTAAGGGAAACAGTAAAATTGTTTAAAATCTGCCAGAAGCCCAAGTTTTGGCAAAATATCAGTTTCGGAAAGTTTTCTAATAGTTAATCTATTTTTTTTTTCTTACATTTTTGTAAAACGAAGTTGTCGGCAATATATCATCATCATCCAATAGAAATTGTGCAAAGAAGAATAATTAAAATTAAATTCAAAAAATCTTTGAACTACCCAAAGGAATGCCAAAGGAACACTAAATGTAGGTATATTTAAAGAATTATATATTAAAAAATCATTAAATCAAATAATAAATGAAAAAGACAAATATCTTTCTTTTTTTTGTTGTTATTAGTTTTTGGGGTATTATGCCGTGTTGCGCTACCTCCTTCTTTAGCCAACGTTTCGGACAGCGTTGCAGTTTCCATCATCAGGGCAGACACATCTGCCCATAATACCCCAAAATCTAATAACAAAAATATTTTTGGCCGTGAAAATCTAAAATCGTATAAGACAAGTATCAGTTTTTAACTGAAAACTGAAATCGACTTCAATATATGTTTTAAAAAAATAAGTACTACTTTTGCACAACACCATTATACTGACCAGGGAAGAACTTTTTTCAATCGAATACCGGAAGAAATCAGAAGCATTTATGATAAAACCCAAATATTCACTATCAAGGAACATTTTAAAGACATTCTTAAGAAAAAACTACTGCCACCTAAATTAATCTTACAAATATCCTTCATTTACCATAACATTTTGTTTTCAAAATACATACATAACAGGCGCGGTACCTCCATACATGCTGTGGAAGCGCCGCATCTCTTTATTTTATAGTCAAAAAGCAAAGGATATAATGTTTCTAGCTGTAAAAAACAATACTGTAATATACTAAAAGAGAACACATACAAAGAAACAGCGACACATGAAGCGAGTCGAAATACATATACAATCTCAATGCCAGTAAACGTACAACGCAACACACACATACCAGCAACATCATCCACAGATACTCACTGCGTTCAACACACATACAATGAAACAGCACGCACCGGCCCGGGCGGCCATTTGGATGCGATATCATATTGAGCATCCAAATATTTCAAAACACCGGGAAGATTTCGGATTTCGCGCATGCGTAGGTATTCAACTCTGGCCTGCATAGTTCTTTGATAGATAGATACGTTTCTGACGAGAGCATCCAGAATACAAAAAACGATTTTAATGCACATAGGAATAAGGCTCAGAATGTATATTATCATATTATTTATTACGAATCGGGTATATTGTTTTTAGGATGTGTTTTCTTGGTGCATTTTTGACAGTTTTGTTTGAATAATATTGAAACATTGACGTTTAATTATTCCTTCGATTACCTATTTAATTCATAATTTCATCATCTTTATTGAGAAAATACTAGTACTGGCATAAGAAGACATTTCTCGACCGTGTAATTGACGAATTAAAAAAAGGGTGTCAAATTGATAAATGAAAGCCCAGGCATGTCAAGGATTTTTTTATTTATTTTTCAACGACACAATGAGAAATTTTGGTTCTGTAATAATTAATGTTTCGGAGCTCTAAGAATATGACGATCTAATTATATTCTTTTTGTGGGGAATTGCATCTTGTTTGTGTTCCTAATCTATAGTTTTGTATTTTTTTATATTAGGTTAGTATACTTATATACTTATTAATAGTTCAGCATCCCTTTTACAAAAAGTCACCGACCACCACTGATACATAGCATATGTTCATTCTTTTTTATATTTTTTTAGTTACTTATAACACTTTCACTAAATATAAATGTCAATTTATTACTATATCAAATTAATTGTACATTTTCATTGTTTTCCATCATACCAACATATACCTACTTAGTGCAGCACACATATATTTATTTATTTATTTATTTGTTTTATTATACGCCCAGAGGGCTTTTACATAAAAAAATAAAGGCAGTACATCTTTAACATGACAAGGAAATAATATAAATAAAATTACAATAGAAATAAAAAAGTACATTAGTTAAATAGAAATATAAGCAACAAAAACATAAATTACAGTAAGATATAATAACGATAAGTTACGATAAAAAAATACATACATGATATAAAAATACAAATAACAAAAATTTTAAAGTAAGGTGATCAGAGGTTTACAAAATTGCAACATTAACCATGTCTAATAAAACGTAAGTATTAGTTTCGCAAAGTGGCAAACCGCTACATCGATGGTACCTCCAGTACCTCTGCAAGTTGCAGGGGTTCAGAACTCCAATTTGGATTTTAATATTATAGTGAAAATTAAATATATATTTTTTTAAATATAACTAAATAATACTACAGGTTATGATGGTTTATAATACATATTACAATGATTTTACTAAGACATTACATTTAATTACATTAATAGGATAGGTAGAGATAGTTTAGCAAATTTGTCGATGAACGAGTAGTTTATTAAATTTACCAAAGAATTCCTTAGTGAGTACTTGTATCACGGATAAATGATTTCATTATTTCATTTTTAAATTGTGTCAGTGACATATTCCATACATCTATGTGCGAATACATATTGCCCAAGTGTTGGATTCTGTGTAGTGGTATATTGAATTGTGCCCTGGTCGTAGTATTACCACAGTAAAATGGTAGTACTGACCTTGTGTTTCTCGCCGGCACATTAAAATTTATGAGCGCCAAGAATTCAGGGCTGTCAATTGTATTACGTAAGATTTTAAATAAAAAAAACTAGATCGAAAATATTTCTTCTATCACTCAAGTTTAATAGATTAGATAATCGCAATAGATAAGTGTAGTTCAATTGTTCTTTTGGTATTTTTAGTTTATAATTTAAGAAGCTTAGGAATTTTTTTTGTATTCTTTCTATTGTTTGAGAATGCACGTCATAGTGAGGAGACCATACAGTTGAGTTATATTCAACCTATAGAAGTTTTAATGTTTTAATGTCGGTAAAATCTTTAGCCACTCTTAGTACAAAACCTAACATTTTTAAACCCTTCTTTGAGATATTTTCAATATGTGGTATGAAGCTAAGTTTGGAGTCAAAAGTAACACCTAAGTCATTAATTTCGGAAACAGATTCGAGAATGAAGTTATTGATTGTGTAATTAAAAAGAATTGGATTTTTTATTTTAAAAAATCTCATTGTTATGCATTTATTAACATTAAGGTATAGCTTGTTATCGCTACACCACTCGACTAATTTGGATAAGTTTGCTGAGAGAATATAACAGTCGTCCAGGCTTCGAATTGCTTTATAAAGTTTCAAATCATCTGCGAACATAAGTACGTCGATATCTTTAAATATATTACAAATGTCATTCACAAAAAAGATAAATAATATAGGTCCGATATGGGAACCTTGCGGAACACCACTGGATGCAAAAAAAAACATATGATGATTCCCCATTTAATTTTACACTAAGTTTTCTGTTTGAAAGATAGCTTATAAACCAATGCAACATATTTCCACGAACTCCAGCTTTAAACAGTTTTTCTACAAGAATAGCGTGACAAACCTTGTCGAACGCCTTGCTGAAGTCTGTGTAGATTGAGTCAACTTGAAGCTTCTTCGCCATTGCATTGGAAATGAAATTTTGATACAGAATGTGGTTAGTTAGTGTTGATTTGCCGGTTATAAAACCATGCTGTTCAGGACATATACTTTCTTTAAATGAGCTAGTTATTTTATCCAGAATCAGTTTTTCAAACAGTTTTGGAATTGTTGACAGTATGCATATAGGTCTATAATTAGTTACTTCGTTTTTATCCCCTTTTTTGAAGATAGGTGTTATATAACTATGTTTCCATAGATCAGGAAATATACCTTTCGACAAAGAATGACTAAATAGTGTGTACAGGGGATAAGCGAGAACGGTGACACACTTCTGTAAGAGTAATGGTGGAATGTTGTCAGGACCGGCATTTTTATTGGAATCTAGAAGTTTAATTTGTTTTATAATTTCGTTTAGTTCAATGTGCACATGTGACAGGTTTATATTGAAACTGGGAGTATAGTTTATATATTTTTCTTATTTTTTCAAATATATATATATTTTTTTGTTTTTTTGTTTTTTTGTTTTTGTTTTTTTTTTTTTTTTTTTTTTTTTTTTTTTTTTTTTTTTTTTTTTTTTTTTTTTTATTTTTAAAAAGAAAGACAAACATTCCCGGGTTACGAATAACCCAACAATGTTTGAAAATCTCCTACTACCACCACAGAAAGCCGAAAATGTTGCTTGTGTTGTGATGGAGGACTTGGCCAGCCGAGGAATCGAACACGCGACGCTCGGGTGGGACCCAAGTGCTATGCCCACTCAACCACTGACCAGTCGAAATATATATCTTAATATTATCTCTCTTAAAGTTTAAAACAAAAATTAAAAACTTTCTACTACAACACATAAATACTTGTCACACTTAATCACAAACACGTAAACACCTCAGCACAGGTTCTCCTAGTGAGGTGTTCACGAAACATACAAAATTACCCATCCACAGTTTCACCTTCTCAAACCTACCTTACACCCAACATAATTAAATTTCAAAATATATTATGTAAAAATGTTTTCAAAATATATTATGTAAAAATTATAATAAATAGGTAAATACTGTAATATATAGAAATAAATAAATAAATAAATAAATAAATAAAGTTAGGTAAGGAGAACTGATTGGGTTGACTTTTATCGTAAACGTTCTTGAAGAAGTCTGCAAAAAGATCGACAATATTTTTGATGCCATCAGCCTTTCTGTCTTCAAAATACATAGTATTTGGTATATCAGAGTCACCACTTCTTAATGTTTTACTGAATCGCCAAAAACGTTTTATATTATTACAAATGTCATTCTCTGTCTGCTTAATATAGTCGTTATAACACGCCCTTGATAGTTTATTACAATCACTCCTAATTTTAGAGAATTCTATATACAACTTCGATGTTCCGTGATCCTTATACAGTTTGTGAGCTGTTTTTTTACGTCTAATTAAATTAATCAAATCTTTATTAAACCAGACTGGATATTTAGATTCCTTATATTGAGTGTAAGGGACAAAGCGATTTATATTATTACTGAGAATTAAGTAGAACTGTTCAGTATTATGATTTAAATCATCACTATCTAAGAAAGACCAGTCAACCAATGCAAGAGAGTCACACATACCCGAATAATCTGCCTTTTTGAAATTATAGCATGATCTAGTAGACTTCAGAGTTTTTTCGCCAAAGTTTGTTATACAAATATTTAGTGGAGGATGATGGACATCAGGGGGTATGACAACTTCTATGGCCTTACTCACTTTGATACATTGAGAATTGAAGAATACGAGATCCAGAACACGATTGTTAATATTTCTGACAAGATAATGTTGAGTTAAGTTTAAATATATTGACATGTCGAGTATTACTCTTTCACTTTCCGAGATAGTTGTATTACAAGTATTCGACAATTCGGGGTCGTGCAAATTCCAATTTACATTTGGAAGATTGTAATCACCCACGGTTATAAATTTGACATCAGGATATTTTGTTTTAATTATTTCTACGTCCTCGTAATGGTTTTTGAAGACAACAATGTTGGCCGAGGGGGGTATGTATACAGAACTAATTATTATTTTCTCACTTTTACATTTCACCAATATAAACAATTGTTCAACGTAACTGTTTTTTGTGTTTAATTTCCTTGAAGTAAATTTCTTTTTAATTGCGACGAGGACACCACCTCCTCTTGATTTAGAACTGGTAGCAAGATTTCTGTCATTCCTGTAAACATTATATGATGATAATCCTAGTTCGGAAGAGTTGATGGACGGATCTAACCACGTTTCAGTCAGTACTACGGCTTCACATATCACTGATGGTATACAAATTCTGAAGTTATCTAGTTTTGTTCGTAGTCCACGTACATTTTGATAGTAAAGGTTCAGTGTGCTGGATTTTGATAGTTTTTTGTTTGAGCCTTAACGATTTTTGGTATTGAATTGACATATTTAATAGTTATGTTAGTTTCGCCGTTTTTTAGTCTCGATTCTAGTTCACTTCGTAAAAGAGCAAGTTCGTTTCTTTGGAGACTAGTGAGGTCATTTGCTGCTTTTACACCGTTCTTCAACTTTGTTCTGTTCATCAGAATGGATTTGGAAGTTGTTGAATCTTTGAATTCAATCTTAATGGGCCTGGTTTGGTCAGGTTTCTTGATTCCCAAACGGTGGATCTTGATCTCATTGGGATTAAAGGTGTTTTCGAAACCCTCCAGGGAAGATGAAACCTTTTGTATATCTTCGGTGATTCTCGTTGCAGTTGATTGGGAATTGCTCTCGGGGATGTTAAATAGTATAATGTTCTTAGATCTAGACTTCCTTTCCTCCAACTCAGTTAGCATCTCACAGATGTCGGTTACATTGTTCACGGGTGACGTGTTTTGAGGTGGAGTATTTTTTAGCATTTCTTTGTATGCCTGCAGTTCACCTTCTAAGGTGCCAGCTTTGGCAGCTACCGCTGCCGACATGCTGCCAATTGCGGCTACGATTTCGCATGATATCGGAGTGATTTTTGCAATTTGGTCCTTGTTAAATTTATTGCCGGGGTCAAGAAGTACCTTGTTAATTGCGTTGACCGCCCTTTCTGCGTTGGCGATAAATGACTGGACGTCCATTGCGAAAATTAAGTTTTTAATTTTTATAAATTTTTTGTTAAATAAAATTTAAAACTTTATTTCAGAGCCACTGGTTGAGCTTCACTGTCACAAGTTTAAGATA
The DNA here is from genome assembly GCA_917880885.1 of Limnephilus marmoratus. Classification (NCBI taxonomy): domain Eukaryota; kingdom Metazoa; phylum Arthropoda; class Insecta; order Trichoptera; family Limnephilidae; genus Limnephilus; species Limnephilus marmoratus. Next base: position 26,778,568 of record OU862912.1, on the reverse strand, counting down.
GGTAGTTCATAGGTTCTGTACCTGTCAAGAAGTGTATTGTTTTTGTTTTATTGGTGATAAACACTAAAAAAAAAGATTTTAACACTTTACTTAACTAAAGTTAGCACTGTTTAATCTGGTGTACAGTTTTAATGTTCAGATTTGCTCCTAAGTAAGTTTTAATATTTGAACTGGAAATAATGTTTTGACGTTTGCACGGTATTATTTTTATTTTTTATTGGTAATATACACTAAAACGGAGATTTTAACACTTTACTTAACTAAAGTTAGCACTTTTTAATCTCGTGTATAGTTTTGGTGTTCAGATTTACTGTATGTAAGTTTATTTTATTATTTGAACTGGAGATAATTTTTGACGTTTGACTGCCAAGAAGTATTATTGGTACAATTATTAATTATTTAAGAACTAACTAATAACTGCATTTATGTACATACATAAGCAAATGCTTCTAATGAAAGGGTAGTATATAATCTAAGATGTTAAGAGGGCATTACCAGAGAAAGCCGGAAATACGTCATTTTCAAAAAAGTTTTTAGACGTATTGACTCTTTTCCACAAAAAATTATAAATGGATTTCGAAAGATTGTTCTTTTATCTAGCATTCGTATGTAATAAATTTTTAGAATTTTTTTAAATTTTTTGTATAATAAGGTTATTCCATAGGTCGTTGGCAGATTTGTTAAATTTTCAAAAAAGTTTTTGTATTATACCACACCCATTTCAAATAATGTTATCATGCAGTAAAATAAATCAATACATTATCTAGCAAAGTTATGTATTAGAATTTTAATTTTAGTTTCAATAAAATCATAAAAAAATATGTACGTACATGTGTTTCTTGACGAAAATTGGTCCATTTGTGTATTTATTTGCGCACTTACAAACTAATATATTTCAGATTTTTTTAACATTCTTATTAAATTTAGACATTATTGAAAAATGATAAATACTTATAATCAAAAAATAACTACAAAAAGTACACTATTTTAATAGTTTTATCATCACGCCTTTCAGCATTTTTGGATGAAGGTATAAATTAAAGCTAATTTGGATTGAAATAAATTCGATATTGAGTTATAATTTGACTGTCCTAAAACGGGAAACCTTCCTAGTTGGACAGTCAAAGCTTCCTTTTATATTGTTGTATCTTGTTTGTAATAAATGTAATAATAAATAAATAAATAAATAAATAAATAAAATAAATTTAAAAAAACGCTGGTACGGAGAATAATTAATCTTTCTCATTGTAACCGCCCTGCACGATCGGAAGAACAACTTTCGACGAAATGTGGATTTTCGTCTGCTGGCTGGTTAAACGCTCTTAAATTATTAACATGTATCATGTAAACATATTGATAAAAATGAAAATAATTAAATTAAAATGAAAAAATAAGCATCGCATAACTATGTTACAAATTCAAATGTACGAATGGGGCTTGGTAGATACACAATATAAATTTAAAAGTTAATACACAATATAAAAATAACCTAATCGGAAAGTTCACTGCTTGGGTCAATGATCGTGTCGAAACCTTCCGACGAAAAATACCACAGTCAAAATAAAGAACATGAAAAATCAAACCAAATGACATGTGACATAAATCCAGATCTACCGAGCTTGTGACAGTATCTGTTCTGTCACGCAAGGTTTAACATTTACATAATGCTGTATTTAATTATTCTACTTTCGGAAAGGTCGGGGACCGCCCTTATTTGTATTAAAAAGTTTATTCCATTATTTAAAACACGAAACTCTAAAAACTATCGTACTATGAAAACGTGCAAGAATGACGATGATATTATACCACAGTTTTATTAGAATTCAGCAGAGACCCTTGAAACAATGTAGGACATTATAATTTATTGGAGAATTTGTGAAGCATTAACTTTTAAATGAAAAAAATTACAGTCATAGTCTGATAATATTCTATTTCGTAGTTTAGTTACAATATTCTCCTGACGAAGGAAGGGTGCTTCCGAAACCGCTGGAGTGTATAAAATAAAAGTGGTCTACAACAATTTTTTATTGTAAATTATGGCGAGCCACAAAGATAATGCTTTTAACAAATATGAAATAATTTGCATCTCGAATATTACTAATCATATAAAATATGACATCTGCCAAAAATCTAGATGAAAAAATACACATTTCAAATAAAGACTTTTAAACTAATAAAATAATAATTTTATTTTTATGTTAACTTTATAAATAAAACCAGAGGTGCCTATATCTTTTTCGGATTTTTTCTGCTTTCAGATTTTCGATTAAGTTTCGCTTATATTGTCTTCATTTAATTAAATAATAAAATAATGTTGCTAATCCTTTATCACTTGTCTGGTATAATTCATCCCATATTAGCTCCAAATTTTAAAATTAAAAGTTCAATGAACTTGAACAATTTTACGCATTACTCATTTAATTTTAGTAATTTAAAATCACACCCTCATGGACCGACAACCGAAATTAGTATGCTAAATTAACTTTTCAGTCTATTCACTATGTAGGTATACAAGGTTTCCGGAGGTAAACTAGAGTAACTAAGGAAGGTAATTGTGTTTGAAAGTAGGCTCGCGAGTAAAAGAAGTGCTTCTTTATCTAATTTTTTTATTATCGAGGCTTCTGACTCACACAATGTTGTCATTTTTTTGCCCCATTTTTTATCTAATTTTATTTTTATTATTTCTTTGTTTAAAAATCATCTGTCATGAATTAATTGTACTACCATGTAAAAGCCCTTTGGGCGTTAAATAAATTAAAAATACATTTTTGCAAAACATATTTTCTTCCATACCTTCTAAACATTCTAGCCATTCCTTTTAAAAATCTTAAGTGTGAGGTCGAACAGAACCGATGAGTACGTAGGTATGCAGAGTGATGACGTCGAGGCGTTTTCAATTTGGGAGGCGGGCATGGCTATCGTCACCCCGGGAACCATTCATTAAAAAACCAACACGTGCCATTGTTCACCCAAAGTGGTTTGGTGACGTAGTGGGGGTGCCGGGGTCATGAATAGAGATGTGTAGGTACAGCTGGAGTGGGCTCTTGAAATCGAGTTCTTCGCGGGAAGCAGATCCTATTCCTACTCCTTTTTCAAATCGACTACTCCCAGAGAACCCGGTCTAGTACTCGGACCCAAACCCGGAGCGGAGTCGGAGCCGGAACACGAATACTTTCACCGGCCGACGTTCACGTGTCCGCAGTCCGAGCCACTCGCGATTCGTGACAGTTCTTGTCTGGGTTCGAGATTCACAACCATCCATCCATCAACCTATGCAATGTGTGCATCCCGGTAAACGCAACAGAACCCAGTACCCAGTTCGCACCCAAAAACCTGCTCCTAGACTTTTATAAGGAAACACTCCTCGGAGGCCTCCTGCAAAATGCAGAATTCACCCCATCTCTAATCATGAAGATAAGTTCCGTCCGGATCTTTGCGGCAGATGCGTCTGCCACCTGCTTCATGGCGGGTTGGATAAAGGAGGTTGGATGAGGAAGACCCTTTGACCTCTCCAGCGGAAATCTCTTTACTCATCGCCTCGCACCGCAACGGGAAGAATGGATTCATATGTTCATAACTACTAATTCGTAACCACCCCTCTTACCATTTTCTTTCTCCGAATTTTATATACTCCCTGTCCATAAAAATACTTTCCCCACAGCATCGAAGATGTGTCGAGTTAACTTAAAATCGCACGTCTATATACAGGGTGCGGCAGAGAGGACGGACGTTTTTGAGATGGGTAGTACTCTCCCCTCCGTCTACGAGGGAGGTGGGGGGGTGCCGCTTGACTCGTGAGTTCATAGCATTGTTTTACCAGTTGTCGTCATGGAGCCGTGGACGGTGGAGCACCGCGTTTTCGCCTATGATTGTTTCGTCCGAAATAATGTGTCAGTCACCGTCGTACAGCGTGAGTTTCGTCGCCACTTCAACATTCATCGGAATAGAGCTGTTCCCTCTCGAAACACCATCCTTCTTTGGGTTGAATCACTTAGCAGGCGTGGTGAACTGATCAACAGAAGACCAAGAGGAGCTCCGCGAACAGTTCGAACTCCTGAAAATGTTGAACGCGCTCGACAAGCCTTTCTCACGCCTCCAGCACTGCATCAACGATTTCGGCTACCACATGCCTGATGTGATTTTCCACATTTGACTGTCTCAAATGCTATTTCCTTGCGAACCTGATTCCATCAATAAATTTGTTTTTGAGTAAAAATTAACTAGGTATTTTATGATTTTTTTAAAACCGTCCGTCCTCTCTGCCGCACCCGGTATATCTTATCTATATCCATGGGAACAGCAAACAAACAGTGACAAACGACGGAAGTAAAAAAATGCGCACATGGACATTTTTTCCTGAAAACCACTTTAACGTTGTATTTAAAAATACATATTTTTCGTTTATGTTTGTCCTTACTATCGTGTAGAATAGGAGGATACACAGGAGGAGGAAAAAAATCCCTCAGGGCCTATGTCATCTTTCAGAAGACGAAGTTCTAGAAAGGAGAGGTTTTGGTTATCCAATAAATGGTACCCATTACCGCTTCCCGAATTGAATTTAAAAGATTCATTACGATATTTTAATATTTAAATGATTAAGGTCGCCACATTGAGTTGAAATCCCGGTCAGAGTTATTTTAGGAACACCGACAGACTGACGGAAAGCTATTGTTAATGTATTAGGTTGCATTGATCGGTTGAATAAAGTTTTTGACTTTAAAATTTAAAATTAACAACGATGGTTGTTAACCGTTCCAAATATACAAACTTTTCTTTTGAATGTATGCTCCGTCATACTGGTAACTAAGATGGAATAATTTATATAAACTTGAAAGTAATAGTAATGTTAGCCAACTTAAATATTAATAAAATTAAATATTTTTCTAGAGGTATCCGGGATGAGTTTGAAAGGAATTGACTCTTACTGTCACAAGATAATGGACTGGGACATTGGGACTCCGATCGAGATGGGAAGATTCTTGGGAGGGACGAAATAACAATGGGCGAACACAAAAAGCGTGCATTTCTGTTAAATTCGTTGACCGCCGAAACTTTCAAAAACCGTTACCAATATATGTTTTCCTAAGTTATTTAAAAGGGCCAGGGTTTTTTACCTTACCTTTTTTAAATTACCTTAATAACAAGAATGGAGGAAGCTATTTTAAGCTTTATTTTATGTTATAAATTAATGGAATAAAATTTAAAATCGCATCCAAATTATTTGAATTAATATTCTTTTTTGAAATTCCAGTCTCGCGCGCGGGCGCGTTCCTGGCCTTTTAAACAATGTACCTACGTTGAAAGTATAAATTTGTTTTAGTGGGTGAATATAAATCCACCCAGAGTATTTATGAGGACAGAGATTCGGATGAAACGGAAACGACACAAAAAGATACAAACACATACATCTATGGGATTTAGCCTGCTAGTGAATGAGATAGAATGAAACCTTACCGCATTGGCCGCTTTGATTATGAGTTCGCTTTTCAAGGCTTTGGTTGAGATTGTGTGGGTGAAGGTTTCACTTCTACCGCGTGTGAACTGAACTCAATTTTTTGACGAACAGTCAGATTATGAGACCGTTAGGGAATTAGTGTGTAAATTGTAATTTCAGAAAATATTGATGAAAATTTAATTTTTATACCGGAATGATCAATGATCAAATTAAACATAAAATATTTGTAGAATGATAAATCGAGACTAGGAATTGTGTGTCCACTACATAAGAAGGGCGACCAACTCGAGTGCTGCAATTACAGGGGAATAACGCTATTAAACACCGGCTATAAAATTATGTCTAACATCCTGTACAAAAGATTGCTTCCAATGTCTGAAGAAATCATTGGCAACTACCAATGTGGCTTCAGGCCAGGCAAATCATGTATTGACCAAATTTTCTCCTTATGACAGATTTTGGAAAAGACGCTAGAACACAATGTCGAAACACACCATCTCTTTGAAGACTTCAAGGCCGTGTACGATAGCATAAACAGGAATGCATTGTACAATGCAATGAGTGAGTTCGGAATACCGCGTAAGCTGATCAATCTGGTGAAATTAACAATGTCCCCAGTAATGTGTAGAGTCAGGGTTGGCAGTGATCTGTCCGAGCCCTTTTAAGCGCTCCACGGGGTGACACAAGGAGATGGATTGGCCTGCCTCTTATTCAACATAGCCTTAAAAAAAGTTATTCGTGACTCAGGCATCGAGATAAGAGCAACGATATTTGACAACTCTGTGCAGCTATTGGCTTACGCTGATGATATCGACATAATCGCGAAAACTCCAGATGCTTTACGTAACGCCTTTATAAATCTTGAAAGCTCTGCCAAAAATATGGGTCTCGTAGTAAACCAGCAAAAGACCAAATACATGGCTGTAGGATGCACCCAATAAATCCCAATTCTCTCATGTGGAAACCAAAATTTCGAAACGGTACCAAGATTCACATACCTAGGCTCCCTGATATCAAACGACAATAATACCACAGAGGAGATCCAGAAGCGCATAGTGAACGCAAATCGCTGTTATTTCCGCCTACAAAACCAATTAAAGTCCAGACTGCTGTCCAGAAACACGAAGATATTAGTGTACAAAACACTTATCAGACCAGTACTTACGTACGCAGCTGAGACTTGGGTACTAACTAAGAGGAATGAGCGAGAACTGGACGTTTTTGAAAGAAAAATTTTGAGGCGCATCTTCGGACCGGTTCTAGAAAATGGATTTTGGCGCAGACGCGAAAGAGCTCTATACTTTGTTTAAGGAGCTAAACGTCGCAAAATTTATAAAATTGGGAAGACTTCGGTGGCTGGGTCATGTGGAGAGAATGACCGAGCATCAAGCACCAAAGTCCCTGCTGAACTCAAGACCAATGGGGCGAAGGTGCCTGGGAAGGCCAAGACTAAGATGGAGCGACAACGTCCTCAAAGACATATCTATCTTGGAGCTTCCAAGCTGGAGATAGCTGGCACAAAACCGAGATGAGTGGAGGAAGACTCTTAAGGAGGCCAAGACCCACCAGGGGTTGTAGAGCCAATAGTGATGATGATGAGAATGATAAATTATAGTTTCATCTTTTAAACACATATTATAATTTGGGAGGCGGGTATGGTTACCGCCATACCTGGAACCACTTACTGGATAATCAGCACCCCTGCCCTAGGTCAACCCAAGTGGTTTGTTACTTAGGTTTGGTGACTTAGCAGGGGTGCTCGGGTTCACGGGGTGGGATTTATCTAGGTCTTGGCGGCGAATGCGTGCCGAATCAAGAAAGACTGGTTGAGGGAGACCTAACCTCTTAGGGTTAAGCAGCCGGACTCTCTCGACCCACCGCCTTACACCGCAGAGGGAAGGATGGTTTCATTGGTCCTTGGACACATTGACCACAGATTTCTACCCACCCTTCGTACCTTTTTCCATCCCAGAACTTCCTTCCCTTAAAAAGGCTCTAAAGATGTTTTCCTCAAGGTCTCCCTTGTGGAGCTAACGTAAAAAAAATAAAAACCTAGTAAGATAGACGAATCTATTTATGCTACGTCATCGAGTTTTGAGCCTCATAAATATAAGAATTCACTTTCGAGTACTCTTTGTTACACAAACACGACCAAACAGGCTGAGGAAGACATGATTCGGGCCATATCAAGGGTCAGAATAAAAGAAGAGCATGTATGAGACGATGTACGAATGTGAACGAGGCAAAGAGTGTATGCCAAGACCGAGTTGTACGGCGGTCTATCCTCTCTACCTACCTCTTCGGGAAACGGCGTGATGGTTAGTTAGTTACTGACATAATATTCTGGCCAATCGAGTAATTTACAAGTCCATCTGTAGAAACAGTTTTAATTCAGAGTCGTGTAATCAGATCATTTCTAGCCGCGATAGGGATGTCGAAAGTGAAAAAATATCGATGTATCGATATTTATTAAAATATCAATATCGACGTTGATATATCGAGGAAAAAATATCGATATATCAGTAAAATTTTCAAGAGATTTTGCGTTTTTAAAATAATAGTGTATTTATCTCAATATTATCAATAGTAATTTTTGTACACAATTTGCTTTTTTTAATGTACAAAAATCTCAATAAAATTGAAGGTATTTTTATCACTATTCATTTTTATTACGTAATAATTACAAAAATATCAAAAACTAAAAAGCTGTCTTCTAACTTATATGTATACTGAGACGCATACAAAGTTTGAATATACATTCTATTGGCGTATTAATCTGTCAAAAAGGACTTCGCGTTTGGAACAAGGTAAAGTCAATAATCACAGATAATTGGGAACCAACACATAGGAGTGGCTTAGAAAAAAATGGCGAAAAATAGCATACATTTCTATGTATGTACCTACACCCTACACACATGAGATAGTATTGGTGATCACAAATACTAATGCAAAGACAATAGATTTGTAAGCTATTAATAGTTAAAATTTCAACCGCCAGATGTCATGACCCAATACAGTTACTTTTTCCGTTCGTTCCTGTACGGTTTTGTATTCTAGTGACTTTAAATACATAAATTAAAAAAAATACCGTTTTTGATACAATTTTCGATGTTGGATATTTTGTATCGATATATCGGATCAAAATATACTGGTTGAAAATATCGATATATTGAATTAAACATATCGATATATCGATACTTTTTCAACAAGCCTAAGCCGCGATGGTGGTAAATAAAGTGCCAAAAGAGAAACAGTAGGATTTCGTGTTTTTCTTGTGAAGGTTTAAAAATACTTGTATGTTTAAAGACGTAAATTGTATAAAAAATTAGAGTGGTAGGTAATATTAGCAAAGTTGCAAAAGATAAAATAATGTGGTTTATTTACAAGTGAAAAATTCTTAACATGGAAATTAGAAATTTGAAATTTAAAATCGCTGTTAGATTCGGGTGCGAGTGTAAGTGCAATACCAACAAAAAATATGGGGAGTTTACAGTTTAATGTTTGTGATCTTCATTCAAAGTTCATTCGACGGGAATAATTGCATATTTGTGGGTCTGTCTAGAAACCAGGTACAGACAGATAAGTAACATAATTATATTTTTTGTTACAAATGAAAGCAGCAATTTTGCAAGGCACCGATTTCATGAAATCATTTGGAATTGGTCTTGCAAATGTAGGAAATGACAAGGCCCCTTAGAATAAAATTAAAGAGAGTGATGTATTTAGATATAAATGTACGAAGGGATTTCCTAAAAATGGTGTTGAAAGCGAAAATAAGTTAATTTAGAGGGGATAAGGCGAATATTAGAATTAACAAGGATTTTTATCCAAAATAATTTATTGAACCAATGCGACGTAGTAACACCGCGAGTCTAATTGTAGTTATTAAGAAGGCAAATGGAAATATTAGAATTTGTACAAATTTTAAAAGTAAGGTTAATATGGGGGTTTGAGAGGGGAGGGGGGTTTGGGTACCGCCGCCCCGGGAACCATTTTTTGGATAACAAACATTCCCGCTGTAGGTCGCCCCAAGTGGCTCGCTACGTTTGGTGATTTGGCAGGGACGCGGACGCCCGGGTGAGACTTGTCAAGGTGTTGACCGCGAATGTGTTTGACCACCTACCGCGTGGCGGGCAGGATTGGGAGACTGGATGAAGAAGACCTAGCCGAGATCTTTCTCGACCCATCGCATACGTCCGTCACTCCTGGACACATTGTTCCCCAGATTCCTTCCCACCCCTAATGCCCTTATCCTCCCCAAAACTTACTTTATAAAAATACCCACAACACAACATCCCCGAGGATGACTTAGTCCCTGAAGGATTTTTTTTCCTCTGGACAGCCTGTGTGGAGCTAATAATGAAAAAAAATTCTAAGGAGCGCGGATGGCTTTATGATTTTTTATGAAATTAGTTGGGTTTACCATTCTTCTGTTTTACATATTTTCATCGCCCTGCAAAAATGGCCAAAGATTCCGAGACCACGCTTAGTAAAATATAAATTTTCATATCAGAGTCATCAGTTACCTGTGGGAAAAAAGTTCACACAGAAAAATACACATATTTTTTTTTTGTTTTCAGGCAACTGTAATTTAAATATAAACAGGCTCCATAAATAGCTTCGCAATATTCCCATTTTAGAGATAACTGAAAACATGGATGTTTAAAAATAAACTTACAAAGAAAAGGAATTTCCTGGTAAAAGAATTATTATCATTCGATCTCAGATTGCCGAATTAAGATATGAATTTAGAGGATTTATGTAGAATTCCTTAAGGATTCAGGATTCTCGGTGATTCATTAGTGGAATTCACGCTACTCTTTGATTTAGTTTGTATAAAGCGTAGCTCTTTACTTGATAAAAACATTTCGTGAAGATTGCTGATATTCTTTTACATTTAATCGAGTTAATCTTTTAATTTATTCTACAACTGGCTTTAATTGTATCTTCTTTTTTCATTCCTCTTTCTTCTTATTTAATTTTTTTAACCTCGTTATTCTCCATGAATAGTTTGAAATTCTTCCCATAAGGTAATGTTTATTAATAAAGAGTAAAGTAGGTATCTCTATATTATATTCTTCAAGTTTAAAATCGAAAATATTTTTTAATATTTTTGTACCACGTTATAAAAAGAATTGTTTTGATCATTCTTTTCGTGTATTTATTCCCCTAATCATAATCTATTGATAACCCGTGATTTTTTGTATATTTAATTCACGTGAAATCTTTACATAGTAAAATATGAAGTCGCTCCCGCTATCTGTACGCTTAGACCTTTTAAATTAACCAACGATTTTAATTCGGTTTTCACCAATAGATGATTCGTATCCAATAATTTTCCGAGTACTCCATTAATGATGTAGGGCTAACAGCTGTAACCGAGGTGAATGATTTAGGTGTAAACTTTGATCAAAAACTGAAATTTATAAACCATATTGAAATCACGTCAAAAACTTATAGCTTTGAAAATGTTGGGTTTTGAAATAAGAATTTGCAGCCAATTAAAAAATATTCAAATCTTCAAAAATTTGTAGGTGTCATGGGTTAGGAGTCAAATATGCCTACTTTTGTACTTATGTACGTGTCATCGGTTAGGAGTCAAATGCACCTACTTATGCTAGTCATTCACTCACAAAAGAAAGAATTCAAAATAAATTCCTAAGATATATTAATTTCAGATTGGGTATTACAAGGGAATGTATCAATTATGATTATCTACTATGTCAACTTAATTTATTAAAATTATCTGAACGTAGAATAGCATATGATCTAACATGTTTACATAAAATCATAAATTCAATAATTGACAGCCCTGAACTATTAAACTTGAGATCTTTCCATATACCTCGCATTTATAATTTATAACAGAAAGAAGAACAACAAATTTAATTAACTAATCTGCTTCGATTTATTTCACATGTATTGTACTTTTCCCAGTCTACAGTTTTTCCATCTTCCATGGTGGAGTATTTTGTTTTTATTTCAATTCGTTTTTTATTGTATTTTTGTTTTGAATTTGGTTAAGATATTTATTTATTTATTTATTTATTTGTTTTATTATACGCCCAGAGGGCTTTTACATAAAAAAATAAAGGCAGTACATCTTTAACATGACAAGGAAATAATATAAATAAAATTACAATAGAAATAAAAAAGTACATTAGTTAAATAGAAATATAAGCAACAAAAACATAAATTACAGTAAGATATAATAACGATAAGTTACGATAAAAAAATACATACATGATATAAAAATACAAATAACAAAAATTTAAAGTAAGGTGATCAGAGGTTTACAAAATTGCAACATTAACCATGTCATAATACTACAGGTTATGATGGTTTATAATACATATTACAATGATTTTACTAAGACATTACATTTAATTACATTAATAGGATAGGTAGAGATAGTTTAGCAAATTTGTCGATGAACGAGTAGTTTATTAAATTTACCAAAGAATTCCTTAGTGAGTACTTGTATCACAGATAAATGATTTCATTATTTCATTTTTAAATTGTGTCAGTGACATATTCCATACATCTATGTGCGAATACATATTGCCCAAGTGTTGGATTCTGTGTAGTGATATATTGAATTGTGCCCTGGTCGTAGTATTACCACAGTAAAATGGTAGTACTGACCTTGTGTTTCTCGCCGGCACATTAAAATTTATGAGCGCCAAGAATTCAGGGCTGTCAATTGTATTACGTAAGATTTTAAATAAAAAAACTAGATCGAAAATATTTCTTCTATCACTCAAGTTTAATAGATTAGATAATCGTAATAGATAAGTGTAGTTCAATTGTTCTTTTGGTATTTTTAGTTTATAATTTAAAAAGCTTAGGAATTTTTTTTGTATTCTTTCTATTGTTTGAGAATGCACGTCATAGTGAGGAGACCATACAGTTGAGTTATATTCAACCTGACTCCTCACTAGTGATGTGTATAAAAGTTTTAATGTTTTAATGTCGGTAAAATCTTTAGCCACTCTTAGTACAAAACCTAACATTTTTAAACCCTTCTTTGAGATATTTTCAATATGTGGTATGAAGCTAAGTTTGGAGTCAAAAGTAACACCTAAGTCATTAATTTCGGAAACAGATTCGAGAATGAAGTTATTGATTGTGTAATTAAAAAGAATTGGATTTTTTATTTTAAAAAATCTCATTGTTATGCATTTATTAACATTAAGGTATAGCTTGTTATCGCTACACCACTCGACTAATTTGGATAAGTTGCTGAGAGAATATAACAGTCGTCCAGGCTTCGAATTGCTTTATAAAGTTTCAAATCATCTGCGAACATAAGTACGTCGATATCTTTAAATATATTACAAATGTCATTCACAAAAAAGATAAATAATATAGGTCCGTTATGGGAACCTTGCGGAACACCACTGGATGCAAAAAAAAACATATGATGATTCCCCATTTAATTTTACACTAAGTTTTCTGTTTGAAAGATAGCTTATAAACCAATGCAACATATTTCCACGAACTCCAGCTTTAAACAGTTTTTCTACAAGAATAGCGTGACAAACCTTGTCGAACGCCTTGCTGAAGTCTGTGTAGATTGAGTCAACTTGAAGCTTCTTCGCCATTGCATTGGAAATGAAATTTTGATACAGAATGTGGTTAGTTAGTGTTGATTTGCCGGTTATAAAACCATGCTGTTCAGGACATATACTTTCTTTAAATGAGCTAGTTATTTTATCCAGAATCAGTTTTTCAAACAGTTTTGGAATTGTTGACAGTATGCATATAGGTCTATAATTAGTTACTTCGTTTTTATCCCCTTTTTTGAAGATAGGTGTTATATAACTATGTTTCCATAGATCAGGAAATATACCTTTCGACAAAGAATGACTAAATAGTGTGTACAGGGGATAAGCGAGAACGGTGACACACTTCTGTAAGAGTAATGGTGGAATGTTGTCAGGACCGGCATTTTTATTGGAATCTAGAAGTTTAATTTGTTTTATAATTTCGTTTAGTTCAATGTGCACATGTGACAGGTTTATATTGAAAAGGGGAGTATAGTTAGGTAAGGAGAACTGATTGGGTTGACTTTTATCGTAAACGTTCTTGAAGAAGTCTGCAAAAAGATCGACAATATTTTTGATGCCATCAGCCTTTCTGTCTTCAAAATACATAGTATTTGGTATATCAGAGTCACCACTTCTTAATGTTTTACTGAATCGCCAAAAACGTTTTATATTATTACAAATTTCATTCTCTGTCTGCTTAATATAGTCGTTATAACACGCCCTTGATAGTTTATTACAATCACTCCTAATTTTAGAGAATTCTATATACAACTTCGATGTTCCGTGATCCTTATACAGTTTGTGAGCTGTTTTTTTACGTCTAATTAAATTAATCAAATCTTTATTAAACCAGACTGGATATTTAGATTCCTTATATTGAGTGTAAGGGACAAAGCGATTTATATTATTACTGAGAATTAAGTAGAACTGTTCAGTATTATGATTTAAATCATCACTATCTAAGAAAGACCAGTCAACCAATGCAAGAGAGTCACACATACCCGAATAATCTGCCTTTTTGAAATTATAGCATGATCTAGTAGACTTCAGAGTTTTTTCGCCAAAGTTTGTTATACAAATATTTAGTGGAGGATGATGGACGTCAGGGGGTATGACAACTTCTATGGCCTTACTCACTTTGATACATTGAGAGTTGAAGAATACGAGATCCAGAACACGATTGTTAATATTTCTGACAAGATAATGTTTAGTTAAGTTTAAATATATTGACATGTCGAGTATTACTCTTTCACTTTCCGAGATAGTTGTATTACAAGTATTCGACAATTCGGGGTCGTGCAAATTCCAATTTACATTTGGAAGATTGTAATCACCCACGGCTATAAATTTGGCATCAGGATATTTTGTTTTAATTATTTCTACGTCCTCATAATGGTTTTTGAAGACAACAATGTTGGCCGAGGGGGGTATGTATACAGAACTAATTATTATTTTCTCACTTTTACATTTCACCAATATAAACAATTGTTCAACGTTACTGTTTTTTGTGTTTAATTTCCTTGAAGTAAATTTCTTTTTAATTGCGACGAGGACACCACCTCCTCTTGATTTAGAACTGGTAGCAAGATTTCTGTCATTCCTGTAAACATTATATGATGATAATCCTAGTTCGGAAGAGTTGATGGTCGGATCTAACCACGTTTCAGTCAGTACCACGGCTTCACATATCACTGATGGTATACAAATTCTGAAGTTATCTAGTTTTGTTCGCAGTCCACGTACATTTTGATAGTAAAGGTTCAGTGTGCTGGATTTTGATAGTTTTTTGTTTGAGCCTTAACGATTTTTGGTATTGAATTGACATATTTAATATTTATGTTAGTTTCGCCGTTTTTTAGTCTCGATTCTAGTTCACTTCGTAAAAGAGCAAGTTCGTTTCTTTGGAGACTAGTGAGGTCATTTGCTGCTTTTACACCGTTCTTCAACTTTGTTCTGTTCATCAGAATGGATTTGGAAGTTGTTGAATCTTTGAATTCAATCTTAATGGGCCTGGTTTGGTCAGGTTTCTTGATTCCCAAACGGTGGATCTTGATCTCATTGGGATTAAAGGTGTTTTCGAAACCCTCCAGGGAAGATGAAACCTTTTGTATATCTTCGGTGATTCTCGTTGCAGTTGACTGGGAATTGCTCTCGGGGATGTTAAATAGTATAATGTTCTTAGATCTAGACTTCCTTTCCTCCAACTCAGTTAGCATCTCACAGATGTCGGTTACATTGTTCACGGGTGACGTGTTTTGAGGTGGAGTATTTTTTAGCATTTCTTTGTATACCTGCAGTTCACCTTCTAAGGTGCCAGCTTTGGCAGCTACCGCTGCCGACATGCTGCCTATTGCGGCTAAGATTTCGCATGATATCGGAGTGATTTTTGCAATTTGGTCCTTGTTAAATTTATTGCTGGGGTCAAGAAGTACCTTGTTAATTGCGTTGACCGCCCTTTCTGCGTTGGCGATAAATGACTGGACGTCCATTGCGAAAATTAAGTTTTTAATTTTTATAAATTTTTTGTTAAATAAAATTTAAAACTTTATTTCAGAGCCACTGGTTGAGCTTCACTGTCACAAGTTTAAGATAGGTAGTTCATAGGTTCTGTACCTGTCAAGAAGTGTATTGTTTTTGTTTTATTGGTGATAAACACTAAAAAAAAAAAGATTTTAACACTTTACTTAACTAAAGTTAGCACTGTTTAATCTGGTGTACAGTTTTAATGTTCAGATTTGCTCCTAAGTAAGTTTTAATATTTGAACTGGAAATAATGTTTTGACGTTTGCACGGTATTGTTTTTGTTTTATTGGTAATATACACTAAAACGGAGATTTTAACACTTTACTTAACTAAAGTTAGCACTTTTTAATCTCGATATTGATTTTTATTTAGATTTTGATGTTAGTGTTGATTTTGATTTTTATTTAGATTTTGATGTTGATGTTGATTTTGATTTAGATTTAGATTAAATTAAGATTTAGATTTAGATTTCGATTTCGATTTCGATTTCGATTTCGATTTCGATTTCGATTTCGATTTCGATTTCGATTTCGATTTCGATTTTGATTTTGATTTTGATTTTGATTTTGATTTTGATTTTGATTTTGATTTTGATTTTGATTTTGATTTTGATTTTGATTTTGATTTTGATTTTGATTATGATATTGTTTATGATTTTGTTTTTGATTTTGTTGTGCACATTCAGATTTAGATGATCTTTGTATAAAATTGCATGTAAAAGTAATAAATAAATAATTTGTAGAATCCAACTGATTTTTCTACAAATCAAACACAAAAACATATACCTATCTTACTCACATACTACTTTTAATTAATTTAGATAATTATTTTAAATGATATGTAATGTTACACATGTTACACACATTAATATGACATATCTACCGCATGTGCCGGATCAGCCCTGATGATGGACACTGCAACGCTGTCCGAAACGTTGGCTAAAGAAGGAGGTAGCGCATCAAGGCATAACACCCCAAAAACAAATGACGAACTTGATATGTAATATCTAAAATCATCACTCATCGTAATGTTTTTTGTATATATGTAGATATTTATTTTTGTGTACGTTTGTTTGTCTACGCCCAAAAAAATTAAATTCGCATCAAGCCTGCTGCCAGCGCATAGATTATTGCGCAATGCTTGTGGCAAGTCACAAGCATCCTCTGGAGACAGTCAAAAGGCTTGCCACAGACAAAAAAAAAACTTCTTGTTTGTGACAAACCGCTTGATAGTGTCCGAAGCTACGAGTAGGAACTAAATGTGCAAAATGGACACACACGTCATATGTAAAATGGTTTCTTCATTTGGCACAAAAATTTTACCTACATGTGAGGGCGATGCTCATTCAAGGAACGACTCGTTTGTGCTTGTGTCTCAATAGGCTCGGGCTTTCGGTACAAATCAAAAATGTAGCATTTAAGCATGACTGTCCAACAAGGAGGAATTCTCGTTTTAGGACATTCAAGTTAGTGCCATATCTGTTGGTACATATGTTACTTAGCAAAACTTGACGAAATAAATAATTTGGCTTTATTTCACGCAGTTGTGCCGTCGAAAACATATGAAAATTGTATACATCCAGTAATTGGCTTGTATTAAACATAAATGCAGCGATAATCTGAATTGGTAATCACATCCAATGTCGGCTAAAGTCAGCAACTTAACCACGTTGGGGGTAATTTTTTTTGTTATCAATTAATTCTCTGTTTTTCCTACTTCCTATCCTTATTAAAACCTTTTGCTCGTTACTGATACTTAAAATTAAAACTTCCGTATTATTTACAATGACAGTTAAAATCTATTTTGAAAGCTTATTATTTCAGAGGAGGCGATTCACCATTAGAGGGGGATTGTGCGGAAGCTGCTCTCGAGATACGCTGCCGGAACTGTAGACCGTAGCTGTTGACTAGGTATTGTGTTTGTAACCTATTCTAGAATTATGTCTCCGGGAAGTCCGTGGTCGTATCTTCTTGTCGCATCTTACTGAAAATGTTTTAGTTCAACCATCGATGAATATTAGAAGTATAATGAAATTATTGTCAATGTAAAAATAAAGCACAACAAATAAAACTAGCAATGTTTCCGCTATTGCATTAATTAATTATGTGCTATTATTATCAACATGCCTATGACATGTTATTAGTAGCCGTTCGTATCCTATCTCATTAGGAGTTAAATCGAAGATTAATATGGCGAGGAAGAAATTTCCTCAGCCTTATTTTTTAAAAGCTATGTTGGTATTATCTATGTTTGGTTAGTATTTTCTAAGGTTGGTAGTATTCTATATTTTTCCCTAGGTCTAAAGAAACATCAATGATCACTGCACCAGAGATTAGCGACCTACCGACAAAACAAATCAGCTATGCCTTCAAACCTCTTTGGTTAGTGAATATTATAACTTCGCTGTTTTATTTATTTTTTAAATTGTTTTAAATGTGAAGTACACAATTTACGCTAATAACTTACTTAATCTTAGATAAAACTTCCACCGCATGGAATCATAATAATGAAACGTCATGAGTCATGGCAGTTGAAGAGATGAACATAAAGAATGCATTGTCGTCTAATCACGAAACATTATGTTATTTTACTTTGATATTAAGCAATCCTTAAATACACAAAGCACTCTTTTTAGGGTGATTTGCCAAATTTACAAAAAATCCTTAAATAAAACCATTGCAGATGTTTCCTTCTTACGTATTTCCAGTTTTGATCTAAGGAAGCGTATTTACACGAGATATGTCTGAAACATCGCGGTAAACTTGATATTATCAAAGAATATTGACTCCCTCCTCGTTTGACATAGATTGATAATATTTGAAGTATAAGGGCTTGTTTGGTTTACCTTGCCATGTAGCTTAAATAACCGCTATCCATAATCCAGGAAGAAAGATACAAATGTTTGTATGGGGTGATTCTGAAAGTACATATACCGAAAAAATATTCATTGAAATCACATTATACATGTAGTGTAGGTACACTGTCGTAATACGAGCGTAGGCTTAGGCCCTGGTAGTTGACTTTAATGTGAAAAATAACAAAAACATTAAACAATAACAAATTATACAAACCTTTAAAAATAATTATTGTTGTCTATTGAATAGTGTTTGTTTAACATTTTGCTCACGGCAGAGTTCTAGTAGAGGAGTTTCACCATTGGTTCATATTAACTACCTATGGTTTTGGTCATAATGTGGCCGTTTGGACAAGATTTAAACACGTGCACTGCTGCCCGCTACCCGCTAGCCAATGATTGCCTCAAACGCAGGGTTGGTATGTCCAAAAAAATTATTTCCCTAGGTTTCAAGGCGAAATTTCCCTAGATCTCGGAGGTACCACTTTGACAAATAAAAAAAACCGCCGTCGGAATAGGGGGGGGGGGGATCCCGCAATTACCACTTCCTCTTTGCTCACCTGCCACTCACACACCTTAAATTTGTATGTCCGTAAATATTCTATATCGTAGGTTAGTTCTAATATTCTCCTGACGAAGGAAAGGTGCTTCCGAAACCGATAGAGTGTGAATAAAACAAAAGTGGTCTAAAACAAATTTATGTGGTTTTATTATAAATTATTGCAAGACCCAAAGTTAATGCTTTTTACAAATATGGAGTCTTAAATGGAATATTCGCGCGGCCCATTTAGTCCCGTTTCATACAAATCTTAGTTTTGGATTTGAGATCAAAATACCCAACCAAACTGAAAAATTATTTTTGTAATCAAAAGGTATATCAAATATTTTGTACGGATGTGAGCAACTTTATTTATTTTTGCTTTAAATTATGAGATATAGGCCATTAAAGATTTCAGTATTTCACGATTTTAGAGGAAACTAGAGGCAACGTGAGTAAATGACAAAAAAATACTATGTTTACTTAACAAATATTATGAAAAATAATATAAAACATCGTTAAAAATGCGTTTTTGGGGTAGTAATTTTAATATATAAACGACAAATTTTTGTTCCGACGTAAATAGGTAATTTGTGTAATCTATCACAGTAATTACCACATGTAATCTATCACAGTGGCCCCTGAAGCATTAAGCTAGTTCCGAATTCTGTAAACAATGTTATACTCCTATCCAATATCCTTCCAAAGTAAGGTTCTTTTGGTTGTTGTTTCTCCTGCCGTCGATTAAACGTACGGAGTATTTCGTTATTAGGTCTAGGCTTTGACTTTGACAACATTAGAAGACCTCTTCCCTAGCAAACCATTGCAAACTAAGCAGTCCACATTATTGATTACTTGGTTGGGTGAATCATTTTCTGTCTTTATTAAAACTCCAACAAAATTCACACATGATTAATATTCATTATTGGTTTTAATTTTTATATTCAAAGCAAATGCTGATGTAACGATGTATAAAACATTTAAACTATTATTTTTTAATTATACCTAACTTTTGTTCATTATTAATTGTTTTTGTGTTTAATTCGTAGAACTGCATTTAATTTAAAAAAAAATAATTTTAATTAAGTAATAATAATGTTATTATCAAGTTCTGCTTAAACTTCAAAGTTTTGAAAAAAGCCATGTAAGCCGAAACAGCTGTAACAAAAATAAATACTTAAATACTTGCAGAACTTGATATTAACATTATAATTATTTTATTTAAATTAAATCTTAAACACTCGTAGCTTTTGTTCGGTTTTTGATTCTTTTTTCAACTTTTGTGTTTTATACTATGTAGAAATAATTTACTTTTAGGAAAATTCCAAGGCATTTAAATAATAATCAAGCAGCTGATAATAAGCGAATGTGCCATAAAGCAGAATCTTGTTTTTTTGCATTAGCTCCACACAGGAGGCCCCGAATGGAGAGTCCGACTGGAGAGGTCTAGGTTAGGTATCCCTCAATCAGTCTCTTCCGATCCGGTAGGTCGGCAAACGCATTTGCCGCCAAGACCTAGACAAAGCTCACCCCAAGAATACGGGTACCCCTGTTAAATCACCAAACTTAGCGAACCACTTGGGGTGACCTGTGGCAGGGGTGTTGGTTATCCAATAAATGGTTTCCGGATGCTTGTTTGGCTCAAGCAAGCTTTTTTTTATAACAATCGCTATTCGAATATTTTTGGCGGAAAGGATAATCTTGTTTATCTTATAGCGATGGTTTCAGCTTTATTTCTCTTATCTTTTTCATACAATGCCATTTTGGACGATTTCTTTTAATTACATTTTATTCGCCATTTAACAGCACTTGAAAATAGAATATCTGGCCCGCTGTGGACTTAATGGCAGCATTATCCCTGTTTATTTTGAAACTAACCAAATCGCTAACCACGAGCGAGGAAAACGCCTTTAGAACTAATGGCTCCAATTGAGCCGCCGGGATTAGGCGTGACCCTGTGTAGAAGCCATTAGGAGCGCGATTGCCACCTTCAAATTTTCATCGACCCGGAAAAACTATTCCGGGTGCGATAACGAATCGATTAGCCGGCGTCACAGTTATCTCAGTTGCCTTGAACGGGCGACAATGTAACGTTCATAAAGTAAATGAGTAATCTACAAAACATACACATGCAATGTATATAAAACATAAAT